>CM023411.3:7064375-8264375 GCA_004368105.4 Eucalyptus melliodora
GATTCTACAAAAGGAGAATCAGTCAAACAGGTCTATTGCAATATTGATATCGAATTCAATCTCAATTAATTTGCAATTTTGATCATAGAATTGCAAAGTTAATCATCTTAGCCTATAATGCTACATTTCATGTACCCGAGTCAAAAATTGACTTTTCATCCAAAAGGATACCATTTAGCTTTAATTTCACTCTCCTTAAATTGATTTTTCAAAAATCCAAAGATTTGACTAAAAAATTAACCATTTAGGAAAAGTCATCTAAATGGTTAACTTTGATAAAAAAAATTGGAAAAGTGAAAAATCTACAAAATGCTTCTTTTTAGAGTCAATTTGATTTGTGTGTTGAAAATTTCACAAAAAATTGATTAAGAACCTTGTTTTTTGAATTTTTTTCTTTTAGGTTCTAAATCGACCAAAAATGAAATTACTTTTGTTTTAGCCATAATTAGGTGTAGTTCCTTTTTTGACATTTGGTCTAGGGACTATTCTAAGTCCGCTCGTGTGCATAATTTTGTGAATTGCCATGTTGAAAGACAAATCGCCATTTTAAGTCCTAATTAAGGGGTCAAAATCGATTCTTCATAACATACGAACGGACAATTGTTTTCCACTCATTTTCTTAAGATAAATCTAAATCCGAAGTCGATTTCTAGAAGTTCACATTAAAACTTCTTGATTCGAGGTATTTCATTTTCTTGAAGGTAAGATAATTGAACCGTCAAGCTTCAATAGAAGGAATTTGAGTTGACCCATTCAAGACTAAGGTTCAATTACATGAATCTAGGTTTGTTGGAGAAATCCGTTAGATAGATTTCTAAATGATGATTAAGAATATTTTGCATTTTGATCGTCGGATCAAACTAACAGTCGAGATTAGTTGATTTTGTTGGAGTTTCGGAATATTTTATCGACAAAACGTTTCTATCTAGTAGTATGAAGATTTGCAGACTCTACTATTCAAAGTCTGAAGACTTCCGGACTGCCAGACTCAAGACTTAAAATCTATTCTCAGTGACAGTTTCTAATCCGTTGAAGAAAGGCTATCCAGATATGAGTGCTTCATTAAGGATTTAGCCTTATCGACTGGAGAAGATCTCTTGGCTGGATGTGACATAACGGATTCCTTTATTCGAATCAAGATTGATTAAGGATCCGATGATTGGCGAAGTATTCTTGGAAGGTTCTACTTATGGAAACCAAGATCCTGATTGTATGGGCGAGCAGGATTGATGGGCTATCGACATGTTCCTTTAATAGCTCGAATGATCTTCCTAATTGATTCTATTCAACGGGAAGATTGGAAGAATTCCTTTGGTAAGTGCCAACGGGTATGATGACATAAAGGAGTATAAAAGAAAGACGTTCCAGTTGTTCGAGTGAGTGCGCGATAGAAGAATTCCAAAGTCTGAAGCTCCTTGATTCGTAGTCAATTCATTTGCTGAGCGAAACCTTGTACGCAAAAGAGAGTTTATATTTTGAGATACCTTGAGGAAGTGTGGTAGAATTTCCATACTATGGAATCAAGGGAGAGCATTGCTGTAACATCTCTTTTTCATAGTGAAATCTAGCCAGTGGGCTGTCAGTGCAGAAGAGTGGACGTATGCTTGGAATAAGCCGAATCACTATAAACCTTGTGTTCAATTTTCTCTTCCCTACTCTCTGTTTTACTTTGATCATAGTTCGTTTCATTAACTAAAGGAGAGCTTCCTTTATATTGTCTGCCTAGTATTGCTTTCATATCTCGAGAAATTATTTTTACACCTATTCACCCCCCTCTAGGTGCTTATACTAGCTATATCAATTGGTATCAGAGCCTGTGTACTCACTTTGTTTGAAGTGTTTTACTTCAGAGTTAAAGATCCATGGCTAGTATGCTAGCTCCAGGGCTGGTGGAAGGGCAAAGCAATACCAGACCACCTTACTTTGATGGAAATGATTACAACATCTGGAAAAACAAGATGAAAGCGTTCCTACGATCAAAGGATCCTCTGGAATGGGACGTTGTAGAAAAATGAATCACTCCTAAAGCTGCATCTGTCTCAGAGAGAGGAAAAGAAACTGTTGAGTCAAGAGAAATGACTCAGGAAGAGATAATCAAGAGACAAGCTCTTGATGCAAAAGCAATTTATTCTTTATATTGTGCTTTGTCACCTACTGAATATAACAGAATATCTTCTTGTGTTACAGCAAAAGAAGTCTGGGATAGATTACATATCACCTATGAAGGAACAGATCGAGTGAAAGAAACCAGAATCAACATTCTCCTCGGTCAATACGAAGCCTTCAAAATGAAATCAGGAGAATCTATAACTGACATGTTTAGCCGTTTTACAGAAATCGTGAATGGTCTTGAAAATCAAGGTCAACCAATTTCTGATCCCATGAAGGTAAACAAGCTACTGCGTGGACTCTCTAAGGATTGGAATCATATAAAGACCTCAATAAGAGAGACACAAAGAATCATGCCACTATCTGTCGATGAGTTGGTTGGCACTCTTCAATCTTATGAAGTGGAGCAAATCAATGAAGATGAAGATCCTAAAGGTAAGAAATCCATTGCATTAAAATCTAATGATGACTCTGATGTTACAGATTCTGAAGACGATATGGACGATGAGGAGCTTGCTCTTATGATAAGAAGATTCAGAAAGCTGAATAGAAAAGGAAGAAGATTCAATTCAAAGAAACAGAGTTTTCAAAAGCAACAGACCAAGTTTGTTGATGATGATGAATCAAACAAAGATATAGTTTGCTTTGAATGTAAGAAAAATGGACACGTTAGACCCAACTGTCCTCTTCTGAGGAAGAAGAAAGGAAAAGCTGAAAAGTATCGAAAGGCTCTTAAAGCAGAAACCTTGAGTGATACAGAGTGTGAAGAAAGTGATGATGATTATGCCAATATATGTCTGATGGCACAATCAGATTCAGACTCAAACTCTAAAACAAACTCAGACTCAAACAGTGAATTTGAGGTAAGTAACTTTAAAATCCCTATTAAAGTTTCTAAATACATTGATGAGCTGTGTTTTAGTCTTAAGACTTCTCTTAAAAGGATTTCCGAACTTAAAAAGGAAAACTCTACACTAAAACAACAGGAAAATGTTTTGAAAGAAAAGTTGAAATGTTTAGACATGAATGTTTTTACTCTGAAAGAAAGTGAAGACAATCTTTTAAAAGAAAATGCATTCTTAAAAAATGACTTGTCAAATGTTTCAAAAAGATTTTTATTAGGATCTGAAAAACTTGAGAAAATTCTTTCATCACAAAGACCTTATTTTAATAAATCTGGTTTAGGAATGAGAGAAGAAACAATTCATTTAATTGATTTTCCTAAAGTGAAGGAAAGAATTAAGCAAAGACCTACAAGAGATGCTTACAAAAAATATTTCAAAGAGGTTTTTGTAAAACCAGTAGGTCGAAATGCTCTAAGATACTCAAAGTGCAATAGTGTAGATCATTTTGAAAAAGAGTGTCCTATGGTCTGGAAACCTGTTAAGAAAGTATGGGCAAATACCGCATATCATACTAACATAAATTGACCCAAGAAAATATGAGTACCAAAAAAAGCTTGAGTCTCTTTTTTAAATGCAGGTCACTATAAAAAAAAATGTAAAATGGTATATTGATAGTGGATGCTCAAGACATATGATAGGAGATTTAAATTGCTTCATAAAGCTTGTTCAAGTAAATGGTGAAAAAATCTCTTTTGGAGGAAACATCAAAGGAAGAATTGTGGGATTTGGAATTGTAAAGATTGGAAACCTCATAATAAGCAATGTTTCTCTAGTGAAAGGACTTAATTACAATCTGAAGGAGAGAAGCTCAGCAAAAATCAGAGCAGCACCAGCCCCTCCATCGTCGCTCGGTATAGCAAACGAGCCACCCATCGCCATGAAGACGACATGTTCGCCCCTTTCCAACCCCTCCTTTGCCCATCCCAACCTCCTACAAGATCTTCAAGAACCCCGGGAGCCATTGGTGATACCGGTTTCAAAATCAATTTTCAAGGGGGAATATGTTCATGAACCGAGAATAAATAGTAAAGACATTCTACTCTGAATCGATCCGAGTAATTGAATAGTTTGGACGATGTGGTTGTCAATATTTATTGTTTCATGGGTCGAAGACATGGAAATATCTACCTCCGCATGCATAATAAAATTGAATGGGTTGGTGACGTGTCCTGGGAAGTCGCATTTGTATCGACTAGAGTGGGATGTGTGCACGCTCGAGGTTTGGTATTAGTCAATTGTGTGATACGGTTTCAAAATCAATTTTCAAGAGGGAATATGTTCGGGAACCGGTAAAGATTCTACTTGTTTGTGGGTGTGAAACTTGGATGTGAAACTAGATGAATCACAATGTTTAATCTCAATTCAAGACGAAGCAAGCTTATGGCACAGAAAGCTTGGGCACATCAATATGAAGCAGATAGCCAAAATTTCAGCAAAGAAGCTTGTTCGTGGTCTACCCAATTTATCTTACCAAAAGTCTGATCTATGCACACCATGCGTATTGGGAAAGCAGGCAAGAAATTCCTTTAAACCAATAAATCAAGTTTCCACTAATCGTGTACTGCAGCTTTTGCATATGAATCTCTTTGGACCAACTAGAACTCAAAGCATTGGAGGTAAGAAATATTGCCTAGGAATTGTGGATGACTACTCTCGATTTACTTGGGTATATTTCCTGGCAAGTAAGTCTGAAACCTTCTCTTATTTTGAAAAGTTTGCTAAAAAGGTTCAAAATAAAAAATGGTATGCTATTTCAAGTATAAGAATAGACCATGGAGGTGAATTTGAAAATCAAGATTCTACAAAATTCTGTGATGAATCTGGTTTTCAGCATGTGTTCTCCTCTCCATATACTCCAGAGCAAAATGGAGTTGTGGAAAGAAAGAATAGATCTCTTCAAGAAATGGCTAGAACTCTCTTAATTGAAAGTAACATCTCTTCACGATTTTGGGCTGAAGCTGTTTCAACAACATGTTATATTATGAATAAAGTTTTTCTAAGACCTATTCTGGAAAAAACCCCCCTATGAATTATTCAAAGGAAAGAAGCCTATTGTTTCATATTTTCATGTGTTCGGATGCAATGCTTTATATTGAAAAATGCAAATGATCGAGTTGGTAAGTTTGAAGAAAAATCAGACGAAGGCATCTTCCTTGGATATTCTACCTCAAGCAAAGCCTACAGAGTCTATAACAAGAAGAGTCAATCTGTGGAGGAATCAATGAATGTCAAATTCCAGGATTCTATGCAAAATGAATCTATTCAGACTCATCTTGAAGAATCTGAACCTGCTCCAGACTCTTCAAAGTCTAAATCTCAAGAAGTAGCTCAGACTCTGAAAGACCAGCAACAAGTGGTTATTGAAGATTCAAATGAAGAAAGTGATCATCAACCTGACGAATCAACCAGTAACTGGAAGCATAAGTCCAATCATCCCAAAGATCTCATTATTGGCGACATTAATGAAGGAATTCGCACAAGATCCAAAAGGCGCGAAGAGTTTAGTGCTGTGGCTCTTATTTCTGAAGTAGAACCCAAAAGCATAGAAGAAGCTTTATTTGATGAAAGCTGGATTGAAGCTATGCAAGAAGAACTCAGACAATTCAGCATTAATGATGTCTGGGAATTGACTCCTAAACCAAAAGGTAAATCTATTATTGGAGCTAAATGGGTTTTCAGGAACAAGATGAACGAGAAAGGAAAAGTCGTAAGAAACAAAGCAAGACTCGTGGCCAAGGGATATACGCAAGAAGAAGGGATAGACTATGATGAGACTTACGCACCAGTAGCAAGGTTAGAAGCAATTCGATTATTACTTGCTTTTGCTTGTTATAAGAATTTCAGGTTATTCCAAATGGACGTCAAAAGTGCTTTCCTAAATGGATTTATCCATGAGGAAGTCTATGTGGAACAACCACCTGGGTTTGAAGACCCAAAGAAGCCAGACTCAGTATTCAGACTGAAAAAGGCCTTGTATGGTTTAAAGCAAGCACCTCGAGCTTGGTACGACAGGCTAAGTAAGTTTTTAATACAAAATGGGTTGGCCATAGGTAAAGTAGATACTACTCTGTTTATCAAAAGAGAAAGCAAAAGTTTTCTGCTTGTTCAAATATATGTTGATGATATTATTTTTGGATCCTCTAATGAAAGTCTGTGCAAGAAATTCTCTAAGTCTATGCAGGATGAATTTGAAATGAGCATGATGGGAGAACTAACCTTCTTTCTTGGACTTCAAGTGAAACAATTGAAGGAATGGACTTTTATTTATCAAGAAAAATATGCTAATGATCTTGTCAAAAAGTTTGGACTGGAAAATTGCAAAAAGACTGATATACCAATGTCAAGTTCCTTGAAGATAGACAAAGATGAAGGAGGAAAGAAAGTTGACCAGAAGCTATACAGGAGTATCATCGGTTCACTTCTTTATCTTACTGCTTCTAGACCTGACATTTTGTTTAGTGTTTGCATTTGTGCTAGATTTCAAGCAGACCCTAAAGAATCTCATCTAAGTGCTGCAAAGCGTATTATCAAATACATTGCTTCAACTTCAAGTATCGGCCTGTGGTATCCCAAAAAGGGAGACTTTACTCTTCTTGGATACTCAGACGCAGATCTAGCCGGTTGCAGAGTTGATAGAAAGAGCACCTCGGGTACCTGTCAGTTACTTGGAAACAGGACAGTATCTTGGTTTTCAAGAAAGCAAAGTACAGTAGCTCTTTCTACAGCAGAAGCAGAATATGTAGCTCTTGGAAGTTGTTGTTCACAAATTCTGTGGATAAAGCAACAGCTAAGAGACTTTGGAATTGAAGATTCATGCACGAAGATTAACTGTGACAACACCAGTGCAATCAATCTTACCAAAAATCCAATTCTTCACTCAAGAGCAAAGCATATAGAGATTCGACATCACTTCATTAGAGATCATGTTCAAAATGGAGAAGTTTCGATTCAGTTTGTTGACTCAAAGAACCAACTGGCGGATATATTTACAAAGCCTTTGGAGAAAAATCAATTTGAAATCATCCGTTCCAGACTCAACATCTTGAAGCTTGAAGAAGTTAAAGTCTAGAGACTCTTAGACTCTCAGACTCTCAGACTCAGACAATCATGGGTCTTGACTGTAAGTTATTCTCTTTTATATTAAATCTCGAAAAAGGTACGATCATTTATAATTGATTTATGCTATCTTAAATATCCGTGAAAAATGCAATTTTACATTTTCAAAAATTAATTTCTATTTAAAATGGCAGTTATTTGTTTTTGAAAAAGGCAGTTATTTTTAAAAAAGGCATCTTTTCACTTTCCTTTATGACGTTTGGTATTTCGACTGGGCTATATATAGTCGGTTCCTCTCTGCATAACTCCAAAACCCTAAAAAGCATCGATCTTCCATTCCTGTCTTCCTCCATTGTTTAATCTTCGAAAAAGTTGTCATTTTTCTTGGGAAAGTCAAGCAAATAATCTTTCAAAGACAAATAAAGATGTCGTCTTTAAGAAAGTCTTCAAGGATTGCAAGCAGGGGACCATGGCAAATGAGTGGGGGGCCTACTCATTTTGATCTCATCGGGGAAGAGGATTCACCAAGTCAGCAATAGAGCCTGCAACATTCTCAACAGCGTCATTCTCCACCAACTAGTCCACAGGGTGTGGGTCATCAATAAGAGGAAGAAATCGTTGAAGAGTTCAAAACCCCAACTTTATTTATAAGCTTTACCGTGCTTTAAAGAGTATTGGTACTCCTTTGAACTACGTTGGTGGGTTTCTTAAGGACAAGGGATATGGGAATGAGTACATCTTTTTGCGAAAAATGGAAGATTTGGGAATTGCTCCTAAGGGGATGGCAGAAGAAGCCCTTGCAAATATCCCAAGTGATCCGCGTGTTGGGGGATTTAATCCGACAGATGGAAATGATGATGACAAATTGTACAGCCAATTTCAACCGAGAATGGGTGTTGCAGTGAAAATTCGAGGAAAGAGGACAGATTTGTTTAGATCAAAGGAACAGAAGGATCTATACTCCAAATTGTTGAAACGTGGGGTGATAAACCTTAGGAGTGTAGATTTTGATATCCTGGATGCTGTGAATGTGAACTTGAGAGAAAAGTTTAGTTTGCTTCAACTTGAGTAGTTTTGTTCCAATACCACAGAAGCCTATGCTCAATTAACTGCATATTTCTATTCAAATCTTAGTTTCTTGGATGCGAATAGAATATCTTTTAGTGTCCGAGATCAGGACTTTGTGGTTGATGTGGATATGCTGGTGGATGTGATTGGGGTTGAGAGAGGAAGGTATCAACCCATCAATGTCTCTATTGCTCGTGCAACATTGGAACTTGTTAAAGACAGAAGGACAAAGGGAAGGATTTCCTACTCAAGGATGCGTGCGAACAACATTCTGCTTCACAAGATTGTGATCAATTGCCTCAGACCGAAATCAACTTCCAAGACTAATGTTTCAAACTCAGAGGCAAAGTTGATGTACGCCATCAATGCTGGGAAAAAGTTTTCTCTTCCTCACACTATTCTGTTCCACATGTATAGAGCAATGGTGAAGGACAAGGGCCAACTTCCTTATCCAGGTCTTGTGTCAAAGATATTCAGACATTTGAATATTCAGCCTCCACAAATTCTCTGTGTTCGACCGTGTGACAAAATGGTGGTAGGACTGAAAATGGTGTCCAAAATGCGTCTGAAAGAACTTGACAAGGCGTTGGAGAAATTAAAGCATAAAACTCTTGTCAAAACTCATCAAGTCTCTTTTTGCAGCGAAAAGAAAAGGGAAGGAGCCCATGGTTGCTCCATCCAAAAAGAGAAGAGCTCTCATCATTGAGGATGAAGATGATGAGGATGACCTCACCATTTCTGCTATAGCATTGAAGAAGCTAAGTCGTTCTGTTCCAGAATCAATGGAACGACAGGAGAAAGAAGCAGAGGAGAGAGAAGGACAGGAGAAAGAAGAAGAAGAAAGAGAAGAAGAAGAGAAAGAAGAAGAAGAAAAAGAAGAAGAAGAGAGAAGCAGAGGAAAGAGAAGCAAAGGAGCAAGAAGCAAAGAAAAAAGAAGAAGAGGAGTGAGAAGCTAAAGAAAAAGCAAAGGAGGAAAGGTTTGAAGAAGAAGAAGAAGAAGAAGAAGAAGAGAGAGAAAATCAAGAGGAAGAATAGCATGAAAAACACTCTTCTCCACCTAAAGCCATAGAAACAGGGGGAGATGGGGAGCAAAGAGGATCGACCTCATATCTTGTTACTAGTGAAGGAGTCAGCCGCTCTCCAGCAGATCCAGAGGACATTTATGCCTCTCAATTTCCTGAGGAGGGTCATGATGCTTCATCGCCAATTCTGCATGATTATGCTGATATACCATTGTCTGCCTTTACTCCATCAGACCGTGCTGAAACTAGTACGCAGACTGATAATACAGCAGATTTTCACAGAATTCTTGATATTCTCTTGGAAATGCGAGGTCAGATATATGCTTTGGAGTGCGAGGTTCAGAATTTGAAGAATGTTGGACAAGTTTCTTCCATTTCCTTTTCTGATCAGATTCAAGCCCTTTCTATTCAGATTCAAGCCAATGCTAAAGGTGAAGAGGTGGCTCATTTAAGGGAAGACTTGAAAAAGCTGGAAGGCATCGTTCAGTCTATGGGAGATTTCCAGCTTGTTCGCGTTCCCAAGCAAATTTGACTTCATTCTATTCCATCTCAACCTTTTTTATGATGACAAAAAGGGGGAGAGATGCAAGCTTTGAAACTTTGAACTTAACTTGTTGAATTTTTAGTTTGTTTTGATGTTTGACTTGTGTGTCTGGATAAGGACTGAATGTGGATTTGGATTTGACTGCTGTTTTTATATTAAGTATTATTGATATCTTATGAATGGCTTTACTCTCATGCAAGACTAACCTATTTTCTGTGGTTGCAGATTCTAGTGTTATCATTAAGCCATTAATCTTTATAAGATATCCATATTCCTTAGGTAATGTTTTGCAGGTCAAAGTTATTCAAATCTGTAGGAAAGTTTTGTCACCATCAAAAAGGGGGAGATTGTTGGAGAAATCTTTCTGGAATATTTTGAAGCTGACAAAACGTTTCTATCAGTCTAGTCTGAAGATTTGCAGACTCTACTATTTAAAGTCTGAAGACCTCCGGACTGCCAAACTCAAGACTCAAAGTCTATTCTCAGTGATAGTTTCTAATCCGTTGAAGAAAGGCTATCCAGAACTGAGTGCTTCATTAAGGATTTAGCCTTATCGACTGGAGAAGATCTCTTGGCTGGATATGACATAACGGATTCCTTTATTCGAATCAAGATTGATTAAGGATCCGATGATTGGCGAAGTATTCTTGGAAGGTTCTACTTATGGAAACCAAGATCCTGATTGTATGGGCGAGCAGGATTGATGGGCTATCGACATGTTCCTTTAATAGCTCGAATGATCTTCCTAATTGATTCTGTCCAACGGGAAGATTGGAAGAATTCCTTTGGTAAATGCCAACGGGTATGATGGCATAAAGGAGTATAAAAGGAAGACGTTCCAGTTGTTCGAGTGTGTGCACGATAGAAGAATTCCAAAGTCTGAAGCTCCTTGATTCGTAGTCAATTCATTTGCTGAGCGAAATCTTGTACGCAAAAGAGAGTCTATATTTCGAGATACCTTGAGGAAGTGTGGTAGAATATCTACACTATGGAATCAAGGGAAAGCATTGCTGTAACATCTCTTTTGTTCATAGTGAAATCCAGCCAGTGGGCTGTCAGTGCAGAAGAGTGGACGTAGGCTTGGAATAAGCCGAACCACTATAAACCTTGTGTTCAATTTTCTCTTCCCTACTCTCTGTTTTACTTTGATCATAGTTCGTTTTGTTAACTAAAGGAGAGCTTCCTTTCTATTGTCTGCCTAGTATTGCTTTCATATCTCGAGAAATTATTTTTACACCTATTCACCCCCTCTAGGTGCTTATACTAGCTATATCAAATTTGGGGTAGTATAAACCATCGGACCATCTCTGGTGGCTGGTTTCATTGTAGAAGGTCTAGAACCAATAAGATCTAGACTGATTTTTTTCACCGCCTGAACTGGCTCATTAGCTGCCTTCTTAGGTGATCTGATCATTGCCAACCTCCTCGTCCAAGAGTCCCTAACCTGTTAGTGGTGGGGGCTTGAAAGGTCAATCATCGGAACTCAGTCGGTGACCTCAATCTCCACTGGAGGTCTCAAAACAGGTCTAAACTCGGATGGGTTCTGGTTTTTCTTGTTGCAGGCAGTCTAGTTGGCCTAGAGGCCGTCCAAGGCAGTCCGGTTCGTCCATTAAAGGCTAGATCCAGCTCTGATCGTGTTCCAGTGAGCTTGATTCGTCCGATCGCGCTTAAGTTCGACAAAAATCGCAAAAAGGTAACCGTCAAAGCTCCAATTCGTTGAAGCAAGATCGGATTAGCCGATCGGGGCTACGATTCAAACCCTAGGATTATATATTACGCTTAAACATGAGATTTAGAATGTTGTGAGATGGTTTTCTATGAGTTGATGATCATCAATGATGAACTTGAGCTTAAACTTGCTTGACTTGCCTTTGATCTACAATTTTGTGTGTCTATAACATGCTTCTTGTTTTGGCTTAAATGAGGCCTTAGATGGCCCTATTTCGATTCAATCTCTTCTATACATAGAAAATAGGCTCTACGGGCTTCAAATTGACAGGTTGTACAACCGAATGGCCAACATTTGCCCCCGAAAAATGTCTTACAATTAGCATGATTTTTGCAGATTCTTGGTGCTCTTTAGGTACAGTTCTTAGTATGCCTCGATTTTTTTAATTACTTTTGCTCTGCATTCTGTGATGATCTTTTTTGATGAAATGAAACTTGTTTGTCATTGTCTTGAGCATGTCTTGTTATTTTTTCATAATTTTTGGGCGTGTTTTAGTAGGTAAAAACCTCCTAAAATTGAACATGTGTTCGTCTACTCTAACACTTGAAGACGCACGAGTGGACCATTTCTACCGGTTAGGATCTGTAGTAGTTTGTGATTGTTATTGATGCTTTGCTTGCTAGAAATTGCATATTTGGTGATGTGGTTGACTTGTGATATGCTTGGAACTTATGTGTGATGAGACGTAAATGGTTATGCTATGGTGATGGTTTATGGTCATGGCAAAGGATGACTATTGAAGGATGAGGTGATGTGTGGAAGAAATCAAGTGGGTTGTGAGCAGGTAAAGAACTAAGTGCTACACGATAACGAAACCTCGTGTGAGCTACCTTTAGAACCTTGTACCGTTGCTTATCGTAGTCAAGGGCTAAGTGCTACATGGTGACTTAAGTCACATGGGAGCCACCTCTAGAGCTTTATACTACTGTCATGCATAGTTGAGGGCTAAGTGCTACATGATAACGAAATTTCGTGGGAGCCACCTTTAAAGCCTTGTACTGTTGCTATTTGTAGAAAAAGGACTAAGTGCTACGCAACAAAGAAATCTAGTGTGAGTCACCTCTAGAGCCTTGAGCTATTGCTTAGTGTGGTAAGGGACTAAGTGCCACACGATAACGTAACTTTGTGGGGCTACCTCTAGAGCCTTGAGTTTGAATATCGAGTTTGATTATTGAGAGTGAATATCAGGTGTGGATTGAACCACCGATATGAGACATCCACGCCTGATTATGGGGCGAAATTGTGTGGCATGGAATGGGACATGTCATAACGATTTGGCCTTATAATTGGGACCTATGTGGATATTTGATAAGTGATATGATGGGTTCCAGTCATTAAATACATTTACTATATGCATATGTTCTATGGGATGCACTAATGTGCCAGAAGGTGCTGAGGCAAGGTAAGTTCTGAATGGCTTATGTTTAGGATGCATCTGAGAGAATTCTTGTCCTTTTTAAGGTTTAAGGTATTGACTCGTTGAGATTTATTCTCACCCCGTCGTGGTTTACAATTTTTCAGGTCTCTAGTGTGGAGAACCCGGAGCCCGAGGTTGAAGGGTCTGGAGCGTAGGTGGCTTAGTAGTTTCTTTTTGGAGACAGACTGGTGTATAAACCTGCAAGTTGAATCTGATATGTTTATAAAGTGTGATTTATAAAATTTGGTTGTCCTGCTTTTCTATCACATGTTGCTGTTGTCTGGGTATATGTTTATTTCGCTTCTGCATATGCATAAAATGAAAGGGTTGGCGACGCGTCCTGAGAATGTTGCAAAATTTTAGTCGACTGTCAAGAGATGTGCGTGCGCTCGAGGTTCGGGGCGTGACATAGAGTCATTTTCATGGAACCTTCCACCAAGGACAGATTCAATAGCTACGCTTACGAATAGTTGACCAAGAGCCTCTACGATCATATATGCAGTGGAAATGCCATTAACATTCACAACGGGTAGGCGGGGTAAATGCATTAAAAAAGGACAAATTTCAGCAGATGGTGCCGCTATAATTGCATGTGAACTCACTTTGAGTGCTACATCAGAATAAAATCGATTACCTGGGGTGCGCATGACAACGCTTCTTGGCTGGGGAAGAGTATTTTTTTCAGAAATATTTCTTTTCTTTTTCTATTTCGGGGAACGATTTCTGAGTAAAAGAACACGTTTAGTAACTACACAAAATTTCTACTTTTGGAATAGAAAAAGAATAAAAATGCGTTTGGTAACGCAACAATTTCTTTTTTGTATTTATTCTTTTTTATTCTTGCTCATGGATCGCCGCTCGCCAATCGCCACCTCTACTGCCACCCGTTGCTGGCTGCCTGCTGCTACTGCACGACCGCCGGCCGTCGACCGTCACCACCGATTGCCACCGCACAGCCCATCGGACGGGCAGCGACGGCGGTGGCGGCCGGTGGTGGCTCCGGGCGGTTGAAGGTGGCCACGGCAAGAGAGAAGAATAAAAGAAAAAAAAATTGACTTATTTCTAGAAATTGTTCCCGGGAACAGAAGCAAATTTTTTTTTTGTTTTTTGTTTCTACTCCAAATCTATTCCTGGGCTAACTTTCTATTTTCCGGAATAGAAAAACAACTTGGTGTTACCAAACGGGTTTTTGTTCTTTTTTTGTTCCGGGGAACAAAAGAACAGAAATTCTAAGAAACAGAAATGTTACCATGCGTAACCTTGAGTGCCAATTTGGGAAAATCATCCTATGTGGAATTTTTTAAACTTTTTTAATTTTTTTTAAAGAGCTAGATAGTGTCGTTGACGACCCTCATTAGCGGTGAAATCTTCACCTAGATTGGGCGAGACTGACTCTCCCTTGGTTGTGAAGGCCTTAGGCGGGGACATTGGGTTCTCGCGGGCCATTGGTGAGGTTGCAAGGGCCCTTGCTAGCTTTGGGCAGCCATGAGTGATGCTACCCAGAGTGGGCAAGGGCGTTGGGTGAGGCCACAATCGACGCCCTCACCTAGGGCCTTCACAACAAGGGTGAGGTGGTCCTCACCCAAATTTGGCCGCGAAGGCCCTGGGCGAAGGCATCGCAACCTCATTAGCAATGGTTGAGGTGAGGAGGGCCCCCAGCCTCACCAATGGCTGATAAGGCCCCGACAGCCTCGCTTATGGCCTCCATGGCTGAAGGCGAGGTAGCCCTTGCCCAGATTGGCGAGGATTTCACAGTCGACAAGGCTTGTCGGTGACCCTCATTAATCCTAAAGAAAAAAAAGCAAAAAAATAATAAAATTTAAAATTCAAGAAGATAATAAAAATATTAAAAATTTGTCCACATTAGCACTAGCGAAACCACGTTGGACGACTGTCATTCACATTGGATTTTTCGTTGAGGCATATTGGAATTGACACTCAAGTGATCGATTTTTCAAATTTGTAACTCTCAAGTGAATAAAAAAAAAATTGGTACTCAAGTAAGCATTGTACGAAAGTTTTGGAACTCCTATTGTTCTTAGCCCAATGTTGCAATATAAAAATTGTGGCACATAGATAATCATTTAATAAAATTAAAGTAGGCGCCTTACAATAATTATGGCACTGATGTCATCATTACTCCTACCTGTCAAAACTTCAAAATTTAGGTCAGCTTTATTCAGAAAATAGCAAGTGCACACTTGAACCTTCCCATTATTTTTCCGTTATTATTTGAGCAAAAATTTCAGTCGGAATAAAGTATGCATAATTTGATTTTAAAAAATTATGAAAAATGGCATGATTGCAATTGCAAATGTTCTCAATGTCCCTATGTATAGGTTTCTAGATCAATCAAATTTCAAATGGCAAATAATAAAATGTCAGAAATAAAAGTCATGCCTTTTCCATATATGCTAGAAAGATCGATTAAATATTTTGAAGCCTCTTGATAAAATGCTCGATTTCTTGGCCCGATGCTAATAAAAAGTTATATATGAATGATATATCTTCTATGCATTAAGGGAAGCCAGGTTTTGCCTCGCTCTTATTAAGCTTTATTCCAAACTTGTCCTCAAGTAAAATAAAGATCTAAAGAGAAAGAAAAGAATATTTTAGTAAATGCTCAGTTCCACATCCCTTTCTCAACTAATTTTCATCGCACACACAAACTCATGAAAATTAGAGTCCTTATCGGTTGGATATGTACAAATGAGGTTGCATATTTGCGGAATGTGAGGCCATCTAAGCCTCCCTTTTTAGCGTGCCTTGGGCTTCTATATGTATTTCACCTTTATCCCTTAAATCTGCAGATCGCCCTTGCCAATTCTTTAGAATTTATATCTAGTTTATTCTTATAAAACAAAAAAAGAGGCCTCTGCACGGGCCTGAATCCCACGCCACCTGGGAAAACACAGGTAAAGTGAGATTTCATACATGTCTGGTTCCAAGGAAGGTGAAACCATCCAGGCCTCCTCTATTTGGCGTGTCTTGAATTTCTGTATGCACTTTACTTAATGCACTTTACCTAAGTTTTTCACCTGCAAAAAAAGATAATCTAAAACCGAAAATTGTAACCATCCACCTTCTGACACTCCACTTTTCTTCTTCCATCATCTGCAGGTTCATCTCTTTGCTTTGTCTTTCACAAGTTGCTGCAAACATCAATCTTTCATATTGCAATATATCCACTTATTTAGTAGTTTTTTATTTATTGCATGAGTTTTGTTAAATGAAATCAAGCAAGCAAAATGGTAACCTTTTGCCATTTACTCAATTGATTGTTCATATTCATTATTACTTATGTTGCTGCAGATACCTGATCAGTCCAATATGGAATTCGGACAAAGGAGTTATGAGGTCCAAAGTTAGCCCGTGAAATTTATAAAATCTGAAAATTATGTTGCTCGCACATATGCTAGCTCCAACGGCTTGTACAGCTTATGCTAATGTCCAATTGAATTTTTGTTTTCACGGCTTGCATGAGCATGAACGTTTCTGTGTACTGGGTATTTTCAAGAAATTTTCATAATTTTTTTTTTTCAAGTTTTTGGAAATTTCACACAATGATGGAAAAATAAGAGTATTTGAAATCTGGCTCTACTCTGTGGCTGTAAATGTCACGCCCTGAACCTCAAGTACACGCACATCTCTCGGTAGTCGATCAAATTGCGACGTTCTTAGGACGCGTCGCCGACCTATTCATTTTACACACATGTGGAAGCAAATTGAACAATCTCTAGACAAGAAACAAATATGGGATAGAAAAGCAGGACAACCAATTTTCACAAAACACACTTTATATATACATAAGCCAAGTCAATCCTATAGGTCTGTACACCAAAGGTCTGTCCCAAAAAGAACTACCGGACAACCTATACTTCGGAGCCCTTCGACTCTGGCTTGGGATCCTCCACGACACCCTTCGGTATCTCTAGAATAAGGACCTGAAATGTTAAACCACGACGGGGTGAGACAAAGTCTCAGTGAGTCCATACCCTAAACCCCGATTAGGATGAAAATTCACCTAGAGACGGCCTAAACACGCGTCATATAAGACTTACCTCGCCTCAGCACCTCCCTACACATTAGTACACCTCAGATAACATATATAAACGCAGCAGGCATCAATTATTGATTGGAACACTTCATATCATAATTCAATCAATCACAGGGGTCCCGATTATAAGGCCAAATCGTTATAACATGTCCCATTTCGTGCCACACAATTTCGTCTCATAATCAGATGTGGCTATATCAATCACTCAAGCGTATCCCAATTAATTATGACCCAATGGCCACGGCCAACTCAACAGTCGGCAGTCATCCGGCATAATCGAGCGTCGTCTCACCCCATCGAGCACGGCAATGTCTACATCTAGACGGCATTCCTGAAGGAGCATCGGTTCGGCCTCTAACACGATCCGACATCCGTTGTCAAGGGCATCTGAACTAAATTAGGCATCGTTCCACGTAAACACGTCAGGACGGGTTCACTACCCCATGTAAACATGTCAGGGTATTAGATGATCACACGCACATCTGTACTCGGCCAATGACATTGTATTTTGCACTCAAATGCCTCAATTTCAAATAATGTACTCGGAATATTTTCTTCATATTAAAAACACCTGGTAAAATAATTGTGCATGGTCACACGATCAGATTGAACCACAAAAAATGCTATACTCTCTTTTGAAAATCCCACGATTTTATATAGTACTTAAAATATTTTTGGTGTCAAAACCCGACACCCAGTATTTTTCTAATTAAATACCAAAAATTCATATTTTTGAAATAATAATTCAAAATCATCACCAAGCATCCAATTGCACAACATAGCACTCAATTTCACGAATCAACTACACCACGACGATCAACGTAAAATTCTGACAACCGGCTATCCTGGTATAATTTACGCTAATTAATAATTAATTAAATAAATTGCATTTAATTAAATAAATTGCAAAATATTTAAATTAAACCCTTAATTAATCCACCTAAGCTAATCTAACCACTTAATTGGACTAATTAACTAACCTAGCTAGGATAAGCACATTACACTAATTAGGTTAATCCACTAATCTATCTAACCACCTAATTAATCTAACTAATTAAGTAACAAACTAATTACACTAACCTAATTAACATTAATCCTATTTAGGCCTAAACTAACCCACTAATCCACTAATTAGCCTACTAATCCACCCTTAAGTGTAATTAGCCTCCTAATTATAGATTAGGATGTAAACTCATTGGTTTAGTGAGCAAATGGGCACACGGCGACGGTAGCGTGATGGCAACCAAAACCCAGGCCTATGACGACACCAAAGGAGGCCGGGAAAGGGCTGAAAAAGGCCTAGAAAGCCTCAGCCCCAAGCTGAAAGTCGGTTCTGTGGAAGGCCTGGCTGAGGTGGTTCGACTTGGCTAGCAGTGCAGAGACGGGCAGGGCAGTTTGGTGGCGCGAGTAGGGGCAGACGGTGGCGGCTTAGGCGGCTAACTGGCAATAATTGAGGCAGCGAAGGGAACCGACGGGCAAGTTGAGCGGCGTAAGGAGTGAACGGACGGAGGGCAATGACGGGCGGGCTGGCCTGGGCTTGCGGGCAGCTTGCGGAGCTGTGAACTACTCAAACGGGCGGCGCGAGGGCTGGCGGCTTCAGTGAGGGGCTGTGCTAGTTTGTTGGCTCTGTGTTGCAGCTAGAAAAAGGAAGTGAAGGAGATGAAGGGCTGAGGAAGAAGAAGATGGAGGTGCTGTTGGAGGGAGGGGAACAAGGAGGGAACAAGGAGCCTTAGAAGTCCAAGCTTGGGCCAATGGCCTTCCAAGAGGAATATCTAGGTCGTGATCACTTGGGCACCAAAGTCCTCTACCCCCTACTGTCCAAGCTTCCTCCACAAGCCATTTCCCTCACAAATCTTCACCACATGACTTCATTTTGGTGTCCAAAACCACCCTAGCAGCTGCCCCTACGAATTTCACTCAATTTCACCTCAATTCCTCACCAAATCAACCAAATTGGCCTAAAAAATACCAACGTAGGTGCCCATACGAATTTCTATAATTTCCCTCACCACTTGATCCATTTTGAAGGCCAAAAAATCACTTAAAAATGCCCATCCGAATTTTTTGAATTTAATTTTCCCAATTTTGATTTTCTGCCAAAATCCCGGGCTCACCGAAAATTCTTCAAAGGATGAGTTGACGTTTCAAAAACAAATCATGACACAGTAGAACTTTCGATTCCCGAAACTGAGTTCAATTTTGTGGTTAATTTTGATCGGACGCGATTTTAGCGTGACCTAATCTATTGGGTAGCTTTTAGGAATTTTATTGCATTTGACCCGTGGTTGATAATTTTCAATCCACATTTATGCATCTCCGACTCATCGGCGACTCTCGGTTGTCAATAAACTCTCAAGATTTCAATTACAGGCACCGGGTACAGAATCGATAGAAAAATTGATTTAGTGCCGTTCGACGTGAATTTTGCAATCAGGTGGAATCACTCACAATTTAATTACGTGTTTCTATCGAATCAACCTATCTCCGGTCTCTAATCAATTATAACAGTGCCATATTGACCCTTGTCGATTAGCACGGTCGAGCAGTCGATTTCTGATCGAATTCTCAAGTTTGTCACTTTTATATCTCTTAACGGCTTCACATAATAGATCAGTTATCTCGTAAGTGATCAGCTCTGAGAAAAAGGACCATAAGCACGTCGATGAAAAGCTCAGTTCGTTTAATCAAAAGGGGTCGAAAATCAGGATGTCACAATTCTTCCCCTCTTATAAAAATCTCGTCCTTGAAATTTAAACCATTACAATTATTCTTCAAAAAGGTGGGGGTATTGTCATCTCATCGATTCTTCACTTTCCCATGTTGCTCCTTCTATCCCGTGGTGTTGCCATACCACTTTAACTAACGAGATCGTCTTGGTGTGCAAAACCTGCTCCTTGCAATCTACAATTTGAACTAGTCTTTCCACGTATGACACTCTGTCGTCCACGTCTAATTCTTCAAAATTTAGCACGTGGGTCGGGTCAAGCTCGTACTTTCTCAATATCGATACATGGAAGACATCATGCACTTGAGCCAGTCTTGGTAGCAAAGCAAGTCGATACGCAAAATGTGACATCCTGAAATTTCAGTTCTGTTTTCAATTAAATAAATCAGGCCTTTCATCGATGCGCCTATAGTGCTATTTTATGAGCTGATCATTCATGAGATAACTAGACTATCTGGGGAAGTCATTAAAGGATTTTAATGCAATAGATTTGAGAATTCGACTAAGAATCGACTACTAGACTGTGCTCATTTGTAGAGATCATTACGGCACAGTTAAAAATCGATCAGAGATCGGAGATATGTTGGTTCGACTAAGATAAGTGATCAAAATGTGGGTGATTCCATCAGATTGCAAAATTCTCGTCGATCAGCACTAGGCCAATTTTTCTGTCGTTTTGATACCCTATGTCCGTATTTGAAATATTGAGATTTTCACGACCATCGAGAGTTGCCAATATGTCGAAGATGTATATTGTGACTCAAAATAAATCGATCACGGGTCAATTGCACCAAAAATTTCTAAAAAGCTACCCGGTAGGTTAGGTCGCGCTAAAATCGCGCCAGATTGAAATTAACCATGAATTTGAATTCGAATTCAGAAATTGAAAGTTTTGCCATGTCACGAGTCATTTTAGGAATGTCAACTCATCTTTCGAAGATTTTTCTGCAAACCGAGATTTTTGCCGAAAATTCAAAAGAGGGCCATTTTTGTCCGGAAAATTCAGGGGACCGTTTTTTATTGCGTTTTTGGAACGCAAGTTGGTTTTATTGGTGAGGAAAAATATCAATTTGATTGAGGACATCTTAGTTAGATTCACGGGGGCCGAATTGAATTAATTCAAGAGGGAATTGAAGTGGATTTGGGGAAATTAAGTCCAAAATTCGTAGCTCCTTGGTCCTCAAACTTTTGGACCACCTCAATGACTTCCTAGGAAGCTTATGGTCTACAAAATGGCTGAGGATAGGGTAGAAATGGTGGGGACCAATGCAATGATCAAGTGGGAGGATATTTGGGCTTGGAGGGACCCCCAAGGGCAACTGGCTTCCTTCTTCCTCCTCAAACCTGCTTTCTCCATTTCCAGACCATTGAAGCTTTGAAATTTACAGGAAAACCGAGCCCCATACCACCCATGCCGTCACAAGCCGTTGCCGAGCCACCAGAGCCCCGCTGCGTCATGTCATGTTCCCCGCGTGAGCCCTGTGTGTCCCGCGCTCGTTCCGCTGTCTCGTGAGTCAAGCCAGCTCCGTTTGCCTCCAGCTCACTCTCTCAAACTTGTCTAGCCGCCATGTGTGACATCCTGATTTTCTACTTCTGTTTTCAATTGAATGAGTCAGGCTTTTCATCGACGCGCCTATCGCATTTTTCTCTGAGTTGGCCACTCACGAGTTAACTAATCTATCAAGTGATTCTACCTGATTGCAAAATTCTCGTCGAATGACACTGAATTGATTATTCTGTCTTTTTTGTACCCTGTGTCCGTATTTGAAATCTCGAGATTTCCATGACAACCGAGAGTCGCCAATGTGTCGAAGATGTACATTGTGGTTTGAAAATAACCGACCACAGGTCAAATGCACAAAAATCTCGAAAGTTACCCGGTAGATTAGGATGCGCTAAAATTGAGCTAGATTGAAATTAACCGCGAATTCAAACCCGGTTTCAGAAATTGAAAGTTCTATAATGTTACAATTCATTTTAAGAACGTCGACTCATCCTCAGGAGATTTTTCTAAAACCGAGATTTTCGGCGAAAAATCAAAGTATGGTTATTTTGGATTGGGAAATTCGTAGGATCGTTTTTTGTCGCATTTTTGGTCGTCAAGTGGGATCTTTAGACAAGGAAAAAAGTAGAATTAAGTGTGGACACCTTGGCTGAATTTATAGGCTTTGATTTGAGCTTATTTGGATACAAATTGAAGAGGATTGAATGGAATTGGAGGAGAAAGTGTCACAAATTCGTATGCCATGGGGGGAGGACTTTTGGAACACTTCATCGGCTTGCCAATGAAGCTTTGTAGTTGTAAATGGCTGAGGAAGACAGCTAAAGGGTGGTAGGGCAAAAACTCAAGTGTTTAGGATATTTTGGTGGCCCCTCCTTGACCAACAGCCTTCTTCTTCCTCCTCAGCCCTCCTTTAACCATTGTTGAAGAGTTGGGAGCTCAGAAATTGCAGAGAAAGCCGAGCATAGCCTCCCCCTAGCCGGTCGCTTGCCCACCAAGCCACTGGACCCTCTTTTCCTCCTCTATTTTCTCTTCTCCCAATTTCTGCTCCAGTTGATCTTTCTCCAAAGATCTGAGTTAAAAGTTGTCTTCCTATGAGAATTAGCTCTCGTGCCACCTACGATCGTTTTCAGCACATCCAAAATGTATGGGAGCACCTCGCCGTTCGCCGAACGAAGCCGCCGGCCGTCCCGTCTGCCGGCCTGAAGTCGCCGCTTGCCGGACCGCCTGGAGCTCGCCTACCTGCACTGTTTCGCGATTTTCGTGAATTTCCTCCCATTCCGACCCTTCCTTCGCCCGTACCAACCACTAGCAAGTCCCTCTTGACCCTCGGGTGCTGCCGGTTGCCAACCACTAGCTCGCCGGAGCTCTGATCAGCCCTTCCTCGCCGTTGCAGCCACTGGTTCCCTGTCTTGGTTCAGCCAAGAACAGAGGCCGAACCAGCAAGGGTCTTTAGTCTTTGTGGCCCATTTCCGAGCCTTTCCCGATCTCGCTTGGTGTTGCCGCTAGGAGGATTGTGGCCCGCCTTGGCGTCGCCATCACCGTGGACTCACCGGAATGCTAAACCGATGAGTTTACTCACTAAACCTTACTTAAGAGGTTAATTATACTTAAAGGGGTGTTTAGATTAAGCTAAGTATGGTTATATGATTAGATTAGTTTAGTTAATTGTTAATTAGATTAAGGGATGTCATTAGTTTAATGGATAATTAATTAAGGCTAATTAGATGATTAAATTAGTGTAATCTTGATTAGGCCCTTAATTAATTATTTTAATTAATTAATTATTTCGAATTTATAAATATTATTTTATTAAATTATACTAATATATTTATTTATTTATTTTCGAAATATACTTAATTATTTATTATTTTTCAAAAATTAGATCGGGATAGCCAGTGACCAGAATTTCGTGTTGATTTCATTGGTATGTTCAGATTGTGCAATTGATTGTTGGATTGGGCAAATTGAGTGATAATTGTGAAAATATGATATTTATTCAGAAAATCCCGGGTGTTGGGTTTTGACACCGAAAATGGATTTTAAGTACTATATCAAATAATGAGATTTGAAAAGGAGGGATATCACTTTTAAGGTTCGAATTGATCATGTCCCCACACACAACTATTTTCCGGATGTTTTTAATACGAAGAAAATAGGTTAGGATCACTATTTTAATTGAGGCATTTGAGTGCAATGCACGGTGTCCTAGGTCGAGATTGAATGGTCGTGTGTTGGTTAAGAGAACCTGTCCCCGAATTGAGTCGAATGGACATTACCTTATATGGGTTACCCACTTATTGGGTTTCGGGTCGCAGTAGATTCTGAACCTATGCTCCTTCGGGAAAGCCGTCTTTGAGAGACGTAGCCATGCTTAATGGGGAAGAGACGATGCCCGGTTACGCCAGTAGACCGCCAAACTTCAAGTAGGCCATACCTTAAAGGGGCGAAATTAACAATTGGAACACATGATTGTTTGAGTTAAATGCATCTGATTATGAGACAAAACTGTGTGACATGGTATGGACGTGTCATAGCGATTTGACCTTATAATCAGGACCCCTGTGATTTATTGAGTTGAGCGAGGCATTTCAATTGTTGTGTGCATTAATTATATACATTTGTGATATGAATTTTGCTGACGTGCAGGAAGGAACTGAGGCGAGGTAAGTGGCTAAAGCGCTATGAGGTGTATTTTCTTCCTAATAGGGGTTTAAGGCGTGAACTTGCTGAGACATTGTCTCACCCCATCGTGGGCTCAATTTTCAGGTCCGTAGGTGGAGGACTGAAGCCCTGAGTCTGAGGTGGAGTTTGAAGGATCAGCGTTTGTGTTCGAAGAGTAGGTTGTAGGACAGCTTCCTTTTGAGAGTCGATCTTTTGTAGACTTTTGACTAGACTCGTTTTGTACCTAAACCCAGTTGTTTACAAAAGTTGGCTTTTGTGAAATATTGCCCTACTTTTCTATCCCATGCTGTTTGTTGTCAAGGGTTTATTGTTTCGCTTCCACATGTGCTTAAAAATGAATGGGTTGGTGATGCGTCCTAGGAACGTCACATTTGTATCGACCGTAGAGGGATGTGCGTGCGATTGAGGATCGGGGCGTGACATGCCATGCTTGGCCCAACAAGTGTCAACAATATGACCGGATTTGCCGCAGTATATATGTTGATGGCTATCTTGATCAGAACTTTGTCCACTACGTCCACCACCACAACTACGACCTCCCCTAAAACCACGACCTCTATTGGAAAAACCATCACGACCACGACCATCACTACTAGCCACAAATGCTGAATTGTCTTTAGATGACGTAGAAGACGGAGGGACAATGCGCTGAATTTGACAAAATGATTCATTCATAGAAGGAACTCTCTCTCCAGCAAGAAGCTGACTCTTCACAGGCTGTAAGTCGGCATTCAAGCCAGATAAAAACTTGGCCACTTGAAATTCAGCTCGCTGTGTCTTAAGTCTCTCAAGATCAGTAGGGATGGGCTTATAAAGATTAAGTTCTTCCCACATACCTTTCAAAGCACTACAATACTCTCCAAGAGACTTGTCTCCCTATTTAAAATTAAAGATCTCATATAGTTCATAAACTCTAGACATATTTTTGTCTTGTGAGTAACTCTCCATAAGATCATCCCACACTCCCTTAGCAGTTGTGTGGAACATGACATTAGCAGCGATGGATGGTTCCATGCTATTCCATAACCACACCAAAAGTGTATTATTCTCTCTCATCCAATCACTATAGTCTTTAGAATTTTCAGCAGGAGGGTCTGTAGTAAAATAATGGAGTTTCCCTTTGGCATTAATATAGACCTTCACAGCTTGGGCCCATAACAAGTAATTAGAAGATCCATTTAATTTAATAGTGGTAATTTGAATATTGACACTATCTGTAGAAGCCTTAGTATCACAAATGATGATAGTCTCAATATAAATATATCTACCACTTAATCAAGAAGGCTGAAACTTTAGTGCAAGAAACAAAACAGTAACACTAATATATAATCAGATGTAATTGGCTCCATTAGTTAACCAAAGGGAACCTAACAAGATCAGTCAACTATAATCAATGAAGTACTCTGATTCTTGAATCCGCTGATCAGTAAGTGTTGTAATCCATGTTCACAGATCGAACCTAATGAATCTGATATCTTCTAATCTCATACATATCGAGACTCAAAGAGAAAACCGATAAAAATTGCAGCTTTAGGTGGCTGCGCACCAGAGAAGAAGTAGGGTTACTAGGGGACTCTCAAACCAGCAATAGGATCAAGTAATCAGGTAGTTAGATCTGCTCTAATACCATGTCACAAAGCTAATCAGAGAACCCGCAGCAAGTAGAAAGAGAGAAAGAAGGAAGAGAGATGAAATAGAGAGAAGGAGGAGGAGAATGTAAAAGAAACAAAGAGAGGATTGTAGTTTTCTGTGTAACAGAAACTCTACACCCATTGTGTTTATATTAAATATAAATTGTATATGACCATATACCCTTATGTAAGTAAAAAGAGAAATAAAACTCTAAAAATTACAAATAACTCAATTAAAGTAACTTAACAGCCACTTGAAGAGTGGGGCCTTCTTCCGTTGGAAAAAGCACAGTGAGAATTCCAAGTACTAAAAATAAAAATGCAGCCACTGTTTTTATGATAAATTTTGAGGACGGAGTCTGAAACCTGCTCATGACAGCCTGCACAGCGCAGGATTGAGTTACTTCTCTGACCTTTTTCTTGACATCAATTTTTGGGTTCTTGGTCTCGTTGAACTTCTGAATGATTAATTTGTCATGCGCATATTCAATTGCATCCAAACTGGGCTTGTCCCGCATATTTTTGGACGAGGAAATTCCTTGCGGCTTGAATTTCATCTTCGGAGGCCTCTTTACTGATTCCAAGTCGCTTATAGGGTTCTTTATATTTATTCTAGGAAAGACGGTTGAACCTGAAGAGGCCAGTAAAATAGAATGAAGTAATGTGGAGGACAAACAACACATCGTATCATTAATTAGCTCAATATTTTCTTGATAATTACCTATTTTGTTTTAGCTATGACCAAAACATCAATTAACTCAACATGAAAATCAGCATTTCAACATTGAAAATACAAAACAGTTTTAAGTACTATAGATCCTTTCAGAATGACCTACTAGTCCTACTGGGCTTGACATGGTGAACAACCATCATAATCTGCATTCTGCATGGGAGTTCAATGACACACTCATATTAGGTTGATAACCATTGAAAAAGAGACACATATCTTCATGCTTTTATTCTGTAATGCCATGACTCCATAACTTGACGGAATTCAGGAAAAGCTAAATCTCAAATATCAGAAAGCATATAGTATGTGGAACAAATGACCTGGAAAATGTTCCCCAACGCAAATTTCACTTTGAGGAATAAAAGAATGCCAACAGGTATGAGAGCTTAAAGTAAAGATGGTAGTAAAGTAGGCATATATCTTGCTTTCTTGAAGTAGCTCATTGCCTAATTCATTTTGAACAAATGCAAACAAAAAGACTTGACTAAAAATATTAGGGATAGTAAGGAACAAAAGTTACTCAGATAATCTTCTAATCGTTCAAAGCACACCTCTGTTTTAACAATAGTCATCAGCTTTCACAAGCTTTTCGAAAATTGTGTTTCTAAGAAACTGTTTTGTTGCTGTCAAACCAACACCTTAATATTCCAATAGCTCTAGAATGGGAGAGAGAGAACCAATCCAACAATCAACATTTTGTTAAGAATGACAATGGACAAAGCACTTGATACCGGTGGGGTCGCTATGAGAAGCATCCATTGCAGACCTGATCACGGGAGCTTGATATCTGCTGCAAATTTTAATGACCAAACCCAAAAATAAGGAAAGAAAATTGCAAAGAACCGAATGGTTCATTTTCAATAACCATGAGAGCTTCCTCAAAGGAGCAATACCTTCCACCATGCAGGGACTTGAACTTTCTTTTAGGTTTTGCAATAGAAAAAAAAGGGATGGGGATTCTACAGATAAGGAATTGGCACATCGAGCAGGTATGGAGAAATATTTTGACGGACCAACGGTTAATCCGGACAGAGACATCTTTGATTCAGTTTGTTACTATTGGCAATCTCTCTGCAAAATTCAAATTCAAAGTGCATATAAACAGGATCAATTTTGCAAAATGAATAGCGCGACGTGTCACGCCCCGATCCTCGGGTACGTGCCCATCCTGGCTTGGTCGATTATATAGCAACGTCCTAGAACGCATCGCTAACCCATTCATTTTAATATGCATGCAAAAGCAGATATAAAATCCCCAGACAATAAATCAATGCGATAGAAAAGTATGGCCATATTTTTCAAACCTGAAAAACCACAACCACACTTTTATATAATGCAAACCATATAGTATATATTACAATACTATTAACACAGGTCGGTTCTATCACACATGAGGTCACCACTCAGGGTTTGCAAAATAGGGTGGGGTTTCAGTCTTCATCTGGGCCATCCTCTGGGTCCTCCTTAGGATCCTCCTTCGAGTCCTCCTCTTCGACGATCTCTCCTTCTTCCTGGCTCTAGCTGGAGCCCACGCCAGAGTACACTGGAGAGTCAGAATCGCCTTCCAGCTTGGGGTCCATCGCATCAACCACCGATTGACCCTTAGGATCTACTGTCCCCTTCCCGAACGCCACCTCTAAAACGTACAGAGGTACATCACCTTTCGGCACCGGACCCTCTCTACGTCCATCATCGTAGTGGCGATACCGCGACCGGTATTTGTGGGGCACCTTTTGGGGTTCACCCACATCAACCCAGACGATGGATTTCACTAGTACATATTCCAAACCTTCAGGGTGATGGTGTATCGGGATGTGATAACCTATCTTAATGATCTCCTCAGGTATACCAAAATGTTCGGGAGGGTTTGGAGGGGCTGCCATCTAAGGACCTGAAATGTTATCCCACAACGGGGTGAGACGATGTTTCAACGAGTTCTACCTCCTAAGACCCGATTAGGAAGCCAATATGCCATAAGAGTTGCCTAAGCACAACACAAGTCAGAGAACTTACCTTGACCTCAGTCTCTTCCCTGCAAATCAGTTTAATTCGTACCATCATCAAATCACATCAAAGCAGCACTTAGATCGAATCATCGATCAATCAACTCAGTTGATTACATGTCACCACCACCTTCGTCTGGCCGGTACATTCAATATTATCTATAATGTCCTATCAAATCAGGACCGCTCACCCAAAGCTGAAAATATAGATAGTATAGCTCGCCCAAAGCTAATAATATAGTATACAATATATATATGCTCGCCCACAGCTGATAATATAGTATACAATATATATATGCTCGCCCAAAGCTGATAATTTAGGCCCCCTGGCCAAGATAGTATACTATATATGCTCGCCCAAAGCTGATAATAATTTGCTTGCCTAAAGCTGATAATATGGTATACTATATATAGATGCTCACCCAAAGCTGATAAATTAGGGCCCCCAGGCCATCATAATATACCACTCCAAACACATAGCCAGTTTCTCATTTTTATCATACTCGATAAAATAGCCGTGTGTGGGTACACGGTCGACCTTATCCAAAATATAATAATTTCATTTTTGATCTTCCCACTACTTTCAACAGTCCAAAATTAGATTTTTGGCGCTATAGGCCGACGCCTGGTAATTTTTCAATTAATTACAAAAAATTATTCAATTTAGGAAATAATTCCTAAAATCACCATTTAATCAATTCAGCATAAATTAGGCCTCGAATAAATAAACAGAGTGCACCAAGATAATCAGCATAAAATTTCGGTCAATGGCTATCCCAGTTTAATTTTCAGAAAATAAATAAATAATTAAATAATTACGAAAAATATTAAATAAATACCAATAAAGCAACAACAGACCGGGAAAGGCTAAAGAGGCTAAACCAGGTTCAAGCAGGGACCCATGGGGGTTGGAGGCAGGCCAAACAACTCCGGCACCAGCTGAAATGGAAGTTGGAATGCAGGGACAGGCTGGATGGGGCGTTGGGTTGGGCGGTGGCGCGCGACACGCGCGTAGGCGGACAGGGCGGCGTTCCGGCGCGACGGCGAGGGCGTGCGACGGGCGGGGCTCCTCTGGCAGGTGGTTGGCTTCGGTTGTCTTCTTCAGCATTTGTGGTGGTCGAAAATGGCAAGTGAAGGGGAGGAAAGGTTGGCCGACCAGCTTGAGGAAGAAGAAGGGGGACAAGGGCCCTACCTTGCCCAATTTTTCTCTTCAATGGTCCCCTTGACCATTCCTACACCACCCACACCTTACTTGGCTGCAATTCAGCCACCAAGGCTCATCCTACAACTCTTGAAATGGTCCAAAATGGCTAGGCAAGGGGTGCATAGAATTTCCAACATTTCTCCCTTAATTGGACTTGGTTTTATTCTTGATTCAATCCAATTTTGCCCTCATAAATTCAATTAGCACCTCAATGATCAAATTGACATTTTTCCTCACCAATGGATCCCACTTGCTTCCCAATTGCGATAAAAAACGGTTCCTGACTTTTTCTGGACAAAAACGGCCTTGCGACGTCTTTTTCTCAAAAAGTCTCGGGTTGCAGAAAAATCTTCTAAGACTAGTCAACGCTCCTAGGATTTATTATGACATGACAGAACTTTCAATTTCTAAAATTGAACTCAAATTCGTGGTTAATTTCCATTTGGCGCGTTTTTAGTGTGACCTAGGCTATCGGGTAATTTTCAGAAATTTTTAGTGCAAATGACCCATAGTTGATTTTTTTTGAGCCACAATGAACCCACTCAACACATTGGCGACTCTTGATTGTCGTGAAAATCTCGAGAATTCAAATACGGACATAAGGTACCAAAACGATAGAAAAATCAGTCTAGTGCCGACCGATGAGAATTTTCCAATTTAGTGGTGTCACCCACGATTAGCCACACATCTCAGTCGAACCGACCTATCTATGATTCTTGATCGATTTTTAACTGTGCCGTAATGGCTTCTAAAGATGAGCACGGTCGAGTAGCCGATTCCTGGTCGAATTCTCAAGTCTATTGCATTAAAATTCCTTAATGGATTCCCATATAATCTAGTTATCTTAAGAGTAATCAGCTCTGAGAACAGCCCTATAGGCGCATCGATGAAATGCCCGATTTATTCAATAGAAAACAAGATTGAAAATCTGGGATGTCACACGATGTTTACCTAAATCACAAATACCCTATCACCCTTCATTTAGCCATTTCCATATGGAGAGTCAAGAAATGGCGTTGCTATGACACTCTCAAGTCATAGAGATTATCGATTAACATCATATATTTACACCAATTGCACTTTGCAAAGACAGTGTTGACCTGACGGCACCAAGCATGGACTTCTCTCATTTATCAAATTCTCTACAAGTATCATATGCTACACCCAAACTATGCCTAAAGAATACAATAAACTCCAGCTTTCTCCAGACTCAACAACTCACATTTTTGCAGCATACACTCCCAGTGTTCCATCCCGGGGATCATGGACAGCCTCAACAATCACAACTACAAGGACAGGACCAATGTCAATGACCTCAGAAGGCCAAGAAAATCCGCCACTTTTAGCGGCTCTTGCTCTTCATTTACAGTGCGTCGGTTAAAAATACTGGAAGCCAAAATAAGGAATTCCCAGCTCAAACAAAACCACGTTCATTTCGTGATGAATGTTTTACCGACGAGAAAAATTTGAAAGTGTCCATAAACTGAGCTTGCTAGTTCATGCTGGTCAACTGCAACAATCAAGAAAAGACCTAAAGGCAGGCAAAAAGAAAAACCAAAACCCATTTTGTCCTTAGGAACGAAGAGCTAAAAAAGGACAAGCTTGGATTGAGCACGGAACGAGAAGGCAGAACTGATGAAACAGAATCGATCCAAGAAGAAAGAGAGCGCCCATACCCAGGTTGCGATTAGAGAGAGTGAAGTGGGTCGAGGTGTTCTTGGCATTTATCTTCTCAGAGATGATTGAAAATGTCGAGCCGCATTGCAACGGATGGCAGGAGGATGAGCAGAGAGCGTGGGCGAAGGATTTTACAGACGCTGCCTTGTAGCCCTCCTGCTTCGCTTTCTCTCGAACATATATATTTTAGTTCCGAGAGATGCGTTGGAATCTAGCTGGATAGGATACTCAGCTCTCACTCGAGAGACCCGGGTTCAAGTCCTGGCAATGGGATTTTTTAAGGCTCACAAGGAAAAAACAAATGGGAGATCCGCCCTAAGGTGAGAGATCCTGCAATGTCACTCACTGTATTCCCTCTTAGATAGGGAAAAAAGATTTCATTTAAGAATTAAGGAGACTTATGGTGGCGAAGGTACACGCTGTCTTGTTAGGATTTCGGCCTTAGCTGTCATTAGATCGGTACATATTGTAACCTCCTGCGCATAGAGTAAATGAGTTTGGCTGGTTGCCTTTTGGACAAAGTCTCACAAGTAGCTGCCAGTCCAAGTGCCCTTCAAACTCTTTTTAGCTAATTACTATTATACTAAAGTCATAAAATTGTCCTAAAATTTTCTTTAAAAAAGGTGAAATGAAAAGTCTTTTTTTGGAGAGGGATGATGATGATGAATCGCGAAATGCTAATAAGAAACAAAATGCGGAATCTCTTCTTCTTCAGCTGAGGCGTGGAAGTCAAAATTGGTCGGTCGGTGAAGGAAAAAGAAGGCATGTGCAGTTTCCACCTAAGAAGCACAGACACTCTCCAGGACCCTTCGTGTCGTGTTTGACACTCCGACACTTGTCCGACACGCTCCGACACACGGTTAACACAAGTCGAAAAAATTGACATGCAGTCAACTGCCTCCGACACGCTCCAACACGCGAGTTGGAAATTCCGACACGTGACTCTGACACGCACGGGGTTATTTTTATAAAGTTCCAAAACTTATGGGGTCAAAATATAAATATATGAAAAAAATAAAAAAATAAAAAAAATAAAAGCTAAACTTCAGTCACGCACGGGGTCTGGAGACTCTGGAGACTCTTCTCTTCAGTCTTCAGTCGCACACGCCCGAGCAGTGAGCAGAGCACTCTGGTTCTCTTCTTTCGCCGTGAGTGTCGCCAGTGTTGCTTTGCCAGCCGTGTGGCCCACCCCACCAGTCGCCGACTCGCTGTAGCCCCCTGCGCCTCAGCCCCACCCGTCGTCACAGTCGTCTCCGACCCTGCCTTTGTCTCTTGCAAGCATTGAGTCGTCGCCCTGACGGCGAGCCGTCGTCTTTGCCTCTCACAGGCGTTGCCGCGTTGCTCTTCTTCATCTTGCGATTTCATTTTTTGCTCATCTCAGGTTAGCATTTTAGATTTCCGATTTGGGATTTTTTTGGCAAACCCTAGAGTTAGTTCGAGGAAAGGGGGATTTTTCGGACCCTCTTTTCGTCTCTCTGTTTCCGGCGCTCTTGTGCCGTTCTTTTGCCGGTTTCGCTCCTTGGGTTGTTGTTTTTGTTCGATTCTCTCTTTATTGGAAGACTCAGGTTGTTCTCTAGTATTCATGTGAAGAATGCGAGTTCTTGATCCTCGAGCTGGTTTCGAGTGCAGGGAAATATCTGTCACGTTGTGGCTGTGTCTATCCAATCGCATGCTTTTGCAAGAGCATTCAAACGAACACTTATGAGGTCGTGAAGGGAAGCTATCTCCCCACCACCCAAACTACACAAAATTTGAAGTCCAAGGTACCTTCTGACTTATTTCGTGATGGAATCATGGGAAGTAGCTGTTGGAGGTGAAGGGGCTAGGTGAGGCGCTTCTTATTTGTATCTTTTGTATTAACAATTTATGCATTGTGTCGAATCCGAGTATGACATTGATGCTTATTAGGAGAATTGGGATTGCTGAATTGTTGCTTGCGATTATGGTAGAAGGATACACGGACAAGGGTAAGGGCAATTCTAAAACCTAACAATGATCCAGAGATTAAAGCGGAGTTGAATTTGCTAGGCATTATAAAAATGATTTCAAAGGGGAAGAGTTCTTATTTGTTGCTCTACACCAAGTAGGATTTACCCTGAGTGAACGGACTGATTTTTGTCATTTTTATGTATTGAGTGCTCTATTTTAAATAAGTCATCTATGAAGTAAGTGGCATCAAAATTGAAAACCTGAAGGGCATATCGGTTTTGATATGATTTTTCTCTATTTTTATTTCCTTTTCACTTTTGTATTGTGAATACTTATAATGACTTTGGTCATGTATGTGTGATGGTCGGGAATTGATGATGAAAATTTGGTTGCTGCTGTTCGTTGCCATATTGCTGCTGTTCTCTGCCATCTGCTGTTGTATAGCTGTTGTATTGTGTTGGAGAAATCTTCCTGGAGTGTTTTGAAGCTGACAAAATGTTTCCACCAGTCTAGTCTGAAGATTTGCAGACTCTACTATTTAAAGTCTGAAGACCTTCGGACTGCCAGACTCAAGACTCAAAGTCTATTCCCTTTGACAGTTTCTAATCCGTCGAAGAAGGGTTATCCAGGACTGGATGTTTCGTTAAGAATTTGACCTTATCAACTGGAGAAGATCTCTTGGCTAGATATGACATAACAGAATCCTTTATTGATTCAAAGATTAAGGATTCGATGATTGGCGAAGTATACTTGGAAGGTTCTACTTATGGACGAGATCCTGATTGTATGGGCGAGCAGGATTGATGGGCTATCGACATATTCCTTTAATAGCTCGAATGATCTTCCTAATTGATTCTGTCCAACGGGAAGATTGGAAGAATTCATTTGGTAAGTGCCAACGAGTATGATGGCATAAAGGAGTATGTAAGGACGACATTCCAGTTGTGCGAGTGTGTGCGCGATAGAAGAATTCCAAAGTCTGAAGCTCTTTGTTCTTAGTCAATTCATTTACTGAGGGAAATCTTGTACGCAAAAGAGAGTCTATATTCTTGAGAAACCTTGAGGAAGTGTGGTAGAGTATCTACACTGTGGAATCAAGGGAGGGCTTTGCTGTAACAACTCTTTTGTTCATAGTGAAATCCAGCCGGTGGGCTGTCAGTGCGGAAGAGTGGACGTAGGCTTGGAATAAGCCGAACCACCATATTCTGTGTTCATTTTCTCTTCCCTACTCTCTACTTTACTTTGATCATAATTTGTTTTGTTAACACAAGGAGAACTTCCTTTCTATTGACTGCTTAGTATTGCTCTCTTATCTCGAGAAAATATTTTTTTCACCTATTCACCCCCTTCTAGGTGCTTATACTAGCTATCTCAATTGGTATCAGAGCCTGTGTACTCACTTTGTTTGAAGTGTTTTGCTTCAGAGTTAAAGATTCATGGCTAGTATGTTGGCTCCAGGGCTGGTAGAAGGGCAAAGCAATACCAGACCGCCTTACTTTGATGGAAAGGAATACAATATATGGAAAAATAAGATGAAGGCATTCCTAAGATCAAAGGATCCTATGGAATGAGACGTTGTAGACAAACGAATCATTCCTAAAGCTGCACTTGTCTCAGAGAGATGAAAAGAAGCTATTGAGTCTAGTGAAATGACTTAGGAAAAGATAACCAAGAGACAAGCTCTTGATGCAAAAGCAATTTATTCTTTATATTGTGCTTTGTCACCTACTGAATATAACAGAATATCTTCTTGTGTTACAGCGAAAGAAGTTTGGGATAGATTACATATTACCTATGAAGGAACTGATCGAGTGAAAGAAACCAAAATCAACATTCTCCTCGGTCAATACGAAGCCTTCAAAATGAAATCAGGAGAATCTATAACTGACATGTTTAGTCGTTTTGCAGAAATCGTGAATGGTCTTGAAAATCAAGGTCAACCAATTTCTGATTCCATGAAAGTAAACAAGCTATTGTGTGGACTCTCTAAGGATTGGAATCACATAAAGACCTCAATAAGGGAGACATAAAGAATTATGCCACTATCTATTGATGAGTTGGTTGGGACTTTTCAGTCTTATGAAGTGGAACGAATCAATGAAGACGAAGATCCTAAAGGTAAGAAATCCACTGCATTAAAATCCAATGATGATTCTGATGTTACAGATTCTGAAGACGATATGGATGATGAGGAGCTTGCTCTCATGATAAGAAGATTCAGAAAGCTGAACAGAAAATGAAGAAGATTCAATCCAAAGAAACAGAGTTTTCAAAAGCAACATACTAAATCAGTTAAGGAAGATGAATCCAATAGAGATGTAGTCTGCTTTGAATATAAGAAAAATGGACACATCAGACCCAACTGTCCTCTTCTGAGGAAGAAGAAAGGAAAAGCTGAAAAGTATCGAAATGCTCTTAAAGCAGAAACCTGGAGTGATACAAAATGTGAAAAAAGTGATGATGATTATGCCAATATATGTCTGATGGCACAATTGGATTCAGATTCAAACTCCGAGACAGACTCAAATTCAGACAGTGAATTTGAGGTGAGTAACTTTAAAATCCCTATTAAAGTTTCTAAATACATTGATGAGTTGTGTTTTAGTCTTAAGACTTCTCTTAAAAGGATTTCCGAACTTAAAAAGGAAAATTCTGCATTGAAACAAAAGGAAAATGTTTTGAAAGAAAAGGTGAAATGTTTAGACATGAATGTTTCTACTCTTAAAGAAAGAGAAGACAACCTTTCAAAAGAAAATGTATTTTTAAAAAATGACATATCAAATATTTCCAAAAGATTTTCAATAGGATATGAGAAACTTGAGAAAATTCTTTCAGCAGAAAGACCTTATTTCAATAAATATGGTTTGACAATGACTGTGGAAACCATTCCTTTAATTGATTTTCCTAAAGTGAAGGAGAGAATTAAGCAAAGACCCACAAGAGATGCTTACAAAAATCATTTTAAAAAGATCTTTGTAAAACCAGTTGTTGCAATGCTCTCAGATGTTCTAAGTGCAATAGTTCAGATCATTTTGAGAAAGAATGTCCTATAGTTTGGAAACATGTTAAGAAAGTATGGGCAAAAAACGCATATCATACTAACACCAATGGACCTAAGAAAATATGGGTACCAAAGAAAGTTTGAGTCTCTTTTTTAATGCAGGTCACTATCAAGAAGAAGGTAAAATGGTATCTGGATAGTGGATGCTCAAGACATATGACAGGAGATTCAAATTGCTTCATAAAGCTCATTCAAGTAAATGGTGGAAAAGTCTCATTTGGAGAAAAGATCAAAGGAAAAATTGTGGGATTCGAAACTGTAAAGATTGGAAACCTCACAATCAACAATGTTTTCTTAGTGGAAGGACTCAACTACAATCTGCTTAGTATCAGTCAGCTGTACGATACCGGTTTCAAAATCAACTTTCAAGAAGGAATATGTTCAGAAACAGTAAAGATTCTACTCAGTCATTCATAGGTCGAAGACATGGAAATATCTACCTCTTGGACGTGAAACCAGATGAATCGCAATGTCTAATCTCAATTCAAGACGAAGCGAACTTATGGCACAGAAAACTTGGGCACATCAATATGAAGCAAATAGCCAAAATTTTAGTAAAGAAGCTAGTTCGTGGTATACCCAATCTGTCATACCAAAAGTCTGATCTATGTACACCATGTGTATTGGGAAAACAGGTACGAAATTCCTTTAAACCAATAAATCAAGTTTCCACTAATCGTGTACTGCAGCTTCTGCATATGGATCTCTTTGGACCAACCAGAACTCAGAGCATTGGAGGTAAGAAATATTGCCTAGTAATTGTGGACGGCTACTCATGATTTACTTGGGTATATTTATTGGCAAGTAAGTCTGAAACCTTTTCTTACTTTGAAACGTTTGCTAAAAAGATTCAAAATGAAAAAGGGTATGTTATTTCAAGTATAAGAACAGACCATGGAGGAGAATTTGAAAATCAAGATTTTACAAAATTCTGTGATGAATTTGGTTTTCAGCATGTGTTCTCCTCTCCATATACTCCAGAGCAAAACGAAGTTGTGGAAAGAAAGAATATGTCGCTTCAAGAAATGGCTAGAACTCTTTTAATTGAAAGTAACATCTCTTCACGTTTTTGGGCCGAAGCAGTTTCTACAGCATGTTATATTATTAATAGAGTTTTTCTAAGACCTATTCTGGAAAAAACCCCTTATGAGTTATTCAAAGAAAAGAAGCCTATTGTTTCATATTTTCATGTGTTTGGATATAAATGCTTTATATTGAAAAATGCAAATGATTGAGTTGGCAAGTTTGAAGAAAAATCAAACGAAGGCATCTTCCTTGGATATTCTACCTCAAGCAAAGCTTACAGAGTCTATAACAAGAAGACTCAATCTGTGGAGGAATCAATGAATGTCAAATTCCAAGATTCTATGCAAAATGAATCTATTCAGACTCATCTTGAAGAATTTGAACTTGCTCCAGACTCTACAAAGTCTAAATCTCAAGAAGCAACTCAGATTTCGAAAGACCAGCAACAAATGATTGTTGAAGATTCAAATGAAGGAAGAGATCATCAACCTGACAAATCAACCAGTAACTGGGAGCATAAGTCCAGTCATCCCAAAGATCTCATTATTGGCGATATTAATGAAGGAATTCGCACAAGATCTAAAAGGCGTGAAGAGTCTAGTGTTGTGGCTCTTATTTCTGAAATAGAACTCAAAAGTATAGAAGAAGATTTATCTGATGAAAGTTTGATTGAAGCCATGCAAGAAGAACTTAGACAATTCAGTATTAATGATGTCTGGGAATTGACTCCTAAATCGAAAGGTAAATCTATTATTGGAGCTAAATGGGTTTTCAGGAACAAGATGGACGAGAAAGGAAAGGTCGTAAGAAACAAAGCAAGACTCGTGGCCAAGGGATATATGCAAGAAGAAGGGATAGACTATGATGAGACTTACACACCAGTAGCGAGATTAGAAGCAATTAGATTATTACTTGCTTTTTCTTGTTATAAGAATTTCAGGTTATTCCAAATGGACGTTAAAAGTGCTTTCCTGAATGGATTTATCCATGAGGAAGTCTATGTGGAACAACCTCCTGGGTTTGAAGACCCAAGGAAACCAGACTCAGTATTCAGACTGAAAAAGGCTTTATATGTCTTAAAGCAAGCACCTCGAGCTTGGTACGACATGCTAAGTAAGTTTCTAATTCAAAACGGCTTTGTCAAAGGTAAAGTAGACACTACACTGTTTATCAAAAGAGAAAGCAAAAGTTTTCTGCTTGTTCAAATATATGTTGATGATATTATTTTTGGATCCTCTAATGAAAGTCTGTGCAAGAAATTCTCTAAGTCTATCTAGGATGAATTTGAAATGAGCATGATGGGTGAACTAACCTTCTTTCTTGGACTTCAAGTGAAACAATTGAAGGAATGAACTTTTATTCATCAAGAAAAATATGCTAATGATCTTGTCAAAAAGTTTGGACTGGAAAATTGCAAAAAGACTGATATACCAATGTTAAGTTCTTTGAAGATAGACAAAGATGAAGGAGGAAAGAAAGTTGACCATAAGCTATAAAGGAGTATTATTGGTTCACTTCTTTATCTTACTGCTTCTAGACCTGACATTTTGTTTAGTGTTTGCATTTGTGCTAGATTTCAAGCAGACCCTAAAGAATCTAATCTAAGTGCTGCAAAGCGTATTATCAAATACATTGCATCAACTTCAAGCCTTGGTCTTTGGTATCCTAAAAAGGGAGACTTTACTCTTCTTGGATACTCAGACGCAGATCTAGCTGGTTGCAGAGTTGATAAAAAGAGCACCTCGGATACCTGTCAACTACTTGGAAGCAGGACAGTGTCTTGGTTTTCAAGGAAGCAAAATACAGTAACTCTTTCTACAGTAGAAGCAGAGTATGTAGCTCTTGGAAGTTGTTGTTCACAAATTCTGTGGATAAAACAACAGCTAAGAGACTTTGGAATTGAAGATTCATGCACGGAGATTAACTGCGACAACACCAGCGCAATCAATCTCACCAAGAATCCAATTCTTCACTCAAGAGCAAAGCATATAGAGATTCAACATCACTTCATTAGAGATCATGTTCAAAATGGAGAAGTTTCGATTCAGTTTGTTGACTCAAAGAACCAATTGGCGAATATATTTACAAAGCCTTTGGAGAAAAATCAATTTGAAATCATTCGTTCCAGACTCAACATGTTGAGGTTTGAAGAAGTAAAAGTCTAGAGACTCTCAAACTCAGACAATCAAGATTTTTGACTGTAAGTTATTTTATTCTCTCTTAGATTAAATCTCGAAAAGGTACGATCATCTGTCCATAATTGATTTTGGTACTTTCAATTTCCGTGATTAGTGCAATCATTCTTTTTCGAAAATGGAGTTGATTTTTAAATGACAGTTATCTAATTTTTTGAAAAAGGCAGTTATTTTTTTTTTAAAAAGGGCATCTTTTTACTTTCCATTACGTCGTTTTGTATGCCTCTCTTCGACTAACCTATATACTGTCGGTTCCTCTTTGTTTAACTCCAAAAACTCTAAAAAGCATCGATCTTCCACTTCTGTCTTCTTCTCTTGTTTAATCTTCGAAAAGTTGTCATCTTTCTTGAGAAAGTCAAGTTTGGAATCTTTCAAAAACTGTGAAAGATGTCGTCTCAAAGGAAGTCTTCGAGGATCACGAACAGGGGACCGTGGCAAATGCGTGAGGGGCCTACGCACTTTGATCTCACCGAGGAAGAAGAGTCTCCTAGTCAGCAGCAAAGCCCACAACATTCTCAGTAGTGTCCATCTTCTCCATTTAGACCACAGGATGTTGCTCGACGAGAAGAGGAAGAAATAATCGAAGATGCAGAACCCGTAAGAACTTGTAAGCCCTCTTTTACCTACAAGCTTTATCGTGCTTTAAAAAGGGGTGGAACTCCTTTGAACTAAGTTGATGAATTTCTGAAAGACAAAGGGTACAAAAATGAAACATTCTTTTTACGCACAATGGAACGGTTGGGAATTGCCCTTGCTGGGTCGGCAGAAGAGGCAATGGCAAATATTCCAATCGATCCATGTGTTGGAGGGCTAAATCAGCCAGATGTGAATGATGATGACAAGTTGTACAGTCAGTTTCAACCGAGAATGGGTGTTACGGCAAAAATTCGGAGCAAAAGGACAGACTTGTTTCGATAAGAGGAACACAAGCATCTATACTCTAAGTTGTTGAAGTGTGGGGTGACAAACCCTAGAAGTGTAGATTTTGATTTCCTTGACGCCGTGAACATTAATTTGAGGGAAAAATTTAGTCTTCTTCAACTTGAATAGTTCTGTTCTGAATCTACAGAAGCCTATGCTCAACTCACTGTATACTTCTATTCGAATCTCAGTTTCTTGGATGCGAATAGATTCTCTTTTAGTATCCGAGATCAGGACTATGTGGTGGATGTAGATATGTTGGCTAATGTGATTGGGGTTGAGAGAGGGAGATATCGACCTATCAATGTCTCTATTGCTCGTGCTACGTTGGAATTTGTTAAGGATAGAAGGATAGAGGGAAAGGTTTCCTACTCGAGGATGAGTGCGTTCAACATTCTGCTTCACAAAATTGTGATTAATTGCCTCAGACCAAAATCTACTTCAAAGACTGATGTTTCATACTTAGAGGCAAAGTTGATGTATGCCATCAATGCTGGGAAATTTTTTTCTCTCCCTCACACTATTATGTTCCACATGTATAGAGCAGTGGTGAAGGACAAGGGTTAACTTCCTTATCCAGCTCTTGTGACAAAGTTATTCAGACATTTGAATGTTCAGCCCCCCTAGATTCTCTGTGTTCGAACTTGTGATCAAATGGTAGTGGGACTAAAAATGGTGTCTAAAATGCATATGAAGGAACTCAACAAGGCGTTGGAGAAATTCAAGGAGAAAACCCCTGTCAAAACTCATCAAATTTCTTCGGTAGCAAAAAGAAAAGGGAAGGAGCCCATGGTTGCTCCATCCAAGAAAAGAAGAGCTCTCATCGTTGAGGATGAAAAAGATGAGGAAGACATCACCATTTCTGCAATGGCATTGAAGAACCTGAGTCGTTCTATTCCAGAATCAACGGAATGACAAGAGAAAGACATAGAACAGAGGACTGGAGAAAGAGAAGATTTGGAAGCAGAAGAGAAAGAAGCAGAGGAGAAAGAAACAAAGGAGAGAGAAGCTGAAGAAAGAGATGCAGAGGAGGAAAGAATTGAAGAAGAAGAAGAAGAGGAAAGAGGAGATCAAGAGGAAGCAGAGCATGAGGAACACTCTTCTCCACCTGAAGGCATGGAAACAGGGGGAGATCGTGAGAAAAGAGGAATGTCCTCATATCTTGCTACCAGTGAATGAGTCAGCCGCTCTCCAGCAGATCCAGATGACATCTATGCCTCTTAATTTCCTGAGGAGGAACATGATGTTTCATCGCCCAATCTGCGTGACTATGCTGATTTGCCATCGTCTGCCTTTACTCCATCTGATCGTGTAGAAGCGAGTACGCAGACTGATAATTTAGCAGATTTTCGTAGAATTCTTGATGTTCTCTTAGAAATGCGGTGTTAGATATATGCTATGGGATGCGAAGTACAGAATTTGTAGACTGCAGGTCAAGCTTCTTCAGTTTCCTTGAATGATCAAATTCAAGCCCTTGCTCTTCAGATTCAAGCAAATGCTAAGGGTGAAGATGTGGCTCAACTGAAGGAAGAGTTGAAAAAGCTGGAAGGCATTGTCTAGTCAATGGGAGATTTCCAGCTTGTTCGTGTTTCCAAGCATTCTTGATTCCATTCTTTTTTCATCTCAACCTTTTTTATGATGACAAAAAGGGGGAGAGATATGATTTGAACTTTGAACTTTGAACCTTGAACTTTTTGAACTTTTGATTTGTTTTGATGTTTGACTTGACTTTTGTGTCTGGCTGTGGACTGGATTTGTGTGACACCCCGAACCCTTCACAGGTTGTCACCAGCGCCGATGTTACACTTTCTCTCCTCTTTCTATCTTGTACTTAAAACAAGTGTCGTTAATCACAGGCATTTTTTTTTTTTAAAAACGAATCGGTCCCAATGCGACTCATAGCGGAAGCAAATTAGACATCACCATCTATCCCCCTACCAATCCATGATACAAATACACACCACTAATCATCAGGATTTAAAAGATAAGCCATGCCACTATTATTTACATATTATCATGATGGGTTTTTCACGGGTCGATACAACAAAAGGAGACCAAGATTTTTAGCCACACTCGGCCTCATCCCAAAAAGATACTACGACCCCTAAAGAAAATCACATGACATCCCCCATCCAACAGTGGCGGCTACTCCCTAAAAAGATGACACCAGTTCTCTACCCTTCACGCAACCATCACACCCATCCAGGTGCATCGGGTGGTGGTGGCGGCAACATTCCCCTAAACACTCCGTCTCGGCGGACATGAACAGACAAAAACTCCTGGATGACTGGGCCCTCAGCCAGGCCCACGTCGTACATGACCAGCACACGCACTCGCACAAATGTCAGTCCAGGGATAGTGACGCAGTCGATCTCCGTACATTCTACTTCTACATCTGACGGGATACCATAGAAGGTGCCTCGCGTGACGGTAGGAAGCGGCATCTTTCTAATCTGAAATGTTATCCCCAAAAGGGGTGAGTACAACCACTCAGCAGATAGGGAAATCCAATAACATCCCAATGCATCATGCATATCATCACACGTTGCAAGCATCACTTACCTTATAATCATGCGTATCATGCATCATCACATCATATATATCATCATCGTCATGGCATATCATATATCATTATCATCATCATGCATTTCATTATGCATATCATACCATGGATGATCATCATGTCACATCACACATCATCATCATCATCATCATCATCATCATCATCATGCATATCATATATCATATCATGTCACATCACATCATCATCGTCATCATGCATCATCATGCATATATCATCCTCATCATACACATCATCATGCATATGTCATTATCATCATGCATATATCATCATCATGTATTATCATGCATGATTTAATTTCAATTTCATCTTGGACCATCATATTTCTCATTCCCGGGACCAATGTTTGCGTCCCCCATGCATCAAGATACAATTTCAGATCATCCGGCTCCCCCACTCTCCGGGCATCTCGTACCCCAACTGGCATCACGAGGACCCTCCGGTATCCAGCCATTTAAGGCCACCGGGCAACCGGCCGCACCCTTTAGGCCAGGCATCTCGCACCCAATCCGGCGTCGCGAGGTATCCCTCAGCATAATTACCATCCGAGCTTCCGGCTCCCCCACTCTCCGGGCATCTCGACACCACTCGGTCTCCCGAGGACCCTCCGGTATCCGGCCACTCATGACCACCGGGCAACCGGCCGTACCCTTCTAGCCAGGCATCCCGATACTCCCGGGGCATCGTCGGCTCACCTCCGACGGTCTTCTCAATTCACATTATTATGATTCAATTTATCATGGCGTATGATGTGATGACAATTCAAGATCATGCTCAACATTGAATACGTACATACATTTCAATTCCATGTCATATACACACCAAGACTTCATCACATAATAACATGAATTTATTAAATGGACTCTATGCCAATAAAATAATCCATTATTATTTTATTTTATTATTTTATTAATATTTTATTTTCCATAAATAGATATTTAATATCTATGATTTTCCCAAAATCATAATATTCAACAATCACTAATAGTGTTACAATTTCATATAAAATTCTTGGCCAAATTGAATTTCTCATAAATTTCACAATTTCCATGAAATAGCACCTTATATTCGGGTAATGGCCAGTCTTGCACAGTTTCCAAATAAATCCGATTAAAATACTCATATGGCCTTCAAAAATTACGAAATTTTACAGGGTGATATCCAACACATTTTCGTGCATTTTTTGTGAAGAACTTTAAGCCAAATTATTTTTAGATTAATTTCTATAGCCCTACGAAGCTTCTGGAATCACGACCGCGACGTCCAGAACACACTCCTCCGAATTTCTTAGTTTTCACCCATCAATTCTCTTTCGTTTCTTCTGAAATTTGAGTATGTTATGTACCAAGGTGTCCTTTACAAGTTTCATGAAGAGATCTAGGCCAAATGACCAAGCTATGGTCACCATTTAAGTCCGTTAAGTCTCGGGTGTCTCGGTATATTTCGCCAGAACCATCGTTTCAAAGATCTAACCGATTCACCAAGTTATACTTGTTCTTTTTGCCTCATACTCGAGTATGTTGTAGCTTAAGGTGTTTCCTACAACTTTCAAGAAGACAGCAAAGTGAGATCTCCAGCAGAAATCAACATGCAACCAAGAAATCAACAAGAGGTCAGTGAAAATTTCGTAGATCTAAGTCTCCGTATAATAGAACTTTTGACCCCTCAAATCCCCATCGTTTTCTACGAATTTTTAGTATGTCATAGTACAAGACGTTAGCTTCAACTTTCATGAAGACACCAAAGCCAAAATCGAACTCCAAACCCACATGCAAACACCACAACAAACATGCAAAGGAAGTTATGGACTCCACTTGACTTAAAGATGAACAAACGGCGATGAACGACGGCGTACGGTGGTCGGACAAGGCGGTCAAATGGCGAGCACACGGCGGCACCTCCCTCTTGGCTCCGCCTCCTCTCTCTCCCTCTCGGTCTCTCTCTTCCGCCCGAGCTCTCTCTCTCGCACACCTCTCTCTTTGGACGAAAATGCAGCAAGGAGTCCGGCCACTCTCTCTCCTAACCCCTTTTATACCCCCTTTAATCCCATGATTAGTAATGATTAACTCACCTCATGTCCAACCAATGCATGCTCTCCTTTGTGCCACATGTCATTTTTATTTTTGAATTTGAATGGGCTTGGGCTTAGGCCCATCCGGCCATTCCCCCTTGGGCTGGTCGAGCTCCCTTCTTGGGCCCTAATGGGCCGACTAGCTTGGCCCACCAAGCTTTAGGCTAATGGGCCCAAGGCCCATTTCGAAAATTTAATCCCCCTTTTTTTTTTTTTGAATTCCTTTCTATAAATATTTCTAAATTCAAATTTCATCTTGGCCAAAGTCTTGGGATATTTTTAATTATTAGGATTTAAATTTATAATCTCATGGCCAAGCATTAATCTATTAAATTTGAATTTCCACAATCACAAGCATAATTCATTAAATTAAAAGACTAATTGGCTAAGGCATAAGCCAAAAGAAATTCTATCACCTAATCAAAGATTTTTAACACACCTTAAGGCTCGGCTTTGAATTTCTGGGATGCCACAATTTGGGATTTGGGATTGACTATTTATATTAAGTATTATTGATATCTTATGGATGGCTTTACTCATCTGCAAGACTAACTTATTTTTTGTGGTTGCGGATTCTAGTGTTATCATTAAGCCATTTATCTTTATGAGATATTCATATTTGCTTGAGTAATGTTTTGCAGGTCAAAAATATCCAAATCTGTAGGAAAGTTTTGTCACCATCAAAAAGGGGGAGATTGTTGGAGAAATCTTCTGGAGTGTTTTGAAGTGACAAAACGTTTCCATCGATCTAGTCGAAGATTTGTAGACTCTACTATTTAAAGTCCGAAGACCTCGGTTCGCCGGACTCAAGACTCAAAGTCTATTCCCTTTGACAGTTTCTAATCCGTCGAAGAAGGGCTATCCAGGACTGGATGTTTCATTAAGGATTTGACTTTATCGGCTGGAGAAGATCTCTTGGTTGGATATGACATAACGGAATCCTTTATTGATTCAAAGATTAGGGATCTGATGATTGGCGAAGTATACTTGGAAGGTTCTACTTATGGAAACTGAGATCCTGATTGTATGGGCGAGCATGATTGATGGGCTATCGACATGTTCCTTTAATAGCTCGAATGATCTTCCTAATTGATTCTGTCCAACGGGAAGATTGGAAGAATTCCTTTGGTAAGTACCAACGGGTATGATGACATAAAGGAGTATATAAGGAAGACGTTTCAGTTGTTCGAGTGTGTGTGCGATAGAAGAATTCCAAAGTCTGAAGCTCTTTGTTCTTAGTCAATTCATTTACTGAATGAAATCTTGTACGCAAAAGAGAGTCTATATTCTTGAGAAACCTTGAGGAAGTGCGGTAGAGTATCTACATTGTGGAATTAAGGGAGAGCCTTGCTGTAACAACTCTTTTGTTCATAGTGAAATCCAGCCGGTGGGCTGTCAAGGCGGAAGAGTGGACGTAGGCTTGGAATAAGCCGAACCACTATAATTTCTATGTTCATTTTCTCTTCCCTACTCTCTGCTTTACTGTGATCATAATTTGTTTTGTTAACACAAGGAGAACTTCCTTTCTATTGACTGCTTAGTATTACTCTCTTATCTCGGGAAAATATTTTTTTCACCTATTCACCCCCCTCTAGGTGCTTATACTAGCTATCTCATATTGTTGCTGTATTGTTGCTGTTTACTGCTGTTGGCTGCTATATTACTGCTGTTCATAGCAGCTCGCTGCTGTCTGCTGCTGCTTGTTGTCTATATTGTTGTTCGTTGTTGTTCGTTGCTATTTTGTTGCTATCTACTACTGCTTACCGCTTCTTGCAACATGCTTCCGATTGGTATCCAAATTTCCTTAGTTAATTTTAACGAAGAAACCTTATGGCAATTGATAATAACATGTTTATTATTTTTTTTTTTTTGCAGAATGTCTTCAAGTTCAAACATGGCTAGTAGTACTTCAAGTACACAACTACCTACCTCTAGCAATGAAGTTGTAAAACAACCATTATTGAGGTATGTTACTAAGTTAGTTAATCATACTGATGCGGGAGGAAATTTGTCTTAGAGATGCAACTTTTGTCAGAAAGATTTTAAGAGTTCATACATGAGAGTGAGGGGCCATTTGATGATGATAAGTGGAAAATGAATTGGAAAGTGCACAAAAGCAGGAAAAACAGATCTTTTGGAGATGGAAAGATTAGAGGAAGAGGTCAATACTAAATTAATGAGTGTTGCACATAGAAATGTACCTTTGCCTCTTGCTAGTTATTCACTTAGTGGTGGTGGTGGTGACGGAATGAACTTATCATTTAACTCCAAAAAAAGGAAAGGTGGAAGTGGGAGTGGAAAATCACTTGAAAATGCATTTAATATGACTCAACGGGAACGTCTAGATTGTGAGATTGCTAGGATGTTTTATTCGGCGGGCTTGCCGTTTAACCTAGTAAGGAATTCTTATTTTCAATCCGCTTTCACTTATGCCGTTAATCATAATATTGCAGGTTATGTACCACTAAAATATAATTTATTGAGGACTACTTTGTTGCAAAAAGAGAAGGCAAATATTGATAGGCTGTGTGTACCTATCAAAATCATGTGGAAGGAGAATGGTGTAAGTATTGTGAGTGATGGATGGAGCGACTCACAAAGAAGACCGCTTATTAATTTCATGGCGGTATTGGATGGAGAACCAATGTTTATAAAATCGGTTGATTGCTTGGGAGAAACAAAAGATATGCATTTCATTTTTAACTTGCTGAAAGGAGTTATCAATGAAATTGGGCATGAGAATGTGGTCTAAGTAATTACAGATAATGCTTCAAATTGTAAGGGTGCGGGATAATTCATTGAGCAAGAATTTCCATCCATTATGTGGACACCTTGTGTGGTGTACACCCTTAATCTAGCTTTGAAGAATATTTGTGCCGTAAAAAATATGGAGATCAATCAAATAGTTTATGAGGAATGTAATTATATTTAACATATTGTTAAGGAAATTATGCAAATCAAACATTTCATCATGAACCATTCTATGAAATTAGCAATATATAATGAGTTTGTTAGCTTGAAGTTGCTTTCTGTAGCAGATACACGTTTTGTTTCGATGATTGTGATGCTTAGGAGATTTAAGTTGATAAAAAGTGGTCTTCAAAACATGGTGATTTGTGACAAATGGAATATCTATCGAGATGTTAATCAAGAGAAAGCTAAGTTTGTCAAGGAGAAGGTGTTGGATGATTTTTGGTGGGATTTGATTGATTATATACTTTCCTTCACAGCTCCTATTTATGATATGCTTATAATTTGTGACATCGATAAGCCTTGTCTTCACTTAGTTTATGATATGTGGGGTTCAATGATTGAAAAAGTAAAGAAAGCTATATATGCACATGAAGTAGAAATGCTAGATAAGGAGTTCACCTTTTATGAGGTGGTTCATACAATTCCTATAGATTGTTGGACAAGAAACAACACTCCACTTTATTGCTTGGCACATGCCATATATCCTAGGTAAATTCTAAAATTGTATGAGATTATTACTTTAATAGTTATTCTTTCTTTAACATGATAATATAATACTCCTCTTATTTATTATTATTTTCTAATTTTATTTCATTTTATTAAATAAAGGTACTATAGTGATCAATGGCTTAATGAAGATCCTACTCGAATTTCTCCATACAAGAATAAGAATATCAACCAAGAAAGACTGAAATGCTTCAAGAAATACTTTCCTAACTTGGATAAGCGCAACAAGGTGAATCTGGAGCATATAGATTTTGCGAGTAAAAATGGGGATTTTAGAGATTTTGATTTCATTCAAAATCGATATTATATGGATCCTAAAACTTGGTGGGTTAGTCATGGTGCATTTCAAAGCATAGCCTTAAAGCTTCTTGCACAACATTCTTCTTCATCATGTGTTGAGAGAAATTGGAGTACTTACTCATTTGTGCACTCGCTGAGAAGAAATAAGATGACCTCAAAACGTGCAGAAGATTTGGTTTTTATTCATAGCAATCTTCGTTTTCTACCAAGAAAAAGCCCACAAGACGCAGAAGGAGAGACTAAGATGTGAGATATTGGCGGAGATGCATTTGACTCGTTTGAAGATGTTGGGGTGCTTGAAGTTGCAAATCTTTCACTTGATGAGCCGGAGATGGAGTCTGTTTTTCTTTTTCAGAAGAAGTGGATAATGTGGATGAATGACTTTTTATTATATTACTTCATGGAATGTTGATTGTTTTTTTTTTTTGCTTATTGTCAAATTTTAAATTTAATAGTGGAATGTGGATTACTTGTTTTTTCCTTCAAGTTTTATGGATTATTACAATAAAATATAGTTGAATTATCAAATTAAAAAAATGAATGATATTAACAAATGTAGGATTAATTTTTTTTAGTATAGATTAATTCTAGGCTCTTATTATTATTATTATTTAGTTATTTATATATTTATATATAAAAATATTTATTTAATATTTAACGTGTCGGAACGTGTCGGAATTCTCTATTTTTTGAGAAATGACATGTCGCGTGTCGTGTCGTGTCATGTTGCGTATCGCGTGTCGCATGTCGGTGCTACATAGGTTTCCACCATTGCTCCGTGCTCCTTCCGTGACCATGACAAAAAGTTTCAAAATTCATCCGTCAATTTTAACGTCCATGTCAATTCACATCTTCACTTTTTTTTCTAGAAATTGTCATTTGTACATTTCATTGGAACTTAAAATACTTATTTGTCCATTGAATATTCATATGATACTCGCAAACACATGTCGACCAATTATTGGACATAAATAAAATTAAAGCAGAACTAATTAGTTATTGATGTGGCACTTACAAGTCACTAAATAATTTCTCGGATGGGAGGGAGAGAGTTGAGGTAAATGGTGAGTCACCTTGGACACATGTCAATCAATTGGAGGAGAGGACTACGTGGCAGACTACGCAATATTTTCACGCACTTATTATGTGGGCCAAGTGGCTGCGTTTCTGTAATAGCTTAGTTTGTTAGTTTGTATAAAAAACGCTTTCGCACTCGACTTTGTCGAAATCATAACATTTGAAATTCGATTCCTTTTGGGTCCTTGCCTCCTCGACATAACTTACATCTACATGTAAATGTACGTGCGTTAGTGCTTAAGTGTTAATAAATGCATGAGCTTTGAAAATTTATTCATACCTTCGATTTGATCTTACTCGTTCTGTGATAGAACGAAAACAGAGGTTTGATCATACCTACATGGATAGGATTATTACCCTAACGAATAGTACAGTTGTGGAGACAAAAACAGAGGCCAATTTTATAAATTTTCGAGCAACAATTTTATATTTAATCTCAAAAATTTTTTAAAAGCACCTAGTAAAGTGATTTCGTGAGCCACGGTACCTTTTTTTGACAAATTAAGTCATCAAAGTTACTTAAATAATCATTTTTCCAAAGTTATGACACTTCAATGATCATTTAAAAAGTTTTAATACCAAAGTGGAAAGACCGTATGGAAATTGTGGCGACACCTTCCTTTTTTCTGGTAATGATAAAGAAAACCTGTTTTGAGGTTATGTATGTTGTTAGACTTCAAGGATTTCGCAGGTTCTTAGCCGCATGTTTCTAGCCTTGATTTGCAATGTCAAGGGCTTAATCAAGTTAAGCTAGAGGTGGTGTACCGGACGTGTGTCCTTCATGGGACAGCGTGCGGACAACATAAATGTTCAACTAACGTCGCACACCATGTGCCTCCTTGAGAAATCTTGTATATATATATGGAGAGAAACGTTCGGCTACCGTCGCACGCCACGGACCAATTTGTAAGGCATGGATCTCAAGTTGTGATCATGGTAGTCAAAAACCACATCAACTGAAGGCAACGGAATGAGAGATATACTCACTTTCCGTGCAATGTTTTATCCCAATGACGACTTCATTCACGAGAATTTGATACGGTGACCTAGTGTTTAAGAAAATAAATGCTGTTTGCTGCAATCGAAGCAATCAACTCGATGCTTCAGAATTGCTTCAATTTGAAGTGAGCATTTGTCAGCCTCTTTTGGCCTTTTTCTGTGACTCTACTTATTATAGCAAGCTAAAGAGGCGATATCTTTATTCCAAATCAATCACTTTAGGCTAGTGATTAATGCCAGACAACAGTGTAAAAATCACAATGGTTGTAGTGAAGTTCACGCTATGTAAATTTGAAGCAATAATTGAAAAACCAAGCTTCAACTCTCAATCTATATTCCAATCTTCTCAAGTAAAGAAGGTTATACTCATTCTAACACGATATGCTGGAACCCGATTTTGCTACTCTACTTCCCCCTCAAGCAAATGCAGAGAATTGCTTGACAATTGTACATTCAAAAGTGGTGTCGTAAATAATGTGTAGATGGTGTTTCAAAAAGGGTAATGCTTTGTCGTTCCTTGTAATATCATGCAAGGTAAATAGGTGCTTCTAAATTTGATTCCTATCCCAAAGTTAATGCTTATAAAATAGCGTCAGTTCTGAGAAAACTTCAAGGCTGACGTTGTTTTACCTTGCTTTGTCCTCTCCGCATATAATCAAAAGTGTGACTGCTCTTTGAGACAGCCCTCCAATCGTTGCGCCTTTCGGTGCCAACAGTTTGAGTTCAACCATGAAATTTCCGCAGCTCCTCCACAACACTCGTGAATTTTGGAAGGCGTGGGAGCTGCGGTTGCTTGTCCTCCTCAGCATGTTCTTCCAATTGAACCTTGCGACTCAGGTCAGCCGGAGGAAATCCAAGTCCCAGTACTGGTTCCAAATCTTTATCTGGATAATGTACCTATTGGCCGACTGCATCGTGACCTTCACACTTGGCGTCCTCTCGAACCGCCTGGCCAACATCACGGAAACGAAGGGGACGGCTGATCCGAAGAACCAGATCACAGCATTCTGGGAGCCGTTCCTTCTCCTCCACTTGGGCGGGCCTGACATGGTCAATGCGTATATCTTGGAGGACAACGAACTATGGCTCAAGCAGTTGGCGCAGCTTTGCATCCAGGGAGGACTATCATGTTTCATTTACTTCATGGCCCTGTCAGGGTCTGCACTGTCAGTGCTAGAGGTAGGTATGATCCGAGTAGGGTTCATCAGATATGTAGAGAGGAAATTGTGTTTGTACTTGGTGAGCAAAGGTCGACTTCGAGATTCAATGCTTTCACTTTGTTGGAGAAATCTTTCTAGAATATTTTGAAGCTGACAAAACGTTTTTATCAGTCTAGTCTGGATATCTGCAGACCGTCTAGTTTAAAGTCTGAAGACTCTCTAATCACCAGACTCAAGACTCAAGACTCAAGACTCAAGACTCAAAGACTATTCTCATTGACAGTCTTTCTGATCCAGTGACGAAGGAAATCCAGAGCTGAAGTATATGGTTGAGGATTTAATCCTATCCTCTGGAAAAGATCTCTTGGTTGGATAAATATAACGGATTCTTTTGTTCGTATCTAGATCAATTGAAGATCCGGTGGTCGACGAAATATTCTTGGAATGTTCTATTCTTGGAAACCAAGATCCTGATTGTATGGGCGAACAGGATTGATGGGCTATCGTCAGGTTCCTTTTATAGCTCGAATAATCTTCTTGATTGATTCCGTCCAACGGGTAGATTTGAGGAATTCCTTTGGTAAGTGCCAACGGTATGATGGCATAAAGGAGTATAAAAAGGAAGACGTTCTAGTTGTGTTAGTAACGTGATCGATAGAGAAATTCTAGAGTCTGAAGCACCTTGATTATTAGTCGATTCATTCTGAGCGAAATTGTATACACAGAGAGTGTCTATACTTGGTGATACCTTGAGCGAGTGTGGTAGATCATCTACACCTAGAAATCAAGGAAGATCAACACTGTAAAATCTCTTTGTGCATAGTGGAATCCAGCCAATTAGCTGTTAGTGCAGAAGAGTGGACGTAGGCTTGAATCAAGCCGAACCACTATAAACCGCGTGTTCAATTCTCTCTTTCCTTTACTCAGTCTTACGTTGATTATCATTTGTTGCAAATCCTTCGACTGTCTAAGTATTGTGCAATCATCAAGAAAAATCTTTTATATACCTATTCACCCCCCTCTAGGTACTCGTACTAGCTATATTACACTTCCCGATTTTGGCCCCACACGCCCCAGGATAATGGAGCAGTACACTCTGAAGAAAGCAGAGGGTTACCGAGTCACAATCGACGATGTCACAGGTTTCGGATCCAGTATATCTCCCAGTGAATAGCCGTCAAAATGGAGAAATCTCGATTCAATTTGTTGATTCAAAAAGTCAACTAGCGGATATATTCACAAAGCCTTTGGAGAAAAATCAATTTGATTTTATCCGTTCCAGACTCAACATTTTGAAGCTTGAAGAAGTTAAAGTCTAGAGACTCACCAACCCTCAGACTCTAATCTCTCAGACTCTAAATCCTCAGACTCAGACATTCATGGATATAGACTGTAAGTTGCTATTTTATCTAAACTCGAAAAGGTACGATCTTTCATTCAGTTATTTTATAGTCTCCGTGAAAATCGAAATCTTGTCTTTTCGAAAGGATTAATTTTTGCAGTTAATGATTTTAAAAAAGAAGTGTTCGTACACTTTCCTTGTGCCGATTGAACTTACCTTTTTTCAAAACTGAGTTATATATACAGTTTTCTTTTTCACCCAATCTTCAAAACCCTAAAAAACATTCTCCTCCCAATCCGATTTCTACTTCGTGTTCATCTTCGAGAAAGTTGTCATCTTTTCTTGGGAAAGCAAGTAAAGGAATCTTTCAGCAACAAGGAAGGATGTCTTCTTCGAGGAAGTCTTCAAGAATTGCGAACAGGGGACCACAGAGAATGAAGGAGGGTCTTACCCATTTTGATCCCATCGAAGAGGAAGATTTATCAAGTCAGCAACAGAGCCCGATTCACTCTTCACCACGTCACTCAACGCCATCTACCCCACAAGGTGCGGGTCAACAACCGGAGGAAGAGATAATCGAGGACGCAGACCCTGTAAGAGTCCAAAAACCTTCTTATATTTACAAACTCTACCGTGCGTTGAAAAGTACAGGAACTCCGTTGAACTACGTGGATGATTTTCTCAAAGATAAGAATTATGGGAATGAGTATATCTTTCTGAGAAAAATGGAGGATTTGGGAATTGCTCCCAAGGGAAAGGCCGAGGAAGCACTTGCAAACATTCCAAGTGACCCTCGTATGTCGGGACCAAATCCGACTGATGGGAACGATGATGATAAAATGTTCAGTGATTTTCAACCTAGAATGGGTGTTGCTGCGAAGGTGAAGGGAAAAAGGATGGAGTTGTTTAAATCGAAGGAACAGGAGAATATGTTCTTGTTCGCTGAAACGAGGGGTGATAAACCCTAGGAGTGTTGATTTCGATTTCTTGGATGCCGTTAATGTGAACTTAAGGGAGAAGTTCAGTCTGCTTCAACTGGAACGTTTTTGCACTGATACCACAGATGGATATGCGCAATTAACAACATACTTCTATTCGAATCTTAGCTTCTTAGATGCGAATAGAATATCATTCAGTGTTAGAGACAAAGACTGTGGTAGACGTGGATATGTTGGCGGACATAATTGGAGTTGAACGAGGACGTTATCAACCAATCAAAGTCTCAGTTGCTCGTGCCTCATTGGAACTTGTCAAATATAGAGATGTAGAAGGAAAAATGATCTATTCAAGGATGCGTGCCATCAATATCGTGCTGCACAAAATTGTGATCAATTGCATTAGGCCCAAGTCTACATCAAAGACTGATGTGTCTAATTCAGAGGCAAAATTGATGTACGCAATCAACTCAGGGATGAAGTTCTCTCTTCCTCACACTATTCTCTTTCACATGTATAGAGCAATGTCGAAAGACAAGGGACAATTGCCTTACCCAGGTCTGGTGACCAAGATCTTCAGACACATGAATATTGAACCGCACACACACTTTGTGTTCGACCGTGCGATAAGATGGTGGTAGGTTTGAAGATGTTAACGAAGATGCGTCTGCAAGAACTTTCCAAGGCAATGGAGAAATTCAGAGTGAAGACTCCAATTCCGTCTGCTTCAAAGAGAAAAGGGAAGGAGGCCATTGGTGCCTCATCCAAAAAGAAGAGAACTCTCATCTTAGAGGATGAAGATGAGGAGGAAGATCTCACAATTACTGCCTTGATAAGAACCAGACGTTCTGTTCCCCAATCGACAGAACATTAGAAGAAACAGAGAGAAGAAGAGGAGCAAGCCAAGAACAGAGAAGAAGAAGAGCAGCGAGAGAGGGAGAAAGAAGCTGAAGAAGAAGGAGAAGAAGAAAAAGAAAAGTCTGCAGCTGAATCGAGAGAAGGGGAATCAAGATACTGAAGAGCATGATCATCACTTTTCCCCTTTTGATGTCCTAGAGACAGGGGGAGTTGGCGAGCAAGAAAGGTCCACACCTCATGCTGCCATTAGTGAAGGTCTAAGACAATCTCCAGCAGATCCAGATGAGTTTTAGGCTTCTCAATTGCCTGAAGAAGGACACGATACATCAACACCAAATCTGCAAGATTATACAGAAGCGCCATCGTCTGCATTTACCCCATCTGAGAAAGCAAATGCAAGTACACAAACGGACAATTCTGCAGATTTTCGTCGTATTCTTGAGGTTCTTCTGGAAATGCGTGGCCAAATCTATGTTCTGGACTGTGAAATTCAAGCCATGAAGAATGATGGACAAGCATCTTCAGTTACCCTGGAGGACAAAATGAAAGACCTCGCTCTACAACTTCAAGTCAATGCCAAAGGAGAGGAGGTAGCTCAACTAAGGGAGGACTTGAAGAGGCTAGAAGGCGTAGTCCAGTCCATGGGAGATTTCCAGATCGTGCGCATTCCCAAGCAGACCTGACTCATTTCTCACTTCCTTTTTTAATGATGACAAAAAGGGGGAGAAGCAATTTGAACCAACCAACTTTAAACTTTGACTTTAAATTTGTTTTTGTGGTTGAATATGTTTGTTTTTGAGTATGACTTGAGTGAACTTGGGTGTGAACTTGAATTTGACTGAATTGGCTGTGGATTTAGATGCTTGACTGTTTGCATTTATATCAAGTGTTGTTATATGGTATTACTCATGAAAGACTAACCAATTTTCTGTGGATGCAGAGTCTGGTTGTTTTATTAATCTTTATGAGATAGCCATATTGCTTGAGAAATGTTTTTGCAGGTCAAAGTTGTTCAAATTTACAGAAAACTTTTGTCACCATCAAAAAGGGGGAGATTGTTGGAGAAATATTTCCAGAATATTTTGAAGCTGACAAAACGTTTTTATCAGTCTAGTCTGGATATCTGCAGACCGTCTAGTTTAAAGTCTGAAGACTCTCTGATCACCAGACTCAAGACTCAAGACTCAAGACTCAAGACTCAAAGACTATTCTCATTGACAGTCTTTCTGATCCAGTGACGAAGGAAATCCAGAGCCGAAGTATATGGTTGAGGATTTAATCCTATCCTCTGGAAAAGATCTCTTGGTTGGATAAATATAATGGATTCTTTTGTTCGTATCTAGATCAATTGAAGATCCGGTGGTCGACGAAATATTCTTGGAATGTTCTATTCTTGGAAACCAAGATCCTGATTGTATGGGCGAACATGATTGATGGGCTATCGTCAGGTTCCTTTTATAGCTCGAATAATCTTCTTGATTGATTCCGTCCAACGGGTAGATTGGAGGAATTCCTTTGGTAAGTGCCAACGGTATGATGGCATAAAGGAGTATAAAAAGGAAGACGTTCTAGTTGTGTTAGTAACGTGATCGATAGAGAAATTCCAGAGTCTGAAGCACCTTGATTATTAGTCGATTCATTATGAGCGAAATTGTATACACAGAGAGTGTCTATACTTGGTGATATTTTGAGCGAGTGTGGTAGATCATCTACACCTAGAAATCAAGGAAGATCAACACTGTAACATCTCTTTGTGCATAGTGGAATCCAGCCAATTGGCTGTCAGTGCAGAAGAGTGGACGTAGGCTTGAATCAAGCCGAACCACTATAAACCGCGTGTTCAATTCTCTCTTTCCTTTACTCAGTCTTACGTTGATTATCATTTGTTGCAAATCCTTCGACTGTCTAAGTATTGTGCAATCATCAAGAAAAATCTTTTATATACCTATTCATCCCCCTCTAGGTACTCGTACTAGCTATATCACACTTCCCGATTTTGGCCCCACACGCCCCAGGATAATGGAGCAATACACTCTGAAGAAAGCAGAGGGTTACTGAGTCACAATCGACGATGTCACAGGTTTCGGATCCAGTATATCTCCCAGTGAATAGCCGTCGAGCCTCCAACGAAGAAGAAGACACGACTCTGCTCAAAGCCTATGAGGTATTCAAGGTCTTCAAGCTTCTCTTCTTGGGCCTTATCCGCAACTCTAGCGACTTGGACGCCAGTAAGCGCATTTTCATGGACATGAATGTGGATTCAAATAAGGCTTTTGAAATAGTGGAGATCGAGCTTAGTTGCATGTACGATCTGCTTTACACCAAACTACCGTTGCTAAGGGGTGCTTGGGGCATCATTCATTGGGTCATCAATCTCTCGGTGCCGTGTGCGGGTTAGTATTCTTCTCCTTACAGGATAAGAATGATTGCCCCCAAGTTGACATCTGTATAACTTTCTTGCTGATAAGTGTGGCTATATTTTTAGATATTTACTCGCTTCTTCAAGCAATTTCATCCGATTGGATCCGCCACTGGCAGCTTCAGAGACCCAAGAGATACAGAATTTGGCCTGACGTTGCTTTTCTCGAGGTCTGCCAGAACCAAAGATGGTCGAGATCCGTGGCCCAGTTTAGCCTCTTGAAATTATCTATCAGGAGAATAAACTGGATCTTCCACAAGTATCCGACTCTCGCCAAGTTAGACCAAAGGTTGGAGAAGAACTTTCACATCGGTTACAAAGAGTTTGGGACCAACATCAAAGATTGACATGCGGGAGACGCTCAGTCATCGTGGATGGACCAGCAAAGAGCTGGCCAGTCTCAAGCTGGCGGCAAGTGAAGAACTGAAGAGGTCTAACTGTCCTGATCTGAACTGGAGTTCGAAAGATATGGAGTTCGACCAGATCATCCTCATTTGGCACATCACCACTGAGCTCTGCTACTGCGAGGACCGCGAGCATATTGTGCCTAAGTTCGGGGATCACATCGTTGGAATCAAGATGAGTAAGTTGGTCTCTCGGTACATGCTCTATCTTATGCTACTCCATCCTTCAATGTTGCCAACAGGGATAGGGGTGCTCCGATACGAAGATACTTTGGTCGACGTTCAGAAATTCCTCAAGGGCAAGCGAGTGGTGTTGTCAAAGAAGGACGGCAGCATGGGGGTCATCATCAAGGGGGCGTGGAATTTATTCAAGGAAAAGGCACCTGTCCTTAACTGTGTTCGGAACCGCAACAAGGAGCAGGAGTCGGGAGTTTTGCACGATATGCAAGAAGTCTGCGGTCTTCTGCCCGAAAAGATAAATCAGCCCCTCGAGAGGAAGATGCAGAGAAGCACAAACAGGTCGGTGCTGTTTGACGCGTGCCATCTTGCATCCCAGTTGCGAGAACTCGAACACAATATTAGGTGGGAAGTGATTGGCAAGGTTTGGGCAACGGTGCGGATGTGTGCGGCTTTCCAAAGCAAAGGCTACGTGTTAGCTGGGTTCACTCCTATGTGGAGGAAGCCCAATGAGTTGCAAGCCCAAAAAGGGCTTGAGCCCATATGATAAGTTATATGAGGAAATAGGGTTTCTCACTATCTATATAAAGAGGTAGCAGCAGAAAAGGAAACAGTAATAAGAGAAAAAGAGAAAGCAGAAAATCTTGGGTTTGAGGCAATATCTGATTTACATCAAGCTGGCGTCGGAGGTCGATTCGTGGTCCGATTGAGCTGAAATTTTGTTAGCATGTTCGTGGTGCAATTTAATCGAATCTGAACGGTTTGATTTTCGTTTGAAGCTCCATGCATCAGGTTTTTCATGGATTGATCAAAATTTGCGTTTTTGGTCAGATTTATCCTTGATCTCTTGTGAAGTTCATGTGTATTGCCAAGAATTATGTTCTTGAGGTGTTTGCTGCTATGTACCTCTAGTATTTGCTAGAGAAGAACAATTTTATTGATAGTGAAGATTTTCAGGTGGACTCCGGTCCCGTGGTTTTTTTATCTCCTCACATTGAGGAGGTTTTCCACGTAAAAAAATCGTCTTGTGTTCGCGTGCTTGGTATTTATTTTACTATACTATATCGATTTCTATTAGGTTTACACAAGAGGGGAGATTATTTTATTCCGCTGCGTTGATTCGATATTGTTCGAATTATTACCGTTCTCCCATCACTACGAACACTGCGCAAGACTGAGCAGAGGAGGAGAGCTTCTTAGCCATGTTTGGCTTCTCCTGGCGCATCTCGGCATGGCAGAGCCAGTGCAAACTTCCAAAACACAATGCGTATCCAAACTGATCGTGCAATAGAAATTTCGGCTGGAATATGTTGGTTAACCTAATGTTTACTTGAGCAAGATAAATAAGTTAAGCTCATCTTGAGATGGTGGGGGAGTCACTTCAGTATTTGCTGTACTTGGATTAGTCAGGAAATGATGAAATGATGTTAACTGTTCTTGCTCACCGGAGGCGTTACACTGAAGCCAGCCAAATTAGGATGATTTGAGTCCCTCAAAGTGGTTAGTAAGTTTCAACCTATCTATAGGCTCGTCAAACAAGTGGGTGTGGTCGCCTGATCGGATTTGAATCGGGTCGAAAAGTTGTCAAACTCAAATTGACTTATTTAAACCATTTTGACCCATTCATATTCAATGCAAATTTAGCGATTTGTACTCAATATTGTGTGAGGATTTTTTATTTTTTTATATAGCAATTTTCTCATTAAATTGTTGCCTTTGAATAATAAGTGACTCTATGGACTGGGTCGTAATTTGTAAGGGAGCTTGGGAGTTGGGTCATAAAAGAAGGCACGAAAACAGTGATGGAAATCTGGCCCAGACCATCCATAAATTATGAAACAAGTTACGACATTGGTTTGGGTTATATATAGGCAGTTTTCAAGATATCCATAAACCAATAGTGAGCATGGTCCGGATTGGGTCAGTCCACCCTCTTACCCTAGGACCAACCCGCATAGTATCGGCCCTCAATTTTTGGGACCGAGGACTGACCCTATTGAGCTTGGTACCGAGGACCAGACCGACCCAATGGGTTCGGTCCGGTTCCAGGATTAACTCGGGACCAACCGATAATTTATTTATTTCATTTTTTGTACTATTTGAAAAGGCAATTGAGGACCGAACCAAACCGATTCAATGGGTTTGATCCGGTTCCAGGGTTAACTTGGGACCAACCGATAATTTTTTATTTTCATTTTTTGTACTTCCTAAAAAGGCGATTGAGGATTGGATCAACCCAATAGGTTTAGTGATGAGCAAGGTTCGCTTAGAGAGGTGAGCGAAGAGCGTCGAGCGGGGTGAGCGTCAAGGGTCAAGTAAGGAGTAATAAGTCAAGCGAGCATCGAGCGATGAACGGCACGAATGACCCAAAACGAGTGAGTAAGTGTCAAGTGGTGAACAAAGGAGTTGTTTTTTCAATTTTGGCAAATTGAAGACTAAGAGGAAAAATAAGACAGAAGCAAACGAGTACTAGAGGAGGATGCCGTGAGGAGCTATATTTATGTCCTTTTGAATGTCGTGAGAACTCCTTACAAAAACATTTTCCTCCTTTGTAAATTATGGTTATTGACTCCATAAAAGACAGTGAAATATCTAAGTTATTTAAAAAATAGTGTAAAATTACTTGAACTCATCACTAAATAGTTATTTAATGTTGTTGATGCCATTTATTTTAAGGTTTTCTCTATATAAAAAAATTATAAATAATATATTAGATATATAATATACATAGAATCAGAGTGGGTTCGAGTTGGACCGACCCTAAACTCCCAGGACCGAGGACCAACTCGCATAGTACTGGTCCATGAATCCCAGGACCAAGGATTGATCCGATCTCCCTGGGAACCGGACCAAGACTGGCAGGGTTGGGCCAATCTAGGGTTAGTCCAGGGTTGACTCTAGACCGATGCTCACCCCTACCATAAACCATGAAACTGGCGTAAAGTTATCTTCCGTTTCGTGAAATGTTACCACAAAGGGAACTTCGAGTAGTTATGGGTTGGGCTTGATGTCAAGCCCATTACGGGTGGCCCAGGTCCAAAACCCAATAAACTTTGTCTCGTCCACAAGCAGATTGAGCAACCATCTCATCTCGTTTCGAAGCTTGACTCCCCTCTCATGTGAATCTGGATATATTAGCCTTTTTGAGATTTTAACTCTTAATCAAGGAACGACCCAAATCTCCAACCCAACTTATGCTTTCGGGTTTGGAATTGTCACGACCCTTCCGAACCAGTCATTCAGGGAGTGGATTTAGAGGTTGTTGAGTTGGGGACTAATAGTACTCAATTAGTACAGATTGTCTCAAACCCTTATGAGTCCTAAGGTTTTTTTTTTTTTTTTTTTTCACTAAATGTCCATACAAGGTTTTTATCAATTTTGATCCAAAAGCATTATCTACTTATCGAAGCTAAAGAAGTCAAAGCATAGGATCGAAATAAGGGAATTAACACAATACATCAAAAGCGATAATGAACAAGTAAATAAAATGCAAAAAATAAACCCGATACGGATCGGACAAATGATATTACATGCCCTGAGCTATGCATAAAATCAAATGTATACTAGTCCTTAATAAAACGCAATGCAATTCCCAACCACGAAGACATTATCCATGCAAAAAGCAAGCTTCATCTTTAAATGCAAGTAAGCAACCCATAAACAAGTGACATGCAGGGAAAGACTTCTTTCATCAATTTTCTGTATTTTCAAGCTAAAAGGAAAAATACAGGTGAAAGATAACAAAACATGCAAAATTGGCAACATGCTATTTCTACATGCATAATTTATATCATAATGCTAATAGGAGACATTCGAAAGGGGCCTTTGTTTGCCTGACGACACGCAAACGGGATGTGTGGACTACATTTCATACGACCTAAGTAGCATTGGCCTTCGCAAAACGCCCTGACACAGAGAGTAAAAGGGTCAACTAAACCTCATGACAAAATCGTAAAATAAGTGTCAGTCAAACTCTAAACGCTGTGGTCTCAGCAGCAAGCGCATATCACAAGTAGTCAGTAATTTAAAGGGATTTCCAAGGCAATAAGAAAGATTGAAGGCGGGTTAGTACCAAGTGGAATTACTAGATCACAAAACTACATCATGTGTAAAACCAAACTTATCAAACAACGCAAAGAAAAGGTTCCGAATTATACCTTAACAAAGTCAAGGAAAGATTGGTGATAATTAAGAGCGCACATGAAAACCATTCAGTTTCTTTATTTTTTTTATTTCTCTATTCTTGGAAACATGTTTAAAATAGAAATCTATTTGGTAACCCAATTTTATTTTTCTATTTCTGAGAAAGTTTTCTAGTCTAGAATTAAGTTTGGAACAAAAATAAGAAGTAAAAATTGTCTACTCTTTTATTTTTGGATTAGAAACAAAAATAAAAATTCTTCTCATCGCTCACCCTCGTTGCTAGCGGCCGCCGCCTACCTATCCACAATTTCTACGTCAACGGTTTCAATTCAATTATTTAAGGATGTTTTATCTCACGAAAGAGTGGAACACAATAAATGGAAAAGAATATGGTAGGGAGATAATTAAGAAGGTCCATCAATTGAATTTCTGTAATGATTATCAATTGTGCCCAAAAATCTACTTTTGGCAAGAAAAATCTAGCCTGCGACAATTCGATGGAAGCAAACTGCACGGTGGACTCCACAATGACTATGACTCCGAGTTAACAGCGAGGAGACGACAATATAGGAACTTCACGCAAGCAGGAGGAAACAAGAAATGCGAAGTCTTAACTCCAAAAGTTTTCTTTCCCTTTTTTTATTTTTATTTTTTCTCAGAAAGTCTAACTTCACAGTTTAATAGCAAGAGAAACAACCAGGTTTTTTTGTGGCGGAAACGATGGACAGTGAGTGACTTCAGTGGAAGCAATGAAACAAATCGATGACGACCTCACCGGAAAAGATAACAAGCGAGGATCAACTATGAGGACGGCATATTAGGGGTGAGCATGGTTTGGGTTGGACCAGTTCACCGCCTAACCCTAGGACCAATCCACACAGTATTGGTCCTCAATTTTTGGGATCAAAGATCGACCATATTGAGCTTGGAACTGAGGACCGGACTGACCCAGTGAATTTGGTCCGATTCTAGGGTCAACTCAGGACTAACCGATAATTTTTTTATTTCATTTTTTGTACTCATTGAAAAAGTGATTGAGGACCAAACCGGCCCAATGGGTTTGGTTAGTTTCCAGGGTCAACTTAGGACCAACCAATAATTTTTTATTTCATTTTTTGTACTTATTGAAAAAGCGATTGAGGACCAGACTGATCCAATGGATTCGGTCTGATTTCAAGGTCAACTAGGGACCAACTAATAAATTTTATTTCATTTTTGTACTCCTTGAAAGGACAACTGAGGATCGAACTAACCCAATGGGTTCAATGATGAGCGAGATCAGCTAAGAAAGGCAAGCGATGAGGGTCCACTCGGGTGAGCATCGAGTGTCAAGTGGGGAGTAACAAGCCAAGCGAGTATTGAGCGGCGAGTGGCACAAGTGACTCAAAGCGAGCGAGGCGAGTGTCGAGTGGTGAACGGAGAAGTTATTTCTTTTGATTTTGACAAATTTAAGACTAAGATGACAAATAAGACAGAAGAAAAACGAGTATTAGAGAAATATGTCATAAGGAACTGTTTATGCCCTTTTGGACGCTGTAAGGACTCCTTACAAAAAGATTTTCCTCCTTTGTAAATTATGATTATTGACGCCGTAAAAGATATTAAAAATATAAGTTATTAAAGAATAATATAAAATTACTTGAACTCATCGCTAAAGAGTTATTTAATGTCATTGACATCGTTTATTTTAAGGTTTTCTCTATATAAAAAAATTATAAATAATATATATAGGGTTGGTTCGGGTTAGATAGACCCTGAACTCTTAGGACCGAGGACCAATCCATACAATGCTAGGGGTGGCAAATGGGTGGGTTAGGTCGAAAATGGGTCGACCCATATTTGACTCATTTAACCTTTTGACTCGTATTCTTGTAGTGTAAATCTAGTGACCCATACCCGACCCATACTCGACTCGACCCATATTGCTAAAACCTATTAATATTCTAGGAAAACCCACTTCTACTATATGCTAATTGGATTAAAACTTCAAATTAAATTAAAATCGTAAATAAAATTAAAAAAAGTTAAAAAAACATATAAATTGAAATATCTATAAAAAAAATTAGACTATGTACATGCTTCTCTTATTTGAAGTGAACATACCATTGAATAACTAAAAACTGTAACATGAAATTTTTTTAACTAAACCAAAAAATCTCATTTTTATGATTTAAAAAAAAAAAAACTATTGTTAAAATATTTTTATGCAATAATTTTTTTTAACAATTTTTATGTAATAAAAATTTAATGGAAATTTTTTTATAATTCTTTTAAAAATATTTAAAAAAATTTAAAAATTTAAAAATTTAAATATATTTTTTAATTTTTTTAATTTTTTAAATATAATGTTTATAATTTTTTATTTTTAAAAATATAATTTTTAATTTTAATAATTATTTTTTTCTTTTTCTCTTTTCTTTTTTCTTCTTCTTCGGCCGGCCGCCAACCGCGACGACGGCTGGCGACTGGCCACAGGCGAGATCGAGCTCGCCGGTGTCGGGCGGGTCTCGATCTCGCCGATCTGGCACAGCCGAGGCCCTGCCTGACGTCGGCAAGCTCGAGCCTCACCAATTGTCGGTGAGGTCGAGCCTCGCCGGATCTAGCAAGCCTCGAGCTCGCCAGCGTTAGGCGAGGTTCGATCTCACCAATGGATTTGGCGAGGTCGAGGCCTCGCCCGATGCCACGGGGCCTCGAGCCTCGCTGATTTGGTGAGGCCAAGGCCCCACCGAGCGCTAGCGAGCTCGAGTCTCGCCGACATTGGGCGGGGCTCGATCTTGTCGATTTGGCAAGGCCGAGGCCCCGTTCGACGTTGGCGAGCTTGAGTCTCGTCGAATTCGGCGAGGCTCGAGCCTCGCCCGTCATCGGTGACCTGTCGGCGAGCTCGAGCCTCGCCTGGCCTATCGCCAGCCGTCGCCCTGCCGGCCGCCAGCGAATGAAGAAAAAGAAAGAAAAAGTAAAAGAAAACAAAATTGAAATATGAAAAATAATTATAATTTCGATTTTTTATTAAAAAAACATTTTTATATAGTTAAAAAAGGCCATGGATTTAAACTTTAAAGTGGGTTTCCTAAAAACCCATTTAGACCAATTTCTTTTTGTGTTTTACTTTCTCAGACTCATTTTTGACCCATATTTAACTTTCACTTGACCCATTTAACTAAAAATGGGTCATAATATGGGTTTATGATCCATTTTGCCAGCTCTATGTACTAGACCTGATATTGCACATGTTGTAAGTATTATTAGTAGATATCAGTCTGATCCAGGAGAAGAGCACTGGATAGCAATCAAGAATATTCTTAAGTACTTGCGAAGGACTAAGGATCTATTCTTGATATATGGAGAAGCAGAATTTAAAGTTGTAGCTCATACTGATTCCGATTTTCAATCGGATTCTAATGATTATAAGTCTACATCTGGGTTTGTCTTTACATTCAATTGTGGCGTAGTTAGTTGGAAAAGTTCCAAACAAAGCATAACTGCCGATTCCACTACTGAGGTAGAATATGTAGCCGCTTCTGAAGCAGCAAAGGAAGCCGATTCTGAAGCAGCAAAGGAAGCCGCTTGGATGAAGAAGTTTATTTATGAACTTGGAGTCGTTCCTTTAATTGAGCAACCGATTATATTGTTTTGTGACAACAATGGGGTGATAGCTCAAGCTAAGGAACCAAGGTTTCACCAGAAGTCCAAGCACATTGAGAGACGCTTCCATCTCATCAGAGAAATTGTTGGGAGAGGTGATATCACATTGCAGAAAATTGCCTCAGCGGAAAACGTGGTAGATCCCTTCACTAAGGCCTTACATCAGTCTTCTTTTGAAAGGCATATTGACAAAATGGGTTTGAGGTACCAGACAAGTTGGCTTTAGTGCAAGTGGGAGATTGTTGGATATATACCCTAAAGCTACTAGGAAATAGTTACATATTAGGGTTTTCAGTTGTACTATCATTATTATTATTTAATTAATGGCAATGACATATTCATTCATTTGTCCAATTATTTTATATTTATGAATGATTCCATAAGATCAATTGCAACTAGACCTATTCTTGAGACGTTAAGAATATATGTGATGGGTTCATAGTTAGATTGAATCTTTAAATCGTTCCCGGTCGATGGATTATTGAGTGGATATCAATAATTTTGTTGAGACTGGTGTGTTCATAACTTCACCATTAAGTATTGGATACTTAAGGGAATGATGAGTCACAAGTCATTAGGTATTGTGATGCCTAAGTTAAGAACGCAAGTGTTTTTATTAGACAAGTTCACTGAACGTGACGCATATGGAACAATTAGCGACATGGAAGCTTTTAGCGTGGTCAATGTCTAATTGTTCATGCTTTGGTCTTGTATAAATAATCCTTAGACATGAGGCACAGTGTTAACTTGTGTGTCGAACAACTATGGTTCACAGGTGCACGTAATGCCGGGTCGTTGATTCGTCTTTGTACCTGATGGTCATATTTTGTTCATATACGAAGTTGCACGTGTGCGCAATATGGAATCTGTCTCATTGTTATATTCAAGGTATAATAATGATGTCCTATGCGATCTAATTATGACATTGCATTGAAATCCTCAGCCGGGGTTGTAACCGAGAATAAATTGTTTATGTCTCAAATAAAATGCATGTCAATTAGATTTGTGCATATGATCAAATTAGGGGATAAGTATACTAATGGTGCCATAAGTTGTGTACGGCGCTCACTTTGGTGCCAAAAGTTTCCGTTGGATCACTTAAGTGCCAAAAAATTTGAAAAACGCTCACTTTGGTGCCAATGCCGATATGAATTGCCGAAATTCGACGTGGCCTTTTTTATTTATTTATTAATTTCTTATACTGATGTGGCTCGCCGGAGAGTCCAGTCAACAAGTAAACCACAAAACGACGTTTTTTGGTGTCTTAAACCCCAAGTCGAAACCCTAAATCCCCAAATTGAGAGAGAGAGAGAGAGAGAGAGAGAGAGAGAGAGAGAGAGAGAGAGAGGCCATGGCGGTGGCGTTGTCTTCTTCCCCGAAGAACAACATCAGCGTAGAGAGAGAGAAGCCATGGCAGCATCATCTTCTTCTCTGAAGAACAACAACAATAGAGAGAGAGAAGCCATGGCGATGTCATCTTCTTCCTCGAAGAACAACACCAACAGAGAGAGAAGCCATGGCAGCGGCGTCTTCTTCCTCGAAGAACAACACCAGCACCAGCCACTCTTTGAACAGAGCCCAATCCACCATCTCCATCTGTGCCTTTCTTGTTTCCCTCGCACTCCTCGTCTTCTCTCTCTTTTTGCACCTTCAATCCCCCTTCTTCCTCCTTCTCCTCTGCCCTTGCCTCCTATTTTCCCATTAGTTCTTGGCCGAGCGATGGTGGCCGAGCACGGTGACCGAGCACAGTGACCGAGCGACGGTGGCCGAGCGACGGTGGCCAAGCAACGGTGGCCGAGCACGGTGGCCGAGCACCGTGGCCAAGCGACGGTGGCCGAGCAAGCTTGGTCGGCGAGGATGAACAAAAAAAACCCTAATTTCAATCACAAATGAGCTATACGGCGTCGTTTTTCCTAAGCCATCCACATAGGACGGCAAAACGATATCGTTTTCTTAAGTAGGACAGAAAACGACGTCGTTTAAAGAGTTTATTGAATTTTTTTTTAAATATAAAGCCACGTAATCATTTTGGCCGGAATTTCTCACCAGTGGCACCAAAGTGATCGTTTTTTTCTCCAATTTGGCACTTAAGTGATCCGGTGGAAACTTTTGGCACCAAAGTGAGCGCCGTACACAACTTATGGTACCATTAGTGTACTTATCCCATCAAATTAGTGACTTGACAAATATTCTACGGTCTTTATTTGATCGGGACATAGTAAGACAAAGGGATTGAATTACATTGTAGCCAAAACTGATAGGTTCATTATATTCTTAAAGCATTCACACTATCTGGGTAGCTATGAAATATTGCTAGATGTCAATTATGGCTTGTATGACTCAAAGATTAATCAGGACAATTAATTCTTTTGGGAGTACTAATGTGTTAGTACAAATCTTACTACCAGCTTAGTGATGAACCTAGGATGTCACACACCATAAACAATTAGGATAACGTGAAACAAGAGAGGGATATTGTTGCAAATGTGTTTGTAATTACTGCAATCGAATTGAGTCGATTTGAAAATTAAATTAAATGAGATTTAATTTAATTTGTATTATAGTAATGAGCCTATTTGCATATGATGCTCATACATGCCCAATGTGGATATATGTTAATGTATTCCAAATGCACATGTAAAGAATAAGTCCTTTTTATTTTTATTTATATATATAAATGAAAAGGGGTTTGATTAATTATTTTTTCATTTAATTAATTAATTAAGGTGCACATGTGCAAAGTGATTTTATTTTGAATAAAAAAAATTATATGAAGCTTCGTGCATGTGCACGAATTCGTGCACATGCACGAATCATGATGGTCAGGGGTTGCTGACCATCATGCACGAAGCATGGATGGTCAGCAACCGCTGACCATCATGCATAAGATTGTACATTAAATGGACGATCACCAAACGGTTGCTTGCTGATCGGTTTATATTTTTATTTTTGCTGGTTTTGCGACATAACAAGGGTTGAAAAATATAGAAAAAGAGGGCGTGTGCTTGGTGTTTTAGAGACAAGAGCGGGTTGCTGAAAATAGAGAGAAAAGTGTGTATGTTCTTGCGTCTTCGAGATGCGAGAAAGAAAAGCAATTCTCTCTTATTCGGGCCGTGGCTAAATACATAAATGATACAGAGAATTGCTTCATGAGATTGCTAGCACAATCAAAGTGGTGATTATCCGAAAGTTCTCTCTTCCATTCGACGTCCATTGTTGGTGTGTCTGAACTAGAGGTCTGACGTTTGTGGGACTCGAACTGAAGATCATTCGAACCGATTTGTTTTAAAGCGGGCTTCGAGAGGTAATTCGTTTAACTCCCTTTTATATTCATATTTTTTTATTAAAACGCACCAACAATGCTTTCGGAGAATCATGCATAAAATATATCATCTTGTATCCGCAGCGTTCTATTTGTTAATTTTACTTATACATGATTCATGAAAACCCAACACTCGCATCACTTGCTTGCATTACCGCGGATTCAAGGCAAATAGATGTTGACCATTCTATGCTGTGTGAATCCCGTCGTTGCTTGGTGAGACGTGTTCCTTCGGACTCCTATAGATTTTTATTATTTCCATGACATTCGCGTTATTTGGTAAATTCGGAAGTCGTTCGGGCTAACCACGAGCTTTGGGAGTGAAATACATGTTTTTCTATGGTCAGATTTGATTTGTGGACCAATGCGTGTATTGACTTCGATATTGCAGAATTTTTAAGGCTTTATATGCGAACTGTTTTAAACTATACGGAAGTTCTGAATTTTCGGGACTTGATAAGGTTATTGAAATACATGCTTGTGAATTTCAAAGGTATTTCGGTTAGAACAATACGAATTTCGGGGGTGAGACCATGCATTTGATTGTGATCGATTCAGTGTTTAAGACCTCGATTTTACGAAATGTTTCTGCCGACATGGGTTTGACGTATCTTCAAAATTTTGTTGCACTTTGGGTTTATACTATGATTCTGGATTTCAGAATTGAATTATTTTCCTTGCATGAGCAGCGTGAAAAATATTTTAGAATTAAATTATTGGATTGCTACACCATGATATTTAGTTGACGGATGCCGTCAGTCCACATCGACGATGATGCCTCGGGTGTCGAGATGCCCGGAATGGTGTGATATGGTGCCTTTCGGATGCCCAGGAAATGTGATAAAAGCTTGGAGGCCCTCGTGATGCCAGGTGGGGTGCGAGATGCCTGGAGGATGGTATACGGTTCCCTCCGGAATATGGTGGTAGTTGAATATGGATGAATTGAAATTCCAAATTTCCATTGCTTTTTAATATACCCTTTTATGAAATTCTTTTAGAAATGATACAAGTTGAATTATTTCAGTTTGTGTGCTTTATTTTTGGGATTGCGTTGAACAGGTGGTGATAGATTCGCATAGTATAGTTTAGTAGACTCTTTTTCGCTGAGTGGTTGTACTCACCCTTGTGGGACTATTACATTTTCAAACACGTGACCATGCCTCTCCAACCCGCGTCCTCCACTATGCTCTACGGCATCCCCACCGATCTCATGTGGGACCAAGTGGAGCACGTCGACCCTGATTTTCTGAATGTTACATTCATCTGGATGACTATGATCTTGATAGTGGAGGCTGGTCTCACGTCGGGCCCCGTGCTGATGGGTTCATTGCACTCTATGCCCGGGTCAATGGGCGCACAGTGGAACTGCTTCCACTCCCGGATGACGACGGCGATGTTACTATCGGGATCGAGAAGACGGAGGGCCCGGGGAACTGAAGGTAGCATTTTTGGACAAGACCAGGACGTGATATGAAGACGACCATGTGAATAGATTATAGGATGATCAGGACAGATTTTTGGTTTAGCTAGAAAAAGGAACTTTTTTGGCCTCAATGTACCCACCTAGGTCGTCTAAAACATATAAATAAATAAAAGTGTCTAGTTTTATATTTCATGTGCATCGATTTAAGTTATAATGGAATTATTGTTACACGCTTTCGCATAAAAATAATAGCAATAACAAGGGAATGCCGTGGTGACCCTAACGGGTTGAAGGTCATCATAGCCGGAGTGGTATCAGAGCATAGATTTTGTCTGGAGTGATAAGGCGCGCTAGTGGAAAAGGGGGGGTTATGGTGATCGCACACGTTAAGGCACTAAATGCATGTGGTTGAATTGCTTTGAAAAACGGGTGACTAATTTTCACTCATAAACTGCTGGTAATGATTGTGAGTTACCCATGTGTGCCAGTAACATTTATATGTTACTTATATGATGTCAGTAACGTGTGAATGTTACTTTTCGTTCTTAGTCGATTAGTGACATTGGGTCACTAATTGGTTTTTTTTTTTTTTTGGTAAGTTAAGATTTGTATTGACTTTTAACTTGGGTCACTAATTGTTCATGTGGTAAATACTCAATAATCTGTAGGAAAGTATGGTATGAACAGGAAGTTCTCCCCCATCAAGGACTGAAGCCACTAATTCGGGGGTAGAACCCCGAATGGAAGACATTCTACAAGCGTTGGCTAACATAGGGAATTTGATGGAAAGACAAGCCCAACAACAACCGGGAGCGGAATGTTGTACTCAAGGGTTGGTGGAGCAATTTTTGAAATTGAAGCCACCTAAGTTTACTGGAATGGGGAGTCCTGAAGAGGCGGAACAGGGGATCGATGGGATAGAGAGGATCTTTTGGCTGCTGAAATGCAACGACACAGAGAAGATAACCCTAGCGGAGTACCAATTGGAAGGAAATGCCAACAATCGGTGGAGGGATTCTAGAGATACAATCTTTCCGCCTGGTACTGTAATAACGTGGGATGAATTTGTCATGGCTTCAAGAAAAAGCATTTTTCTGACTGTGCCAGGGATAAAAAAATAATAAAATTTGTTCAACTGGAACAAAAGGATCCAACGGTAGACCAATGTGAAGCAAAATTTTCAGATTTGTCAAGGTATGCTCCTAAATTGGTAAAAGACTGAGAGGAAAAAGCTAAGAGATTTCTGAAGGGCATAAGAACGAACATCAAGAGGCAATTGGTGCCTCTGAATTTAAGAGATTATAATGAAATTTATGAACGGGCTCAGCTTGTGGAGCAAGGAGTAATAAGGGAGCAATTGGAAAGCAAGGAACGAATAGAGTCAGGGCGACAAATGGCACTGAGTGATACCCGACGGGGTAAAAGACCCTATCCAACCCGAGAGCTATCTTAGGACCCTAAGAAGAAGCAAAATTTTGGAAATGTTGGGAGGACCAGGAGTGGTCACACTCCAGGTAAAGTGCCTTATCAAAACAATTCTTGTCGAAGGTGTGGTAAACAACATGGGCCAGGACCCTGCCTAGATGGAAAGCAAGGAATGAATAGAGTCAGGGTGACAAATGGCACTGAGTGATACCCGATGGGGTAAAAGACACCATCCAACCCGAGAGCTATCTTAGGACCCTAAGAAGAAGTGAAATTTTGGAAATGTTGGGAGGACCAGGAGTGGTCACGCTCCAGGTAAAGTGCCTTATCAAAACAATTCTTGTCGAAGGTGTGGTAAACAACATGGGCTAGGACCCTGCCTAGATCACCATAGGTGTTTTGGATGCGGGTAGAAGGGTCACTTTAGGAGGGACTATCCACAAGGAGGATCGCAATCGAACCTTGATCCGATGCGACAAACGCAACAACATGTAGGCGGACCACCTCCACAAGGAAATCCACAAAGGCTGCCGGCACAAGGATGGGTGTACATAGTCACCCAAGAGGAAGCGGAAGCTTCCAGAAATGTTATCTTTGGTACAATTTCTTTAAATGACAAGAAGGCTTATGCATTATTTGACACGGGTGCTACATATTCTTTTGTGTCTGAAAGATATAGATGACTGGGTGAAATAGAAATCAAATCTCTTGATTCACCTCTTTGTATTACTACGCCGTTGAAAGATGTAGTATTGTCTACTTTAGTATGCGAGAAATGTAAGATATCTATAGGTGGATCAGATTAGAAAATAGACCTAGTAGTGATGGTCATGTACGACTTTGACGCTATCATAGGAATGGATTGGCTCCGTAAACAACGGGCTGGGGTGGATTGTTATAGAAAGATGATTCAGTTCAACCTACTTAATCAACTTAGTTTTGAATTTTATAGAGATCAGACAAACCCCTCAGTGGCTCTCATTTCGATAGTGGAGGCACATGCAATTCTTGACAAAGGATGTCAAGGATACTTAGCAGTAGTAAAGGACCATACTAAAGAAGAAGCCAAACTCGATGAAATTCAAGTGGTTCAGGAATTTCTAGACATATTTCCTGAAGAACTATTCGAACTACTACCGGAATGGGAAATCAAGTTCGTAATCAAACTGATACCTAAAACTGAACCAATATCAAAAGCCCCGTATAGAATGGCTTTAGTAGAACTAAAGGAATTGAAGGTACAGTTGCAAGAATTACTCGACAGGGGATTTATTAGGCCAAGTGCATCTCCATGGGGTGCACCAGTCCTGTTTGTAACGAAGAAGGATGGGTCAATGCGCCTTTGCATTGATTATAGGCAATTGAATCAAGTGACAATCAAGAATAAGTACCCGTTGCCTAGAGTTGACGATCTATTTGACCAGTTGCAAGGGAGTTCAGTCTTTTCAAAAATAGACTTAGGGTCAGGGTATCATTAGTTAAGAATTAACAAGGAAGACATTCCTAAGATTGCCTTTAGGACTCATTATGGACATTACGAGTTCCTAGTGATGCCATTTGGATTAACAAACACCCTAGTTGCATTCATGGACCTAATGAATAGGGTATTTAAACCCTACTTGAATCAATTTGTAATTGTCTTCATTGATGATATTCTGATATACTCCAAAGGACTAGAAGAACATGGGCAACACCTGAGAATAATACTACAAACCCTTAGAGATCATAGATTGTATGCCAAATTTAGTAAGTGTGAATTTTGGTTAGACCAGATAATATTTCTAGGACATGTAGTGTCAGGAGAAGGAATTTCTGTAGACCCAGCGAAGGTTGAGATGGTAGTAAATTGGCCAAGACCAACAATGCCAGCCGAAATACGAAGTTTCTTGGGACTTGCAAGTTACTATAGTAGATTTATAGAAGGATTCTCATGGCTCGCGAACCCGTTGACTCAATTAACTAGGAAAAATGTGAAGTTTGAATGGAGTGATGAATGTGAAAGGAGTTTCTAGGAACTCAAGAAAAGATTGACCACAGCTCCGATACTAACTATTTTATTTGGATTTGGTGGATTCATGGTATATAGCGATGCTTCCCATAAAGTGTCACGCCCCGAACCCCGGGAACGCAACAACCCCTTCCTTGGTCGATAGAAGGCGACTTCTTAGGACTCATCGCCGACCCTTCATTTTTAATCTTTCATTATGCACAAGCAGAAAACAAACCATTTCCCCATCAAACAGACAATCAAGCAATCAAATAGGGATAGTGAGATGAACAGTAGAAACACAACATCTACTCGTATATACATTTTCATATTGGATTAACCTACGGAGGATCATTTCCGATTTACAAGCCCAACAGAGGGGCCGATCCATCCTCTAAGTCAGACCAAAAAGAAACTAGGTTAGGCTAATCCAACTATACACAAAAAGAACTCTTGGGTTCGGCACTACAGTCACTCGGACCCAGCGGACTCAGACCCCGTTGAGTCGTAGTCAGAGGCATATGAGTCGATCATTGGCGGAGCGGGGGCGGCATCCTACATAGCACCATTAGGAGGGTCCAGCTCCATGGGATCCCAATCAGCGTCCTCGGGGCCTCTACCGGGCAGCCCATTAAAACCTTGCAAAGGACTGAGCAGCATATCTCCATCCTGGATGAACCACGCCAGGAATCGATTAGGTATCCATAGCCCCGGTCCCTCATCCACTCAGATAGTGGATAGATACTTCTCGTAAAGATGCGCCCGACCCGGGAAGCGGTGGTTGTGACACCCCGAACCCTTCGTAGGTCATCACCAGCACCGATGCTACACTTTATTACCTTTTCCTATCTTGTACTTAGAACAAGCGTCACTCGAGATAAATCGATCATGGGTCAATTGCATAAAAAATTCCTAAAAGTTACCCGGTAGACTAGGTTATGCTAAAATCGCATCGGATTGAAATTAATCGTGAATTTGAATCTGATTTCAGAAATTGAAAGTTCTGTCATATCATGATCTATTTTAGGAATGTCGACTCATCCTCCGAAATTTTTCGGAGATTTCGAGATTTTTATGGAAAATCGATTCGGACGTCGCGGAAAATTAACGGAAATTCGGATTGGCTGAATTGAAGAGATTTTCGACTTGCAAATCGAGCTATATGGCGAAGGGGACTTGTAAAAATTATGTGGGCTTTTTCTACAACAAAATTGGATGTCGAATTTGGGAAATTTGTTAAAGAAATGTGAAGACCAAAGAGTGAAATTCGGAGCTAAGAAAAGGGGTGCAATTTTGGACTTCAAAATTTGGATTATTGATGGATTTTATGCAAGAAAGTTGTTGTACTGAATTAGTATGTCCATCATGGGGTGCAATGAGAACGCACCATTTCGTCTTGATACACTATGATGGAAAGATACCATTTGAAGGGGTGTGTTGGAGTCATATAAAAGACTCCAAAAGACAACCGTTGGCACGGTTGGAAGAACGTATGTTCAGAAAGGAGAGTTTTCCTTTTCATGTCCCCTTTCCATCAAAGAGAAGGCATTCCATTTCTTCTTTATGAGAACAATTTGCATTTACGCTGTGGAAATCGAAATGTTTTCCTTGTAATTGCATTCGGACCAACGTAAGGTAATATTGTTTGTGATTCATCCGCAATTCAATGATCGTTCCGGGATTAATTGTTGTTTGCACATTGGATAAAGGTAAGTCGTCTTCCGTCAACTTGAATTCCAACTTTGGTAACAGAGCCCGGTTGTGATTTCTGCCTTGTTTTTCATCAAACTTTTGCGTTTACCATTTGATATCGAGATCAAGAGATTGAATTCTACACTATTTCGATGTTTCTTGCTCGGAAATGCGATCTGAATCTTCGAAAACGAAATGAAGTGAAGAACGGGTTCGGGACCAGGTACACCCGTACGGTTTTGGCTATTTTTCGAAATATTTTTTCGGCCAAAATCAATTTTTAAATATACTGGGTGAAAGTGCTCGTTGAGACGAGTCCGACGATGGGTAGAGCACCACCGGAGGACGCCGAACGCGCCCACATGCGTGGCCAGAAGTCGTTGCGCGTGGGCGTCATGCGCCTGATGCGCTGGGAACGCTAGCGCGTGTGCAACACGCGTCGGTCAGTGAATCGATGTGTGAGCATCACGCGTGTGTCGGCGAAGCGATGCGACGTCACGGATGACGTCATCCAATGGTCGGTAATCGTTGGGATGACGTCATCGATGATGTCACCGTCAGCAGTTGGCTAGCTGGTCACTGGCCGGCAACTCGACCCAACCCGAGGCTGACTCGCGACTCGATCGGGACCCGACCTGATCGTTGACCGATCAATGGGTCGGACCGGTCAACCGGTCTGGCGGTCAAATTGGTCGGACCGGTCACCAGCTGGACCAGTCGGATTGGCCAGGAGCCGTTTGGCTCGCTAGCGCGTGCACCACACGCGCCTCGCACTCAGGCGGCACGTGTGTGGGGGCGGGCTCCGATTGGAGAATGGTTGGTGGCATTTGGTTTGTATGGATGTGCTATACACTGTGGTATAATTATTTTTCATGTGTGAATTTTATAAATGTATGAAATTGTGTATGGAACCCTAAGTACGCGTATTTTTAGGGTATAAATGTATAGTTTATTAATTTGTAGCTTGTATTTTCTTATGTTTTAGGAAATACAATAGCTATCCTGTATGAAAATGATGTTATATATGTTGAGTAGAGCTTGGTTCGATGGTAGCATGTATATAGTTTAATGTACTTGCAGTTTTCTAGTTCAAAGAAAATTCGAACAATGGTAGGAAATCCTTATTTTTCCATTACATGTTGAATTGTGGTTTTGATTGTAGTTACAGCATGATTATTGTTTGTATGTTGGTTCACATCATGCTATGTTTTTTGTGTTAATGAAAAATGTGGAAATTACATGAGGTTATATAATTATTTTTGCTAGTGGGAGTTTATAGGTTGGTAGAATTTGAAAGAGTTCTCACCTAGAACTTAAAATTTGTGAAAATTAAACTGATTAATGATAATAGAACAATCGAACATAAGAGCTGATTGGGATCATAGTGAATTTTCGTTTCTGTGTCTTTTGTTGAATTATCATTAATTTAGTTTGTCTTTATTGCAAATTAAATATGTGTGTTACTCTGAAAAGTGTGCTAGTATTGAATTTGCATTTATTATGTCAATGTGTTATGGCAATTGATTATGGCTTTGGCATCCAAGACCATTGTTACTGACCTTAATAAGGGTGAGAAGATGAACGGTGACAATTATGATATTTGGCACCGAAAGGTTCAGTACATCCTTGAGGAGTAAGAGGTTTTGGAAACCCTCAACCACACCATGGATGAACCTGAGCATGGAACTTCAGCTCAACACAGGAGAGATCTAGAAGCTTATCAAGCTTGAAAAAAGAAAAATAGCATTGTTCGCATCACGTTGCTGAGCTGTATGTAAGATGATCTCATGTGTGAGTTTGAAAGTTATGATAAAGCTCAAGTAATGTGGGTTGCCTTGAAAGATAAGTTTAGGGGTACATCTGCCACTAACCTGAGAAAACTCACTATCAAGTTTGACACATACCGAAAGCGCCCAAATGTAACGATGAGGCAGCATCTTCAAGAGATGTCAAATATGATTCGTGAGCTGAAGTCGGCAGGTAACTCCTTTACTGATGAACAGCAAGTTCAAGCTGTTATAAGGTCTCTTCTTGACAATTGGGAGCATATGAAGATCAACATGACACATAATGAGAATATTGTCTCTTTTGATGATATAGCGCGTCATTTGGAATTAGAGGATGAGCACCTAGAGGCTACGAGATCCTCTACCCATGCTTATGTTGCTAAATCGAGTTCACGCAAAGCTTCGGGTTTAAAGTGCAAAAGGAATTCTCAATTCAACAACAAAGGGAAGAAGACTGATCAAGCACCTAAGAGGGCTAAGACTTTCCAACGCAAGAAGCGTTGTGGGAAGAAGGACAATGCCAAGATAAAGTGTTACAATTATGGCAAGATGGGTCATTTTGCTCGTGAATGCACTAAGCCGAAAGAGGTACCCTGTTACTCAATTACTTTAAGTAATGCTTTTGTTTTAGCACTGTAATACTTGCTGAATCTCATCCAATGTGGACTGTAGACTCAAGAGCAACATACCACGTAGCTAGAGACTGAGAAGCATTTGTGGAGTATCGTCGGATACAATCTGGAAGAAGATGGATATATGTTGGGAACAACTCAAGAGTTGAAGTGAAGGATATCGGCACATGTAAATTAATTTTACGTGGTGGTCAAAACCTATTCTTACATGATGTCCTTTATGCTTCAAATATTTCACGAAACTTGGTCTCCGTAGTTGTTCTTCTTAGCTTAGGTTATGTATTGAATTTCCATGGTAATTGTGTTCACATTTTGTTTGGAACAATTTATTATGGTTCAAGTCATGTATTGAATGATTTTATGGTGTTAGACATTGACTATGATAAGTACAATATTAATGTCGATGGTTGTTTTTCTTTAATTGCATTTTCTAGTAATATTGAGATTGATGCAAGTACTTGGCATGCTAGATTAGGTCATATTGGGTTGCAAAGGATGCAAAGATTAGTTAATGAAGGCCTTTGAGGGTCACTCACTAATGTTGATCTACTCGTATGTGAACATTGTCTAGTGGAAAAAGCAACTAGAAAATCATTCGGTAAAGGGACTAGAGTTGAATTTCCATTGCAACTCATAAATTCTGACATTTGTGGTCCTTTGAAAGTGAGAGCGAGGATTGGAGCCTCATATTTCATCACTTTCATAGATGACTTCACGCATTTCGGTTATATCTTCCTGATCTCCCATAAGTCAGAAGTATTAGACTACTTCAGATGATATATAACGATGGTAGAGAATCAGTTGAATAAAACAATAAAGGCATTGAGAACGTGGATGTGAGTATCTATCTGAGCAATTCAAGACTCTTTGTGATGAAAAAGGGAATTGTACGACAATTGACTATTCCTGGTATTCCACAACAAAATGGGGTAGCTGAGAGAATGAATAGTACCCTATTGGAAATTGTTAGGTCTATGATGGCGCAAGAAAATTTGCCTATCTCCTATTGGGGAGATGCATTATTGACTGTTGCCTATGTACTTAACCGAGTGCCCTCAAAATTGGTCACTTCCACCCCTTATGAATTATGGACTGGAAAGAATGGATCGGTGACGTGTCCTGGAACGTCGCAAATTTTAATTGACCGTCATGGGATGTACGCGTGCTCGAGGTTCGAGGCATCACATCCTCGTTTAAGTGGTATCAGAGCCTATTTAAGGTCTTGAGTAATAAGGTGGGATGGGTTTTGGGATAGTTAGTTAGAAAAAAAAAACATTTTCCGTATACTAATGCTTGTGATTGATTGATTATTTTATGTGGGTTGCTTAGATTTCTAATTCTTTATTTGAATTGGAAAGCAATTTTCTTTAAGGACATTGCAAGAAGAGCGATCCTGAGCAGAGGGCCCCGTGGAGAAAGGCATCGACTCGATTTGGTACTAGAAGGAAGGCATTGAGACAAACTAGTGCTAGAGGGAGAGCACCGGCACAGGCAGGTGCTAGAAGGAAGGCACCAGTTTATCCTAGGGTTGACGGGATCGTGCAAGCCCTAGAGACCTTGGGGAACGTTGTCGGGGAGCAAGCTCAGAATCAAGCTGTTATCGCTACCGCCGCCACTTTTGCTACCACTGTTGTTGCCACGCCCCGATCCTCGAGCATGTGCCCATCCCTCGGTGGTCGATAAATATGTGACGTCCCAGGATGCGTCGCTGACCCATTCATTTTAATACACATGCGGAAGCGAAACAATAACCCTAACAACATACAGCTTCGGATAGGAAAGCAGGAAACAAGTTACAACCAAAACAAGCCTTTTAAAAACACATAAGTTTATATACATTACTAGGTTGTCTAAAAAAGATCGGTTCTCAATAGGGAATTTTCCTATGATCACTAGTCGGACATGTTCACCGATCCTTCTATCTCCACAGGCTCCGGGAGCGTCGGGTCCTCCACCACACCATCAAGAGGGTTAGCTGCACTCTCACCTATGATGGCATCAACTACCACAGTGGGAACTTTGAAACCCTAGAGGGGACCCTCACGGAATTCATTGGGTCCAAAGCGAAACCACACTGTGAATCGATGAGGTAGCCTATGAGGTAAACCCTCTTTGATCTAGACGGTGGTCACCTCAAGTTTGTAGACCCATTGACTTCCGGGATCACGGTAGTTAAAAACCCCATCGGTAACCCTGATCGGCCGAGCAAAACGTTCCGGAGGAACCGCCATCTAAAGACCTGAAAATGTTGAGCTCATGACGGGGTGAGACAATGTCTTAGCAAGTTCACCCTCTAAACTCCGAGTAGAATGGAAATACGCCTAGCAGCCTAACCACATAAGTCAAAAGACTTACCTTGCCTCATGTCCTTCCTGCACATCAGTACAGTTCATAAACTCAACCCAAACCAAATCAGTATAATCGATTCAATCCCATTGATACCATATATTATTCAATCCAATCAATATTATCTATCAATCCAGTACCTACTATCAAATCGCTTCGTCAATAGAATAACTGCTCACCCAATCTGATATAGATAGATAGTAGCTCACCAAAATTGATATATGTATATTATAACTCTCCAAAGCTGATACATATATTTTTGTTCACGAAAGCTGATATCTATATTGCTCACCAAAGCTGCTATATATCTATATTGTTCACCGAAGCTGCTATAGTATTATTGCTCACCGAAGCTGATTAATGCTCACCAAAGTTTATAAGGTACTTAAAAACCACTGTCGATGTCTACACGCAACACCCGGTATTTTCTGATTAAAATACGTATGTTTCACAATCATCACTCAATTTCACAAAATAACATTCAATTATAGAAACTAAATATCTCATTGCGATTAGTACGAAATTCTGATGACCAGCCATCTCGGCATAATTTCTGGAATTATTAATTAATTAATTAATTAATTAATTAATTTCGAAAATTAAATTAATTTAAATATAAAATAAAATAATGAAATAATATTTTATTTATATAAATAAATAATTAATTAAAAGTCTAATCATGATTACACTAATCTAAATGCATAATTAGACTAATTAAACCATCCACTAATCTAATCATTCATCTAATCTAATGAACATTTAACTAAGCTAATCTAACCACATAAACATGCTTAGCCTAATCCAAAAACCCCTTAAGCATCATTAACTCCTTAAGAATAGTTTAGTGAGTAAACTCACTGGATTAGCGTTCCGATGAGTTCACGGCGACGACGACGCGGAGGCGGGCAACAAACCTCGTAGCGGCGACACCAAACAAGGCTCGCACGGGACCTAAAATGGGCCATGAAGTTTCAAGACCCTTGCTGGTTCGACTCCTGTCCAAGGCCGAGCAAGCTGGAACCGAAGGGGACTAAAGGCTGGAAACGGCGAGGAAAGGGACCGGCGGAGCTGCTGCGGCTTAAACGGGCGATGGCGGTGGCAGACAGTGGCTCTGGCCATCTGAACGATGATGGATAGCGGCCTGGTGACCTGCTGGATGTGCAAGCAAGGGCGGACGACGGCCAGCGACACACGGGCGAGCAGCTGGTGCGACGGGCTCGCGAGTGGCGGTTTGGTGGTCGGACGGGCGGCTCGATGGTAAGGGGGAGTTGGCTACTTGGTTTCTCTTGTTTTCTAAGCTTTCTCTACACCTTAACAATGGAGAAAGGTGCTGCTGAAGGAAGAAGAAGGTTGCTGAAGAGAGGGCACCCCAAATGGCTTCTCTAGCCTTCAACACTTGTTTAACTACTCAAGTGCTTGCCCCCACCACTTGGGCTATCGTCCTCAACCAAATAGCAGCAGCCAAGCTTCCCTTAGAAGCTTCCCAAGTGGTCCAAATGTTCTCTCCCCCATGGCCTATGAATTTTGAATATTTGTTCATCAATTCCATTCAATTCCTCTTCCAATCCTCCCTCAATTGGCTCCAATTTGATGTCCAAAATATCCAACCAAGGTGCCATCATCCTAATCAACATTTTTCCTCACCAATTAGTCCAACTTGAATCCCAAAAACGCGACCAAAAACGGTCCCTCAAACTTCCCGGTACAAAATAAACTTACTTTGAGTTTTCACCAAAAATCTCGGTTTGCAAAAAAATCTTCAGAGCATAAGTCGACGTTCCTAAAATGACTCATGACATGACAGAACTTCCAATTTCTGAAATCGAGTTTAATTTCGTGGTTAATTCAATCTGGCGTGATTTTAGTGCGTACTAATCTACCGGATCGCTTTTAGGAACTTTTAACGCTTTTGACTTGTGGTCGATTCTTTTCGAGCCACAAAGTGTATCTTTGACACATTGGGGACTCTCGGCTGTCATGCAAATCTCGAGATTTCAAATATAGACACAGGGTATCAAAACGACAGAAAAATTAGTCTAGTGTCGATCGACAAGAATTGTGCAATTAGGTGGATTCACCCACACTTAATTACATACCTTTGTCGAGTCAACCTATCTCCGGTCTCTAATCGGTCTGTGCCATAATGACCCTTGCTGATTAGCACGGTTGAGCAGTCGATTTCTAGTTGAATTCTCAAGTCTATTGCGTTTAGAATCCTTAACGGCTTCACCCGGTAGGCTAGTTATCTTAGGAGTGGCCAACTTAGAGGAAAGACCTATAGGCACGTCGATAAAAAGCCTGACTCATTCAATTGAAAATAGAATTGGAAAATCAGCTCCCAGAATAGCACCATAGGCATGTCAATGAAAGGCCCGATTAATTTAATTGAAATAATTAGTAAAAATCCAGGAGGTCATAGTAATGATTGCAACACGTGTATTGGCAATGCGCATAGAATTTTTATAAAGTGTTTTGATTATTATTTATGCATGTTGCACTATTATTGCCATTTAAGATGTGCTAATATGCAAAGATGTGCCAAGGTGAGGTAAGTTTGCTTGTGGTGCGTGTTTAGGCTGTCCCTGAGATGAATTAGCTTTCTAATCGAGGTTTAAGAAGTCGACTCGCTAAGATTTTTCTCGCCCCGTTGTTGTTGAATCTTTTCAAATCCTTAGTATGGAGCGTCGCCCCATAGGTTTTAAGGCCCCTTGGGATATGGATGTGAAGATTACCATGAATCCTACTCTACGAACTGACCGGACCCACAAGCTGGTGGTCATAACCCACTGTGGGTAGATGAAGGGTTAGCTTATTTTGTGCTTCACATTTAAAAGGCATGGTTTATTCATGAAGTGAATGGCGATCAGACTGGTCAACTTCAGGGTTTTGATGGACTGCCCTCCAAGAATGTGGGAGGCAGGTGTGGGACCCTGTGGATATCGACATCCCTAATGGTGTCGTTTTGGACCCAGAATCCGACCCAGACTATGAACCCGTGAAGGAGTTCCTTTCTAACTACGAGCCTAGCTCTCCACCGAGACACTAGAGCCGGTGCCTGGATTTATTGAAGCTAGAGTTAATCTTGACTTTTCTAACCCTTTTTGCTCATAAGTCATGTAGGAGTTGCATTTTGTTGTAGGCATGTACATGTTAAACTCCTTCGTTTAACAAGTTAATAAATAAATTGCCGCTTTTGGAAATCATTTGTTGTGCTTTGCTATCCCTATTGTTATTGATTGACTGGGTGTTTATTTGAGTTACTTTTGCATGCATTTATTGAAAGATAAAAAGAATGGATCGGTGACACGTCCTGGAACGTTGCAAATTTTAATTGACCATCGTGGGATGTACGCGTGCTCGAGGTTCGAGGCATCACATCCTCATTTAAGTGGTATCAGAGCCTGGTTAAGGTCTTGAGTAATAAGGTGTGATGGGTTTTGGGATAGTTAGGTAGGAAAAGAAAAAAATATTTCCTTTATACTAATGCTTCTGATTGATTGATTATTTTATGCGAGTTGCTTAGATTTTTAATTCCTTCTTTGAATTGGAAAGCAATTTTCTTTAAGGACCTTGCAAGAAGAGCTATCCTAAGCAGAGGGCCCCATGGAGAAAGGCATCGACTCGAATTGGTACTAGAGGGAAGGCATTGAGACAGGCTAGTGCTAGAGGGAGAGCGCCGGCACAAGCGGGTGCCATAAGGAACGCACTAGTTTATCCTAGGTTTGATGGGATTGTGCAAACCCTAGAGACCTTAGGGAAGGTGGTCAGCCAGCAAGCTCAAAATCAAGTTGTTATCGTCGCCGCCGCCATTATTGCTACCACTGTTGCTGCCACGCCACAATCCTCGAGCACGTGCCCATCCCTCGGTGGTCGATAAATATGTGACGTCCCTAGACACGTCGCCGACCATTCATTTTAATACGCATGCAGAAGCGAAACAATACCCCTAACAACATATAGCCTGGGATAGGAAAGCAGGAAACAAGTCACAATTGAAACAAGCGTTTTATAAACACTCAGGTTTATATACATTACTAGGTTGTCTACAAAAGATCGGTTCTCAAATGGTAACTGTCCTACGACCACTAGTCAGATACGTTCACCGATCCTTGTCTCTGCAGGCATCGGGAGTGTCGGGTCCTCCACCACACCATCAAAAGGGTTAGCTGCACTCTCACCTAGGATGGCATCGACTACCACAGCGGGACGTTCAAAACCCCGGTGGGGACCCACAAGGAATTCATTGGGTCTAAAGCGAAACTATACTGTGAATCGATGAGGTACCCTATGAGGTAAACCCTCTTCGACCCAGACGGTGGTCAGCACAAGTTTGTAGACCATCGACTTTCAGGATCACGGTAGTTAAAAACCCTTTTGGTAACGCTGATCAGCCGACCAAAACATTCCGGATGAACCACCATTTAAGGACTTGAAAATGTTGTGCCCACGATGGGGTGAGAAAATGTCACTGCAAATTCACCCCCTAAACTCCGACTATGAAGGAAATACGCCTAGAAGCCTAACCACACAAGTCAAAAGACTTACCTTGCCTCTGTTCCTTCCTACACAGCAGTACATTTCAAAAACTCAACCTAAACCAAACTAGTCCAATTGATTCAATACCATCGATACCATCTATCATTCAATCCAATCAATACTATCTATCAATCCAGTACTTACTATCAAATCTCTTCGTCGATACAATAACAGATCACCCAAGCTGATATAGATAAATAGTAGCTCACCAAAGCTAATATATGTATATTATAACTCACCAAAGCCGATAAATATATATTTGCCCACCAAAGCTGATGTCTATATTGCTCACCGAAGTTGGTATATATCTATATTGTTCACCGAATCTGCTATAGTATTATTGCTCACCGAAGCTAATTAAATCTCACCAAAGCTGATATGGTACTTAAAAACCACTCTCGGGGTCAACACCAAACACTCGGTATTTTCTTATTAAAATAGCTATGTTTCACAATCATCACTCAATTTGACAAAATAGTATTCAATTATAGAAACTAAACATCTCATTGTGATCAGGACGAAATTCTAACGACCGGCCATCCTGGCATAATTTCTGGAATTATTAATTAATTAATTAAATTCCGAAATTAATTTAATTTAAATATAAAATAATTTAAATAAATAATATTTTATTTAAATAAATAAAATAATTAGTTAAAACTCTAATCATGCTTACACTAATCTAAATGCATAATTAGACTAATTAAACCATCCACTAATCTAATTAACATTTAACTAAGCTAATCTAACCACCTAAACAAGCTTAGCCTAATGCAAACACACCTTAAGCATCATTAACTCCCTAAGCAGATTTTAGTGAGTAAACTCACTGGATTAGTGTTCTGATGAGTCCACGGCGACGGCGATGTGGAGGCAGGCGACAAACCACCTAGTGGTGACACAAAACAATGCTCGAACGGGACCTAAAACGGGCCACGAAGTTTCAAGATCCTCGTTGATTTTGCTTCTGTGCAAGGCCAAGCAAGTTGGAACCGAAGGGGACTAATGGTTAGAAACGGCGAGGAAAGGGACTAGCGGAGCTGCTGCGGCTTAAACGGGCGATGGCGGTGGAAGACGGCGGCTCCGGCCATCTGAACGATAATGGACTGTGGCCTGGCGACCTGCTGGATGTGCAAGCAAGGGTGGACGACGGCTAGGGACGCACGGGCGAGTAGCTGGGTGCGACGACTTGCGAGTAGTGGTTCGGTGGTCGGATGGGTGGCTCAACAGCAAGGGGGGTGGCTACTCAGTTTCTCTTGTTTTCTAAGCTTTCTCTACACCTTAACAATGGAGAAAGGTGTTGTTGAAGGTAGAAGAAGGCTGCTAAAGAGATGGGACCCCAAATGGCTTCTCTAGCCTCTAACACTTGTCTAACTACTCAAGTGCTTGCGCCCACCACTTGGGCTGTCATCTTCAACCAATTAGCAGCAGCCAAGCTTCCCTTAGAAGCTTCCCAAGTGGTCTAAATGTTCTCTCCCCCATGGCCTACGAATTTTGAATATTTGTTCATCAATTCCATTCAATTCATCTTCTAATCCTCCCTCAATTGGCTCCAATTTGATGTCCATAAAATCCAACCAAGGTGCCATTATCCTAATCAACATTTGTCCTCACCAATTTATCCAACTTGGATCCTAAGAACGCGACCAAAAACAGTCCCTCAAATCTCCCGGTCGAAAATAATCTTATTTTGAATTTTCGCCAAAAATCTCGGTTTACAGAAAAATCTTCAAAGCATAAGTCGACGTTCCTAAAATGACTCGTGACATGGCCGAACTTCCAATTTCTGAAATCGGGTTCAATTTCGTGGTTAATTTTAATCTAGCGCGATTTTAGCGCGACCTAAACTACGGGGTCGCTTTTAGGAACTTTTAATACTTTTGAACTGTGGTCGATTATTTTCGAGCCACAAAGGGCATCTTCAACACATTGGTGACTCTCAGTTGTCGTGCAAATCTCGAGGTTTCAAATATGGACATAGGGTACCAAAACGATAGAGAAATTGGTCTAGTGCTGATCGACAAGAATCGTGCAATTATGTGGATTCACCCACACTTAATCACATACCTTTGTTGAGTCGACCTATCTCCGGTCTCTAATTGGTCTGTGCCGTAATGACCCTTGCTGATTAGCACGATCGAGTAGTCGATTCCTAGTCGGATTGTCAATTCTATTGCATTTAGATTCCTTAACGGCTTCACCCGATAGGCTAGTGATCTCGTCAGTGGCAAACTCAGAAAAAAGAGTTATAGGCACGTTGATAAAAAGCCCCACTCATTCATTTGAAAACAGAATTGGAAAATCAGCTCTGAGAATAACACTATAGGCACGTCGATGAAAGGCTTGATTAATTTAATTGAAAGCATTAGTAAAAATCCAAGATGTCATAGTAATGATGGGAACACGTGTATTGGCAATGCACGTCGAATTTTTAGAGTGTATTTTCATTATTATTTATGCATGTTGCACTATTATTGCCATGTAAGATGTGCTAATATGCAAGGATGTGCCAAGGCGAGGTAAGTTTGCACGTGGTGCATGTTTAGGTTGTCCCCAAGATGAATTAACTTTCCAATCAAGATTTAAGAAGTTGACTCGTTGAGATTTTTCTCACCCCGTTGTTGGTGAATCTTTTCAGATCCTTAGTATGGAGCGTCACCCCATAGGTTTTAGGACCCCTTGGGATATGGATGCGAAGATTACCATGTATCCTATTCTAGGGACCGACCGGACTCACAAGCTGGTGGTCACAACCCACTTATGGGTAGATGAAGGGTTATCTTATTTAGTGCTTCACATTTAGAAGGCATGGTTTATTAATGAGGCGAATGGCGATCGGACTGGTCCACTTCAGGGTTTTGATGGACCGCCCTCCGGAAATGTGGGAAGGCAAGTGTGGGACCCTATGGATATCGACATCCCTAATGGTATTGTTTCGGACCCAGAATCCGACCCATACGATGAGCCCGTAGAGGAGTTCCTTTCTAACTACGAGCCCAGCTCTCCACCGAGACACTAGAGCTGGTGCTTGGATTTAGTGAAGCTAGAGTTAATCCTGACTTTTCTAGCCCTTTTTGCTCATAGGTCATGTAGGAGTTGCATTTTGTTGTAGGCATGTACATGTTAAACTCCTTCGTTTAACAAGTTGATAAATAAATTGCCGCTTTTGGAAATCGTCTGTTGTGCTTTGCTATCCCTATTGTAATTGATTGACTGGGTGCTTATTTGAATTCCTTCCACATGCGTTTATCGACAGATAAAAAGAATGGATTGGCGACGCGTCCTGGAACGTCGCAAATTTTAATTGACGGTTGTGGGATGTACGCGTGCTCAGGGTTAGGGGCATCACATCATCGTTTAAGTGGTATCAGAGCCTGGTTAAGGTCTTGAGTAATAAGGTGGGATGGGTTTTGGGATAGTTATTTAGAAAAAAAAAACATTTTCCTTATACTAATGCTTGTGATTGATTGATTATTTTATGCGAGTTGGTTAGATTTCTAATTCGTTATTTGAAATGGAAAGCAATTTTCTTTAAGGACCTTGCAAGAAGTAGAGGGCCCCGTGGAGAAAGGCATCGACTCGGGCGGGTGCTAGTGGGAAGGCATCGAGACAGGCTAGTGCTAGAGGGAGAGCACTGGCACAAGCGAGTGCCAAAAGGAAGGCACCAATTTATCCTAGGGTTGACGGGATCATGCAAGCCCTAGAGACCTTGGGGAACATGGTCGGGCAACAAGTTCAGAATCAAGCTGTTATCGCCGCCACTGCCACTATTGCTACCACTGTTGTGACACCCCGAACCCTTCTTAGGTCGTCACCAGCACCGATGCTACACTTTATTACCTTTTCCTATCTTGTACTTAGAACAAGCGTCGTTAATCACATGCATTCTTTTTTTTTAAAGCGGTCCCAACGCGACTCATAGCGGAAGCAAATTAAACATCACCATCTATCCCCCTACCAATTTATGATACAAATACACACCAGCTAAACATCAGGATTTTATAAACAACTCCGACACTTTGCTTACATATATATATAGCAAGATGGGATACCCTTCGGGTCGGTACAACAAAAAGGAAAAGCTAGGACTCAGCTACGTCCAGCCTAAAACCTCAAAAAGAAACTCTCGACCCTCAATCATCATACGAGTACGAACCCCCATCGAAAGTGTCGACTATCTACATCAAAAAGATCCAGCTCCTACTCATCGCGCGCGGGTCTCACACCCAACCCGGTGCATCAGGAAGTGGCGGCGGCAACATCCCTCGCATCGCTCCATCCCGACGAACGTGCACAGAAATGAACTCCTGTATGACAGGGTCCCCAGCCAGGCCTATGTCGTACATCACTAGACGGCGTACTCGAATAAAAGTCAGTCCGGGAACAGAGGGATAGTCTATCTCAGCACACTCGACCTTTACATCAGATGGTAGACCATAAAACACCCCCCGCGAGACGGCAAGTAGCGACATACTTGCTAATCTGAAATGTTATCCCCAAAAGGGGTGAGTACAACCACTCAGCAGATAGGGAAATCCAATAAATACTCAATATACCATGCATATCATCATACGTTGCAGGCATTACTTACCTTGAAGTCATGCGCATTCATGCATCATCATATCATACATATCATCATCATGGTATCTCGTATATCATTATCATCATCACGCATTTCATAATGCATATCATACCATGGATGATCATCATATCACATCACGCATCATCATCATCATCATCATCATCATCACCATGCATATCACATCATATGCATATCATCATCATCATCATCATCATATCATCATCATCATGCATATAAAATCATAGGTGATCATCATATCACATCACATATCATCATCATCACATCATCATGCATATCATCATGCATATAATATCATGGGTGATTATCATATCACATCTCATATCATCACCATCATGCATTAATTTCCATTTTATCTTTAGATTTGATCACCACATCAACCATTCTCAATTATCATCCCTTCAGGCAAAGACCTCCGACAGGGTTCCCAGCATTCAGCCTCCCAGGCCACCGGGCTTCCGGCCCCCCACATTTCGGGCATCTCGCATCTCAACTAGCATCACGAGGCATTCCCTTCGGGCAAAAACCTCTGACAGGGCTTCCGGCCTTTACCCTTCTAGCCGGGCATCCCGCACCCCAATCCTGGTGTCGCGAGGAACCTCCGAGCATGTATCCGAGATACAACCGGACATCCGGCCCCCCACATTCCGGGCATCCTGAATCTCCCAGGGAATTCCAGCAATGCATCTCTGTACATTCCGGCCTCATCCTCCACCACAACCTCTTACTCACATATCATTTTCCACATTCACCATCCTTTTAATCTCATTATTACATGGCATATGATTCACACATGCATCACAATTTATGATCATACATACACCAATGTCATATAACAATGCATAATAAATTCAATGGAATTTATGGCCAATAAAATAATCCCTTATTATTTTATTATTATTATTATTATTATTATTATTTAATTTTATTATTATATTTATTTATTTTCATAAATAAATATTAAATTCAATATCTATGATTTTCCCAAAATCATAATATTCAAACAATCATCAATCAACCCAATAGTATGGCAATTTCATACAAAATTCATGGCCAAATCGAATTTCACATAATTTCACAAAATAGCACATGATATTCGGATAATGACCAGAATGCACAGTTTCCAAATAAATTCCATTAAAATACACATATGGCCTCCAAAAATTACGAAATTTTACAGGGTGATAGACAAGACATTTTCGTACAACTTTTATGAATAACTCCAAGCCAGATTATTTTTAGATTATTTTACACGACCTCACGAAGCTTCTGGAACCACTACCGCATCGTCCAGAATGCACATCTCCGAAATATTAAGATTTCACCCATATAATCTCTTTCGTTTCCTCTTAAATTTGGATATGTTATGTATCAAGGTTTCCTTTACAAATTTCATGAAGAGATCTAGGTCAAATAACCAAAGTATGGTCACCATTTAAGTCCATGAAGTCTCGGATGTCTCGGAACACATCACCAGAATCATCGTCTCCAAGATCTAGCCGATTTACTAGGCTATACTTGTTCATTTATCTTCAAATTTGAGTATGTTGTAGTTTAAGATGTTACCTACAACTTATATGAAGATATCGAAGTCAAATCTTCAACAAAAATCAACATGCAATCAAGAATCCAACAAGAAGTCAGTGAAAACTTCACAGATCTAAGGTCTCCGAAAAATAGAACTTTAACCCCCCATATCTCCATCATTTTCGACGAAATTTCAGTATGTTATACTACAAGACGTTAGCTACAACTTCCATGAAGACATCGAAGCCAAAATCGGACTCCAAACACACATGCAAGCTCAAACACGTTTCTGACTCCCTCAACCCGAGCAAGAACAGTCACACGGTTTGAAAAGAACCAACCCTTACCTCGGTTTTTCTCACAAATAACACCCAAAATCGAACATACAACCCATATACACACATGCAAGAGAAGTTAAGGACTCCACTTGCCTCTAGGATGGACAAACGACGGCGTGTGTCGGACGGACACGACGAACGGACGGCGGGACACGGTGGCTCCTCCTCGGCTCCGCCTCCTCTCCCTCTCGGTCTCTCCCTCTCTCTCGCGATTCCTCTCTCTCTCTCTCTCTCACCCTCTCTCTCGGCCGAATGAAGCAAAAACCAGCCACCTCTCTCTCTCTCTCTCTCTTTTTATTCCCCAAATCCCTAAAGCTCATGATTACCTTGCCTCAACCATGGCCAATGCATGGCCTTCCCCCTTGCCACTTGGCTTGATCCATGCAAGATGGGCTTTGGAGTTGGGCTTTGGGCTTGGGCCATCCGGCCACTCCTCCTTGGGCTGGTCGACAGCCTCCTTTGGGCTCTAATGGGCCGACTAGCTTGGCCCACCAAGCTTTAGGCCAATGGGCCCAAGGCCCATTCGAATTTAATCCCCTTTTTCCCCTTTTTTTTTTTTGAAATTCTTTTATAAATATCATTGAATTCCAATTTTCATCTTAGCCAAAGTCTTGGGATATTTTTGATTATCGAAATTTAAATCATATGGCCAAGCATAGATTATTAATCTATTAAATTTAAATTTCCACAATCACAAGCACAAATCATCAAATTAAAAGACTAATGGCTAAAACATAAGCCATGGAAATTCTACCACCTAATTAAAGACTTTAACACACCTTATGGCTTGGCTTTGAATTTCTGGGATGCCACAATTCTCCCCTCCTTAGAGAATTTCGTCCTCGAAATTCAAGCACTACTCGTGCCATCTTGAAACAAATATGGGTACTTTTCCCTCATCTGATCCTCGCTTTCCCATGTGGCTTCCTCCACATCATGATGTCGCCATAATACCTTAACCAATGGGATCTTTTTGGTCCTAAGAATTTGCTCCTTTCGATCCAATATCTACACAGGCTCTTCAATGTATCTTACTTTCTCATCCATTTTGATGGCTTCATGATCGAGTATGTGACCAGGATCAGGCTGGTACTTCCTCAACATCGATACATGAAACACATCGTGCAGATTTTCTAACTTAGGAGGTAATGCTAAACAATAAGCCATATCTCCTATCCTCTCAAGAATTTCAAAAGGTCCAACAAATCTAGGTCTTAGCTTACCCTTCATCCCGAATCGAGATATTCCTTTCATTGGAGATACCTTAAGGAATACATGGTCTCCTACACTAAATTCCAAAGGCCTTCTACGTCTATCTGCATAGCCTTTCTGTCTACTCTGAGCTGCTCTAAGCCTTTCTCTGATAATATCAACAGCCTCAGTGGTAACTTGTACCAGTTCAGATCCTGTCAACTTCCTTTCACCCACTTCACTCCAACAGACAGAAGTCCTACATCTCCTTCCATATAATGCTTCATAAGGTGCCATGCCTATACTCTTCTGAAAGCTATTATTATAGGCAAATTCTACCAAATGCAATCTTTCATCCCAATTTCCTTTGAAATCGATTACACGGGCTCTCAACATATCCTCCAGTATCTGGATTACTCTTTCTGATTGACCATCTATCTGAGGATGAAAAGCAGTACTAAACTGAAGCTTAGATCCTAACGCAACTTGAAGACTTCTCCAAAAGTTCGAAGTAAACCTCGAATCTCGATCTGAAGTAATGGTCACTGGAATACCATGTAAGCGTACCACTTGACTTACATACATGTCCGCATACTTATCCATTGGGTAGTCCATGTGAATCGCTAAGAAATGCGCCGATTTTAGTCAAACGATCCACTATAACCCAAATTGAATCATGACTCCTTGATATCCTTGGCAATCCTTGCACAAAGTCCATCGTTACATGTTCCCATTTCCATTCAGGAATGTCTAATGGTCTTAAAAGTCCTGCGGGTTTACGATGCTCCGCTTTTACTTGTTGACACGTCAAACATTGAGATACGTACTTAGCCGTATCTGCCTTCATACCATTCCACCAAAATTGCTGACGTAAATTTATGTACATCTTTGTACTGCCTGGGTGGATACTATAATTACTCTTATGTGCCTCCGACAGAATTTCCTTCCTCAATTCCTCATTGTCGGGAACACAAAGTCGTCCTTGACATCTCACTATTCCATCATCAGAGATTTGAAATTCTGATCTTTTCCCTAAAGATATAGCATCTTTCACTTTCAAAATCTCTGGGTCAGATTTTTGCAGAATTTTAATTTTCTGGATAATCTCCGGCTCAATCCTTAATGCACTAAGCATGCTAGTAAGACAATCCATTTCCAATTTAAATTCGGAGTTTGCTACAGATTCTAACAATTCCCATTCCGCCATTCTTAAACTAGCTATCTCCATGACCATCTTACGACTAAGAGCATCTGCTACTCTATTCGCTTTCCCTGGATGATATTTTATCTCACAATCATAGTCCTTCAACAACTCCATCCACCTCCTTTGTCTCATGTTTAACTCCTTTTGTGAGAACAGATACTTCAAACTCTTACGATCCATATAAATCTCAAACTTTTCCTCATACAAATAGTGTCTCCATATCTTCAAGGCAAACACTACAGCTGCTAATTCTAAATCATGCGTCGGGTAATTCAGCTCATGGGGTTTCAATTGTCTGGATGCATAGGCTACAACCTTGCCATGCTGCATCAACACACATCCTAGTCCTTTGTGAGATGCATCACTATACACTGTAAAACCATCAGGTCCAGTAGGTATAGTCAGAGTTGGAGCTGAAGTCAATTTCCTTTTGAGCTCCTGAAAACTCCTTTCACATTCTCCATTCCATTCAAATTTCACATTCTTTCGGGTCAATTTAGTTAAAGGTCCTGCCAGTCTTGAAAATCCATCAATGAACCTTCTATAATAACCAGCCAGTCCTAAGAAACTTCGTATTTCAGTAGGTGTCGTCGGTCTCGGCCAATTCACTACCATTTCAACTTTTGCCGGGTCTACTGAAATTCCTTTTCCTGACACCACATGTCCTAAAAATATTATCTGATCCAACCAGAATTCACACTTACTAAACTTAGCATACAGCTTATGCTCTCTCAGAGTCTGCAAAACTATCCTCAAATGCTGCTCATGCTCTTTAGGTCCTTTCGAATATACCAGTATATCTTCAATAAAGACAATCACAAACTGGTCTAAATAAGGTTGAAATATTCTATTCATCAAATCCATAAATGCAGCCGGGGCGTTAGTCAATCCAAATGGCATAACAAGGAACTCATAGTGCCCATAACGAGTCCTGAATGCAGTCTTAGGAATGTTCTCCTTTTTAATTCTTAACTGATGGTATCCCGATCTCAAGTCAATCTTAGAAAAGACCGAGCTTCCCTGGAGTTGGTCAAATAAGTCATCAATTCTAGGCAAATGATACTTATTCTTAATGGTCACCTGATTCAACTGCCTATAATCAATACACAGGCGCATTGATCCATCTTTCTTTTTCACAAACAAGACCGGTGCACCCCAAGGTGAAGCACTTGGTCTAATGAATCCTTTATCAAGCAACTCCTGCAGTTGCACTTTCAATTCCTTCAATTCAACTAAGGCCATTCTATATGGGGCTTTTGATATTGGTCCCGTTCCAGGCATTAATTCAATTTCAAATTCAATCTCCCGCTCTGGCGGCAATCTAGGCAATTCCTCAAAAAATACATCTTGAAATTCGTTAACTACACGAACTTCCTCAAGATTAGGCTCCTCCCTGGCATAATCTCTAACTATGGCTAGGTACCCTTGACATCCTTTGTCAAGTAACTTACAAGCTTCTACTGCCGAAATAAGTGCTACAGGCAAATGGGTTTGACCTCCTAAAAAGAGAGAGAAAAATTCACAACTGAGAGAGAGAGAGAGAGACCGCCGTGTAAAACGAATTGAACCACTTCTTCTATAACAATCCATTCTAGCCCGATACTTTCGATCTTGCAAGTCCGATTTTGGATTCATTCCTATAATAACATCAAAATCATACATAGCGGAGACATTACAACCAAGTCTATTTCCATTCCATCTTTCCTCCCATGAATCTTACATTTTCACACACCGAGAGTTCAAGGACTTAAAAGACGACCATACTTTGGTTATTGACTTGTAAAGGACAATACCATATCCATTGCACCAAAAAGGCGTGGAAACAAAGAGTCTCAAGAGGCATAACATGATGATGCATTCTATCTTATTCAAACATCTATATCTTTCTATTATCCGAGTGCGAGACACAAACGAATGCGTTGCACCCGTGTCAAACAATGCATATGCCTTTTCACCATTAATAAGAATCAAACAATGCATATGCCTTTTCACCATTAATAAGAATCGTACCTGAGATAACATTTTTGAAAGCTTTCGCTTCCTCTTGGGTGATCGCATACACCCTTCCTTGCGCAGGTGGTCTCTAAGGATTTCCTTGCGGATTCGACCTAACAGCATTTTGATATCCCTGTCGCACCGAGTCAACACTCACTTGCGACCTCTCTTGTGGGCAATTCCTCCTAAGATGACCCACTTGTCTGCAGCCAAAACATTTCTGTTGTCCCGTACAAAGTCCTGGGCCATGGCGTCCATTACACTTCTGACAAATACCAGGCTGATAGGGTGCTTTCCCTATATTCAGACCACTCCTTGCCCCTCCAAAATTCCCAAAGTTACTCTTCTTCTTCACATTCCAGGTCTGACCTTGACCAGAATAAGGTCTCTTCCCCTTTCTCACATCACTAAAATTCAACGGTTTCTTAAACTCCGACCGCTCTCTCAACAGCTCCTGCTCCACTAATTGCGCCCTTTCATAAATCTCATTATAATCTCTTATGTTCAAAGGCACCAGTTGCTTCATAATGTCAGTCCTCAGCCCTTTCAGGAATCTCTTAGCCTTCTCTTCTTGATCCTCAATCAATCTAGGAGCATATCTAGACAATTCAGAAAATCTAGCCTCATACTGATCTACAGTCAACCCCTTTTGTTCTAGTTGAACAAATTCAGTAATCTTCCTATGCTTAGCACAATCAGAGAAATGCTTCCTATTGAAGGCTCTAACAAACTCCTCCCAGTTAACATCAGTACCTGGTGGAAAGATTATGTCCTTCGAAGCTCTCCACAAAAACTTCGCATTTCCCTCCAATTGGTACTCTGCTAAAACTATTTTCTCAGCATCGGTGCAGTCCAACAGCCAGAAAATTCGTTCCATCCCATCAATCCATTGCTCTGCCTCCTCAGGACTTCCCATTCCATTAAACTTAAGTGGCCTCAGCTTCAAAAACTGCTCCACTAGTCCTTGAGTACGACGTTCTGCTCCGGGCTGTTGCTGCGCCTGCCTCTCCATCAGATTTCCAATATTGGCTAATGCTTGCAGGATATCTTCCATTCGGGGTTCAGCCCTTGCAGCAGAGGCTTCAACCCTCGATGGATGAGCACTTCCAGCTCGCACCATGACTCTCCTGCAATTTCCAAGCATTGCCTCAGGAATAATCTGAGACTCACTGCCTCCACTCAAAGCAATTACTGCTACTACATAAGTAACATATACATGTTACTGGCAATTCAAGACAAACTACTGGGGATCTACGAGTGAATACCCATCACCCGTTATTCAATTATTTCGTTTTACATCCTATGGTGTGCATTGTCATCATGTTCCTCAATTTCCAAATGAGGCTCCTTATCACTCCACCTATAACCATTCTCTCTGATACCAAAAAGGGGCGGCTGTGACACCCCGAACCCTTCGCAGGTCGTCACCAGCGCCGATGTTACACTTTATTACCATTTCTTATTCGTGCTCAGAACCAGCATCATTAATCACAGGCATTTTTTCTTTTTCTTTTTTTTTAAAAGCGGTCCCAACGCGACTCATAGCGGAAGCAAATTAAACATCACCATCTATCCCCCTACCAATCCATGATACAAATACACACCAGCTAAACATCAGAATTTTTATAAACAACCGTCGACACTTTTCTTACATATATATATATAGCAAGATGGGATTCCCTTCGGGTCGGTACAAAACAAGGAAAAGCTAGGACTCTGCCATGTCCAGCCTAAAACCTCAAAAAGAAACTCTCGACCCTCAACATCATACGAGTACGAACCCCCATCGAAAGTGTCGACTATCTACATCAAAAAGATCCAGCTCCTACTCATCGCGCGCGGATCTCACACCCAACCCGGTGCATCAGGCGGTGGCGGCGGCAACATCCCTCGCATCGCTCCATCCCGACGAACGTGCACAGAAATGAACTCCTGAATGACAGGGCCCCCAGCCAGGCCTATGTCGTACATCACTAGACAGCGCACTCGAATAAAAGTCAGTCCGGGAACAGAGGGACAGTCTATCTCAGCACACTCGACCTCTACATCGGATGGTAGACCATAAAACACCCCCCGCGAGACGGCAGGTAGCGGCATACTTGCTAATCTGAAATGTTATCCCCAAAAGGGGTGAGTACAACCACTCAGCAGATAGGGAAATCCAATAACAACTCAATGCACCATGCATATCATCATACGATGCAGGCATTGCTTACCTTTGATGTCATGCGCATTCATGCATCATCATATCATACATATCATCATCATGGCATCTCATATATCATTATCATCATCATGCATTTCATCATGCATATCATACCATGGATGATCATCATATCACATCACGCATCATCATCATCATCATCATCATCACCATGCATATCATTATGCATATCATGTCATTATCATCATCATGCATATCATCATGCATATCATATCATAGGTGATCATCATATCACATCAATATCATCATCATTATCATCATGCATATCATCATGCATATCATATCATAGGTGATCATCATATCACATCACATATCATCATCATCACATCATCATGCATATCATCATGCATATCATATCATGGGTGATCATCATATCACATCACATATTATCATCATGCATATCATGCATATATCATAGGTGATCATCATATCACATCATATTTCATCATCATCATGCATTTAATTTCCGTCTTTACTTTTAAATTGATCACCACATCACCCATTCTCAATTTTCATCCCTTCGGGCAAAGACCTCCGACAAGGTTCCCAGCATTCAGCCTCCCAGGCCACCGGGCTTCCGGCCCCCCACATTCCAGGCATCTCGCATCTCAACTAGCATCACGAGGCATTCCCTTCGGGCAGAAACCTCCGACAGGGCTTCCGGCCTTTACCCTTCTAGCCAGGCATCCCGCACCCCAATCCTGGTGTCGCGAGGAACTTCCGGGCATGTATCCAAGATACAATCGGACATCCGGCCCCCCACATTCCGGGCATCCTGAATCTCCCAGGCAATTCCGGCAATGCATCTCTGTACATTCCGGCCTCATCCTCCACCATCACCTCTTACTCACTTATCATTATCCACATTCATCATTCTTTTGATCTCATTATTACATGGCATATAATTCACACATGCATCACAATTCATGATCATACATACACCAATGTCATGTAACAATGCATAATAAATTCAATGGAATTTATGGCCAATAAAATAATCCCTTATTATATTATTATTATTATTATTATTATTATATCATATTTATTTATTTTCATAAATAAATATTAAATTCAATATCTATGATTTTCCCAAAATCATAATATTCAAACAATCATTAAACAAACCAATAGGATGATAATTTCATGCAAAATTCATGGCCAATTCGAATTTCACACAATTTCACCATTTCCACAAAATAGCACATGATATTCGGAGAATGACCAGAATGCACAGTTTCCAAATAAATTCGATTAAAATACTCATATGGTCTCCAAAAATTACGAAATTTTACAGGGTGATAGCCAAGACATTTTCGTACAACTTTTATGAAGAACTCCAAGCCAGATTCTGTTTGGATTATTTTACACGACCTCACGAAGCTTCTGGAACCACTACCGCATCGTCCAGAATACACATCTCCAAAATATTAAGATTTCACCCATCTATTCTCTTTCGTTTCCTCTGAAATTTGAGTATGTTATGTACCAAGGTGTCCTTTACAAGTTTCATGAAGAGATTTAGGTCAAATAACCAAAGTATGGTCACAATTTAAGTCCATGAATTCTCGGGTGTCTCGGAATACATCACCAGGGTCATCGTCTCCAAGATCTAGCCGATTTACCAGGCTATACTTGTTATTTTCGTTTCAAATTTGCGTATGTTGTAGTTTAAGGTGTTACCTACAACTTTCGTGAAGACATCGAAGTCAAATCTTCAACAAAAATCAACATGCAAACAAGAATCCGACATGAAGTCAGTGAAAACTTCACAGATCTGGGGTCTCCGTAAAATAGAAATTTAACCCCTCATATCTCCATCATTTTCCACGAAATTTCAGTATGTTATATTACAGGACGTTAGCTACAACTTCAATGAAGACATCGAAGCCAAAATCGGACTCCAAACACACATGCAAGCTCAAACAATTTACTGATTCCTACAAACCGAGCAAGAACAGTCGCACGGTTTGAAAACAACCAACCCTTACCTCGGTTTTTCTCACAAATAACACCTAAAATCGAACATGCAAACCATATACACACATGCAAGAGAAGTTAGAGGACTCCACTTGCCTCTAGGATGGACGGTCGACGGCATACGGCGGCATACACGGCGAATGGACGGCGGGACACGGCAGCTCCTCCTCAGCTCCGCCTCCTCTCCCTCTCAGTCTCTCCCTCTCTCTTGCGATTTCTCTCTCTCTCTCACCCTCTCTCTCGGCCGAATGAAGCAAAAACCGGCCACCTTCTCTCTCTTCTCCCCTTTTATTTCCCCTAAAGCTCATGATTACCTTGCCTCAACCATGGCCAATGCATGGCCTTCCCCCTTGCCACTTGTCTTGATCCATGCAAGATGGGCTTTGGAGTTGGGCTTGGGCTTGGGCCATCCGGCCACTCCTCCTTGGGCTGGTCGACAGCCTCCTTTGGGCTCTAATGGGCCGACTAGCTTGGCCCACCAAGCTTTAGGCCAATGGGTCCAAGGCCCATTCGAATTTAATCCCCTTTTCTCTTTTTTTTTTTTGAATTCCTTCTATAAATATTTTTGAATTCCAATTTTCATCTTGGCCAAAGTCTTGGGATATTTTTGGTTATTGAAATTTAAATCATATGGCCAAGCATAGATTATTAATCTATTAAATTTAAATTTCCACAATCACAAGCACAATTCATCAAATTAAAAGACTAATGGCTAAAACATAAGCCCATCCATGGAAATTCTACCACATTCATTTTAATTAAAGACTTTAACACACCTTATGGCTTGGCTTTGAATTTCATTAATAGGTTGTCTACAAAAGATGCCACAACGGGAGCATCGGGTCCTCCACCACACGATCAAGAGGGTTAGCTGCACTCTCACCTGGCATGGCATCGACTACCACAGCGGGAACTTCAAAACCCCGGAGGGGACCCACACGGAATTCATTGGGTCCAAAGCGAAACCACACTTTGAATCGATGAGGTACCCTATGAGGTAAACCCGCTTCGTCCCAGACGATTGTCACCACAAGTTCATAGAGCCATTGACTTCTGGGATCATGGAAGTTAAAAACGCACTTGGTAACCCTATTCGGCCGACCAAAACGTTTCGGAGGAATCGCCATCTAAGGACATGAAAATGTTGAGCCCACGACGGGGTGAGACAATGTGTCAGCAAGTTCACCCCCTAAACTCCGACTAGGAAGGAAATTCGCCTAGAAGCCTAACCACACAAGTTAGAAGACTTACCCTGCCTCAGTTCCTTGCTGCACATGAGTACAGTTCATAAACTCAACCCAAACCAAATCAGTCCAATCAATTCAATACCATCGATACCATCTATCATTCAATCCAATCAATACTATCTATCAATCCAGTACTAACTATCAAATCGCTTCGTCGATATAATAACTGCTCACCCAAGCTGATATCGATAGATAGTAGCTCGCTAAAGCTGATATAGAAAGATAGTAGCTCACCAAAGCTGATGTCTAAATTGCTCATTGAAGCTGCTAAATATCTAAATTGTTCACCGAAGCTGCTATAGTATTATTGCTCATCGAAGCTAATTAATGCTCACCAAAGCTTATATGGTACTTAAAAACCACTCTCGATGTCAATACTCAACACTCGATATTTTCTAATTAAAATACCTATGTTTCACAATCATCACCCCATTTCACAAAATAGCATTCAATTATAGAAACTAAACATCTCACTGTGATCAGTACAAAATTCTAACGACCAGCCATCTCGGCATAATTTCCGGAATTATTAATTAATTAATTAAATTCCAAAAATTAAATTAATTTAAATATAAAATAATATAATTAAATAATAGTTTATTTTAATAAATAAAATAATTAATTAAAAGTCTAATCATGCTAACACTAATCTAAATGCATAATTAGACTAATTAAACCATCCACTAAACTAATAATTCATCTAATCTAATTAACATTTAATTAAGCTAATCTAACCGCCTAAACATGCTTAGCCTAATTCAAACACCCCTTAAGCATCATTAACTCCCTAAGCAGAGTTTAGTGTGTAAACTCACTGGATTAGCGTTTCGACAAGTCTACGGCGACGGCGACGTACGGCGGGCGACAAACCTCCTAGCGGCGACACCAAACAAGGCTCGGGAGGGACCTAAAACGGGCCAAGAAGTTTCAAGACCCTTGCTGGTTCAGCTTTTATCCAAGGTTGAGCAAGCTAGAACCGAAGGGGACTAAGGGCTGGAAACAGCGAGGAAAGGGACCGACGGAGCTATTATGGCTTAGACGGGCGACGGTGGTGGCAGACAGCAGCTCTGGCCATCTGAACAATGATGGACAGCGGCTGTGACCCGCTAGACGTGCAAGAAGGGGCAGACGACGGCCGAGGATACATGCGTGAGCAGCTGGGTGCGATGGGCTCGAGAGGAGCGATTCGGTGGTCGGACGGGCGGCTCGACGATAAAGGGGGGCTGGCTACTCAATTTCTCTTGCTTTCTAAGATTTCTCTACACCTCAACAATGGTGAAAGGTGCTGTTGAAGGTAGAAGAAGGCTGCTGAAGAGAGGGGACCCCAAATGGCTTCTCTAGCCTTCAACACTTGTTTAACTACTCAAGTGCTTGCCATCACCACTTGGGCTATCATCCTCATCCAAATAACAGCAGCCAAGCTTCCCTTAGAAGCTTCCCAAGTGGTCCAAATGTTCTCTCCCCAATGGCCTACGAATTTTGAATATTTGTTCATCAATTCCATTCAATTCCTCTTCCAATCCTCCCTCAATTTGCTCTAATTTGATGTCCATAAAATCCAACCAAGGTGCCATTATCCTAATCAACATTTTTTCTCACCAATTAGTCCAACTTGAATACCAAGAACTTGACAAAAAACGGTCCCTCGAACTTCTCGGTCCAAAATAATCTTTGAATTTTCGCAAAAAATCTCGGTTTGGAGAAAAAATCTTCCGAAAATAAGTCAACGTTCCTAAAATGACTTGTGACATGATAAAACTTCAAATTTCTGAAATTGGGTTTAATTTCGTGGTTAATTTCAATCTGGTACGATTTTAGCGCGTCCTAATCTACCGGATCGCTTTTAGGAACTTTTAACGCTTTTGACCCATGGTCAATTATTTTTGAGCCTCAAAGTGTATCTTCGACACATTGGCAACTCTCGATCGTCATGGAAATCTCGAGGTTTTGAAATACTGACACAGGGTACCAAAACGACAGAGAAATTGGTCTAGTGCCAATCGACAAGAATTGTGCAATTAGGTGAATTCACCTACACTTAATCACTTACCTATGTCTAGTCAACCTATCTTCGATCTCTAATCGGTCTGTGCCATAATGACCCTTGCAGATTAGCACGGTCGAGCTGTCAATTCCTGGTCGAATTCTCAAGTCTATTGTGTTTAGATTCCTTACCGACTTCACCCGATAGGCTAGTTATCTCGTGAGTGGCCAACTTAGAGAAAAGAGCTATAGGCACGTTGATGAAAAACCCAACTCATTCAATTGAAAATAGAATTGGAAAATCATGATGTCGCAACTGTTCCCTTCTTTAAACAAAAAGTTGGGGGTACAATCATCTCATTGACTCTTCACTTTCCTAGGTTGCTCCTTCAGTGCCTTGGTGTTGTTAGACCACTTTGACCAATGGGATGGTCTTGGTACGTAGAACATGTTCTTTTTGATCCGCAATCTGAACCAGGCTTTCCACGTACGACATTTTGTTGTTCACATCTAAATCCTCAAAATTCTGCACGTGGGTTAGGTCAGGCTCATACATCCTTAACCTTGACATGTGAAAAACGTCATGCACTTGCGTCAACCTCGGCGGCAATGCAAGACGATATGCTCGGATCTCGATTCCTTTTAGAATTTCAAAGGGACCTACATACCTCGGACTCAGCTTTCCCTTCTTACCAAGGCGCGAAGTGCCCCTCATTAGAAAGATGTGATCACTAACTTGGAATTCCAATGGCCTTCGACGCTTATCAACATAGCTTTTCTAGCGGCTCTGAGTGGTCTTTAATTTGTCTCTGATAATGGCAACTACTTCCACTGACTGTTGGACTAATTCTGGGCCGGTGATCTTTCGTTTCCCGACCTCATCCCAACACATTAGCGTTCTGCACGTTTTACCATATAACGCTTCAAAAGGAGCCACCTAAGTGCTCTGCTAGTAGTTGTTGTTGTAGGCAAACTCAACAAGATGAAGCTGTTCCTCCCAGCTTTCCTTAAAGTCCAACACGCAAGCTCGTAGCATGTCATTGAGAGTTTGAATTGTCCTCTCAAACTAGCCATCCGTCTGAGGATGATAAGCCATACTATACCACAACTTCATTCTTAAAGCGATCTACATGCTTTTCCAAAAGGCTACTGTGAAACTCGGGTCTCGGTTTGATGTAGTCGTCACCGGTACTCAATGCAAACGATCGATCTGACGCACGAACAACTCTGCGTGCCTGTCCAAATCAAGGTCCTTTTGTACTGTGGTGAAATGTGTTGACTTCGTCAGTCTGTCAACCACTACCCAAATGGAATCATTACGCCTCTAACTGCGTGGTAAGCCTATCACAAAATCCATTGTAATGTGTTCCCATTTCCACTCAAGAATCTCGAGAGGTTGCAGAAGTTCTCCCAGCTTACAGTGCGCTACCTTCACTTACTAACACGTCAGACACTTGGCGACATGCTTGGCAATGTCTGCCTTCATACCAGACCACCAATAGTGTTGACGCAAATTCTAATACATCTTCATACTACTCGGATGAATGCTATAACTGTTATGATGAGCTTTTGACAAACTCTCCTCCTTAAGTGCTGCATCGTTAGGTACATACAATCATCCTTGGAACCTCAGTGTTCCGTCTTCAGAACCCCGAGGGTCAGCATTCTTCTTTTCGGTATTCTCTTGCAAAATCTTTTGAATCTCTGGGTCTGTCCACTGAAGCATCTTGATTCTGATATGTACTTCCAACTCAATTCTGAGGGTGGCCATAAAATTCGAAAGGTGGCCTATCTCAAACTCGAAAACCAAATCTCGAGCTTTCTCAAGCAAAGCCCACTCTTTGTGCACCATTGGCAACTTGTTCGCCCTTCCAAGTACGAAATGCTGACTTCAATATGTCCTCCTTTCTGATCCTCAACTGATGATACCCTGTCCTCAAGTCTATCTTTGAAAGTATCGACACTCCTTGAAGCCAATCAAACAAGTCATTGATCCTCGGCAGCGGATACTTGTTCTTGATCGTCACTTGATTGAGTTGTTGATAGTCGATGCACAGACGCAATGAACCATCTTTCTTCTTCACGAATAGAATTGTTGCTCGCCAAGGTGATACATTGGGACGTATGAATCCCTTATCTAACAATTCCTGCATCTACACCTTCAGTTCTTTTAGCTCCTACAAAGCCATCTGATAAGGAGTCTTAGAGATTGGCTCTGTCCCGGGGGCTAACTTAATCACAAATTCAATCTCTCTCTATCTGGCGGTAAACCCAGCAATTCTTTTGGAAACACTTCCGGAAACTCTTGAACCACTGTGATGTCTTCTATCTTCTGCTCCTCAACTATCATTTCCATGATAGTCGCCAGGTAACCTTGACAACCCCAGTCTAACAACCAGGTTGCCTCTAGCGAAGAGATTAAGGAAATCGAGGGTCCTCCTCGACTCCCAATAAACTCAAATCTCTCACTTGCTAACGGATTAAATTGAATCACCTTGCGATAGCAGTCCATCTTAGCGCTTTGCTTGGTGAGCCAGTCCATGCCAACAATCACATCAAAATGATACATGGCTAGGACTATCAAGTCTATCTTCCCCTCTCACTCACCAATCACTCACTTGCAACCAGGACAACCCACTGTAGCTAACACCTTATCCTTTAATGGTGTCGATATACTAATCACTGACTCCAACAACTCAGGAATCAATCCTACCAACTTAACATACTGCTCAGCTATAAAGGAATGAGTTGCACCAGGGTCAAATAAAGCGTAAGTAGTGTGGTCGTTCATGAGACTGTACCTGTGATCACATTAGGCGCATCCTCTGCCTATCCTCTAGTGATAGCGTATGTCCTTGAGATGGAGGTCGCTTCTAACCTCCTTACGGTGCATTTGGTGGTGCGACTCCTTGAATCTGACCCATCGGTGGTGGTGGTGGTAACTGCTGTCCCATTTGTCTCCTAGGACAATTCCTAGCTATGTGACCCTGCTGGCCACACACAAAATAATCCATGTCGTGTTCCGTAGGAACGACAGACTCCATTCTGGCTTTACGCTGACTTTCCTATCCCACCCTTCCTGTTGGGCGGAATAGGATATCTTCCTCCGGTCATCACTCTCTTCCCAAACCGATTCTCATCCCAGTTTGAACCAAACTACGACCCAGATGTAGCGGCTTGTTCATTTTGGTCTCTCTCTATTAGATGGGCCTGTTCATACAAGTTGTTGTAGTCCTTCAAATTGAACCACATCGGCGGACTCCTCAGCTCTTGTTTGAGTCCATCTCTGAATCTCCTAGCTTGGTCTACCGGATCCTCGACCAATCTAGGGTCATACTGCGACAATTCAACGAACTTCGCTTCGTACTAATCCACTGTTATTGTACCTTGGCGAAGGTGTTGAAATTCCACCATCTTTAGTTCTCTAGCACTGTCAGAGAAGTACTTGTCGTTGAGGACCTCGGCAAAGGCGTTCCACTCCAGGCCTACACCTTCCGGGAACACTATCCCTCTAGTGGCTCTCCACCAAGTACTTGCAATCCCCTGTAGTTGATACACTGCAAGGACGACCTTCTCCGCCTCGGTGCACATCAACAGTGCAAAGGCCTTCGCCAATTCCTAGGTCCAAAGGGCTGTAGCCTCGGGATCTCCTGCGCCAGTGAACTTTGGCGGATTCAACTTCAAAAACTGTTCCACCAGTTTGTGCATCGGCCTCACAGTGATCACATTCTTAGGTGGAACCTTGACAAGTGCAATAGTGGGTGTAGCAGCGGCAGCGGCAGCTGCAGCATCGGCGGTGGTAGCAATAGTAATAGTGGCAATGGTAGTAGTGGCAGCTGTAATGGCAGCGGCTTGATTCTGGGCCTGCTGCCCCATCAGATCTCTCATCGCCTGTAGTGCTTGCATGATCCTGACAGTTCCCGGATCACAATGTGCTACTACACCAACACCAACTAGAGGCGGTGCTACTCCACTTGTGCTAGCCTCAGCCTGTGCTCTACTCTTGGCACCTTAGGTACTGACTCTTGTCAGCGTCCTACCCCAAGTCGTAGGTCCTATCGACCTCTTCCTAGGAGTCCTCTACTCCTGGTCACTCATGTTACAGGATCTTTACAAACACTTGTTTTCCAATTCCAATACCATATTAGAATTCGAGTGACCACACAAATAAACTACCAATAAGCTATCAACTACATGCATCCGCATAAAACAAAGGTCCTTCCTACTAATTATCTCATGACTCGTCACACCTTATTACTCCATACATAGACCTGCTCTGATACCACTTAAACGGGGATGTCACGCCCCAATCCACAAGCGTGCGCATATCCCTCGGTGGTCGATGCAAGTGTGACGTTCCCAAGATGCAGCGCCGACCCAATCTATTTTAATACGCATGCAAAAGTGAAACGATAAACCCCTAACAACAAATAACATGGGATAGGAAAGAAGTGCAACATTTCACAAAAACCAACTTTTACAAACAACGGGGTTTAGGTACAAAACCAGTCTAAACAAAAGCCTACAAAAAGTCAGCTCTCAAAAGAAGCTATTTTATGACAAACTAGTCAGACACAAATGCCAATCCTTACAGACTCCGAGGCTTTGGGTCCTTCACAACCACCATCTAAGGACCTGAAAAGTTAAGCTCACGACGGGGTGAGACGATGTCTCAGCAAGTTCACCCCTTAAACCCCTATTAAGAAGGAAGTACACCCAAGGGTGGCCTAGCCACACAATACAGAGGACTTACCTCACCTTAGTTCCTTCTTGCACGTCAGCACAGTTCATATCACAAATGCATACAATTAATGCACACAACAATTGAAATGCCTCATCAACTCAATCGATCACAAGGGTCGCGATTATAAGACCAAACTATTATGACATGTCCCATACCATGTCACATAATTTTGTCTCATAATAAGGCGCATCAAACTCAATCAATCATGCGTTCCAATTATTAATTTCGCCCCTCAAGGGTACGGCCTACTCCCAAGTTCAGCGGTCTACTATCTTTGCCAGGCATCGTCTTACCACCTTTCAGCACGGCTTCGTCAATACGTCAACGGCGTTCCCGAATGAGCATCGGTCCAAAATTTATTGCAACCGGCATCCACTGTGCGGGTATCCCATATAGCGGCAGGTCCATCTTAACAGCTCATGACAGGTTCTCTTAACCAACACATGACCATTCAATTTCAGCCTAGGACACCATGCATTGCACTCAAATGCCTCAATTAAAAATAGTGAACTTGGCCTATTTTCTTTGTATAAAAAACACATGGTAAAGTAGGCGTGTGTGGGTACACGGTCAATTTGAACAAGAAAAACTAATACTTTCCTTTTCAAACCCCACTATTTGATATAGTACTTAAAAACCCTTTTTCGGTGTCAAAACTTGTCACTCGGGATTTTTTGAATAAATTCCATAATTTTCACAACCATCACTCAATTGTACAATCTAACAATTAATTGCATAATCTAAACACACCATTGCAATCAGCACGAAATTCCGATCATCGACTATCCTGGTATAATTTTCGGAAAATAATAAATAATTAAATATATTACTAAATTATTTAAATAAATATTATATTATATTAATATAAATTAATTAAATAATATATACAAATTCGAAATAACTAATTAATCCAAAATAATTATTTAAGGGCATAATCAGGATTACACTAATTTAATAAAGTAATTAGCCTTAATTAATTATCCACTAAACTAATCCATCCACATAATCTAATTAGCTTCTACTAAACTAATCTAACCACCTAAACCATGCTTAACCTAATCTAATCAACCCTTAAGCATAATTAACCTTCTAATCAAGGTTTAGCAAGTAAACTCACCGGTTTAACGTTCCGGTGAGTCCACGGCAGTAGCGATGCCAAGGCGGGTGACAAACCTCTTAGCGGCGACACCAATCAAAGCCGGGAAGGGCTCGGAAACAGACCACGAAGTTCCAAATCTTATTGGAACTTCAGCTGCTGCTTGTTGGTCAAGGGAACAGAACCGGTGGTTTGGACTGGTTGAAACAGCCAAGGTGGGACAACAGTTGCAACGGTGAAGCTACGACGACTTGAGGGTTGATCTCCTCTGGTTTCCTCAAGCTTTCCTAAGCCTCATCAATGGAGAAAGGTAACTGCGAGGAGGAAGAAGGGTCTGCTGAAGAGGGGGACCCCAAATGGCTCCAAAGGCCTCAACACTTGTCCAATTCACACCTCACAAGCCCCCACCATGTCAGCCCTTGCCCTTAGCCATTCTCTCTCCTCAATTTTCCTTAAGAAGCCTCCCAAAATGTCCTTGGCTACGAATTTTGTGCATTTGCTTCTTCAAAGTCTTCAATTCCTCTTCAATTTAACTCAATTGATGCCCCAAAAATTCTTCCACTTGACGGCCAAAAGTGCGATAAAAAACGATCCCTCGAAGTTCCGGATCCAACACGGCCTAGCTTTGATTTTTCGTCAAAAATCTCGATTTGCAGAAAAATCTTTTGAGAATGAATCGACAATCCTAGAATGAATTGTGACATGACAGAACTTTCAATTTCTGAAATCGGGTTTAAATTCGTGATTAATTTGAATCTGGTGTGATTTTAGCGCGTCCTAGCCTATCGGGTAGCTTTTAGGAATTTTTGGAGCATTTGACCCGTGGTCGATTATTTTTGAGCCACATGTGCATCTTCGACTCATTAGTGACTCTCGATTATCGTATAAATATCGAGATTTCAAATACGGACACATGATGCAGAAACGACAGAACTATTAATCCAGTGTTGTTCGACGAGAACTTTACAATTAGGTGGAATCACCCACATTTAATCACATACCTTTGTTGAGTCAACCTATCTCCATTCTCTAATCAATTTTGAGAGTGCCGTATTGACCCTTGTAGATTAGCATGGTTGAGCAGTCGGTTTCTAGTCGAATTCTTAAGTTTGTTGCGTTAAAATTCCTTAACGGCTTCGCCTGATAGATTAGTTAACTCGTGAATGGCCAACTAAGAGAAAAAGACTATAGGCACATCAATAAAAAGCCCAACTCATTCAGTTGAAAATAGAAGTGGAAAATCAGGATATCATAGTAGGTTAGGTCATACTAAAATTGCGTCAGATTGAAATTAACCATGGAATTAAACCTGATTTCAGAAATTGAAAATTTCGTTTAAGAATGTCGACTCATTCTTTGAAGAATTTTTGGCGAGCTCGGGATTTTTACGGGAAATCAATTCGGACTATTCGGAAAAGAAGGAAATTCGGAGAGGCCAAATTGAGTGGATGTTTGGCCTCCTTAGTGAGCTATTTGGTGAAGGGAAATTGTGGAAATTGTATGGCTTCCTCCTCAACAAAAATTGGTCATCAAATTGGAGAGATTGGTGAAGAAATTGAAGTCCAATTGGGTAACATTCGTATGCTTGAGTGGGGGCTGCAACATGTGGACATCAACCTAGCTATATGTGGAATTTTATATGCATAAAGCCTTGGGGGACAAAAGGGATGAACATGAGGACTTTGAGGGCCAAGTCATGATGAAAAAAGGGATATTTTCTTTAACTTTGAAGGTTCTTGTCTCTCTCTGTCTCTCTCTCCATGCTTTTTTTCTCCCTAGTTTGTGCACGTTTCCCCCTATTCTCAACCGCGCATCCCTTCTTCTTTGTGCGTGCTCCAACTGCCCCGAACACCCTCCATCTCTGTCCACATTCTATTCCTGTTTTCCTTCGAAGACTCCAACTGCTCCATTTGGAATTCTGTAGCTCCACGCCCTCTGTCCCTTCACCGAAGCAGCCCCTTGTAGCTCCACCATTTTTTGTCTTCACCGAGTCAACTTTCCCTCCAGCGAAGCTTGACATTGACCTCGCAAATCCAATAGCTTCTTCGTGCGCCAATTGCACCCCTCCATGTCAACACCCACCGAAATCCTTCACATTAGCGCCCTTCTCCAGATATGTGACGCTCCCACCAGCGACTTCAGTCATCTCCTCCCCTGACATTGACTCAAGCAGCCACGTTTGCGTGCCATCCCATCGTTCCTCCGCATTCGCCCCATCGAGCAGCATCTCCAGCTTCTGTCCAGCAACCGTGACTGTCTGCAGCCAGCCGTATCTCCCTTCTCCGTGGCCGTGCTACTGAAGTTAGCTCAACCGTGTCCACACTAAGCTACCATCGCGTGTTGCAGCTCCATTCAGCCGAGCCAAGCCGTGACCAACAACCCCCACTTTAAGACCAGCAACAACTGTGAGCCTTGTGAACCGTTTTTAGCCCAGTCCGAGCCTCCTTTGGTATTGCCGTAGACTCGAGTTCCGGCCGCCGTCACCGTGGACTCACCAGCTCGTTAATCCGGTGAGTTTACTCGCTAAACTCTACTTAGGGAGTTAATGATTCTTAAGGGGTGATTAGTTTAGGCTAAGTATGATTTAGGTGGTTTGTTAGATTAGATTAGTGATTTAATTATCCAATTGTGCATGTTAGGTGGTTAGAATAGACTAATTAGGGACTAGATAGATAGTACTATTCATCTAGTTAGGTTTAGAAATTTTCTAAGCTCGTGTAGGTGATCAATTTAGCATTTCCGGCCTAAGTTGGTATTTTTTGTAATTAATAGCATTTATTTAATTATTTTTGGCATTTATTTAGTTATTTTTTTCCGAAAATTATACCGGGATAGTTGATGACTGGAATTTCGGGCTAATTGCAATGGTGTGCTTAGTTTATGCAATTGAGTTTTAATTTGTGTAAATTGAGTGGTGATTGGAATTTTGGGTATTTATCCCAAAATTGGGAAATTTAGTATTTTAAATAGAAAATACCGGGGCGTCGGTTTTTAACACAAAAAATGTTTTTTAGATGTTATATTAAATAGTGGGATTTTTCAAAAGGGTGATATTGCATTTTTGGCTTGAATCGACCGTGTACCCTCACACGATTACTTTTATCGAGTATTTTTAACACAATGAAAATAGACCAAGTTCATTACTTTAATTGAGGAATTGGTGCGCAAAGCACAATGTCCTTGGCTAGGATTGATTGATCATGTGTTAGCTTGTGAGCAATATTGTACGTCAGTTTGTGTGAGCAATGATACGTTAGCTTGTGTGAGCAATATCGTACGTCAGCTTGTGTGAGCAATGAATCGTCAACATGTGTGAGCAATGATCTAAGTCAGCTTATGTGAGCAATAGTGTAAATCAGCATGTGTGAACATTGATCGGTCAGCTTGTGTGGGCAATGATCTGTCAGCTTTTGCGAGCAATAATCAAATTGGAACGTGTGATTGATTGACATTGATGCACTGAATTATGGAACAAAATTGTGTGGCACGGTATGGGACGTGTCATAACGATTTGATCTTATAATCGGGACTCCTGAATTGATTGTATCGATCGATTGATTGGTTGTATTGATTGATTTGATTGAATTGATTGATTGGATATTTGAATTGTACTGACGTGCAAGAGGGAACTGATGCGAGGTATGTTCTCTGTCTTGTGTGCATAAACTACCTCTAGGCGTATTTCCTTCCTAGTTGGGGTTTAAGGAGTGAACTTGCGAAGACATTGTCTCACCCTGTCGTGGGCTTAAACTTTTCAGGTCCTTAGATGGAGGACCCAAAGCCCCGGATGTGGCATCCCAAATTTAATGACAAGCCATAAGGTGAGTTAAAGTTCCTAATTAGGTGATAGAATTTCTTTTGGCTTATGCCTTAGCCAATTTGTCTTTTAATTTGATGATTTGTGTATTTAAATTTATAGATTAATAATTGGCCATGAGATTTGTAAATTTAAATCTTAATAAACAAAGTGTCCCAAGACTTTGGCCAAGATGAAATTTGAATTTGGAAATATTTATAGAAAGGAATTCAAAAAAAAAAAAAAAGGAAAAAGAGGGTTATTCTTGGAATGGGCCTTGGACCCATTGGCCTAAGCCTAGTGGGCTGAATGGCCGGCCTAAATGGAAGCCAAGGGGAGGATTCGACCAGCCCAAGGGAGTGGCCGGATGGGCCTAAGCCCAAGCCCATTCAAATTCAAAATAAAACCCAATATGACAAGTGGCAAATGGCAAGAGCATGCATTGGTTAATCTTTAGGCAAAGCAATGATTGCTAATCATGGGATTAAGGGGATATAAAAGGGATGAGGAGAGAGAGTGGCCGGATTACTTGCTTCAATTCATCCAAAGAAAGAGGTGTGCGAGAGAGAGAGTTTGAGAGAAAGGGAGAGAAACCGAGAGGGAAGGAGGCGGAGCCGGAGGGGTGTGCCATTCGTTCGCCGTCCGATCGTCGCCGTTCGTCGTCATTTGTTCACCTTTAAGGCAAGTGGAGTCCGTAACTTCTCTTGCATGTTTGTTGTGGTGTTTGCATGTTAGATTTTAGGTATGATTTGTGCGAAAAACCGAGGTAAGAGTTGGTTATTTGTAAACCGTGTGACTGTTCTTGTTCGGTTTGTTGAAGTCAGTAGCTTGTTCGAGTTTGCATGTGTGTTAGGGGTTCGATTTTGGCTTTGGTGTCTTCACGAAAGTTGAAGCTAACGTCTTTTAATATAACATACTAAAAATTCGTAGAAAACGATGGAGATTTGAGGGGTCAAAAGTTCTATTGTACGGAGATTTTAGATCTGCGAAATTTTCACTGACCTCTTGTTGATTTCTTGGTTGCATGTTGATTTCTGTTGGAGATCTCACTTTGTTGTCTTCTTGAAAGTTGTAGGAAACACCTTAAAATACAACATACTCAAATTTGAAGCAAAAAGAACAAGTGTAGCTTGGTGAATCGGCTAGATCTTGGAAATAATGATTCTGGTTAAGTATTTCGAGACACCCGAGACTTCATGGTCTTAAATGGTGACCATAATTTGGTTATTTGGCCTAGATCTCTTCATAAAAATTGTAAAGGACACCTTGGTACATAACATACTCAAATTTCAGAGGAAACGAAAGAGATTTGACGGGTGAGATCTACAAATTTCGGAGAAGTGTGTTCTGGACGTCGCGGTAGTGGTTCCAGAAGCTTCGTAGGGTTGTAGAAATTAATATAAAAATAATTTGGCTTAGAGTTCTTCATGAGAAATGCACGAAAATGTGTTGGCTATCACCCTGTAAAATTTAGTAATTTTTGAAGGCCATATGAGTATTTTAATCGAATTTATTTGGAAACTGTGCAAGTCTGGCCATTATCCGAATATAAGGTGCTATTTTATGGAAATTGTGAAATTATGAGAAATTCAATTTGGCCACGAATTTTGTATGAAATTGTGATTCTATTTGTTTGTTTAATGATTTTTGAGTATCATGATTTTGGAAAATCATAGATATTAAATTTAATATTTATGGAAATAAATAATAATATAATAAAAAATAATAATAATATAATAAAATAATGATAAAATGAAAAGGAATTATTTTATTGGCCATGAACTTCATTGAATTGTTATGCATTGTTGTATGACATTGGTGTATGTATGATCATGAATTGTGATGCATGCATGAATCATATGCCATGAAATAAAAAGATTAAAAAGGATGATGGAAGTGGAAAAACGATATGTGAGTAAGAGGTTGTGGTGGAGGATGATGTCTGGTGGCCTGGTGGCATAATTCCAGAGATTCCCTGGGAGATTCAGGATGCCCGAAATGTGGGGGGCCGGAAGCGCTGTCGGAGGTTTCTGCCCGAAGGGAATGCCTCGCGACACCAGGATTTGGGTGCGGGATGCCTGGCTAGAAGGGTAAAGGCCGGAAGCCCTGTCGGAGGTTTCTGCCCGAAGGGAATGCCTCGTGATGCTAGTTGAGATGTGAGATGCCCGGAATGTGGGGGGCCGGAAGCCCGGTGGCCATGGGATGGCTGGAATGCTGGGAACCCTGTCGGAGGTTTCTGCCCGAAGGGTTGGTGATAAGATTGATGATTTGAGAAATGGGTGATGTGGTGATCAAAATTGAAAGATAAAGATGATAATTAACTCATGACATGATGATGCATGATGATGATGACATGTGATGTGATATGATGATCACCTATGATAATATATGCATGATGATGCATGATGATGATGACATGAGATGTGATATGATGATCACCTATGATAATATATGCATGATGATGCATGATGATGATGACATGAGATGTGATATGATGATCACCTATGATAATATATGCATGATGATGCATGATGATGACGACATGAGATGTGATATGATGATCACCTATGATAACATATGCATGATGATGCATGATGATGATGACATGTGATGTGATGTGATATGATGATCACCTATGATAATATATGCGTGATGATGCATGATGATGATGACATGAGATGTGATATGATGATCACCTATGATAATATATGCATGATGATGCATGATGATGACGACATGAGATGTGATATGATGATCACCTATGATAACATATGCATGATGATGCATGATGATGATGACATGTGATGTGATATGATGATCACCTATGATAATATATGCATGATGATGTATGATGATGATGTGTGATGTGACATGATGATCATTCATGGCATGATATGCATGATGAAATGCATAATGATGATAATGATATATGATATGCCATGACGATGATGATATATATATGATGTGATGATGCATGATACGCATGATTACAAGGTAAGTGATGCTTGCAATGTGTGATGATATGCATGATGCATTGGGATGTTATTGAATTTCCCTATCTGCTGAGTGGTTGTACTCACCCCTTTTGGGGATAACATTTCAGATTAGCAAGTATGCCGCTACCTGTCGTCACGTGTGGTACATTTTACGGGATACCATCCGATGTAGAGGTCAAGTGTGTTGAGATAGACTGTCCCTCTGTTCCCGGACTGACTTTTATCTGAGTACATTGTCTAGTGATGTATGACGTGAGCCTGGCTGGGGGTCCTGTCATTCAAGAGTTCATTTTTGTGCACGTTCGTCGAGATGGAGCTATGCGAGGGATGTTGCCGCCGCCACCGCCTGATGCACCGGGTTGGGTGTGAGACTCACGCGCGATGAGTAGGAGCCGAGTCTTTTGATGTAGATAATCGACACTTTTGATGGGGGTTGTGCGCTTGATGTAGAGGGTTGATAGTTTCTTTTTGAGATTTTAGGCAGGACATGGCAGAGTCCTCGCTTTTCTTGTTTTGTAATCGACCCGAGAAAGGAGGAGTCCCATCCTAAAAGAATATGTAAATAAAGTGTCGATGTTCGTTTATAAAATTCTGATGTTTAGCTGGTGTGTATTGGTATCATGGTTAGTAAGGGGAGAGATGGAGATGTTTAATTGGCCTCCGCTATGAGTCGCGCTGGGACCGCTTTAAAAAAAAAATGCATGTGATTAACGACGCTTGTTTTAAGTACAAGATAGAAAAAGGTAATGAAGTGTAACATCGGCGCTGGTGACGACCTGCGAAGGGTTCGGGGTGTCACACCGGAGCCTGTTGAAGTGGAGTCTGAATGATCGGCAAATGTCTCCGACAAGTAGGTCGTAGGACAGCTTCTTTTGGGACCGATCTTTTTGTACCTAAACCCAATTGTTTATGAAAGTATGGCTTTTGTGAATTGTTGCCCTGCTTTTCTATCCCATGTTGTTTGCTACCAGGGGTTAATGTTTCGCTTTCACATGTGCATTAAAATGAATGGGTCGGCGACGTATCCTGGGACGTCGCAATTTTATGGACCACCAAGGGATAGGCACGCGCCGGGCATGACATCTGCCAGAACCATATAATTATAGATCAATATGAGGCGAAGTTCGCCAAGTTATCGAAGTACGCACCAAGGTTGATTGAGGACCCGGTGGACAGAGCGAGAAGGTTCAGAGACGGCTTAAAGTCGAAGATTAAGGACCCGCTAGTACCGTTGAATCCTAAAGACTATGACGAACTATATGACAGGGCCCAACTGATTGAGAGGAACCTAAATGAATGGGTAGCTGCACCTAGGTTGCGGTTTGTGCCGAATAGAGACAACAATTGGTTTGGGAAGAGCCTGATGACGGGAGGAAAGTATCCTAGCCCTCCCAACCAAAAAGGTTGTATTACAAAAGCCAGCACCCAACATAAATGGCCTGTGCCATTTCCGTGGAAGGAATCATGGATCAGCCTTGTGTCCTCCTAGAACGAGAGCTTCCTATTGATGTGGCCAACATGGTCACTAGGTGAAGAATTGTTCGCATAGGCCCATGAATGCAAAGGTGCCACTGCTGCAGATAGGAAAGGCAATAGGGATGTGTCGCAGCACGCACAATAAGGCATTTTGTGCCATGCCTCGAACCCCAGGCACGCAATAACCCCTTCCTTGGTCGATGAAAAGCGGCGTCCCAGGACTTGTCGCCAACCATTCATTTTTAATCTTTCATTATGCGTAAGCGGAAAACGAACCATCTCCCCATCAAGCAGACAATCAAACAATCAAACAGGGATAGTGAGACGAACAATAGAAACAACAACCTCTACTCATATAAACATTTTCATATTAGATTAACCTACGGAGGATCCTTTCTGATTTACAAGCCCTAACAGAGGGCCGATCCATCCTCTAAGCCAGACCAAAAAGAAACTAGGCTAGGCTAATCCAACTATACACAAAAAGAACCCTCGGGTTCAATACTATAGTCACTCGGACCTAGCGAACTCAGACCTCGTCGAGTCATAGTCGGAGGCGTACGGGTTGATCACTGGTGAAGCAGGGGCAGCATCCTCCACAGCACCATCAGGAGGGTCTAGCTCCATGGGATCCCAGTCAGTGTCTTCGATGGCCCCTACCAGGTGGCCCGTCAAAACCTTATAGAGGACCAATCAGTATATCTCCATCCCAGATGAACCACGCTAGGAACCGATGGGGTATCCATTACCCTAGTCCCTCATCCATCCATATAGTAGATAGATACTTCTCGTAAAGATGTGCCCAACCCGAGAAGTGGCGGTGCATCACAACGGTATCCCAATCCTTGGGACTCTTGAACCTCACTGGCGGAAGTGCCATTTTAAGGACTTGAAAGTGGTTATATAATAACTAGTGAGATATAAAATCTCAACGAGTCCTCCCCCTAGTCCCCCGATTAGGACACTAACTCATCTCGGGTATCTCTCTAGAAGCACCCCACAAACAATGTGACATCCTGATTTTCTAATTCTGTTTTCAATTGAATGGGTCAAGCTTTTCATCGACATGCCTATAGCTCTTTTCTCTGAGTTGGCCACTCATGAGATAATTAGCCTATCAGGTGTAGCCGTTAAGGAGCCTAAACACAATAGACTTGAGAGTTGACGAGGAATTGACTCCTCGACTGTGCTAATCTGCAAGGGTCACTACAGCACAAACTGATTAGAGACCGGAGATAGGTCGACTTGACAAAGGTATGCGATTAAGTGTTGGTGAATCCACCTAATTGCAAAATTCTTGTCGATCGACACTAGACCGATTTCTCTATCATTTTGATACCCTGTGTCTGTATTTGAAATCTCGAGATCTCCACGACATTCCAGAGTCTCCAATGTGTCGAAGATGCACTTTGTGGCTTGAAAACAATCGATCACAGGTCAAAAGCGTTAAAAGTTCCTAAAAGCTACCTGATAGATTAGAATGTGCTAAAATCACACCAGATTAAAATTAACCTTGAAATTGAACCCAAATTAAAAAATTGGAATTTTAGTCACATCACGAGTCATTTTAGGAGCATTGATTCATCCTCCAAAATTTTTTCTGCAAACCAATATTTTTGGCGAAAAATCAAAGTTAGGCTGCTTTAGACCGGGAACTTTGAGGGACCATTTTTGGTCGCACTCTTGGCCGTCAAGTTGGTTCGTTTGGTGAGGAAAAATGTTGATTGGGATGATGGCACATTGGTTGGATTTATGGTCATCAAATTGGATCCAATTGGTGGAGAATTGAAGAGGAATTGGATGAATTGATGATCAAATGTCCAAAATTCTTATTCCATGAGGAGAGCAACTTTTGGACCACTTGGGAGGCTTCTTAAGGAAGCTTGGGGAGAGAGAAATGGGTTGTGGATGGCTGAGCAAGTGGTGGGGGCAGCTCTCAAGTGTTTGGCCAAGTGTTGGAAGCCTAGGAAGTCATTTGGGGTCCCTCTCTCTTCAGCAGCCTTCTTATAACTCCCAACTGCAAAAACATTTAACACCTATGTTAGGGACGTACCTGATATCCTCACTGCAAAACAAAACTTATTTTTGAACAAGATAAATTTAGGCCTAAGTCCTCTAAGGTCTAAAACCAAGTCCCCAGTGAGTCGCCAAGCTGTCGCGACCTACCCCTCGGGGGGAGGGAACAGGTTTAGGGATATTGTCTAAAGGACGAGCTTATGGCTCTTGATTAGGCATGAGCTCTCCCAAACCCATACTCCGCGTGACATTGGGATATTTTTAGGAATTTTGCAAAAAAGGAGTCGCCACTAGCCCATTGGGGTCGACTAGAAACCAAATGAGATATGAGAGTGTACCTCACTTCCTACACAACTAGAGAATTTAGGGCCGAGGACTTGATTATACTAATTGACTAATTAGTGCACTTTCAGTATCGAATCTTGTTCATTTTAATAGACCAGATTTTTGTCAGGCAATTTGGATTGATTTTATACCAACCCACTAACATGTGAGGTGATCATACGGGTGCACAATCATTAAAATAACAATTAGCAACCAAGGAAATCGATTAAATCAATTGCATGAAAGAGCGAAAAAAAACTTTAAAGAAAAGATAAATACTAATCCTAACTAGATTAAAGAAAAACCAAAATCAACATACCAAGATTACACGATCAAGGGTATTTATCTTTAAGGACAACTAAACCCTAAGGTGAAGCCCTAAAGGCTTACTCAATTTTTTATAGCACAGCTCTAGAGTTACGAAACTTCCTTTTTTTTTTTTTTGAGAAAACAGCTCATAAAATCCTTTTATAAAATTTTTCAAAAGAAAATTTGAATTTCTTGACATTTTTCAGTTTTTGAAAATTTTCTATTTTTTAATTTTTAATTATTATTATTTTTTAAAAAGTCAAAATTTTAATATTTTCTGAATTTTTTTGAATTTTTTGAATTTTTTTTATATGTTCTCCTAAAGTTGTTTGAATTTTCAAATTTTTTTGATATATTTAATATTTAGGAAAACAGGTTCGGACCGATAAACCCAATCCGATCCATGGACCCAACCCAAACCCGGATCCAACACTTTTGGATTTTTTTTAAACGTCTTCATTTTTTGAAAATAAAAATTAATTAATTAATTTTTTTGTTTTGTCTTTTCTCACTGCACCCCTTTTCCCTACACCATCTGCTTCCGTGACTCCTCTTTCCCGAAGCCCCTTTTCCTTTCTTTTTCCATATTTTGTTTTACTTTTCATTTTTTTTATACTTTTCTTTTTCTTTTGATGGTCTTCTTCTCTACACGTTCTCTTCTTCAAGCGTCCTCTTCCTCCCCGACGCCTTTCTTCACTGCAACTTCATCTTATTCTTTTTTTCTTCATATATTTTTTTCAAAAACCACATAACCAAACACTAAACCATCCTTTACGGACACCGCACAGCTCCACCATCGTTCCGGCCAACAGTACCCAACTCCGGCTAACAACACCCAACCTCGGCGACCACAACAACCAAAGGAACTAACCATGCCAAAACTAACATTTTCGATCCCAGGTTTTCGCCAAACAAATAGGGTACACTAAAATGGGAAGAAGTGCCGTGTAGGACGGCCTTAAATCATAGGACCCGCCGGAGAGGGAAGGTAGTTCCGCTAGAGGTCCTTCCTGCGATAGCTCAAAGAGATGGTAGATAGGCCATGGAATCACAATAAAATATACCAAAAAAATTGACAGTAGACATGGTTCAACAATACAAAGGCAAACAGTCATCAAACTGGATTATTAGACATCAAGGACTTTGGTCATTCACTCAGGCATTTTATCGAACACCTAAGATGCACTAACTAGAGAGGTAATCATAGATTCGATTGGGGCTCGGGTTTAGGCCAAGATCATCACATGATACACAAACACTATTCTGGATTGACTCTGGGATAAGTTTATCAGCATTTATATTGAGTTTAAACAAAAATGACAAGTCTCGGCCATAACACCAAACACAAACAAATATTTGCATAAAACACTACAAAAAGCACGTGTATGTTGTATGAGGAATGAACACGAGCACAACAGAATTTCAGGCAGGGACAGAGACTGAAGCTCGTGTGAACTGGTCGACCACGAGCTCCAGCTCGACGCCCCACCAAAAATAGGGCAGACATACTCGGGAATGACCTACCTGGTTTAAAGGGGAGTGGTGCGGTGGACGACGACTCTTGGGTGGACGATTGGCGACGGTGAAGCTATCCTTCAGTCTCACTCTCTCCCTTTGGCTTGCCCTCTACTCTCTTGACCTCTCTCCGGTGCTTTATGTTCTCCCTCCACTCCGAAAAAAACAAAAAAAAAAACAGCCGAACCCCCCTCTTAAAAGCCTCTCCCTCTCTCGCTTTTATGCTCGGCCAGCAAGCATGCATGCCCCCTACCACTGCCAGCTGCCTTACCGGCCTGAATCCGACCCTGGGATCACGCTGCGTGATCTACTACTCGCTATCCGTTTCCTCTCTCTAACTTGTACTCCTCCTTTTTTGCAGGGTGTGACAGGCGTGAGGAGGAAGAAGACTAGTGCGCGGCTCGGCTTAGAGAAAAGTAAATGAAGTTGGGCTTAGCCCAAGCAAAAACACATATGAAGGAGAGGAGAAAAGAGAAGGACTAGACCAAGCCCAGTCCGCCCTTTTTTTTTTTTTTAATATTGAATTTTTTAATTTTTTAATTTTTTTTTTACATTTTTAGATTCAATTTTTAGTGGCAGTTATGTAAATTCTCCTAATATATACGCGTAATATATTTTAAAGAAAACATACACGATGCATTTTAATGAAAGCTATTTATTTTACTCTTTGCTTCTTCTTTTTTTAGTGACTAATTCCTAATATTGTATGCGATTAAGTCCTAAATAAAATGGTAAAATTTGGGTGTCAACAGCTGCCCCTCTTTGAATGTGAGCTCAAAGAGGTTCATTTCAAAGATAAAAGACACCTAAATTTTGCCCTTAGATGACGACAATCTGGGCTGTGGAAGGGAAAAGGATATGAAGGGATGACCTTACTTTCTAAAAGGTGTTCCTCGACCGAGATGGGAAATTTTTATTGTATGATAGATAGTTCTGATTGGCAGTGAGGTCTCATCGTGTAAGAACGAGTTTCGACTGGAAAATGGGTCTCACCGTGTAAAAATGGGTTTCGACTGAGGGAAGGAAAATGGGTCTCACCGTGTAAAAATGGGTTTCGACTGAGGGAAAGGTCTCACCGTGTACAAACGGGTTTCGACTGGATGTGATAGTCTCACCGTGTACAAACGGGTTTCAACTGGGTATGATAGTCTCACCATGTACAAATGAGTTTCAATCGGATGTGATAGTCTCATCGTGTAAAAACGAGTTTCAACCAGATGTGATAGTCTCACCGTGTAAAAACGGGTTTCGACTAGGTATGATAGTCTCACCGTGTAAAAAATGAGGTTTCAATTGGATGTGATAGTCTCACCGTGTAAAAATGGGTTTCGACCGGGTATGATAGTCTCACCGTGTACAAACGGGTTTCGACTGGGAGAAAGGTTTCACCGTGTACAAATGGGTTTCGACCGGATGTGATAGTCTTATTGTGTAAAAATGAGTTTTGACTAGGTATGATAGTCTCACCGTGTACAAACGGGTTTCGAGTGAATGTGATAGTCTCATTGTGTAAAAATGGGTTTCGACTGGGTATGATAGTCTCACATTGTACAATCGGGTTTCGACTAGATGTGATAGTCTTACCGTGGAAAAACGGGTTTCGACTAGGTATGATAGTCTCACCATTTACAAACGGGTTTTGATCGGATGCGATAGTCACACCGTGTAAAAATAGATTTCGACTGGGTATGATAGTCTCACCGTGTAAAAATGAGTTTTGACTAGGTATGATAGTCTCACCGTGTACAAACGGGTTTCGAGTGAATGTGATAGTCTCACCGTGTACAAACGGGTTTCGACTGGGAGAAAGGTCTCACCGTGTACAAACGGGTTTCGACCAGATGTGATAGTCTCACCGTGTAAAAACGAGTTTTGACTAGGTATGATAGTCTCCCCATGTACAAACGGTTTTCGAGTGAATGTGATAGTCTCATCGTGTGAAAATGGGTTTCGATTGGGTATGATAGTCTCACCGTGTACAAACGGGTTTCGATCGGATGTGATAATCTCATCGTGTAAAAATGAGTTTTGACTAGGTATGATAGTCTCACCGTGTACAAATGGGTTTCGAGTGAATGTGATAGTCTCACCATGTAAAAATGGGTTTCGACTGGGTATGATAGTCTCACCGTGTACAAACGGGTTTCGACTAGATGTAATATTCTCACAATATAAAAATGGGTTTTGATTGGATATGATAGTCTCACCGTATACAAACGGGTTCGATTGGGAGAAGAGTCTCACTGTGTACAAACGGGTTTTGACCGGATGTGATAGTTTCATTGTGTAAAAATAGGTTTCGACTGGGTATGATAGTCTCACCATGTACAAACGGGTTTCAACTGGGAGAAAGGTCTCATCGTGTATAAATGGGTTTCGACCGAATGCCGACAAGCGTGGTTTACGGATGAACCCACTAATCTTGTGGTTTGAGGATGACCCACGAACCGTGTGGTTTAGGAAAAGCCACCAACCCCATGGTTTAAGGATAAACCCACTAACCTTGGAAATTGCATGGTTTAAGGTTGACCATGAACCTTTGGAAATGGCATGGTTTAAGGCTAACCATGAACCTTTGGAGATGGCACGGTTTAAGGTTGACTATGAACCTTTGATTTTTAGGATAGCACCCGCTAATCTCTTGAGAACTGCATGGCTTCACTAAGGAATCCTTTCAAACTCAACTTGAGCAAATATCATTAGAGACGTCATTAAGAGACGTATTGGCAATATTGCAACACTAATTGAACAAGCTAATCAAGCTAAGTCCGACTGCTTTAGAAAATCATTCGATGTCAATTAGCATCATGTGACACAAAACTATCATCTTGCTCGGGGATGTGTCATTAATCATCAAATTCTCTAGAGGTTAAGCTCTTATCAAAACAGCTACGACTCGTGAAAAGGCTCATTAAGCATGCCAAACTAAAGCTTCTTAGTCAGAAAGGGCTTCTCGCACACTCTCGATAGAATGGCCACTTGATCCCATCTATTCGCATGGGAAATAACTTATTGCTAATGGCATCTCACATGACCCATGTTAAAGGCCTTCAGAAACATTCGCGATGAGCACAATCTGATCGATCAAAAGGGTCTTTTGAAAGGACCGCCATATAGGCTCAGTTAGGGCTTACACAAAGGAATTATTGCTTTGAGGCCAATAAAGAAACATTTGTCGCTATCTTCATCAGGTTTACAAGTCGACAACTTGGAAGATAAGACAAGATAGAATTACCTCCATTCTTTTAAGTAGTAGCTTCTTTGTGGCATTCTCATTTTCTCTCAAACCATCCCCATTAGAAGAGACTTCGGAAGAGGGTCGTAATGTTGGCTCGGGAGAGGCTCGAAAGGCTTAAAATTTTCAAGAGGGTTTTTAAGAGTCGGTGATCATCATGGCATCACGACCAGGTCACTCGATCTTTCAAAATCATTTGGCTTTTAAAACACAGCGCATCTTGAAAGTCCCTTGACTTAATCATTTCTGCATGGGAGCTTTGCTCATTTTTCTAATTTCCTTTGCACTTGAGATGATTTTTTTACGCAGGCACTTGGACTTTGAATTTCTATTTTTTTTCACATAAGATGCAGCCTTTTGGCTCTTTTTCTTGACGGGCATTGGCCTTGCTTTTATCAGGCACACTGCTTTTTCATACCCCCTAATTTTGTCGATTTTCTTTTCTTTGAACTTTGGAGTTCTTATGACTTTCGAGATGCTTTTCACATTTTCTCGTAAATGTCAATTGTATGTGGTCAATCCTTATGCCTTGCCCTAGTGAAGGGAGTTGATCACTGTCACGACCTCTTTTTCCATCCGGGGAAAAGGAAGAAAGGTTTAGGGGTATTTGCCTAAAGAGACGGACCAACAGCCCTAAATTAGGCGTGGGCTCTCCCAAGCCCATACCTCGCGCAACATTGGATTTTGAATTTTAATTCTTAACAACCTATGTACTTCTAGGAGTCGCCACTAGCCTATTAGGGTCGGCTAGAAACCAACCGAGACACGGGAGTGTTGCCTCGATTACTACGCAACCAGAGATTTCTAGGAACGGGGACTTGTTTACGCTAATGTTTCTATTAGCGCCCTTGCGGTACCACTAACTTGGAAGGTTGTTTATCTAAATGGTCACACAATCTTGATTACCAATTATAACCTTTATGAAACCACTAAGTGTCCATGCAAATGTTTTTGTAGGTATTTTTTTTTTAGGTCTAGACTAATTCTAACCTAATTTAGAAGAGAAATTTACACTCAAATTAATGAAAAAACGATGCGGTAAGTATACATCCACGAAATTAAAATGACTTGAAAATAAATACGGAAAAGGAAAACCCGATACAAGTCGGGCAAATAATATTACATGGCCTTGTTATCACGCCTCGGGACAGGACCCCCGTGAGCGAAATGGGAATTTAAATACGCATGATATTACTCTAAATGCATGAAATTACTCTAGATAATTTTAATCTATGCAAAATGGATTATTTACAAAAATTGTTATAAAATACCAAAATAGCATTAAATTAGGAAAATTACATTTTTAAATTAGGAAAATTCCATATATGTCATTTCTATCCTAATTTGATGTTATCCAACATTTTTGATATTTTTGAAATTTTCAGATTTTCCTCTTTTTTTTTTATTATTTTTTTAAAAAAATTAATAATGATTCCTTAAACCGATCTATGCTAACATGGAGTAACACATCACATGAATATCACAATGATTAAGCTCAAATCGACCGCTTCGAGATTGAAGCTTGGTTTCAACATTTTATCGAATACTTGGCTTGCATCAAATCACCCAAAAACGGCTTCTTCGGGTCATGTTCGGGCCTTCAATCTCGACCCATAAGGAATCTCATGTGAATGTAAAGTATCAAGGATATACTACTACATGCAAAGAACGTGTTTGACTAGAAAGTACAGCCTAGAACATGCAAAAACCGAACTGAAAACGGCCTCCAAGATGCGAGTTGGAGCTGTTTTGCAAAACTGGTGATGAACCCAAGTCAAACAGCCATGCCAAATGCTCAGATTGAAGCTCCGACAACCATCACATGCCATATCTATATGAAATATTACTCCATCTAGATGAAAATAGGTAACACTTACTTTCAAATGCAACAAACATCACCGAAAACGATCAACCGAACGCATCAAAATGAACTCTCCAAGAAGCATTCATGCATGAACTATGCTAGCCAACCATGTCTCAATGTGGTTTTTGGCTCATGTTATAGATGGTTTCATGGTTCACAAGGAGATTTAAAGACTAAACCGGGTTGTCCAATGCATCATTTGTACTCCCATGTAACATTCATCAAAGTCACAACGAAAAAAAAAGCATGCAAAGGGGAGTAACAAGTCGAGCATGTAGGGGCATTGAAGATGTTTTAAACACTTAGAAAAATTTTAGCTTCAGAAATCAGCTCTTCAGACTAGTTTCCTTCTCGATTTTCATGATTAAAACATGTTCAAACTTGAACAAAAATACATCTAGAATGCTTACCTTGCTTCCTAGTTTCTTTTTCAAGTGACTCGTGGCCAAGGAAACCACGAAATTGTCTTCTGGAAGCACGTGAAAGTTGGTTCCTTCAAGCTGAAAGTGAGATCTGCAGAAGAAAAAGTGACAACGAAGCTTTTCGTTGACTTCCAAAACTAGACTTCCAAACCTTCCTTGTTGGCCAAGTTAAAATCAAACCAAACTATATGTATTATAGTTTGGCGTGTAAGTCATGGCTTTCCTCATTTGTCTCTCAAGTTTCTCAAAAGCACTCGCTTTTCCTCACTCGTGACCGATTAGGCTCAACACTTTTTTAGAAAAATTTTCGGACTTTCTAGGCCCGCTAGGAGGGCACTGTTTCGGGGGGCTTTAGGAGGCCTTCCCGATCTCCATTTGGGACGTACAACCTATGGTTGGAAAGATCTTTGAATGAATTTTCACTTTCTAGTTGAAGGTTTTGGCTAATTTTGTCCGTAGGTGTGTGAAAATCTTACTTTTCTCTCTCCAGGTCGGTCTGGAATATCTGGGTTTCTCTCTTCTGAAGTTGCTTCTGAAGGTGCGTTTGGGGTACGAGTCCGAGCTCTCTCCTCTCTCTCTCGTCTCTTTTTTTTTATCCCTTGAAAGACCTTGCTTCAGTGATCTTATCCCATGAATTGAGGGATTTTTGGTCAGCTTTTTGGCCCCCTACCAAGCCTGCCAATTGAGCTAGTCCACCCACTCTCCTGACTTAGCCAAATTTTTTAATTCTGCAGCTGTTGAGTGTGCAGGTTTTGCTGCGATTTTCCGGTGCTGTCAGGAGCTTATCCTTGGCCAATTTCCGTCCACTTGCACTGCTATATATGGTCTTCCATCACGTGCAAATATCAAGCTATATGGGCGGCTGAGTGAGATATGGTAGGGCCACCAATATGCCTACTTATCAGCTCCGAATTAAGACCTAACCGTGGGCTGGGTTTTGGTAGCTAGTTTGTGTGCTTTAATCCATCAATTTGGCCGCAGTTTCTGATCAATTAGCAACCTCATGTATAGTAGTTTAAGATCTTGACCATTTTTCGTAATTGTCTCCACCCAATTTTGCAAGAGAGTCCCTCAAAGTTGGCCATTTTCTTGCCCGAAAATGTCAAATTTAATGCAATTAGGTCATTTTTGCCCGATTCGATTAATTAGACCTGACCCAAGTTCAATTTCAACTTAATTGGGGGCTAAGATGATGATTTAAGGGCTCGGGTGAAATTTTGCAAAAATTGCGAATTGGTCCCTCAACTTTTGGAAATTGCATTTTTGCCCCAATTTGCCATTTTAATTCCAATCTGACCTCCTGGGCTTGGCTAGTCACATTTAGATCATTGGCCACAACTTTTTTCTTTTTTTAACTTTTTCTTTTTTTTAATCTTTTTTTTCTTTTTTTTTAAAATTAATTAATCTATATGCAATAATTTGGGCAAAAAAAATTAGGTGTCAACAATCACCACTCGGGGTTCAGAAATGAACAATCAGGCCCAAATTGGTTAAAGCAATAGGTATAAGTGTTTGGGTAGAGAAGGAAATGCTCTTCTTCACCTTGGGATGAGTCAAGCTCTGATAAGAATTCCTCTAAAGTTACCACTAGAAGATCGATGCAAATGAAACTAATAGAATCTTTCTCAATATTTCACTCTACAACATGACCGTAACCTCCCATGATGCCCCAATGTAGGGTCGTTCTCAACAGGGGTACTTTGAATGATCATCTTTGTTTAGCCGAAAGGGTTAGCAATATGTCAGTTTGGTGCTTGGGATTGATGAAGGAAACACCTTTATCATTTCGATTTTTTTGCTCAATGCGAATGAATCATTCGTCCTAAGAGAATGTCACCTTTCACTTAGCTCTCAAAAGTGTTTGAAATATGTGTTTGGAAATGACTTGCCTTTCCTCATCCTAAGTACTCTTCTTGGCATGATTAACATCTCCATTTCACTCTACTGAGATCGTCTGAGTAGATTAATCTCCATAGGGAATTTTGATTCAAAATGAATAATCCACAAAACAAGAAAACAATTTTGAGATAAAAATGATGTCCAAAAAGCTTGTAGAATTTTTTTTTCTCAATTATTCATTTTTGTGCTAGTCTCTAGGAAAACACAAAAGTTTCTTCTTTTTTTCCTTTTTTTTTTGTAATGGAAATTCTCCTTTTTTTTTAAAAAAAAAAATTGAGAATGAGGGTACTTACCTGCGGCATGGTGACTTGATAACCTTGTGAAGAATGTGAAAGAATATGCTAGTGCAAAAATATTTAGGGGTTAAAATGTTGGAAACGATACATTATTACCCTCCACTCCCTTTTATCCTTTGGGTGCTAACATTTCTTATATTCACCCTCGTGGATATTTGGTAACTCGACATTACCCTTCACTTGCATTTTCCCTTGAGTGTTTGATGTCTTCCTATCAAAGGAAAGAAATAATCATGTCAGAGACGCAATCAAAATGAGCAATTGGAATTGACACAATTTACCCTTCATGTGTTTTTGCTCTTCAAGTATGAACTTCGCCGAAGTAGCTAGGATTGACTAAAAAATGGCTATGAGGCCCTGATTTTATCCATGAAAGTCACTTCTTTATTTTTTACAACAATTTACAAAGTTCAATTCCTGCTTTTTTCAAATGCTCTTTTCGAAGAGACGTTTAATTGATAAGGAGCTTGAAAATTTTAAATGTGGATCATTAGATGTGTTTTTCAAGATCTTCCTTTGAAAGAAGATTGATTGCTCATTGCTTCCACATTTGGGGATATTTTTTTTTAGATGCTTTGCCCATTTATTGCCTGCAAAGAAAAGATTGGACATGTGATTTCCTCGCTCGATTGGGAATCATTTGAGAACTATACACATCCCTTTATTTTACCTATTTAACAAAAATGGATGGACGAATGAGTTGTTATACCAACAGTTCCTACTGGAACGATTACAACCTTACCATCTCAAAGTATCATTTATGGACCAACTCGAGAAAGCGACTAAGTGAAGAGATAAAATTTTACGCAGATTCTTCTTTAACCTTTTTTTTTTTTAAACATTTCGAAGCAAAGGTATAACAACTCAACTCCAAAAGTCCATTTGAAATTCTTCAAGTGCTCTTTTTTTTTTCTTTTTAAGAATGATGTTTTTTTTTTATGAAATCAAATTTAATTACTAAAAAATGTGAGTTGCATGATTTACAAAAGTGCCGATTGGGCTCGCATGCAAAACTCAAAACTGAATATATAATTATTAGAAAGAATAAAGACAATGATATCATACAAAACATGCTTGCATGTATGAGCGTACAAATCCATTCTCATCTTAATTCTAAAGTCGACTTCTTGGCATGATCAAGCGAGTGAAGTCAAGAAGTGTCATCACGCATGACCCATGCCTTAGTAGTCAGGCGACCCCTTGGTCAATTTACCATTTGGGTGGAATGAACCTACCGTTCTAAGGCTTGAAGAGAATCTCAGGTCTTTGGTCTCATTAGTTCAACCATTTTCCTCATTTTGCACAAGTAATAGATGCAAAAAGTTTCTTTTTTTATTATATATTTTATGGCAACCTCATTGCCATTTCTAGGGATCGAACCCTGGCCATTTCTGGACCACTTCATTCCCCATACCACCTGGCTGAAGCGTTGGTAATGTCCATGGAGCGCTTCTTTTTTATTATTATTTATAATTGAATCGGCTCTTAAAACAACACATCTGTGAAACCAAGTTAGGTGAATTTGACATGTGTTACCTCCATATGCTTGCTTGGTCGATATGTATTTTGCTTAAATCAAATTCTCGAGTTTGTTCCTCGAATACCGACGCTTCTTGTCAAACAAGGGAACTACATCAAAAATGAAGTTTAGATGAGGCATTTTGGAAACGATACCGAATTACCCTTCTCTTACATCTAACTTTAAATGTCTTGTGTTTCCTCTTCATATGCCTTTGCTCCTTAGGTGTTAACATTTCCTTGAAGATCTTGCTTTCAAAGATGTTATCGAATTCACTCATTCTAAGTGGATGTCAAAGAAGAGAGGAGAGGGGTACTCCTTGTTTCGACATGTGAGGGCATTGCTCCTTGAATATTTTACTCCATTTATTCAATCAAAAGGGATGGTTGGGCCTTAGCATGGCTTCTTGGCATAAGGTGTTGCTCTAGCGGTCAATGTGCACCTTTTCCTATAAGAGATGGGGCATGTTACCTATATTCCTAAATTGAATTGGACTAATTTTAGGAACAATACTCCATTTTTGTGCTGAATCAATTAACTTTGTTTCATCTTGCTTCACAGGTGAGAGTTACTCTACTTTGAGTGACTTGCCCCATTTATCAATTGCAAGGAAAAAGGGACATAATATTTTATTTTCATATTCGTCGTGATCATTTTAGGAACGGTATACTCTCTTTTACGGCATATCTGATGACATCGTTCCATCCCATTTCCTTGGCTATGGAGAGAGATTTGCTCTCATGATTGACATCAATTCACTTGGAAATGTCTATTCCATTTGAATCTTTCCCTTTTTAAAAGTCAGGTGACTCAAGCATTGCGTGCTCTCGATCCATTTTGTGGCCATCTGCCCCAATTAAAATTTTCCCTTTTAGGCTAGGTAATTTTTTGCCATTTTAGCTTCGTCAATGCATTTCCCACTTCACAATCTGTAAGCATGGGTGGCTATGTCAATTTATGAATGAGTTGTTTTGACTTTTGGAACAAACACACCCTTTTCTTTTAAAGATCGTGTGATTATGGACCAGGTTGTCCTCCCCATGTAATCTTGTTGCTTGCCAGTAATTTGCCTCACTAAAATCTGCACAAAGTGCAAGGTCAAGTCATTCCTAAAATAAATCGAATTTAACTTGAAACGATTACCACCTTTTATTTGAAGGCAACATTTGATGACCGATTCTTGTTTGTGTACATCTACATCTTGAAGTTTTGTCTTACAGACCATCGATAATTATCTCCATATAGGATTGGATGCCAAGACACCATTGGAAGTATAGGGATTGCAGTTGCTTCTTGTTTGCAACCAATGAAGTAGTTTGATGCCAAAGAACGTCTATAGATTTCTTCTTCCACAAAGAATGTCAAATTAATATGAGGTCATCCAGGATGTGGAACTTCTGTGGAAGCCACTTTCGGAGCAATAAAGATTGCCGTTAGGCCAGTAGTTTCGGGATCTTCAAGGTTTTGACGGTTCTTTTCACACTTAATCACAATGTTTGAATTCATATGCTGCGAAAATATTTCTGTAGTTCACAGCTCAACCAAATATGCCCATAAATGAGCATGAATTGATGCATCTCCTGACTTGCTCTATTAGGAAAAGGCCCACGCTTTTGTCTTTCCAAAGAAAGTAAATGTCAATCTTGAACAAAACCGTCATTTTGCCCTTTCAAAGCATCATCCTGTGGGTCAACCTTTGGCATGGTCAAGCAAGAGGAGTTCAAGGAATGGTGATTGTCACGCATGACCTACGAAAGGAAGATAATGTCAATACATGAATGAAAAATTGATCTTTCAATAAAGCCGCCTCTTTCAATGAAATCAAGTAACGATACCTTCTTAGTAGTATCCACTTACGAGAATTTGGTATTTTGTCAAGATATTATTAATAAGAGGAGATTTCATTAAAAGATCGATCCGTGGCTATCAATCGAATGCTCACTCTGTTCCAAAAGTTTCATACACAAATGGGGCATTGATTTTAAAAGATTAATTTGTAATTTCACTCATGCAAAGGTGAGGTGATTTTTATTTTGAGAAATCAATACACAAAATGTGATTTGAATTTTAATTTCGGAAGGTGACCAAGAAAGAATTTTATTGAAAATTTGATTTTAAATCTATGGCCCAAAATGTAATCTTGACTTGGAAGAAATTCTATACAAAATGTGACTTTGAGTTCATAATTTTAAATTTAAACAAAAAAATATCTTAAGTAGATCATAGGTATTTGAAATGCTTATTTATTAAGAGTGAGTGGTGAGCCCATATTGCCAAGGGCATTCCATTGATTTTGACGAATCTCCAAAAAATGAAAATTTCAATCCGAAGTGAGCAAGTAGATGGAGAAATCATACTTACAGTGGGTGAAGAGACTTTTTGTGTTTTTTAATCACATAGACACACGGATGTAAACTTTTGAGGTTTGACGCATAAAGGTGGAATTCTAAAGGCTTAAGGTCCCCATTTTGATTAGATCAAAAGAGTTCTCCCCACTCCGCACTTATGTCGGACAGTTCTCTTTATCATTAATCAAAATGAGTGGGACCAAAAGTGGATAACCATGGGTCATATCCCGCACGGGTTCCATTTTTTGGCACCTCCTATGGGCTTCCTAGTGTGATCGGGGTTTTAGATTGCGGGGTTGTGTGTGCAAATGTGTAGTGCTATGCAAGAAACGCAAGCATGATAATTTATAGGCAAGCAACACTTCATAAATTCAAAACATGAACATTCATTCGCAACTCCACACCTGCAAGACAAGGGGTTAACAATCACTCCTCCCCTTATCACTCCCAATTGCAAAAACATTTAACACCCATGTTAGGGACGTACCTAATATCCTTGCTACAAAACAAACCTTATTTTTGAACAAGATAAATTTAGGCCTAAGTCCTCTAAGGTCTAAAACCAAGTCCCCAGTGAGTCACCAAGCTGTGACGACCTACCTCTCAACGGGAGGGAACAGGTTAGGGGTATTGCCTAAAGGACGAGCTTATGGCTCTTGATTAGGTACAGGCTCTCTCAAGCCCATACTCCGCGTGACATTTGGATATATTTAAGAATTTTGCAAAAATGAGTCGCCACTAACCCATTGGGGTCGGCTAGAAACCAAATGAAGTATGAGACTGCACCTCACTTCCCACGCAACCAAAGAATATAGGGTCGGGGATTTGATTACACTAATTGACTAATTAGTACCCTTTTAGTACCTAATCTTGTTCATTTTAACGGAATAGATTTTTGTCAGGCAGTTTGGATTGATTTTATACCTACCCACTAACATGTGAGGTGATCATACGGGTGCACAATCATTAAAATAACAATTAGCAACCAAGGAAATCGATTAAATCAATTGCATGAAAGAGCCAAAAAAAAAACTTTAAAGAAAAGATAAATACTAATCCTAACTAGATTAAAGAGAAACCAAAATCAACATATCAAGATTACACGATCAAGGGTATGTGACTTTAAGGACAACTAAACCCTAAGGTGAAGCCCTAAAGGCTTACTCATTTTTTTTATAGCACAGCTCTAGAGTCAAGAATTTTTTTTTTTTTTGAGAAAACAGGAAAATTTTTCAAGAGAAAATTTGAATTTCTCGAGATTTTTCATTTTTTGAAAATTTTCTATTTTTTAATTTTTAATTATTGTTATTTTTTAAAAAAAGTCAAAATTTTAATATTTTCTGATTTTTTTGAATTTTTTGAATTTTTTTATATGTTCTCCTAAAGTTGTCTGAATTTTTTGAATTTTTGATTTTTTTATATGATTTTTTATTCGAAAGTTTTTTATATATTTAATATTTAGGAAAACGGGTTCAGACTGGTAAACCCAATCTGGTCCGTGGACCCAACCCAAACCTGGATCCAACACTTTTGGATTTTTTTTAAACGTTTTCATTTTTTTGAAAATAAAAATTAATTAATTAATTTTTTTGTTTTGTCTTTTCTCACTGCACCCCTTTTCCCTGCACCATCTGCTTCTGCGACTCCTCTTTCCCGAAGCCCCTTTTACTTTCTTTTTCCATATTTTGTTTTACTTTTCATTTTTTATACTTTTCTTTTTCTTTTGTTTCTTCTTTTATTTTTTTCCCTTTTGGTCTTCTTCTCTACACGTTCTCTTCTTCGAGCGTCCTCTTCCTCCCCGATGCCTTTCTTCTCTACAACTTCATCTTATTCTTTTTTTCTTCATTTAAAAAAAAAACCACATAACTAGATACTAAACCATCCTTTACGAACACCACACGGCTTCACCATCGTTCTGGCCAACAGCACCCAACTCCGGCTAACAACACCCAACCTCGGCAACCACAACAACCAAAGGAACTAACCATGCCGAAACTAACATTTTCGATCCCAGGTTTTCGCCAAACAAATAGGGTACACTAAAATGGGAAGAAGTGCCGTGTAGGACGGCCTTCAATCACAGGACCTGCCGAAGAAGCAAGGTAGTTCCGCTGGAGGTCCTTCTCGCGATAGCTCAAAGAGATGGTAGATATGCCATGGAATCACAATAAAATATACCAAAAAAAGTGACAGCAGACATGGTTCAACAATACAAAGGCAAACGGTCATCAAACTAGATTATTAGACATCAAGGACTTTGGCCATTCACTCAGGCATTTTATCGAACACCTAAGATGCACTGACTAGAGAGGTAAACATAGATTCGATCGGGGCTCGAGTTCAGGCCAAGATCATCACACGATACATAAACACTATTCTGGATTGACTCTAGGATAAGTTTATCAGCATTTATCTTGAGTTTAAACAAAAATGACAAGTCTTAGCCATAACACCAAACACAAACAAATATTTCCATAAAGCACTACAAAAAACACACATATGCTGTGTGAGGAATGAACACGAGCACAATAGAATTTCGGGCGAGGACTAAGACTGAAGCTCATGCGAACTGGTCGACCACGAGCTCCAGCCTGATGCCCCCACCAAAAACAGGGCAGACGTTCTCGGGAATGACCTACCTGGTTCGAAGGGGGGCGTTGCGGTGGACGACGACTCTCGGGCGGACGATTGGTGACGACAAAGCTATCCTTCAGTCTCACGGTCTCCCTTTGGCTCACCCTCTACTCTCTCAAGCTCTCTCTGGTGCTCTCTGTTCTCTCTCCGCTCCGAAGAAAAAAATCCAAACCCCCCTCTTAAAAGCCTCTCCCCCTCTCGCTTTTATGCTCGGCCAGCAAGCGTGCATGCCCCCTGCCACCGCCAGCTGCCTTGCCGGCCTGAATCCAACCCTGGGATCACGCTGCGCGATATGTTGCTCGCCATTTGTTTCCCCTCTCTGACTTGTACTCCTTTTTTGCATGGCATGACCGGCGTGAGGAGGAAGAAGACTAGCGCGCGGCTGGGCTTAAAGAAAAGTAAATGAAGTTGGGCTTGGCCCAAGCGAAAAGACATACGAAGGAGAGGAGAAAAGAGAAGGACCAGACCAAGCTCAGTCCACCCTTTTTTTAAATATTCGATTTTTTAATATATATATATATATATATATTTGCAACATTTTTAGATTCAATGATTAGTGACAGTTATGTAAATGCTCCTAATATATACGCATAATAGATTTTAAAGAAAACATACACGATGCATTTTAATGAAAGCTATTTATTTTACTCTTTGCTTCCTCTTTTTTCTTTTTTTTTTAGCGACTAATTCCTAATATTGTATGCGATTAAGTCCTAAATAAAACGGTAAAATTTGGGTGTCGACAATTATTTTATTTATTTAATCATTTATTTTAATTAATATTATTTAATTATATTATTTTTAGATTTAAATAAATTTAATTTTCGGAATTTATTTAATTACTTGATTAATTAATATTTTTCGGAAATTATATCGGGAGAGCCGCTCGCTAGAATTTCGTACTAATTGCAATGGTGTGTTTAGTTTATGTAATTGAATGCTATTTTGTGAATTTGAGTGATGATTGTGAAACATAGGTATTTTAATCAAAAAATACCGAGTGTCAGGTGTTGACACTAAGAGTGGTTTTTAAGTACCATGTCAGCTTTGGTGAGCATTAATCGACTTTGGTGAGCAAATATATATATATGTATCAGCTTTGGTGAGCTATAATATACATATGTGTCGCGACCTCCCCGAAGTGGGTAAGAGCACCTAAGGGTTCGGCTAATGGATTGCTAAGCTTAGACTTAATTCGAGCTCTCCCAAGCCTATACCAATTCATGACTTATGGTTTAAGTTCTTAATATGCAGATGATTTTTATCATGGAGTTGTCACTAATATATTTTTGGTGTGTTGATTAGAAACCCAAGTAAAGTAATGGGAGAATTACTTCACTTCTACGAACCAGAGATTAAATGAGTTCGGGGACTTGGTTACGCTAGATTTCTCTAACGCCCTTTCGGTACCTTTCTCTTTTTAAAAAACATGTTTTGCAGGCAGCTTGGATTGATTTTAATTCACTTTCCTAACATGTGAGGTGATTATGTGGGTGCGCAATCCACCAATTTAACACCCAAGAAAGCGATGAATAAATTGCAGGACTTACCTCATAGCAACGGAAGCGTATGCATTGTTAGATCAGAATTCACATCAACAGACCTAGATATGATTTCTAATTAATAGGCAATTTTCTTTTTTTTTGGTTTTCACTTATTTAATAAGAATCATGCAATATGCAATGCATGCTACTAATCTAACATAGAATGGCATGACAATGTGTTCTAAACTAGATGACATGAGTAAAATATTTTTTGTGTTTTCTTAATGAACATGCAATAATCAAATATGCAAATCAAAATAACCTAATTATAATGATAGGAAATTTTTATTTAAATGGGCCTAATTCTACATGACGTGCATTTTATGAACCTAATCTCACATGATGTGCACATGATATTTCTATTCCTAAAAAAGGCAATCTATCCTAAAAATTGAAACTTAAAATGAGACATGCAATTCTATTCTAATATGCATGATGATTTTTTTGTTTTTTTTATATAAAATTCGAAATTTTAAAAAATTTGCACACAATTAAACATGCAACCTAAAAAACTAGCATCCTAAATTAATTAATTTTTCTTTTTGGGGATTTTTTTGTTATAAAAGTTTGAAAGAAAAGTCTAACTCTAGATTGACACGTGCATTTCTAAAAAGCTAATATCCCAAATGAATGCTTTTTTTTTGGATTTTTGTTATTTTATTTTAAAAAAAAAAACTAAATACGCTAACCCTAGACCTAATCTAACTTGCATTTTTTGAAATTTTTTTTATGCAAAAACAAAAGTTAATTCAAATAACCCGATATCCAATCCAATCAAGCTAAGATTAATACCCAAAATTGACAAACCATATCTCGCGTATGAGATCGAGTTAGTCAATTTTAAATTAAATCGCGAATCGAATCTCGAGCATGAGATTAGATTGTCAATTTTTGTAAGAGATCGTGAGTCGGATTTTGGGCGCGAAAATCGAACTCCTAATCCCTAATTTGAGGGGTTATTTCACATTGGAACTTCAATCATGCATTAATGAATAATCACACTAAAAAACTATATAAAAACAAACTATAAAAAATAATAACATAATAATAATAATAAAACTACCTAATGTTCCCCTTTTGCTTTTCTTCTTTTTTGTTAGTCTTCCTTTTTTCCTTTCCCACTCACGATTTGGCAGCTTCGTGGAGGTGCGCAGCCGAGGGTGGTGGTCGCTAGCGTTCCGGTGAGGGGCAGCGAGCGTCGGAAGCTGCCAGTGTTCGGGGCACCGGCGAGGGGAGGCAACCGGCGAACCAGCGGTGGCAGAGGGCGAAACAGAGGGCTGAACGGCAACGGACAGGGCGGATCAGCTGGTTTGCAGTGTCGGGTGACCGGTCGGAGGTCGCGGTGGTCAGATTTAACTGCAGGAGCGGAGCTTGGGCTGAGGCGGTCAGGTGACAGCAAAGGCGGAGAAGGGGCGTCGGGCGCTCTCACGGGTCACGGCGGTGCGGCGCAGGGGTGGCTGCTGCACTGGGTTGCGTCGCAGACGAACGAAGGGTGAGCAGCAGCAGCTGGGGCGTCGGGGCTGCAACAGGCGAGAGCAGGAGGAAAACTGGGGCGTCAAGCTGGGCTGATTACAGACGGTGCAGGGGCAGCGGCGAGCACGCGAAAGAAAAAGCTGGCGAGACGCGGTGAGGGCTGGTGGCTCGGCTGCCGGCGTTCGGTGGCGCTAGCACAGTGGTGGCGCGAAGAGGGCCGGCGGCGCAGGAGCTCGGCCCCAGCGGCCTGGGCAGCAGCGAACAGAGGGAGGGGGCGACGGGAGGCTTCCACGAAGAAGACGGTGAACAGTCCCCCTTTTCTTTTTATTTTCTTTTTCTTCCCTCTCTGCTGTACGTCCCTTCTCCCTCTGCCCTCCTCTATCTGCTTTTTCCCTTTCTTTTTTAATCTCCTCCCCCTGACTTCATATTTTCTTTTTGCAGGTTCTCTTCGCACTGGCTCTTTTTTTTTTTAAATAGCTCTCACAATCCTCTCAAGGAAATTTTTCGTTCTACCCCTCCCTCTACGTGGCTTCTTGTGGTCTTATTTATAGGCCGCCCATTGCCTCTTGAAGATAGCCAACTTTATTGTGACAAGATGCAGCCGCAACTTTTCCAAAATTTAAGCTGAACGTTGCCCTTTTTTTAATCTTCTTTTCTTCTGACAAACTCTCCATTCATTCTTTTAATATCCTCCCCTGACTTCATTTTTTCTTGTCCGAAGGAGGAGCCCCTTCCCAATGAATATTTTTTTAGCTCTCTCTCTGACACTCTTCTTCCCCCCTGTTCTTCAGCAAGGAAATCTTCTAGCAAGCACCTGTCCCATTTCGTACGTGTATGGCGATGCATTAATGAGGAGGTTTCTTCTTGGTGCCACCAAAGCTGACATATTGTATAATATTATGGGCATATTATAATAATACAATATGGGCATATTATATAATATATTATGGGCTGCTTTTGCTTCTTTGAAGATTTTTCCCGAATCCGCACTCCACCGAATTTGTGTATGCATGTATATGCATTAATGAGGAATAGACAATGGACGAGCGAGAGCTTCTTTCCTCATTTTTTTCTCTTATGCGTGTTCAGACTAGCGAAAAGCGGACCATCCTTTTGTGCATGCAATCGACCGCGAGCCCCTGCTTCTTGTTGTCCTCTTAGTACCGATGCAAATGCGGCTACATGAGATGCAATTTTAATATTTTTTCTTAGGGGTTAAAGATTAATCCCTAAATTTTTATGCAATTAATTACTAAATGATTAGTCGAAATTTAGGTGTCAATATGTCAACTTCGGTGCGCAATAATACTATAGTAGCTTTGGTGAGCAATATAGATACATAGTAGCTTCGGTGAGCAATATAGAAATTAGCTTTGGTGAGCAATAATATATGTATATATCTATCAGCTTCGGTGAGCTATACCATCTATTTTAGCTTGGGTGAGCCGTGTTCAAATTGATTGAGTTTATATATGGTATTGAATGTATCGAATTGAGTCGATTGATTGAGTGGATCAATGGATTGATGGTTTGGGTTGAGTTTATGAACTGTATTGACATGCAGGAAGAAACTGAGGCAAGGTAAGTCTTCTAACTTGTGTGGTTAGGCCTCTAGGCGTATTTCCTTCGTAGTCGGAGTTTAAGGGGTGAACTTGCTGAGACATTGTCTCACCCTGTTGTGGACTTAACATTTTCATATCCGTAGATGGCTACTCCTCCTAAAAGTTTTGGTCGGCCAATGAGGGTTACCGAGCGCGTTTTTAACTACTGTGATCCCAGAAGTCATTGGGTCTACAAACTTGTGGTGACCGCCGTTAGGGTCGAAGAGGGTTTACCTTAGAGGGTACCTCATCGATTCAGAGTGTGGCTTTGCTTTGGACCCATTAAATTCCATGTGCGTCCCTTACGGGGTTTTGAAGTTCCCGCTGTGGTGGTCGATGCCATTCTAAGTGAGAGTGTAGCCGACCCTCTTGATGGTGTGGTGGAGGACCCGACGCCCCCAGAGCCTATGGAAACAAAAGGATCGGTGAACATGTCTGACTAGCTGGTCATAGAACAATTCCCTTTTTGTTGAGTCGGTCTTTTGTAGATAGCCTAGTATTGTATATAAACCTTGTGTGTTTATGAAAGCATGTTTGGTTGTGACTTGTTTCCTACTTTCCTATCCCAAGTTGTATGTTGTCAAGGGTATTGTTTCGCTTCCGCATGCATATTAAAATGAATGGGTCAGCGACGTGTCCTAGGACGTCACTTATTTATCGACCACTGAGGGATGGGCACATGCTTGAGGATTGGGACATGACATCCCCGCCCGAAGTGGTATCAGAGCTGGTCGATAGTTGGAGTGATAAGGTGCGATAGGTTCTTGGGATAATTAGTAGGAATGGCCTTTATTTCATGCTGATGCATGTGAGTGATAGCTATTTGATACCTTGTGTGGTGTGGATCACTAAAATTGTAATCTGGTATAGGAATTGGAAAATAGGGTTTTATAAAGATCTTGTAGATCAGTGATCAGGAATAAAGGATTCCTAGAAAGAGGACCATGGGTCCAGTTGCTCGAGGTAGGACACTGACAAGAGTCGGTACCTGAGGGGCCCAAAGTAGAGCGCAGGCTGAGGTCAGCATAAGTGGAGTAGCACCGCCTCCTGTTTGTGCTGGGTTAGCAGCCCTTGGTGATCCCAGGATCAAAGGGATCATGTAGGCGCTAGAGATGATGGGAAATCAGATGGAGTAGCAAGCCCAGAATCAAGTTGCCGGTGCCACTGCTTCAGCCGCCGATACTAATGCCACCAATGCTGCTGTTGATGCTACTACTACTGTCACTTTTGCTGTCGCAGTTGCCGCCGCACCTGTTGAGGTTCCACCAGGGAACATGGTCGCCTGTCACCGCACCAAGGAACGTGGTCGCTGGGAAACCGATGCATAAGTTGGTGGAATAGTTTTTGAAGTTTAACCTGCCAAAGTTCACTGGCGCTGGAGATCCTGAAGTCGCAGCCTTATGGATCCAGGGCTTAGAGAAGGCCTTTGCACTGCTGATGTGCACTGAGGCGGAGAAGGTAGTCCTTACAGCCTATCAGCTGCAGGGAATTACGAGTACTTAGTGGAGGGCTACCAAAGGAATAGTGTTCTCGGAAGGTGTGGTTCTGGAGTGGAATGCCTTTGTCAAAGTGTTTAACGGCAAGTATTTCTCTGACAATGCTAGAGAACTGAAAAATGGCAGAATTCCAGCACCTTCGCCAAGGTATAATAACAGTGGATCAGTATGAAGCGAAGTTCGCTGAGCTGTCGCAGTACGCCCCCAAATTGGTCGAGAATCCGGTAGACCGAGCTAGAAGGACGAGCATACGCCATCATGAGAGGACATGCTGAGGATGCGCCTAATGTGATTACAGGTATGGTCTCATTTAACGACCATGTTGCATATGCTTTATTTGACCCTAGCGCCACTCATTTCTTTATAGCTAAGCAATTTTTTAAGCTGGTATGATTGAGTCCTGAATTGTTGGAGTCAGTGGTTAGCATATTTACACCGTTAAAGGATAAGGTGTTAGCTATAATGGGTTGTCCTGGTTGCAAGTTAGTGATTGGTGAGCAAGAGGGGAGGATAGACTTTATAGTCCTAGCCATATATGATTTTGATGTGATAATTGGCATGGACTGGCTCACCAAGCAATGAGCTAAGATGGACTGCTATCGCAAGACGATTCAGTTTAACCCGTTGGCTGGTGAGAGCGAAGTCGAGGAGGACCCTCGATTACCTTGAGCTCGTCGCTAGAGGCAACCCGTTTGTTAGACGGGGGTTGCCAAGGTTACCTGGCGACTGCCGTGGACACGATAGTCGAGGAACTGAAGATTGAGGACAGCGCAAAAGTGCAAGAATTTCTGGATGTGTTTCCAATGGAATTACCAAGCCTGTTGCCAGAGAGAGAGATCGAGTTCGTGATTGAGTTAGCCTTTGGGACAGAGCCAATCTCTAAGGCTCCTTACCCGATGGCTTTGTTAGAGCTGAAAGGATTGAAGGTGCAGATGCAAGAATTATTGCATAAGGGATTCATAAGTCCTAGTGCATCACCTTAGGGAGCACCAGTTATATTTGTAAATAAGAAAGATGGTTCGTTACGCTTGTGTATCGATTATCATCAACTCAATCAGGTGATGATCAAGAACAAGTATCCACTGTCAAGGATCGACGACTTGTTTGACCAGTTGCAAGGAGCGTTGATATTTTCTAAGATCGACTTGAGGACGGGATATCACCAACTGAGGATAAAAAAGGACATACCGAAGTCAACATTTCATACTCGATACAGCCATTATGAGTTCATTGTAATGCCGTTCGGTTTGACGAACGCTCTAACGGCCATTATGGATCCGATGAACCGAGTGTTCAAGGAGTACATGAATGAGGTTGTGATCGTTTTCATCGATGATATCCTTGTGTACTCGAGAAGTCTTGAGGAGCAAAAAAGGCATTTAAGGATAGTGCTTCAGACTTTGCGAAATCATGAGTCGTACGACAAGTTCAATAAGTGCGAGTTTTGGTTGGCTCATGTTGCGTTCCTAGGTCACGTGACTTTAGGCGAAGGAATCTCTGTGGACCCAAGCAAGATTGAAGCAATGATTAACTAGCCAAGACCGACTACAGTGACAGAGATCAGAAGTTTTCTGGGTTTAGTAGGTTATTACAAAAGGTTTGTAGAGGGGTTCTCACCATTAGCGTCACCATTGACTGGACTCCTGAAGAAGGAAGAGAAGTTTGTGTAGACAGAAAAGTGTAAGCATAGTTTCCAAGAGTTGAAGCAGAAGTAGAAGCTGACTACCGCACATGTGCTAACCATTTTTCTTTGAAGAAGCTAGATCTGGAAACTGTTATGCTGACCTAGTGCGACTCTGTGAATTTTATAAAATTATCCAGTCCGAATTTGATCTCATGTTCTTGATAATAGTTTTAGAAGACACCATTAGGAGAAACATACTAAAATTTTAGGATAAACAAACAAGTAATGGTCAGGGAAAATGATTTTTCTTTGAAGAGGATGAGTCTGGACAGTGAACCGAGAGTTAGGGAGAGTTATAAAAATTTTATCTTTTAATCCAGAAGGAATTAGACTTTTATTTCTTCATAATACTTTTATCTCTAGATCTCAGCTATGACATATTAAAATATCATAAGTTTTGGAATTCATTTAAGGGTTTAATCGAAATTATTTCTGAAACTGTGTGAAAGTGGTGCAGGAATTTCTTTCACTGTGATGTGTGGATCTATGTGATTGATGTGGAACTTTCTTGACATCGTGTTCTTGATGAAATATATTCCTCTAGATCTTGTTTACATCTTGTTAAATTTTCAGAAATTATTGAGATTTTTTACTAATTTTCCAAGAATATTTACTAAAGAGATGCATTCTGTTTTACCCGAAAATTGGTTCTATATTCAAAAACCAATGAATTTCTTTATGAAATGTGATATCATGGGTATTATGTGTACTGCATATGTGGTGACATTTGGCATGTTATATAACATCAAAAGCTGGTTTAGACCTTCGATATTAATGCATCAAATGCCATGTTGAAATTGAGATACATATGTGAATATAAATTATGAAAATGATGATACTGTTGGAGGTGTGAGCCGACGATGCCCCGGGAGTGTCGAGATGCTCGGATGTGGATGCCGGATGCCCAGAGTGTGTGAGCCAGATGCCCCGGGAGTGTCGGGATGCCTGGAGGTGTGTGCTGGAAGCCCTGGAGGTGTGTGCCGGGAGGATTCCTCGTGATACCAGTTGGGGTATGAGATGCCCAGAGGTGTGTGCTGAAGGTTCCTCACGATGCCAGGTTGGGTGTGAGCAATAAGATGAGGGATGCAAACATTGGTCCCTGGGAAGAAAAATGATGAGATCCCTTTGAAAATAAAATTGGAAATTTGTGGCACCCCGAACCCCTCTTAGGATGCCACAGGTACCAGAATTTCTCCTTACTACATTTCTTTCTTAGAAGAGGCGTCGAAATTCATAGACACATTTTTTTTTTTTTATAAAACGGTCCCAGCGCGACTCATCAGTGGAAGCAAAATAAAACATCACCATCTCACCCTCCAACAACCATGATACAAATACACACCACTAATCATCATGATTAAAAGACGAGCCATGACACTTTATTTACATATTTTCCAGATGGGATTTCTTTGGGTCGGTACATCAAAAGGAAAAGCTAGGACTCAGCCACGCCCGGTCTAAAACCCCTAAACGAAACTCTCGACCCACTATAACTCACGTGCATGATCCTCATCACCAGTGTCAGCTAACTATCCCCAAAAAGATCCAGCTCCTACTCGTCACACATGGGCCCTCACACCTAACTCGGTGCATCAGGCAGTGGCGGCGACAACATCCCACGCATCACTCCGTCGCGATGAATATGGACGGATATGAACTCCTGGACAACAGGGCCCCCAGCCAGGCCTACATCGTACATGACTAAACAGTGCACTCGAATATACATCAATCCAAGAACAGAGGGACAGCCAAACTCCTCGCACTCGACCTCTACATCGGATGGTAGGCCGTAAAACACACCCCGCGTGACAGCAGGGAGCGGCATGCTGCTAATCTGAAATGTTGGTCCCCAAAGGGGTGAGTACTTACCTCAAAGCCATCATACAATACAATCACAACATAACACACATGACGTCATGTATAGGTTATCATCATCCATCATACACATGTATCATCAAGGCATCATCACAATACAATCATCATCATGGCATCATCCTATCATACACATGTCATCATCATCATGGCATCATCATATCATACATGCATATCATCATGCCATAAGTGATTGTCATCATATCATATCATATATCATCATCATGCCATAGGTGATCATCATCATATCATGTCATATATCATCACCATGCCATAGGTGATCATCATCATATCATATCATGTATCATCATCATGTATGCATGATTCAATTTCCACTTTTAACTTTCAATTTGATCACCACATCAGGCCATCCGAGGCATTCCAAGGCACCGGGCATTCGGCACCCCCACATTCCGGGCATCTCACATCCCAACAAGCATCACGAGGCATCCCCTCGAGCAAAGACCTCCGAGGCTTCCGGCACGCAACCATTCCGGGCATCCTGATACTCCCAGGGCCATTCGGCAATGTATCTCTATACATTCCGAGCATCCGGCACCCCCCATCTCGGGCATCCTGATACTCCCAGGGCATTATCATCTGCCACATTCCGTTTCCTCATTTATGACTATTCTTGCTTACCAATTTAGGTCTCAACTCAGCATGTCACATGATATAATGGCAAACAAAATCATATTCGGCATTGAATTCATACATGCATCTCAATTCATTGTCATGCATGCATCAAGACCTCATCATACATGGAACAAGGTACAATTATTCATAAAATAAAATATATGGAATTTGTGCCAATTAAAATAATCCATTTATCATGCCCTTTTTACATTTATTTAAATTCCAGCTTGTACCACTTTCAAAAATATTTAATTTAAATATCCATATGATTCTCAAAAATCATAAAATTAAGGCAAGTGATGGAAATGACAATAGGATAATGATTTCATGCAAAATACATGGCCAAATAGAATTCCACACAAATTTCATAATTCACACAAAACAGCATGTAATTTCGGATGAAATCAGAATGCACAGTTTCCGAAATAATTTGATTAAAATATCCATACGACCTCCAAAAATTACTAAATCTTTCCAAGTTATAGCCAAGACACTAAAGTAGATTTTTCATGCAGACTTCCAAGCCAAATTATTTTTAAATTATTTTCTACAGTCACACGAACTTCTGGATCTAACACCGAAACGTCCAGTGCATGCTTCTCCGAAATACTGAGTCTTCACCTACCTATTCTTCTTTGTTTCCTCTAAAATTTGGATATGTTTTATATCAAGATGTTTTCTACAAGTTTCATGAAGAGATCCAAGTCAAATATCCAGAGCATAGTCGTCATTGGGGTCCATGAAGTCTCGGGTGTCCTGTACCTCGTCTCCAGATTTACCGTCTTCAAGATTAAGTCGGTTTACTAGGTTGTACTTGTTCATTTTTCTTCAAATTTGATTATGTTGTATTTTAAGATGTCCCCTACAACTTTCATGAAGAAATCGAAGAGATATTCTTTGTACAAATCAACATGAAACCGCAAATCCACCGAAAGGTCAGTGAAATCGTTCCAGATCTAGGGTCTCCGTAGGATGACAGTTTGACCCCATAAATCTCCACAATTTTGTACCAAATTTTAGTATGTTGTAGTTTAAGATGTTAGCTACAACTTTCATGAAAAAATCAAAGTCAAAATCGAACTCAAAATATATATATGCAAGCTCTCACAATTTTCTGACTCAAACTGTTCATGCGAAAACAGCAAGCAACTCACGAACAAAGCACATTAGCCTCACTCCCATGCCTCCAAACGTCCTAGATTTCGACTATACATGCGAAAAATTGGTGCAAGAGTAGAAAGTGGATTCCCAACTTGCCTCTAGACCGAATGAACGACAGCACATGGCGGCGAACGGGCGGCACACGAGCGGACAGACGGCGAGCAGCTCCTCCTCTCCTCCCTCTCGGCCTCACTCTCCCTCTCTCTCGCACGGTTTCTCTCTCTCCCTTGGCCGAACAACACAACCGGCCACTCTCTCTCCTCTTCTTCCCTTTTATTCCCCCATTTCCTCATCATTTGCAATCATTAGATTGTCTTTGAATTGGCTAATGCATGAGCTCCTCCTTGCTACTTGGCAAAGCTCATGCATGGGCTTGGGCTTTGGGCTTGGGCCTCCCTTGTGGCCAACGGCCACACCTCCTTGGGCCTCAATGGGCCGGCGACAGCAGCCCCTTTCGTGGGCGTAATTAGGCTGACCAGCTTGGCCCACTAAAGCTTAGGCCAATGGGCCTAAGGCCCAACCTAATTAAAAATTAAATTTTCCCTTTTTATACTTTCTTTTATAGATTTTAAATTTTAAATTCCACATGGCCAAAGTCTTGTGACAGTTTATTTATAGGAATTTAATTCATGAGGTGCATGGCCAAGCATAGATTATTATCATTAATCTATCTAATTTAAAATCTTATAAACACAAGCACAAATCACCTAATCTTAAAAGAGACTAATGGCTAAAGCATAAACCATAGGTAATTTTATTACCTAATTAGAGGCTTTAACACACCTTATAGCTTGACTTTGAATTTTGGGATGCCACATTTCTCCCCTCCTTAGAGAATTTCGTCCCCGAAATTAGACACCACTCGTGCCTTCTTGAAACAAATAGGGGTACTTTTCCTTCATCTGATCCTCACTTTCCCATGTGGCTTCCTCCATATCATGGTGTCGCCATAGTACCTTAACCAAAGGAATCTTCTTGGTCCTAAGAATTTGTTCCTTTCGATCCAATATCTGCACAGGTTCTTCAATATACCGTACTTTCTCATCCATTTTGATGGCTTCATGATCGAGTATGTGACCAGGATCCGGCTGGTATTTCCTCAACATCGATACATGAAACACATTGTGCAAATTTTCTAACTTAGAAGGTAGCGCTAAGCGATAAGCTACATCCCCTATCCTTTCGAGTATTTCAAATGGTCCAACAAATCTAGGGCTTAACTTACCCTTCATCCCAAATTGAGATATCCCTTTCATTGGAGATACCTTAAGGAATACATGGTCTCCTACACTAAATTCCAAAGGCCTTCTATGCCTATCTGCATAGTCTTTCTGTCTACTCTGAGCTGTTTTAAGTCTTTCTCTGATAATTTCAATAGCCTCAGTTGTAACTTGTACCAATTCAGGCCCTGTCAATTTCCTCTCGCCAACTTCATTCCAACAGACAGGAGTCCTACATCTCCTTCCATATAATGCTTCATAGGGAGCCATGCCTATACTTTTCTGAAAACTATTATTATAGGCAAACTCTACCAAATGCAATCTTTCATTCCAATTTCTTTTGAAATCAATTACACAAACCCTTAACATATCCTCTAATATCTGGATTACTCTTTTTGTTTGTCCATCTGTCTAAGGATGAAAAGCAGTATTAAACTGAAGCTTAGTTCCTAATGCAATTTGAAGACTTTGCCAAAAGTTCGAAGTAAATCTCGAATCCCGATCTGAGGTAATAGTCACTGGAACACCATGTAAGCGTACCACTTGACCTACATACATGTCCGCATACTTATCCATTGGGTAGTCTATGCGAATCGCTAGGAAATGAGCCAACTTAGTTAGATGGTCCACTATAGCCCAGATAGAATCATGACCACTTGATGTCCTTGGCAATCCTTGCACAAAGTCCATTGTTATATGCTCCCATTTCCATTCTGGAATGTCTAATGGTCTCAAGAGTTTTGCGGGTTTATGATGCTCCGCTTTTACATGCTGACATGTCAAACATTGAGAAACGTACTTAGCCGTATCTACTTGCATACCATTCCACCAAAATTGCTAACGCAAATTCCTGTACATCTTTGTACTACCTGGATGGATACTATAATTACTCTTATGTGCCTCCGACAGAATTTCCTTCTTCAACTCTTCATTGTCGGGAACACAAAGTCGTCCTTGACATCTTACTATTCCATCATCAGAGACTTGAAATTCCGGTCTTTTTCCTAAAGATACAACATCTTTTACTTTCAAAATCTCTGGGTCAAATTCTTGCAAGATTTTAATTTTTTGAATAATCTCGGGTTCTATTCTTAATGCACTAAGCATACCAGTAAGACAATCCATTTCCAATTTAAATTCTGAGTCTCCTACAGACTTTAATAATTCCCATTCTGCCATCCTTAAACTAGCCATCTCCATAGCCGACTTACGACTAAGAGCATCCGCTACCCTATTCGCTTTCCCTAGATGATATCTTATCTCACAATCATAATCCTTTAACAACTCCATCCACCTCCTTTGTCTCATGTTCAATTCCTTTTGTGAGAACAGATACTTCAAACTTTTATGATCCATATAAATCTCAAACTTCTCCCCATACAAATAGTGTCTCCATATCTTTAAGGCAAACACTATAGCTGCTAGTTCTAGATCATGCGTTGGGTAGTTCAGCTCATGGAGTTTCAATTGTCTAGATGCATAGGCTACGACCTTGCCATGCTGCATCAAAACACATCTCGGTCCTTTGTGAGATGCATCACTATACACTGTGAAACCATCAAGTCCGGTAGGTATAGTCAGGATTGGAGCTGAGGTCAATTTCCTTTTAAGTTCCAGGAAGCTCCTGGAAACTCCTTTCACATTCCCCAATCCATTCAAATTTTACATTCTTTCGGGTCAATTTAGTTAAAGGTCCTGCTAGCCTTGAAAATCCTTCAATAAGCCTTCTATAATAACCAGCCAGTCCTAAGAAACTTCGTATTTCAGTGGGTGTCATTGGTCTTGGCCAATTCACTACCATTTCAACTTTTGCCGGGTCTACTGCAATTTCTTTTCCTGACACCACATGCCCTAAAAATATTATCTGGTCCAACCAGAACTCACACTTACTAAACTTAGCATACAACTTATGCTCTCTCAAGGTTTGCAAAACTATCCTCAAATGTTGCTCATGCTCTTTAGGCCCTTTTGAATATACCATAATATCATCAATAAAAACAATCACAAACTGGTCTAAATAAGGCTGAAATATTCTATTCATTAGATCCATGAATGCAGCCGGCGCGTTAGTCAATCCAAATGGCATAACAAGGAACTCGTAGTGTCCATAACGAGTCCTAAACGCAGTCTTAGGAATGTCCTCCTTCTTAATTCTTAATTGATGGTATCTCGACCTCAAGTCAATCTTAGAGAAGACCGAACTTCCTTGGAGTTGGTCAAATAGGTCATCAATTCTAGGTAAAGGATACTTATTCTTAATGGTCACCTGGTTCAGCTGCCTATAGTCAATGCACAAATGCATCGATCCATCTTTCTTTTTCACAAACAAGACCGGCGCACCCCAAGGTGAAGCACTTGGTCTAATGAATCCTTTGTCAAGCAACTCCTGCAGTTGCACTTTCAACTCCTTCAATTCGACTAAGGCCATCCTATATGGGGCTTTTGATATTGGTCATGTTCCAGGCATTAATTCAATTTCAAGCTCAATCTCCCACTATGGCGGCAATCCAGGCAATTCCTCAGGGAATACATCTTGAAATTCGTTAACTACATGAACTTCCTCAAGTTTAGGCTCCTCCCTTGCATAATCTTTAACTATGGCTAGGTACCATTGAAATCTTTTGTCAAGTAACTTACAGGCTTCTACTGCCGAAATAAGTGCTACAAGAAGATGGGTCTGACCTCCTAAAAATTCACAACTAAACTGATCAGGTAAAATGAATCGGACCACTCTTCTATAACAATCCATTCTAGCCCGATACTTACGAAGCCAGTCCATTCCTATAATAACGTCAAAATCATACCTAGCCATTACGACCAAGTCTATTTCCATATCTTTTCCTCCCATTGATATCTTACAATTTCCACATACCAGTGTAGACAATACCATATCCTTTAAAGGCGTGGAAACACAAACAGGCGTCTCAAGGGGCATAACTTCTATCTTATTCAAATGTCTAGATCTTTCGGACACAAATGAATGCGTTGCACCCATATCAAACAATGCATATGCCTTTTCACCATTGATAAAGATCGTACCTGAGATAACATTTTTGGAAGCTTCCGCTTCCTCTTGGGTGACCGCATACACCCTTCCTTGTACTGGTGGCCTCTGAGGATTTCCTTTTGGGTTTGATCTAACAGCACTCTGATATCCTTATCGCACCGATCCAACACTCACTTACGACCTCTCTTGTGGGCAACTTCTCTTATGATGACCCACTTGTCAACAACCAAAACATTTTAATCATCCAGTGCAAGGTCCTGGGCCATGTCGCCCATTAGACCTTTGACAAACACCAGGCTGATAGGGCGCTTTCCCTATATTCGGACCATTTCTAGCTCCCCAAAATTTCCAAAATTACTCTTCTTCTTCACATTCCAGGTCTGACCTTGACCAGAATAAGGTCTCTTACCCCTTCTCACATCATTAAAATTCAACGGTTTCTTAAACTCCGACCGTTCTCTTAACAGTTCCTGCTCCACTAACTGTGCCCTTTCATAAATCTCATTATAATCTCTTATGTTCAAAGGCACTAGTTGCTTTCTAATGTCAGTTCTCAGCCCTTTCAAAAACCTCTTAGCCTTTTCCTCCTGATCCTCAATCAATCTAGGAGCATATCTAGACAGTTCAGAAAATCTAGCCTCATACTGATCTACTGTTAGCTCCTTTTGTTCTAATTGAACAAATTCTGTAATTTTCCTATCCTTAGCACAGTCAGAAAAATGCTTTCTATTGAAAGCTCTCACAAACTCCTCCCAATTAACATTATTACCTGATGGAAAGATTATGTCCTTCGAAGCTCTCCACCAAAACTTCGCATTTCCCTCCAACTGGTAATCTGCTAAAACTATTTTCTCAGCATCAATGCAGTCCAACAGCTGGAAAATTTGTTCCATCCCATCAATCCATTCCTCCGCCTCCTCAGGACTTCCCATTCCATTGAACTTAAGTGGCTTCAGCTTCAGAAACTGCTCCACCAGTCCTTGAGTACGGCGTTCTGCTCCGGGCTGTTGCTACGCCTGCCTTTCCATCAGATTTCTAATATTGGCTAATGCCTGTAGGATGTCTTCCATTCGGGGTTCAGCCCTTGTAGCAGAGGCTTCAGCCCTCGATGGATGAGCACTTCCAGCTCACACCATGACTTTCCTGCAATTTCCAAGCATTGCCTCAGGAATAATCTGAGACTCACTGCCTCCATTCAAAGCAACTACTACTACTTCATAAGTAACATATACATGTTACCGGTACCTAAAGGCAATTCAAAATGAACTACTAGGGATCTACGATTGAATTCTCATCATCCGTTATTCACTTATTTCATTTTACCTCCTATGGTGTGCATTGTCATCATGTTCCTCAATTTCCAAATGAGGCTCCTTATCACTCCACCTATAACCATTCCCTCTGATACCAAAAAGAGCGGCTGTGGCACCCCGAACCCCTCTTAGGATGCCACAGGCACCAGAATTACTCCTTACTACATTTCTTTCTTAGAAGAGGCGTCGAAATTCATAGACACATTTTTTTTTTTTATAAAACGGTCCCAGCGCGACTCATCAGTGGAAGCAAAATAAAACATCACCATCTCACCCTCCATCAACCATGATACAAATACACACCACTAATCATCATGATTAAAAGACAAGCCATGACACTTTATTTACATATTTTCCAAATGGGATTTCTTTGGGTTGGTACATCAAAAGGATAAGCCAGCTTTCAGCCACACCCGGCCTAAAACCCCAAAACGAAACTCTCGACCCACTATAACTCACGTGCATGATCCCCATCACAAGTGTCGGCTAACTATCCCAAAAAGATCCAGCTCTTACACGTCACGCACGAACCCTCACACCCAACTCGGTACATCAGGCGGTGGCAGCGGCAACATCCCACGCATCACACCGTCACGACGAATGTGGACGGATATAAACTCCTGGACAACAGGGCCCCCGGCCAGGCCTACATCGTACATGACTAAACAGCGCACTCGAATATACGTCAATCCAGGAACAGAGGGACAGCCAAACTCCTTGCACTCGACCTCTACATCGGATGGTAGGCCGTAAAACACACCCCACGTGACAGCAGGGAGCGGCATGCTGCTAATCTGAAATGTTGATCCCTAAAGGGGTGAGTACAACCACTCAGCAGGTAAAGGATCCAATAACCACTCGATGCATCATACAATACAATCACAACACCATACATGCCATTCATGCATTCAAGTGTACTTACCTTAATGCCATGCATATACCATCATGCATCATCATCACAATCATATCATATACATGTCATCATCATTATAACCTAGGCATATCATCATCATCATATCCTTTCATATATCATCGTCATCATGTCATACCCATATCATCATCATCATGACATCATCCTATCATACACATGTCATCATCATCATGACATCATCATATCATACACACGTCATCATTCCATGGGTGATCATCATCATATCATTCATGCATATCATCATGCCATGGGTGATCATCATCATATCATACATGCATATCATCATGCCATGGGTGATCATCATCATATCATTCATGCATATTACAATTTCCACTTTTAACTTTCAATTCGATCACCACATCACCCTTTCTGGGATCACCAATTTCATCTCATACTTTACACTCGCACCCCATCTTGGCATCGCGAGAAAAACCTCCGGCATTCAGCCATTTAAGGCCACCGGGCATCCGGCTCCCCCACATTCCGGGCATCTCGCATCCCAACTGGCATCACGAGGCATCCCCTCGGGCAAAGACCTTCGAGGCTTCCGGCACCCAACCATTCTGGGCATCCTGATACTCCCAGGGCCATCCGGCAATGTATTTCTATACATTCCGGGCATCCGGCACCCCCCATCCTGGGTATCCTGATACTCCCAAGGCATTATCATCCGCCACATTCCGTTTCCTCATTTATCATTATTCATGCTTACCAATTTAGTTTTCAACTCAGCATGTCACATGATGTAATGAAAACAAAATCATATTCGGCATTGAATTCATACATGCATCTCAATTCATTGTCATGCATGCATCAAGGCCTCATCATACATGCATCAAGGTACAATTATTCATAAAATAAAATATATGGAATTTGTGCCAATTAAAATAATCCATTTATCATGCCCTTTTTACATTTATTTAAATTCCAGCTTGTACCACTCTCAAAAATATTTAATTTAAATATCCATATGATTCTCAAAAATCATAAAATTAAGGCAAGTGATAGAAAAGACAATAGGATAATGATTTCATGCAAAATACTTGGCCAAATAGAATTCCACACAAATTTCATAATTCACACAAAACAGCATGTAATTTCGGATGAAATCAGAATGCACAGTTTCCGAAATAATTTGATTAAAATATCCATACGACCTCCAAAAATTACTAAATCTTACCAAGTTATAGCCAAGACACTAAAGTAGATTTTTCATGAAGACTTCCAAGCAAAATTATTTTTAGATTATTTTCTACAGTCACACGAACTTCTGGATCTAACACCGAAACGTCCAGTGCATGCTTCTCCGAAATACTGAGTCTTCACCTACCTATTCTTCTTCGTTTCCTCTGAAATTTGGATATGTTTTATATCAAGATGTTTTATACAAGTTTCAAGAAGATATCCAAGTCAAATATCCAGATTATAGTCGTCATTTGGATCCATGAAGTCTCGGGTGTCCTGTACCTCGTCTCCAGATTTACCGTCTTCAAGATTAAGTCGATTCACTAGGTTTTACTTCTTCATTTTGCTTCAAATTTGAGTATGTTGTATTTTAAGATGTCCCCTACAACTTTCATGAAGAAATCGAAGAGATATTCTTTGCACAAATCAACATGAAACCGCAAATCCACCGAAAGGTCAGTGAAATCGTTCCAGATCTAGAGTCTCCGTAGGATGACAGTTTGACCCCATAAATCTCCACCATTTTGTACCAAATTTTAGTATGTTGTAGTTTAAGATGTTATCTAGAACTTACATGAAGAGATTAAAGTGAAAATAGAACTCAAAACAAGCATACAAGCTCTCACAAAGTTCTGACTCAAACTGTTCATGCGAAAACAGCAAGCAACTCACGAACAAAGCACATTAGCCTCGCTCCCATGCCTCCAACCGTCCTAGATTTTGACTATACATGCAAAACATTGGTGCAAGAGTAGAAAGTGGATTCCCAACTTGCCTCTAGACCGAACGAACGACGGCACACGGCGGCGAACGGGCGGCACACGGGCGGACGGACGGTGAGCAGCTCCTCCTCTCCTCCCTCTCGGCCTCACTCTGCCTCTCTCTCGCACGGTTTCTCTCTCTCCCTTGGCCGAACAACACAACCGGCCACCTCTCTCTCTCCTCTTCCCTTTTATTCCCCCATTTCCTAATCATTTGCAATGATTAGTTTGCCTTTCAAGTGGCCAATGCATAAGCTCCTCCTTGCCACTTGTCATAATACATGCAAGATGGGCTTTGGGCTTTGGGCTTGGGCCTCCCTTGTGGCCGACGGCCACACCTCCTTAGGCCTCAATGGGCCGGCGACAGCAGCCCCTTTCGCGGCTCAAATTGGGCCGACTAGCTTGGCCCATTAAAGCTTAGGCCAATGGGCCTAAGGCTGAACCTAATTGAAAATTAAATTTTCCCTTTTTATGCTTTCTTTTATAGATTTTAAATTTTAAATTCCACATGGCCAAAGTCTTGTGACATTTTATTTATAGGAATTTAATCTATAAGGTGCATGGTCAAGCATAAATTATTATCATTAAGCTATCAAATTTAAAATCTCATAAACACAAGCACAAATCACCTAATCTTAAAAGGAGACTAATGGCTAAAGCATAAACCATAGGTAATTTCATTACCTAATTAGAGGCTTTAACACCTTATAGCTTAACTTTGAATTTTGGGATGCCACAAAATTAAATCATGCGCATGGATGTGTGCATATGGCATGGGATGAACCTCATGGTAATGCAAGCATAAATGCATGGCTGCTTGATGATATATGTACAAGTGCATGGTGGTATATGCACGTTGCATGGTAATATATGCATGGCTGCCTGATGATATATGTACAAGTGCATGGTGGTATATGCATGCTGCATGGTGATATATGCATGGCTGTATGGTGAGGTATGCTCGAATGCATGGCTGATATGTGCTTTATTCGTGATACCTTGATTGTTCTGTCTGACGCATCATGTAGTTTGGTAGATCTTTACTGCTGAGTGGTTGTACTCACCCCTTTGGAGATTAACATTTCAGATTGAAAGATGCCTCTGCCACCGGTCATGCGTGGTACTTACTATGGATTGCCATCTGATGTTGAGGTGGAGTACACGGAGCATTCTTGTGTTAGTGTACCTGGTCTGGTGTTTGTCCAAGTCTGTGTCTTGGTTATGTACGATGTGGGTCTTGCTGATGGCCTTGTTATCCAAGAGTTTTTGTCTGTTCATGTCCGGCGTGATGGAGTGATAATAAGGATGCTGTCGCAGCCTCCAACTGATGCATCGGGTTGGGTGGGATCGAGCGTACGGCTGGTGGAGGATGACACTTTTTGAGTTAGCCGACACTAGATGATGGATGGGTGTAAATGTCAAACGTAAGGTCGTGTTCTTTTGAGTTAGCCGAGCATATTTAAAAGCCTTGGCCTTTTGCTATACCGACTTGAGATGTCCATCACAATTATGTAAATAAAAGTGACTCGGCTTTATTGTTTTATATGATGAATAGTTGGTGTGCATTGCATTATTGTTTGTCTAGAGATGGTTAGGGAAATTAGATTATGCTTCCGTAATATGAACTGCGCTGGGACCAAATTTTAACCCTTGGGATTTATGGGCCCGCTATAAATAAATGGTATCAGAGTGGTATATTAATTATAGTGCTTATGGCGACCCTAACGGATCGGGGGCCGTCGAGGGGTGCCATAGGTGAGCCGTGTTCGAATCGATTGAGTTAATAGATGGTATTGAATGTATCGAATTGACTCGATTGATTGATTGGATCAATTGATTGATGGTCTAGGTTGAGTTTATAAACTGTACTAACGTGCAGGAAGGAACTGAGGCAAGGTAAGTCTTCTGCCTTATGTGGTTAGGCCTCTAGGCGTATTTCCTTCCTAGTCGGAGTTTAGGGGATGAACTTGCCGAGACATTATCTCACCCCGTCGTGAGCTCAACATTTTCAGGTCTGTAGATGGTTGCTCCTCCTAAGCATTTTGGTCGGCCAATGAGGGTTACCGAGCTCGTTTTTAACTACCGTGATCCTAGAAGTCACTGGATCTACGAACTTGTGGTGACCACCATCTAGGTCGAAGAGGGTTTACCTTAAAGGGAACTTCATCAATTCAGAGTGCGGTTTCGCTTTGGACCCAATGAATTCCGTGTGGGTCCCTTACGGGGTTTTGAAGTTCCCACTGTGATAGTCGATGTTATTCTAGGTGAAAGTGCAGCTAACCCTCTCGATGGTGTGGTGGAGGACTCGACGCCCCCGGAGCCTGTGGAGACAGAAGGATCGGTGAACCTGTCTGACTAGCTGGTCATAGGACAGTTCCCTTTTTGTTGAGCCCATCTTTTGTAGACAACCTAGTATTGTAATAAAACATTGTGTGTTTATGAAAGCATGTTTGGTTGTGACTTGTTTCCTGCTTTCCTATCCTAAGTTGTATGTTGTCAGGGGTATTCTTTCGCTTCTGCATGCATATTAAGATGAATGGGTCGGCGACGCGTCCTAGGACGTTGTATATTTATTGACCACTAAGGGATGGGCACGTGCTCGACGATCGGGGCGTGACAAACAAACCACGACTAACAACCAACAAATCAATTCGCAAGCAACCTTACTTGGTTTGCTATACCCTGCATGTTGAATCTCAGCACAATACACGCAATGCACATGGCCATTAGATGATACAGTTCATCAATCACATATGAGTCGCGTCACAAGCGATCTCACTTGGCCATTGTCACACCCTACATGTTATCGATTCGTGCATACATGCCATAAAAAATGTGCTCAATTCCTGCATGACTGGAACCAACGATGCAATTATTCTCATACATTCTTGCACATTAGTGCGCCACCTATCTCACATCAATCCACCACACGCATCCGATTATAAGGTAAAAGCATTATGACACGTCCCATATCGTGCCACATAATTTCACCACATAATAAGGGGCAACAATCTCAACACTTAAACGTGTTCCAGTTCTTACGGCCCATTGGCCACAGTCAACTCCTAGTTGATGGTACAACTAACTCCCAAGTCAGTGGTACGGCTAACTTCCCCGTCAGCAATCCAGTCAACATCCCATTCGACAATCCGGTTATTTATGACCTCCCGGCCATGGCAAACTTCCCAGTCAGTGATCATCCAACTCCTGCCGGGCTACCAATAAAAATCGGGCTTTGTCTCACCCCGTCTGGCATGGCAACGTCTAGAACTCCCCCTAGACAGTATCCCAAAGAGGGACACCGGTCCAGAATCTACTGCAACAGGCTTCTGACTCCCATCCAGTGTCGCCCCTAAACTCCTGTTGGGTGGCGTTCCAATTCAAGTTTTGCTCGCACAAGCTGATATACGGACGTACATCAGTAATGGGTTCGACTTAGCGATCATGCAAACATACCCTCGAACAACCCTTTTTCCCCAATTTGTGAAACTCACTCAATTCATGCGGATGCCCATGCATTTAAACACCCCTTCACTTCATAAAATCACCACACATGAAATTAGACAACTTTTCGCATTCTGGATAAACAGTGCACGTGAACAGTACTCTGTGAACAATACCGCGTGAACAGTAACTTGTGAACATTGTCATTTGAACAGTAAATTTCCAGAATTAAATAAGTAATAAATTAAATTGACAAATTAAAAAAATATTAATTAAAGCAAACAATCAATCAATCAAAGCTAAACATACTTAATTAAGCAAATAGGCTTCATTAAGCACGTAAAGCGAAATTAAGCTAAACTAATCTAATCCATCCATCTAACCACCTATCTTAGGGCTAATATAACTTAATTTAACCTCCTAAACTAGAATTAACTCTAACTAAGCCAACCCTAAGCAAGTTTAAGCATTAATCAATGGATTAGAAGCTAAACTCATCCGTTAAGCGGGTCAAAGACACGGATGAGGCGGCGACGATGGAGGCTACGCTCGGGAACCTTAACCACAATGATCCAAGGAGGTCCCAAGGCTGAAATAGTAGCAACAAGCTCTATCTCCCACTGCAACTCCTGGAATCCAAACTGCAGGAGGAGAAAATGTGTTTAGTGGCTTGGCTAGAGTTCCGGTGAGGGGTTGGTGGACTACCGGTGGCACCTGTAGGTCGAGGTGGACTTGTTGGTGGCTGGGCTGGGTGGAGCTTGGGTTGACATGGAGGAGAAATGGCTTAAACAAGCGAAATAGACGAAACTTGGTAGCTCCAGGCGGTACCGCGAGCGGCAGCTTCTGGTCGGCCGGCGGGTTAGCTGGCAGCTCAAACCGGCGAGAGGCTGGGTTAGGGCTAATAGTTTGGACCTTCTAAAGATGATGGTGGGTGGCATGGGAGTTGATTCGCACGGGAAGGCAACAATCAACTCAGCTTTTCACAAGAAGGTCTGCTGGAGCAGAAGGAAGAAGGAATGAGAAACAAGGGGAGAGAAGCTACGAATTTGCTTCAACTGAAAGAGGGAGAGAGAATGATGGGATAGCTGGCTGTCAAGGCCTCATCAAGGCCATTGAAGGCTTACTTCAAGTCCCCATGCACATGACATCATATTCTCTCTCTTCTTTTGCCCTTATCGACATGCTTTTAGGGGCAAAATGGTCATTTCCACCTTGCGCAAATCCCCAATCTACCCTTGGACTGAAAATGATGGGCGTGCCTAAGAAATAGGCTAGGAAATGAACAGGAATGGGCTCGGAAATTGATTGGGCTTGAAATGGCTAAAGGCTTAAACAATAGGCTTGAAAGGTGAAATTGGTTGGTTGGGCCCATTGGGCTCACTTACTTGCCTTGGCCTTCTATGGTGGCTATCCCACCTTGGGCCTAAGGCCCTCACTAGCCTTGCTCGGCCCACGTGCTCATATGCTCACTTCCTTAGTTCGTAAGTCCTTTTTCCCTATACTCGGTTTAACTAGTGCTGTCAACGAGTGAAGTAGTATCGTCCAAAGTCCATCCCGAACGTTCCTGATAATTCGAAGTCCAATCTTAGGTTCTCATGCCATGTCAATTTCACCCAAAGCCATTTTGGGTACAACTCAGACTGATTGGCAGCTTTCAGAATTCACGCGTAACTGACTTATGCCAAATCACGTTCAAGACATCTCGACACATGGACGTCCTTGACTACATGAAATTGCGGAGGATAGATTCTAATTTCAAAGTACACGATTAATGAGGATCGACATAGGATCGTTCGAGGGTTCGATAACAGTAAACGCAATCACCCGTCGTTCCATTATGTTCTGTCTACGAATTAACTTTTAGTAGTCCTTGAAATCGGCATGTCTATCTACAGGATCGTCCTCATGCAAGTCTTACAGTCAAGTCGTTTTCTCAGGTCAAGTTCTTTAGCCGCACGAATTCTACCATCATTAGCATTTCCCCTCAAGGTCAGTATTTCAGGAGTGATCAATTCCGAGTGAGATCAACCAACAATGCATTGACGAAATTTACATTCATTCATCCCTTAGAGGACTCGAATTTCAGGATGTCACAACTCTTCTTCTCTTATAAAAATTTCATCCTCGAAATTTAAACCATTAAAATTCTTCTATCCCGTGGTGTTGCCAGACCACTTTGATTAAAGAGATTGTCTTGGTACACAGCGCTTGTTCCTTTCGATTTATTACTTGAACCGGTCTTCACTACTTCTCTACCTGACTTTTCTGGCGACTTTGAGCAGTTTTAAGTCTCCCTTAGATTACTATATCAACATCCACTGACTGTTGAACTAACTCTGGACAGCTAATCTTCCGCTCTATAACTTCATGCCAACAAACTAGAGTTCTGCACTCTCTGCCATACAATGCTTCAAACGGTTCCATCTGGGCAGTCTATTGATAACTGCTAAAGTGTGCTTCTGGCAAGATCTCTCCTTTAAGCTCCGCATTATCGAGTACATAGAATCGTCCACAAAATTTTAGTGTTCCGTCCTCAGTAGCTTGCAAATCAGCCTTTCTCTTTTCCGTATCTTCCTCCAAAATCTTCTGGATCTCTAGATCTATCAACTGCAATGTCTTGATTCTTAGGATTTTGAGGATGGCCATAAGATTTGAAACGTGGCCTACCTCATATTTGAAATAGAATTTCCAACTTCTTCGAGTAAAATCCACTATCACCAACTGCACAATCGATGCCTCTCGATTCAACGTATCTGTAACTTTACTAGCTTTTCCGACGTGATACAGGAGGTCACAATCACAGTTCTTGAGAAGTTTCTTCCGACAACATTGTCTCTTGTTCAATTATTTCTTAATCCTCAAGTGATGATAACCCATACTTAGGTCAACCTACAAGAACATTGAAGCTCCCTGTAACCGATCAAACAAATCGTCAATTCTTGGTAACGGATACTTGTTCTTGATTGTCACCCGATTGAGTTGCCGATAGTCGATGCAAAGGCACAATGACCCATCTTTCCTTCTCACAAACCGAACTACTACTCCCTAAGGTGATGCACTAGGATGTATAAATCCTTTAACCAACAATTCCTACATTTGCACCTTTAGTTCCTTCAAAGTTCCATGCATGAGTCGAGTTTGGTTCATACTTTTTCTCAAATGACCTTGACAGCATCGACTGACTTCTCGGTAATCCCATCACAAGGCCCATCGTGATGTGTTCCTATTTCCACCCGAAAAACTCCAAAGGTTACAAAAATCTCCAGAATCAAATGAAATTGAAAGCACTGGTGCGATAGTTAACTTCTGCTTAAGCTCTTGGAAACTAGGTTCGCACTTAGTTGTCCCTACGAACTTCTCTGACTTCTTCAACAATCTGGTCAGAGACATAGCTATTGCTGAAAACCTTCCCACAAACCATCTGTAAAAACCTGCCAATCCCAAGAAACTTCTTATCTCTGTTACTATTGTCGATTTTGGCCAATTGATCACGACTTCAATATTGGTTGTGCTCACGGAAATCGAGCCCATGTCCTTACAAGGTCTGAAGCACTGCCCTTAAATGTCTTTCATACTCCTTTAGACTCCTAGAGTACACCCAGATGTCGTCGATAAACACTATCATGGACTTGATGTTCCTTTCTAGGAGCAAACCGGATGATTCCCCGGGAAACACGTTAGAAAACTTTCGTACTATCGCGATGCTCTCTACATTCGGCTCCTCAACTGTCACACACACTACAGTTGCCGAATAACCTCGACAACCCACATCCAATAACTGGTTGCTTTAAATGACGAGATCAAAATAAACGAGGGTCCTCCTCGATTTTCGACAAACTTGACACTTTCTCCCACTAACAAGTTAAACTGGATTATTACATAACAATGATTCATTACAAAAAAATGCTCATTGAGCCAATGTTTTTCATTTACAACCTCAAAGTTATACATAAGCAAAAATAGCCAAGTACCACTCTAACCGGTAATTTTCCTTTTTTACAACTTCATTTCAACAAACTGAAATTTTATAAGCTCAACAAAAATTCTAATGTGCCATTTTTATAAAATTATCCAAAAAAATTCTTCTTCTCATTGGTGCATGGCTTGGTTCATTCTTGTCCCCTTCGCCATCCTAGTGGCGTCCTGTCTGTGGTGCATTCCCTCTATTCTGTCCCATCAGTGGTGATGATAGCAACTACTATGGTCCCATTGGCTTGCGCGGACAATCCTTCACCTGGTGCTCATGTTCGTTAAATCCGTAGCACACTCCCGTTAAACTAGGGCACGAAGGGGGTTCATGCTTCCTTCTACAAATTCAGCATTTGCCATTTAGGTTGGGTGCCGTTTTTCCGATCCTACCCTTTCAGTTGGGCCAAATGGGATACTCGCCTCTTCCTGAGCCGATCACCAATTCTGCTTGACCCAAACCGCGACCCTGATGCGGCGGCTTGTTCATTCAAGTTCCTCTCTAACAACTGGGCCCGTTGATACAGCTCATTATGATCTTTCAGATCTAATGGCACCAGCGGACTCCTCAACTCTGGTCAAAGGCCATTCTTGAACCTTTAGCTTTGTCAGTTGGATCCTCTATCAGCTTGAGGGCATATTGTGATAGCTCAGTAAACTTGGCCTCATATTGGTCCATAGTCATCGAACCTTGACGAAGGCGCTGAAATTCCTCCATCTTCTGTTCTCTAGCATTGTCGAAGAAGTACTTGCCATTAAAAGCTTTAAGGAATGCGTCCCACATCGGAATCACACCTTATAGGAACACTGTTCCTCTGGTGGCCCTCCACCAAGTGCTTGCATTTCCCTGTAGCTGATAGACTGCAAGGACGACCTTCTCTTCCTCCGTGCACCTCAACAGTGCAAAAGCCTTCTCCATGTCTTGGACCCAGAGTGTTGTAGCCTTGGGGTCCCTTGATCCAATTAACCTTGGCGGTTTTAACCTCATAAACTAATCGACAAGCTTATGCATTGGCCTAAGCAATTACGTTCCCACATGGAACCTCGGCAGGTGTAGTAGCAGCGGCGGCAAAGGTAGCGACAACATGATTTTGGGCCTGCTGCCCTACCGCGTTTCCCAACAACTCTAGCGCCCGTACGATCCCATCAATTCTCGGATTGCCGGGTGTTGCTACACTAGTACTGGCCTACGGTGGTACTCTCTCACTTGTGCTGACCTGAGCCGGCGCTCCACCTCGGGTACCGACCCTAGTTGGCATCCTACCCCTAGTGACAGACGTCATAGACCTCCTCCTAGGAGTCCTCTGATCCGGATCACTCATTCTATAGGATCTCTATAGAACCTGCCTTCCAATTACACCAAGAATTAGGAAAACTAAGTGACCCTCACCAAACATACTACCGAATAGCTAGACAATCACAGGCATCTACATAAGGAAAAAGCCTTTCCTACTAACTATCCCAAAACCCATCACACCTTATCACTCCAAACACTAACCTTGCTCTAATACCACTTCGTGCAGGGATGTCACACCCTGAACCGTAGGAACGCAACAACCCCTTCCTGGTCGATAGAAAGCGACGTCCTAGGACTCATTGCCGACCCTTCATTTTTAATCTTTCATTATGTGCAAGCGAAAAACAAACCATCTCCCCATCAAACAGACAATCAAACAATCAAATAGGGATAGTGAGATGAATAGTAGAAACAACAATCTCTTCTCATATAAACATTTTCATATTGGATTAACCTACAGAGGATCGTTTCCGATCTACAAAACCAACAGAGGAGCCGATCCATCCTCTAAGCCAGACCATAAAGAAACTAGGCTAGGCTAATCCAACTATACACAAAAAGAACCCTCGGGTTCGGTGCTACAGTCACTCGGACCCAGCGAACTCAGACTCCATAGAGTCATAGACGGAGGCGTATGGCTAATCCAACTATACACAAAAAGAGCCCTCGGGTTCAGTACTACAGCCAAAGCGCCATTCTAAGGACCTGAAAGTGGTTATATAATAACCAGTGAAATATAAAATCTTAGCGACTCCTCCCCCTAATCCCTCGATTAGGACACTAACTCAACTCAGGTATCTCTCTAGAACCACCCCACAAACAAACCACGACTAACAACCAACAAATCGATTCACAAGCAACCTTACTTGGTATGCCATACCCTGCACGTTGAATCTTAGCACAATACACGCAATACACATGGCCATTAGATGATGCAGTTCATCAATTACATAAAAGTCGCGTCACAAGCGATCTCACCTAGCCATTGCCACACACTGCACATGATCGATTCATGCGTGCCTGCCATAAACAATGTGCTCAACTCCTACATGACCGGAACCAACGATGCCATTATTCTCATGCATTCTTGCACATTAGTGCACCACCTATCCCACATCAATCCACCACACACGTCTCGATTATAAGGTAAAATTGTTATGACATGTCTCATACTGTGCCACACAATTTCACCCCATAATAAGGCGCAATGATCTTAACACTCAAACGTGTTCAATTCTTACGGCCCATTGGCCACGATCAACTCCCAGTTGACGGTACGGCTAACTCCTCAATCAGCGGTACGGCTAACTTCCTAATCAGCGATCCGGTCAACTTCCCAGTCAACAATCCGATTATTTATGACCTCCCGGCCATGGCCAACTTCCCAGTCAGCAACCATGCGACTCCCGCTGGGCTATCGATAAAAATCGAGCTTCATCCCACCCTGTCAGGCACGGCAATGTCTATAACTCCTACCTAGACGGTATCCCAAAGAGGGACATCGATCCAGAATCTACTGCGACTCGCTTCCGACTCTCGTCGGGTATCGTCCCCAAACTCCAGTTGGGTGGCGTTCCAATTCAATTCCTGCTTGCACAAGTTGATATACCGACGCACATCGGTAACGGGTTCGACTTAGTGATCACGCAAACATACCCCCTCACATCATTTTCTCATAAAAGCGATTCATTTCCAATGTCCCTCGGACAACCCCTTTTCCCCTTTTTGTGAAACTCACTCAATTATGCAGATGCCCATGCATTTACACATCCATTCACTTCATAAAATCACCACACATGAAATTAGCCAACTTTTCGCATTCTGGATGAACAGTGCACGTGAACAGTACTGCGTTAACAATGCACGTGAACAAAAACTTGTGAACAATGTCGCGTGAACAGTAAATTTTCAAAATTAAATAAGTAATAAATTAAATTCATAAATTAAACAAAACATTAATTAAAGCAAACAATACATCAATTAAAGCTAAACATACTTAATTAAGCATATAAGCATCATTAAGCAAGTAAAGCAAAATTAAGCTAAAATAATCTAATCCATCCATCTAACCACCTATCTTAGGGCTAACATAACTTAATTAAATCTCTAAACTAGAATTAACTCTAACTAATCCAACCCTAAGCAAGTTTAGGCACTAATCGATGGCTTAGGAGATAAACTCACCCATTAAGCGCGCCAGAGACATGGAGGCGGCGGGGATGACGGAGGCTACGCTTGGGAACCTCAACCATAGCGATCCAAGGCGGTCTTGGGGCTAAAACAGTAGCAACAAGCTTTGCCTCCCACTGCAACTCCTGGAAACCAAACTGCAGGAGGAGGAAAGGAGTTGGGCGGCTTGGCCAAAGCTCTAGCGAGGGGTTGGTTGGCGACCAGCGGCACCTGGGGGTCGAGGGGGACTTGCTGGTGGCTGGGCTAGGTGCAGCTTGGGTCGAAATGGGGGAGAAATGGCTGAAACAGACAAAACTGGGCATTTCTAGGTGGTACTGCGAACGGCGGGTCAGCCAGCGGCTTCGACCGGCGAGTGGTTGGGTTGGGGTAGACGGTTTGGACCTTCTGAAGATTATGGTGGGTAGCACGGGAGCTGATTCGCACGGGAAGGCAACAATCAACTTAGCTTTTCACAAGAAGGTTTACTGGAGCAAAAGTAAGAAGGAAGGAGAAACAAGGGGAGAGAAGCTACGAATTTGTTTCAGCTGAAGGAGGGAGAGAGAATGATTGGAGAGCTGGCTATTAAGGCCTCATCAAGGCCATTGAAGGCTTGTTTCAAGTCCCCATGCACATGACATCATCTTCTCTCTCTTCTTTTGCCCTTATCGACATGCTTTTAGGGGAAAATGCTCATTTCCACCTTGCACAAATCCCCAATCTGCCCTTGGTGTCACGCCCCGATCCTCGAGCGTATGCCCATCCCTCGATGGCCGATCTTAGGATGCGTCGCTGACCCTTTCATTTTAATGTGCATGCAGAAGCAAAACAATTACCCTTGACAAAACATAACATGGGATAGGAAAGGCAGGAAACCATTCACAACCAAAACATGTCATTATAAACACCCAAGGTTTATTTACAATAGTAAGCTATCTACAAAAGACTAGCGCAACGAAAAGAAACTTTTCTATGACTAGCTAGTCAGACACATTCGCCGATCCTTCGATCTCCACAGGCTCGGGGGGCGCCGGGTTCTCCACAGCACCATCAAGAGGGTTAGTTGCACTCTTGCCTAGAGTGGCATCGACTACCACAGTAGGGACAAAGCCCATGAGGGGACCCACACGGAATCCATTGAAACCGTAGCGAAACCACGCTCTGAACCGATAAGGTACCCTCTAAGGTAGGCTCTCATCAACCCAGACGGTGGTCACCACGAGTTCATAGACCCATTGATCCCTTAGGGCATCGTAGTAAAAACACCGCTCGGTAACCCTCATCAGTCGACCAAAACGTTTCGGAGGAACCGCCATCTAAGGACCTGAAAAAGTTGAGCCTACAACGGGGTGAGACAATGTCTTAGCAAGTTCACCTCTTAAACTCCAACTAGGAAGGAAACATGCCTAAGGGCCTAGCCAGACAATACAGAGGACTTACCTCGCCTCAGTTCCCTCCTGTAAGTCAATATAGTTCATAATCTCAACCAATCAATCATTGCTCGCACAAGCATGAACTACCAACACACATCAGTCCATCAATCAATTCAATCCAATCGATTACACACAATCGATACCATTTATCAAACAATACCATCTATCAATTCATCAATATGACTACTGCTCGCACAAGCTAAAATGGATGCAATGCACTCACAAGCTTATATACATGGTAGCTCGCACAATCTAACATATATAGATGGTAGCTCACACAAGCTTATATATAAATGGTAGCTCACACAAGCTAATATATAGATCGTTGCTCTTACAAGCTGATAAACGATCATTGCTCTTACAAGCTAACATATAATGCTCACACAAGCTGACAGTTTAATGCTCTCACAAGCTGAAATGGTACACAACACCCATTTTCGGTATCAAAACCAGACACCTAATATTTTCCAAATAATTAAATTTTCACAATTACCACTCAATTGTACAATTGAACAATCACTTGTAGAAACTAACCACACCACTGTAATTAGCACGAAATTCTAACGACCTGCTCTCCCGGTATAATTTCTGGAAAATATTAATTAAATAAATAATTAACTAAAATTTGAAAATTAAAATAAATAAAAACAAAATAATATTTAAATAAATAAATAATTAGTTAAAAGTCTAATTAGGCTTACACTAATCTAATTGCCTAATTAGACTAATTAAACCATCTACTAAACTAATCAACCACATAATCTAATTAACATTTAACTAAGCTAATCTAACCACCTAAACCACACTTAGCCTAATCTAATCACCCCTTCAGCATAATTAACTCCATAAGTAGAGTTTAGTGAATAAACTCACCAGTTTAGTGATCAGGTGAGTCCACGACAATGGCAACGCCAAGGCGGGTAACAAACAACCCTGTGGCGACACCAAGTGAGGCTAGGAAAGGCCCGGAAAAGCCTCACGAAGCTCACAGTGGGGTTGTGAGATCCGGTTCTACCCTTGGCTAGAAGAACTGGTTGAAGGGTTGCACGGCTTGAGGAAACGGGCTTGGCAGGCGGCTAGGGGCGACGGTGGGCTAGGCGGGGCTTCCGGCGGCTAGACGAGGACGGTGGCGCAACTTCGACGGCTGGAAGGGAGCTCAGGACGGCGGCTGGGCTCGTGGGATAGTGAGCACGCAAACGAGCGATGGGCGCAATGTGCGACGAGCATCGGCGGGCTCGAACGACTTCAGGTGGTACTTGGCTGGCTCAGACGGGCGATGGTGGGGCTTGGTTGGTCTTCAGCTAGCTTCCTCTAGTTTCTTGAGCTCTCAAGTGACCTCAACAATGGGGAAAGCAGCTAAGGGAAGGAGAGAGGAGCTGTTGAAGAGAGAGGTGGACCCCTTGGCCTCTTAGACCTTCAACACTTGGCCAGCTTACTCAAGTGGCTGCCCCACCACTTGTAAGCCATCCACAACCCATTTCTCTCTCCCCAAGCTTCCTCAAGAAGCCTCCCAAGTGGTCTAAATGTTGCACCCCTCAAGGCTTACGAATTTTGGCCATTTGTACTTCAATTTCATTCAATTCATCTTCCAATCAATCTAATTGAAGCCCAAAAATTCCAGCCAAGGTGCCCACTCTTAATCCATGATTTTTCCTCATCAATTGAACCAACTTGACGGTCATGGGTGCGATCAAAAATGGTCCCTCGAATTTCCCAGTCCAATTTCGCTAAACTTTGAATTTCCGCTAAAAATCTCGATTTGCAGAAAAATCTTCGGAGGATGAGTCGACATTCCTTAAATGACTTGTGACATGACAAAACTTTCAATTTCTAAAATTGGGTTCAATTTCGGGGTTAATTTCAACCAGACATGATTCTAGCGTGACCTAACCTACTGGGTAGCTTTTAGGAATTTTTGGTGCAATTGACTCGTGATCGATTATTTTAGAGCCACGTGTACATATCTGACACATTGGCGACTCTCGGTTATCGTGAAAATCTTGAGGTTTTGAATACGGTCACAGGGTACCAAAGTGAGAGACAATCGGTCTAGTGCCGTTTGACACAAATTTTACAATTAGGTGAAATCACCCACTCTTAATTACATGCCTATGTTGAATCGACCTATCTCTGGTCGCTAATTGATTTTTAATTGTGTTGTAATGAAACTTGCAGATTAGTATGGTCGAGTAGTCGATTCCTGGTCAAATTCTCAAGTCTAATGCGCTTATATTCCTCAACGGCTTCACCTGATAGGCTAGTTATCTCTTTAGTGGCCAACTCAGAGAAAAGAACTATAGGTGCGTCAATGAAAAGCCTAACTCATTCAATCGAATATAGAACCTGAAATTCAGGATGTCACACTTGGGCTGAAAAATGATGGGCGGGCCTAAGAAACGGGCTAGGAAATGAATAGGAACGGGCTCGGGAATTGATTGGGCTTGAAATGGCTAAAGGCTTAGACAATGGGCTTGGAAGGTGAAATTGGTTGGTTGGGCCCAATGGGCTCACTTGCTTGCCTTGGCCTTCCACGGTGGTTGTCCCACCTTGCGCCTAAGGCCCACACTGGCCTTGCTCGACCCACGTCTTCATAGGCTCGCTTCCTCGGCCCGTAAGTCCTTTTTCCCCATACTCGACTTAACTGGCGCTGTTGACGGTCGAAGTAGTATCGTCCAAAGTCCATCCCAGACATTCTTGATAATTTGTAGTCTAATCTTAAGTTCTCTTGTCATGTCAATTTTGCCCAATGCCATTTTGGGTACAACTCAGATTGACGGGCGGCTTTGAGGATTCACGCGCAACCAACTCGTGCCAAACCACGTTCAAGACATCTTGACACATGGACGTCCTTGACCACATGTTGCGGAGGATAGATTCTTATTTCAAAGTACATGATTACTGAGTATTGACCTAGGGTCATTCGCGGGTTCAATAATAGTAAACGGAATCACCCGTCGTTCCATTATGTTCTGTATGCGAATCACTTCTAGTTGTCCTTGAAATCGGTCTGTCTATCTACAAGATCATCCTCACGCAAGTCTTATAGTCAAGTCGTTTCCCCAAGTCAAGTTCTTTAGCCTCACGAGTTCTATCCTCATTAGCCTTTCCCCTCAAGGTCAATATTTCAGGAGTGATCAATTCCGAGTGAGATCAACCAATAATGCATTGACAAAATTCACATTCATTCATCCCTTAGAGGATTCGAATTTCAGGATGTCACATTTTGAGTAGGCCTCCAGTGCAAGGAATGGTGTATGTTGTCACCTAAAGGGAGGCAGAGAACTCGAAGAACGTGGTTACAGGTATAGTCTCGTTGAATGACCATGTTGCTTATGCTTTGTTTGATCCTAGAGCTTTGCATTCTTTTATTTTTGAGTAGTTTGTTAAGTTAATGGGGTTAAGTCCAAAACCATTGGAAGCGGTCGTTAGTATATCTACCCCATTAGAGAATAAAGTATTGTCTACGGTAGGGTGTCCTGGTTGCAAGTTAGCAATTAGTAATCGAGAGGAAAGAGTAGATTTAATTGTGCTAGCAATGTTTGACTTCGATGTTATTATTGGTATGGACTGGCTCACCAAGCAACGAGCCACCATGGACTGTTATCTTAAAGCAATTCAGTTTAAACCATTAACGGGTGGTAGTTTTGAGTTTGTTGGAAATCGAGTAGACCTTTGGTTACTTTAATTTCATCGCTTGAGGCAATTCGATTGTTGTTGGATGTGGGTTGCCAAGGTTATTTGGCAACCATGGTTGACACATTAGTTGAGGAGCCAAGGATGGAAGACATCGTCATGGTGCGAGAATTTTTTGATGTCTTTCCTAAAGAGTTGCCTAGTTTACCCCCTGAAAGGGAGATCGAATTTGTGATTGAGTTGACCCCAGGGAGGAGCCAATTTCAAAGGCACCGTGCCGTTTGGTGTTATCGAAATTAAATGAATTAAAGATGCAAATGCAGGAGTTATTGGACAAAGGATTTATTTATCAGTGTGCATCACCTTGGGGAGCACCAATTCTGTTCGTAAGCAAGAAAGAGGGTTCGTTGTGTCTTTGCATTGACTATCGGCAACTCAATCAGGTGACGATCGAGGACAAGTTTCCATTGCCAAGAATTAATGATTTATTTGATCAGCTGTAGGGAGTTTCAATATTTTCCAAGATTGACTTGAGGACAGGTTACCATTAGTTAAGGATTAAGAAGGAGGATATACCGAAGACGGCATTTTGTACGTGTTATGGTCACTACGAGTTCATCATAATGTTGTTTTGATTAACCAATGCCCCAGCTGCTTTCATGGATCTAATGAACCGAGTGTTCAAGGAGTACCTAGACCAATTCGTGATTGTATTTATCAACGACATCTTGGGGTATTTGAAGAGTTTAGAGGAGCATGAAAAACACTAAAGGATGGTACTTCAGACCCTATGGGAACACGAGTTGTATGCCAAGTTCAGTAAGTGTGAGTTTTGGCTAACTCGTGTAGCTTTCTTGGGTCACGTGATTTCTGGCAAAGGGATTTCCATAGACTCAACCAAGATTGAAATTGTTATGAACTAGCTGAGACCAACAACGGTGACTGAGATCCGAAGTTTCATGGGATTGGCCGGCTATAATAGACGGTTTGTGGAAAGATTTTCTGTGACAACCATGCCCCTGACACGATTGCTGAAGAAGGAAGAGAAGTTCGAATGGACGGACAAGTGCGAGCGTAGTTTCCAAGAGCTTAAGCATAAACTGACTACCGCACCCATGTTGACAATTCTGTCTAGTCCTAGAGGATATGAGATTTATAGCGATGTGTCGTAGAAAAGATTGGGTTGCGTTTTAATGCAACATGGGAGAGTTGTTGCATACACATCTCGTCAGTTGAGGCCTCATGAGTTGAATTATCCAACGCATGATTTGGAACTGGCAGTGATCATCTTTGCCCTAAAGATTTGGAGGCATTACTTATGTGGAGAAAAGTTCCAGATCTTTACGGTCCATCAAAGCCTGAAGTATTTGTTCTCTCAGAATGAGCTGAACATGAGGCAGTGTTGTTGGATGGAACTTCTTAAGGACTACGATTACGACATCTTATATCACCTTGGAAAGGCCAATAAGGTCACGGATGCGTTAAGTCGGAAGTCACTGATTGCATAGATGATGGTTTAGGAGTGGATTCTACTCAAAGGAGTTCGAGATTCAAATTTCAAGTTTGAGGTATACCACCTTTCAAGTCTCATGGCTACATTCAGAATTGAACCGAGAGTGCAAGCAAAGATTAAGACGCTGTAGTAGATAGATCTTGAAATCCATAAAGTTTTACAGGAGGATGCAGAAAATAGGAAAGTTGATTTTCAAGTTACGGAGGACGGATTATTGAAGTTTCGTGGATGATTGTGTGTTCCCAATGATGTGGAGCTTAAGGAGGAAATTTTGTCAGAAGCTCATCGTAGTAGTTATAGCATTCATCTAGGCAACACAATGATGTATCAGAATTTGTGCCAGTACTATTGGTGGAATGGTATGAAGGCAGATATCACCAAGCATGTTGCCAAGTGTTTGACGTGCTAATAAGTGAATGCACATCATTGCAAACTTGGCAGACTTTTGCAACCCCTGGAGCCTCCCAAGTGGAAACGGGAGCATATCACAATGGATTTTATGATGGGATTGCTGAAGAGTCAGCAAGGTAATGATTCATGGTCGATAGGTTGACAAAGTCTGCTCACTTCATCACTGTACGAAATGACTTTGCATTAGATAGATATGCCGACTCGTACGTGCGATAGATATTTTGTCTTCATGGGGTGCCAGTGATAATCACGTCTAACCGAGACCCAAAGTTTATGGCAGCTTTTTAGAAAAGTTTACAAACTTCCTTGAGAACGAAGCTACAATACAACGCGGCCTATCGCTCGTAGACGGATGGCTAGACTAAAAGGACTATTTAGATGCTCAAGGATATGCTGCAAGCTTGCGTGTTGGATTTTAAAGGTAGCTGGGAGGAACAGTTTCATCTGATTGAGTTTGCCTACAACAATAGCTACTAGTAGAGCATCAATATGACACCATTTGAAGCGTTGTATGGCAGGGCCTGTAGAACTCCTGTCTGTTGGGACAAAATTGGAGAGCACAAGATTACGGGCCCTGAGTTGGTTTAGCAGTTAATGGATGCCATCAAAGTCATTCGAGAAAGGCTTAACACCGCCTAGAGTCATCAGAAGAACTATGTAGATAAACGACATAAGCCTTTGGAATTCGAAGTATGTGAGCACGTTTTCCTTAAGATGTCATCAATGAGAGGTACTTCGTATTTTGGCAAGAAATGGAAGCTAAGCCTAAGGTATGTTGGCCCTTCCGAGATTCTGGGGCAGATTGGGACTTTGGCATATCGTCTCGTGTTACCACCAAGACTTGCTCAAGTGCATGATGTCTTCCATGTGTTGATGCTAAGGAAGTATGAACCTCATCCGACCCACATGCTAAATTTCGAGGAAATAGACATGGACAAGAGGGTGTCATACGTGGAAAGGCCAATTCGGATAATGGATCAAAAGGAGCAAGTGCTACATAGCAAGACAATTCCCTTAGTAAAAGTGGTCTAGCAATACCATGGAATGAAGGGAGCCATGTGGGAAAGCGAAGAGTCGATGTTGTGTCAACACCCCCACCTTTTTGTTAAAGAGTTGTAATGGTTCAAATTTCAATGACGAAATTTTTCTAAGAGTGGAAGAGTTGCGATATCCCAAAATTTAGCCCTATTTCGAAATATATGAAATGGTTATTTCATCGACGCACTTATGGTTATTTTACTCTGAATTGATCACTCATGAGTTGGGTTAAAATGCGAAAAACCAGAGAATTTGGTTAGGGATCGATCGCTTGACCATAAGGATCGACAAGGGTTAATACTATACTGTTATAAGTCAGCTAGCGAACGGATAAATCAATTCAATGAAGGTACGTAGTCAAGTCACGGGTGATTCCACATGATTATGATATTCACCTCGAACGACGATAAACTGATTTTCTATTGATTTTATATTCATGGTACATAATTGAACTCTTGCGATTACATGATAACTGATGGTCATCCGCGATTTGAAGAGGCACAAATATGAATCGAAAATTATTGACCACGGGTCAATCGCGTGAGAACCCCTAAAAGCAACTAGATAGATTATGTCGTATTAAAGTCACGCTCGATCGATTTTTAATCATGAAATTTAATTCGATTTCAGGTATCAAACTTTCGAGAGTTTCAGATTAAATTATTGGACGTCATTTCATTGTTCGTCAAATTATTGGTGAGTTCGAAATTTTTGGAAAAGGAATTGTCAGACGAAAAATTGGAGACTGGAAAAGGGAAATTTGGATCCAATGTCAAAATGGTGAATTTTAGCTTTAAAGATAAAAGGAAAAGAAAAAGAAATTGTGGGGACACGATATGAGGCTAGGAGGGTTTTGAGGGAGGTGGGTGTGAGAAATGATGGGATTTTGGAAAAAAATTCAGGGAAAATCTTTCTCTTCTTTTTTTTCTTTTTTTTCCCTCTCTCTTCCTCCCTTTCTTTTTTCTCTCCCCCGTGCGTCCATCCCTCCCTTTCCTTGCTGCAGCCTGCTTTCCTTTATATTTTTCTTCTCTCTTTGTCTCTCTCCCTCACTCTTCTTTTCCTTCCTCCCCCCCCCCCCCCAACCGAAGCTACCCCATTTTCTTTCCTCCTCAAGCTGCTGCCATTTCCCCCTCCTTCTTCATTTCTTCACCCCCCAAAGCCAAGCAATGTGGCATCCAAAATTTTTGACAACCCTCGAATATGCGATGGCCCATAACTAAGTGATGGAATTATCATCGGACTGTGTTATTAGTATCATATACGGACATTGTTTTGTTATCATCATCGGATCAATTTGCCTCGTTTAGTAATGGTCCGATCGTCAAATAAATTATGGTCTCGTCAAGAATTTTCCTACGTACCTTTACTAGCGAGACCGAGGATTATTTCGAAGGATATGTCGACAAGTTACCTATAATTTGAAATTTTAGCCGTTTCCATTGGGAGTGTACCCTAGGTAAGGAGCCGAGAGACTCCCTTTTACGTTTATGCTGCCCATATTGCTCGAAGACCTTTGTTCCCCGGCCATGTACACGTGTTGGATGGGTCAACAACTAAGGAGATGTTGACCAAAAGGCCACGTAGCCTCCCCCACTCGGCTGCCAACGAAGAAGAAAACTTGGACAGCTGCTGCCACGTGACCTTGTCTTCAGTAGCCAGCGAAGAGAGAAAGAGAACCGAGCGATGGCCACGTTGCTTCCACCCGTCCTCACCGCCTTTCTGCTACCGAGACCCTCCTCGATTGTTGACTGGTTTTCAACAAAACCAGTGACTAGAAAACAGCAAGCAGTCGAGCAAAACAGAGAGCGAGAGAGAAGACCGAATGCAAGCCACGTTTCTCTCTCCCTTTTCGGTGGCCAGCAGAGAGAGCGTCCGGGACAGCATGCAAGCGACGTTCCCACCCACCTGTCCTCGCCTCCTCCACCTCTCCATTGCAGCTTCAGCCACCTAAAATCCTGCATGCAAGAAATTAATTAACCAATTAATCAAAGGAACAAAGAGGAAATTCGGAATAGAGGAGTAGAGAGAGGGAAATCCGAGCTGAGCTGTGAGTAGAGAGAGAGAGTGGTCAAGAGAGGGCTGTGAGCGAGAGAAGTGTGAGCAGTGAACGATCCGAGCGTGTGAGGGCAGAGAAGGAAGACTGCCCTCCGTCCGTGTCCGTGATCGAGCTGCCGCCATCTACGCCACTAGCCTTCGTCGCTGTTGAGCCAAGTCTGAGACACCCCCGAGCCCCTGTTTTGCTTGTAACTAAGTAGGAAGACTTGAGGCAAGTGGAAGTTCATTAATCTATGTTATGCATGCTGTAATTATCTGGTGAAATGCTGGTAGATGCGAGAAAATGCAGAATTGGCAGCTGCATGTTGATTTTGGATGAGTGAAATGAAGATTGAATGCCAATCTGTGAAGGATTGAATGTGAAGCTGCAGTTTTGTGTTGGATTGAGCTTGATGAGTACTAGATTGAAGTTATAAGTCATTGAATGTTTCAAAATATATGTGTGAGTAAGCTGTGATTGTCAAGTAAGGTAAGGAAATGGTTGCCGAGTGAAGAGATGTAGTGTATGTTGCGGTGAGTGAGCATAAGGATGAATATATGCTTGAGCTGAGCTGTGGAAGGTTTCTTTGTTAAAGAAAAACCTATTGAAAGTACTTCTAGTTGCTGTGGAAGAGTCTTGAAGTGTTGTGACATAGATTAATAGAGAACTAAATGGTTAAATTGAGCTAGCAACGAAGAAAACCGTATATAATGATTCTGTTTTAGAAAAATTTAGATAGGAAGTCTTTTTATTGCGTCGCCTTGATTTGTAAAGATGAAGATAAGGAAATGAATAATTTTAGATTGAGTTCGACATTTAACTATGGTCATATGAATGTAAAAATATGAAGATAGAAGTCTACCTATTTAAATCAGTAAGCTGTTTCGTAGATAATAGCTTGACCTTCGATGATTATGTGAATTTTCTGTAATTTTCTGGATAGAATTGGACTCCGAACCCTTAATGAAAGTTGTAGGAAACATCTTTTGAAATAACATACCAAAATTTTAGAATAAATGAACAAGGTTTGGTTAGCAAAACGATTTTCCTTGTAAATGTTAAATCTGGAGGCTATTACAGAATGTTTGTAAAGAGTATAGCGATTACTGCTCTTGATATGAAATGAATCTGACTTAGTGTTCTGCATGAAAATTTTTCCTTTAGGTCTTTTTTATAACATATCCAAATTTCATAATTTTCTGAGTTCATTTAAGGGTTATTCCAAAATTTTCATTAAAACTGCACATTCTGGTTTTTAAGCTGTTTTACTCCGACTTTGCTCAACTGATTTCAAAAGTGAATGCATCTTGGGTTGTTATGTGATATGATGATAATGGCATTGGCATATCATTGAATATTGAGATTTGATGGAGACTCATGGGACATCTTGCATTGCATTGAAAAGTGTTTTTAATATTAAGATGTTAATTGTTACCGTTGGACCCTCAGGTCAACGATGCCCCAGGAGTCGGGATGCCCAGAGGTTCGAATGAGTCAATGCCATTTGGATGCCTGGTTGTATTATGAATACATGCCCAGAGGTTATTCCACGAGAGTGCCGGGATGCCCGGTTGTATTATGATACATGCCCGGAGGGTGAGGGGTTGTATTATGATGCATGCCCAAAGGTTAGGGGTAACCATGTCTATGGTCCCCAATGATTCCTCGTGATGCCAGGTGGAGTGCGAGATGCCCAAAGGTTCAAATGAGTCGATGCCCTTTGGATGCCCAGTTGTATTTTGAATACATGCCTGGAGGCTTACACGACGCCAGGGTTGGGTGCGGAATCCCAGAAGGATGCAAACATTGGTCCTCTGAGGGATAAAACCTTTTGAATGATAAAACGGACGATTATATTAAGTGTGAGTGTGGTCTGGTTATGGGACTAAATTGTATGGCATGGAATGGGACGTGTCATAACAGTTTGGCCCCATGATCGGGACTTGTGTGATTGGACATGATGCATCTTATTGGTTGGAAATGCACTGGTCATTGCATTGAAGAGTTATATGGTTTGGATGCATACTCATTCATTGATTGCCTATCTTGTCTATCTTGCATGAATCTAGATATTGATGGTACTGCGTGATATAGCTTAATGAATCTTTTACTGCTGAGTGGTTGTACTCACCCCGTTTAGGGACTAACATTTCAGACTAAGTCAAGATACCCTGTTGCCACTGCCACTAGCAGATGGACCGAGTGATTGGATATGGCTGCGAGGAGGAGGACAGCAGAGGAAGGAACTTTTGGACGCTGACACCAATCGATGGACTTTAAGTATACGACTGTTGGAAAAAAAACGTTAGTCATCTTTTGAAATATAGCTGAGTATTGAAAACCTTGGCATTTTGGTGTATTGACGAATGATGTCCATCTGGTTAAAGTAAATAAAAGTATTCAGCTTTTATCTTATAAAAGTTTTAGTTGGTGTGCATTGTTTCTGAATTTGGAATTGGGAGATGTTGGATTTTGCTTCCGCTATATGAACTGTGCTGGGACCGATCTAAATGATATAAACCCCCAGGACTTATGGATCCATTATAATTCTATGGTATCAAAGTGATATATTATCAGGATGAGTGAAAGGCAACTGATCTGTGGCGACCCTAACGGTTCGGGGGCCGTCGAGGGAAGCCACATCAAAACCCCTCCCCCCCCCCCCTTCCCCTCATTTGCTTCGATTTTGCTCATGCCATTCATCTTCATTTCCCTTGCTTGCCGCCCATCTCACCCACACAAGCACCACCGCCCACACCTTCATAACCCGCCTCTCACTCATCATCCCACACCACCAACTCCACCGCCAATCTTCTAAGTCACTGCTGCTTGAGCTGCCTGTCTGTCAAGCCACACACGCTACCACCATCACCACCACCGGCACACTTGACGCCATTGATGTCACCTCAAGCCGCCATTCGCTCGAGCCATGAGCTTAAGCTGCCACTGCCACTGTCGAGCCTTCGTTTGAGCCGCGAGCATCACATTCATGACACCCTCGCGTCGCCGTTGCTATGAGCTCGCCGTCGCCAGAAACCCATGAGTTAACTTCCTAATCATGGATTAGGGTGGTAATTACATTTAAGGGATAGATTAGTTTAGGGATATAATGCTTAATATTACTTAATTTTGATTTAGCTTTAATTGCGATTAAGGATAGTTTAGATTAAATTTAAGTGCAATTAGTTTAAGTAATTACAATTAGATTAATTAAGCGTGGTTAGATTAATTAATTGAGTTTAGTTTAATTAATCGTGATTTATTTAATTAGTCGTAATTATTTTAGTTAACAACGATTAATTTTAATTAAGTATAGTTAGGTTAATTAATTGAGTTTAGTTTAATTAATTATAATTAGCCTAATTAATCGTGATTAGCTTAATTAATTGCGATTAGTGTAATTAATGATGGATTAGCCGTTTAGTAGAATTTTATGCCCGTTTTTCCAGATGAGATTGTGCTTAATTTCGATCGTTTGAGTATTATTATGCTATGTTATTGATTGTCCAATTATACATTTTATTTATTATATTGAAAAAAGGGTTTATGGGCAAGAAAATAGAGAATTTTGAGGTGTTGGGTTTAGATGCTAAATTTTAAGTACTAAATAAAAGAATGGGGTTTTAAAATAGAAGTGTGCAAAGTTTGATTGGTTGATTTCAAATACATGACCACGTACGAATATTTTACTAGGTTTTCTAAATGTGAAAAATTGCCAAAGTGATTATTTGAAAATGAACTATTTTGTTATTGACCAATTAATGGCAACAAAAATTGAATTGATTGATGGTGTGCTTGAGTGGTTATTTAATCAAACCCGTCACCCAATGGGAGTTTGGGGGTGATGCTCGATTTTTATCGGATGCCCAGCAGGGGTCCGGATGCTGAGTTGCGTTTGAGGCCGGACCGATGCTCCTTTATGGAATGCCGTCTAGGCGAGAGTTCTAAACGATGCCATGCCTGATGGGGTGGGATGATGCCCGGTCATGCCGGAAGACCGTCGACTCTTGTGTTAGCCGTGGCCCGAAGGGTGGTAATAATTGAAACACCTGTGTTGGCAATGCACATGGAATTTTTAGAATGTATTCTGATTATTATTTACGCATATTGCACTATTATTGCCATGTGAGATGTGCTAATATGCAAGGGAGTGCAAAGGCAAGGTAAGTTTGTATGTGCGTGTTTAGGTTGTCCCTGAGGCAAATTAGCTTCCTAATCGAGGTTTAGGAAGTTGACTCACTAAGATTTTTCTCACCCCGTTGTTGTTGAATATTTTCAAATCCTTAGTATGGATTGTTGCCTTGGGATATGGATGTTGAGACGACCATGTATCCTATTCTAGGGACCGATTGGACCCATGAGTTGGTAGTCACGACCCTATGGGTAGATGAAGGGTTGGCTTATTTAGTGCCTCACATTTACAAGGCATGGTTTATTAATGAGGCGAATGGTGGTCGGATTGGTCCACTTCAGGGTTTTGATGGACTACCCTTCGAGAATGTGGGAGGGCAAGTGTAAGACCCCTTGGATATTGACATCCTTGATGGTGTTGTTTCGAACCCAAAATTCGACTCGGACTATGAGCCCGTGGAGGAGTTTCCTTCTGACTACGAGTCCAACTCTCTACCGGGACACTAGAGCCGGTGCCTAGAGTTAGTGAAGCTATAGTTCACCCAAACTTTTCTGACCCTTTTGGTTCATAGGTTGTGTAGGAGTTGCATTTGGTTGTAGGCATGTACATGTTAAACTTCTTGGATTAAAAAGTTGATAAATAAATCGCCACTTTTGGAAATCATCTATTGTGCTTTGCTATCCCTGTTGTTGTTGATTGACTGGGTGTTTATTTGAGTTGCTTCCACATGCGTTTAATCGAAAGATAAAAAGAATGGGTTAGCAATGTATCCTGGGACGTCGCAAATTTTAATCTACCATAGTGGGATGTACACGCGTTTACGGTTCGAGGCGTGACACTTTTCCCTCCTGGCGTGGCAACTAGGCAATGATTAGTGATGATTGAACCCTTGATATCATCTATTGCTAGCATTTAATTGATCACTAAATACAACTTATGACACTCAAGTAATCACTCATGTTTGTCCCATATATGCTGGTTTGCAACAAAATAGAGAAGCTATTGGTTTATATTCAATTCAAGCAAAAGAATGCACCACAACATATTGACCAAATACATATCCATCATTGATGGTTTATATTCAAGAACAAGCAAAAACATAGTACAAGCAGCATCTCATTCACTTATTCCATTTCATTGACCTCTACACAAGCACAAAAATTAACCCACAATACATATGATAACACAAACAACAACAAAGGCTTAATGATCTTGTGGACAACACAAACTTCTTCTCATCATCCTAAAAAAATAGCCTACATTTGATCCAAAACAATTACATTTGTCCACTCATTTTCAACTATGGCAGCCAGAGGAAATTCTTCTCATCTTCAAGTGCTTTACATTTTATTGTAAATTTGGATAGATAACTGTTGACACCTAAATTTTGGCGATTTCTTTAAGTGTTTATTAATTGCATTGGAAAATTAGGGATTAATTTCTAACCCCTTAACAAAAAAATTTCATTAAAATTGCATCACATATAGACATTAGGAGCATTTGCGTCACTAGTTTAAAAATTTATCAAAAAAAAATTACAAAAAAAATTAAAATTAAAATAATCGAAATTAAAAAAAATGAAAAAAGAAAAGAAAGAAAAAAAGAGGGGGGGTCGAGCCGGGTTTGAACAAGCCTTAGGCTGGCCCCTTCCTCTCTTTCATTTTCTCTTTCCCTCACGTTGGCTTGGCCCAGCCTTTTTTCCCCTTTAGACCAGCCGGCACATGAGCTAGTTTTCTATCTCCTATCGTCCTTCTTGCACACCTGCAAAAAAGGAAGAAAAACAACAACGGTAGAGGGGAGAAGGGGGAACAATCAAATCAAGGGACGATTGGCTGGAGTTGGTAGTCGCGGATCAGGCCGACAAGGGTAGTTGGCATGGCAAAAAAAGGGCATTCGCGGAGAGAAGAAAAGGAGCAAATGAGGACTTTTTAAAAATGGGGGAGAGGATAGAACACCAGCACAAAAGGGGGAGAGAAACACAGAGCGAAGGAGAGGGAGGAAGGAAGCTTGAAGGAGCAACAAGCCGCTGCCAGAGGTCCGTCTGCTTACCGTTGTTTGCCGCAGCTATTCCCCCGAACGAAAACAGAGGGAAAACAGAGCAGAACACAGAGAAGAAGGGCGAGAGACAGACAAGAAGAACACAAGCACTGTGAGAGAGAGAGGGAGAGATAGAGCGCACAGAGAAAGAAGAAGTCCGAGCGAGGAAGCGACTAAGGGAGAGCAAGGGAGCTTCAGCCGTCGCTTCAGCTACACACGAGCCCCACCGAACAACCCCTTGGCCAACGTCCTCAAGTCGAATCCGGTAGGTCCTTCTCACACCTTATTTTTACCCTATTCTGTGCATCCCGGGGCAGAGTTTGTGATCAACTGGTTTGCGTGAACTCTAGCCTCGTCCACTCCCTCTCTTGTTGTTGTACGTCTTATTATTTGTTGCTGAGAGTCTCATTTTGGGTTCGGGTCCTGGTTGAGCTAGAAACCGTGCAATTCGGAAGTACACTCCACCTGTTTGGTAAAATGTTTGAATGAGATCTAGTCTTGTTTCGTCGTTTTGAACCAGAGTTGAGCTGTTTAGGCACCGTCCCACCTAGCCGAGGTTTTCATCTGATTTTTTAGCATCTCAGACATAGCCATGCCACTCAACCCGCGGCCACTCTTGTTGCAATGCATGAAGGGTGCGGATTTCTTTTGTTATGGGGCACTGGCGGCGGCTCTCGTGGCCATCGAGTTGCCTCTGGTCGAACGAGAGCTGAGCATTAGGCTCGCCTTGGTCAAGGCGGTGCCATGACGCCTTAGTTGGACTTAGAAACACGGCATCTTGCTACAACACCACCTCCGTCGCGACTGGTCTGTTGCGAAGCTGCAGGTCGCGAGATGGGTTAACTGGCCAAACCTGATGTTGTCACTAGACTTTCGTCGTCGATGGCCTATGTAGAATATCAGTTGGCGGCCTAAGAAATGTTGGTGTTAAGAGTTTTAGTTTCTAGAAATAAATTGCAAACAGAGGGAGATGTTCAATGAAGAAGACATAGAGGAGTAGAACGCACGGAGGGGAAGGAGACCAAAGGGGAAGAGGTAAATAAAAAACAAAAGAAAAAGTGTAGCCAAAAGTTAAAAAAAAAAAAAAAGCAAAAGTTGCTTCGGGAAGGAGGAGTGGTCGAAGGGGAAGTGCAGGAGAAAAGACAAAATAGGGAAAAGACAAAAATTAATTAAAAATTTTAATTAAAAAATATTATTAATATTATTTTTAAAAAAAGCAAAAAAGATTTTTTAAAATAGGTTTTGTCTTTTTTAGGATAAGTTCGAGTCGTTGGATCAAGCTAGTGGGTCGGATTGGGTTTATCCGGTCTGAACCCGTTTTCCCAAATATAATACTATTATATATTAAAAAGTTCAAAAATTCAAAAATTTTCAAAAAAAATAAAAAATTTCAAGAAAATAATAAAATTTCAAAAAAATTTCAGAAAATTCAAAAACTTAGAAAACATTAAAAAATTTGACCTTTTTAAAAAAAATTAATTAAATAGATTAAATAATAAAAAATATATTAAAAAATTGCAAAAATCTAGTTTTTTTTGGAAAATTCGAAAATTCCTTTTTAAAAAATAGAAAAATCTAAAAAATATATAAATAAATAAATAAATTTCCACGAAAAGGTTTAATCTTTGGAGTAATTTTCTCCTAAAAATAGGAAATCTTTCAATTTGGAATTATGTTTAAGTTTGATTAAGTCTTTAAGGCTTTACCTTAAGGTTTCAATTGTCCTTAGGGACAAATGCCTTTGAATTCACACTATTGATATGTTGATTTTGGCTTCTCTTTAATCTAGTTAGGATTAGTATTTATCTTTTCTTTGATGTTAAATTTTTGGTCTGTCATGCAATTTATTTAATCGCTTTCCTTGGTTGCTAATTATTATTTTAATGATTGTGCACCCGTATAATCACCTCACATGTTAGTGGGTAGGTATAAAATTAATCCAAACTGCATGACAAAAATATTTTCTTTCAACATGAACAAGATTAGGTACCAAAATGGCACTAATTGATTAATTAGTGTAATCAAGTCCCTGACCCTAGATTTCTCTGATTGCGTAGAAAGTGAGGTATACTCCCATGCCTCACTTGGTTTCTAGCCAACCCTAATAGGCTAGTGGTGACTCATCATTGCAAAATTCTTAGAAACACCCTAATGTCATGCGAGGTATGGGCGTGGGAGAGCTCGCACCAAATCATGGGCCTTAGGTCCATCCTTAGGCAATACCCCTAAATCTGTTCCCTCCCACCGAGAGGTAGGTCGCAACAATAACAAAACAACACCTTAATAAATGCTTGGTAACACTTTCGTTGAATTTTCATCCTTGAAACTTCATTCTTCAAGTGTTTAATTGAAGATGCTTGAGTTTGCATTAAGTCAATGCCAACACCTAAATTTTTGCCCAAAAAATCATTTCCAAAAAATGGGAACTTATTTTTCCACAAAAAATATTTCATGTCAAATTCTTGCATTATGGAAGAAGCTCTTAAAAAAAAGAAATAAATAAATAAGCAAGTTGGGGCCAATGATCTAAATGTGACTAGCCAAGCCCAATAGATCAAATTGGAATTAGAATAGCAAGTTGGGGCCAATATATGATTTCCAAAAATTGAGGGACCAATTCACAAATTTTGCAAAAATTCTATCAAGCCATTAAATCATCATCTTGGCCCTCAATTAAGTTCAAATTGAACTTGGGCTAGATTGAATTAATCAAATCTAGCCAAAAGGACTAAATTGCAATGAATTTGACATTTTCAGGCAAGAAAATGGCTAACTTTGAGGGACTTACTTGCAAAATTAGGTGGGGACAATTGTGAAGGCTGGTCAAGATCTTAAATTACTATGCATAAACTTACTAATCGATCAAAAATCGCAGCCAAATTGATGGATTAGTGCACACAAACCAGCTACCAAAACCCAGTTCATGATTTGGTCTCAATTTGGAGCTACTAAGTAAGCAACTTGGTGGCCCCACTATATCCCACTCAGCCACCTAATTAGCTTGATCTCTACACATGATGGAAGACTATAATAAGTAGTGCAAGTGGACAAAAATTGGTCAAGGATAAGCTACTGAAGGCATGTGAAAATCGCAACAAAATCCACACACTCAACAGCTGCAAAAGTTGAAAATTTTGGCCAAGTCAAAAAGTTGGTGGACTAGCTCAGTTAGCATGCTCGGTAGGTAGGGCAAAGAGCGACCAAAAGAGGGCTTAATTCAGTGAATAAGAGCTTTGAAGTAAGCTCTTTTGAGGCATGAAAGGTAAGAGACAAAGAGGAGAAGAGAGAGCTCATGGTCGTTCTCCAAAAACACCCCCACAAGCAACTCAAGAAAAGCCAAACCCAGAAATTCCAAACCGACCCCCGCAGAGAAAAGTGAAATTTTCACAAACTTTTAGCCAAAATTAGCCAAAACCTTCAACTAGAGATTGAAAATTCACTCAAAGATCTTTCCAACCATAGGTCGCACGTCCCAAATGGAGATCAGAAAGGCCTCCTAAAGCCCCCTAAATCCACACCCTCTTGGCTGGGTAAGAAAATGAGAATTTCTAGGTGTTTTGCCCAATTGGTCATAGGGGAGGGAAAGTGAGTATTGTTGAGAAAAGTGAGACAAATAAGGAAAATCATTACTTGCAATCCAAACTAGAATACATATTGTTTGGTTGGGTGTTAATTTGGCCAACAAAAGAGGTCTCGAAGTCTAATTTTGGAGATCAACAAAAACCTTCGTTGTCAATTTTTTCTCTGTAGATCTCATTTTCCAGTTTGAAGGAACCAACTTCCATGTGCCCCCCGAAGACAATTTCTTAGTTTCCTCGGCCAAGAGCCACTTGCAAAAGAAACTAGGAAGCAAGGAAAGAGTCTTAGATGTATTTTTGGTCAAGCTTGAACATATTTTAACCATGGAAAACCAAGTGGAAAACCAGCCTGGAAAACTGATTTATGAGGCCTCTTCAAGAGCCATATATGTTTGACTTACTACTCCCCTTTGCATGCGTTTTCTATCTTCACGAGCTTGATGAATGTCAAATGGGAGTACAAATGATGCTAAGGTTAGCTTGGTTTGATCTTTAAATTTTCGAGTAAACCATGAGATCATCTACAACTTGAGCCAAAATCGAGCCCATCTACATTGATTCATGGCCGGTCAGTGTGGACCATGCGTGTAAGCTTCTTGAAGAGATCGTTTTGATGTGTTTGATTGATCATTCTCTGTGATGTTTATTGCATTTAAAAGTCTATGTTACCTACTTTCATTTTGATCAAGTGATCATTTTCGTAGATCTTGCATGTGATGAGTGTCGGGGCTTGAATATGGGCATGCAACCTATTTATTTGACTTGGGTTCAAACCCAGATTTGCAAAATCAGCTCAAACCCACATATTTGAGAATGATTTTAGCTTGGTTTTTATGTGTTTTAAACTATGATTTCTATTTAATATTGCGCTTTGCATGTGATAGTATAACCTTGATACTTTAGTTCCACATGAGATTACTTATGGATCGAGATTGAAGGCCATGAACATGGCTCCAGGAAGTTGCTTGGGCTGGTTTAATGCACATCAAGTGTTCGACGAAATATTCATGTACTAGGCTGTAACATCATTGATTCTGGCCTCATAAGGATCGACCATAAGGTCCTAAAAAGATCTATCATGGGCCATTGGCCATGGATCGATCAGTTCAATTGGCAAGGAATCGTGGACCGATCGACTGACTGACTGGTCACAAATTGGTCGAGGTGTTAGCCCTGAATTTTCTACCGATCATACCAATGGGATAGGATCACCTGCTCATAAGATGATTTTTTTATCATAAGAATTGGTCATGTGATGATTTTGGATTAGCGGATGGTCATGGGTCGATCGGACCGGTCGCAGCTTTCGATCACGAGTTATTCCGCCCGGTTATACACCGATACACGGACCATCCAAATTGATCAAATGTGACTGTCCTCTGACCAAAAATGTATCATTCCCTATTTAATTCTTAGTGATCAAAATGGAACCTCGAATTGGTGATGTCCGATTATGGATTGGTAATGCACCGACCATGAACCCTACCGGTGGATCGGGTGCCGACTGGAATGAGCCAGGGATAGACCCGGCTGCTCCATCATTAATTCTACAGTTCATGAGTGCCTTGGCTTAGTGCTAGGCCATGGGTAGCCTTAGGATTGGCCTCAAACCAATCAAAGGACAATCGACCCTGCTGGCCGACCGACTGCCCAAAGGAACGGTTTGGGTGAATATGGGACATAATGGCTGAACCTCAAGTGTACGTGATTCGATTTTTTGAGGTGTGCCTAATGATCCCTTCCTTGGCCCCGGAATCAACTTGGACAAGAGAACTTGTAACATTCTTGATTTCAACCCTTATTTTGGCCCGACTAGTAGGCTAAAGATCGATATGCTAATGGTGGGACTGGGCCATGAGCCGGCCTGAGAGTCTGTGACGAACCGAGTAGCCTATTCGGGGATCGACAACCCTAGGATTGGTTATAGAGTATTTGACCATGGAAAGGTTATTCAACCATAAGGATCGGTTGTGGGACGATTCCATACCACTACGAATCGGTGGACGGTCGTGGCTCGACCTTGCCCGGTCATTGTACCGGTCGCGGGTGATTTTGCCCGGTTGTTGTACTGGTCATGGATGATCATGGACCAATCTAATTCGACCGTGAGTTGAGGCGGATCAATCGATCCTACATGATTACATGACAACCGATAATCGACCATAGATCAAATAAACTCAACGTGGTTCAGTGTCAGATTGGCCATAATTTGTGGCGCAGGACCTTGAACTAACTTGTAAACCAACCAGAGGACCGGTCGACCAATCCAAGGCCTCACCCTTGGACCCCATTGTGAGTCTTTTCTTGATAAAGGGGAAATCTGAACTCGGTTTCACCGGTTAAGCCTGATTGCATTCGGCTTTATCTGATCATGGCTTAGGCATAAACCTCATGCCAAATAAGGTAATCGATCGTGATTGGACTCGATTGACTACCACCTAAAGAGATGGCCTTCTAGCTTGATATTTCCCATGGTGCATTTAAGATTCTTGGAAGGTAGTTTAGTAATACATGATGATTAAGTAAGACACTTGGTCCCATTAGCCTAACTCTTGTAAGTAATCATTAAATTTGAATGGTTATGTGTTAAGAAAGGGGGGTGAGTCATAAGCTTATTAATGGTGGGGAGTGATTCATAGCCTAGAAAATGATGATAAGGGATCTTGAAGATCAAGTACGGTGCAACCCCTTCCCTTTAGGCTTGCCACTTAAGGTTCCATAGGTTTTGACTCTCCAGATTCTCGAAATCCCTAGACCGTTGCTGTTTTTCAATTTTACAGAGCTCTTTTTACTTTGAATTTGGAGAAACTTCCTACATGAAAGTTGTTCTAAACATCTTGATCTAAAACATACTTAAATTTCATTTTTTTTTCTAGTGTGAAATGGTAGGGACGAAGGCCCAACCATTCATCGTTTGGAACTTGTCCCGTGTAGTGAAAACGGTGACCAGGTTGCCTTCTCGATTTTTTATAAATTTTCAATTTCGAATTTGAACATGCATTATTCACAAAATTTTTAAAGGACATCCATTTCTACAACATATAGAAATTTCAAAGAGATTTGTGAAGATTTGAATTTCGAAATGAGTCTCTCTCTCCGACCATTGAATCTGCTCGACGGATGAATTTTTGGGCTGTGTTAAGCGATTTACTGCTCTTTCCACAGAACGAATTGGACTTTGGTTTCTTGAAGAAAAATGTTATTTAGGGTCTTATCTACAAAATATTAAAATTTTATAATTTTTCAAGTCCATTTGATGAGGTATTAATGTTGATTTCAAAAATTACTCGAAACTGTTTCCACTCGAGATAAGAAGGCTGCACACCCAGCTTGGATAGCAATTATTGGGGGAGATAAGGAGGATCACTTCATTTACTAAGAGCCATCAATAAAAAGCTAGATGGACCAATTAGGGACTTGCCACTTGGAGCTTAGAAGTCTTTAGAAGAACCTAGAGACTTGCCACCTTGCCTTTAGACCTTCCACCTAAGCTATTGACATTAAATACCTTATCAAGACCATTAATGAAGGGTGTTCTATAATTAGGGGGAAGGCACGAATTTCTCCTCCTTTTATTCTTCTTCTTCTTGGCCACCCACACCGACCCCTCCATCTTTCTCTCCTCGACTCTCTCTCTTTAGGTGACCTTGCTGCCGTTTGCCGTCACTTCAGGCTGCCGGTCTAGAGAGTTGTAAGTAGAACTTACTAATATTTGGCTAGGACGTTGTGTTATGCTATTCCGAGTGTGTGACAAGTCCTAGATTGATGTTGATTGACTTGTTGTTGCTTGAGGTTGGGTTGTGTTTGCTTGGATTGGTTTAGACTTTGTTCCTTGATTGAATTTGGTCCTTGTTTGTTGAGCTTGGCTTGTGCTTTGGCTTGAGTTGCTTTGAAAGAAGTCCGATTTGCATACTTGTTCTGTAACATCCTCAACTTCGAGCCCTCTACAGAGAGAAGTCCGAACTTGATTTAACTAGTTAAGCCCAGTTGCGTTCAGCTTTATTCGATCATGGCTTAGGCACGAACCTCGGGTCAAATAAGATAATCGATTGTGGTTAGACTCGATTGACTTTTGCCCAAAGAGATGACCTTCTAACTTGATATTTCCCTTGGTGTATTTAATGTGCTTGGAAGATAGCCAATTAATGCATGAAGACTAAGTTAGACACTTGGCACAATTAGTCTTACTCTTGAAAGGTAATCATGAAATTTTGGATGATTATATGTCAAGAGGGGGGGGGGGTGAGTCATAAGCTCATTAATGGTAGGGAGTGATTCATAGCCTAGAAAAATGGTGACCAGGGATCTTGAAGATCAAGTAGGACGCCACCCCTTCTCCTTAGGCTTACCACTTAAGGTTCCATAGGTTTTGACTCTTCAGATTCTCGAAATCCCTAGACCTTTGCCGTTTTCCAATTTTACAGAGCTCTTTTTACTTCAAATTTGGACAAACTTCCTTCATAAAAGTTGTTCTAAACATCTTGATGTAAAACATACTTAAATTTCATATTTTCTAAGGTGAAATGGTAGGGACGAAGGCCCAATCATTCACCGTCTAGAACCTGTCCCGTGTAGGGAAAATGGTGACTAGATTGCCTTCTTGATTTTTTATAAAATTTTTCCTTTTGACTTTGAATATGCTTCCTTCAAAAACGTTTTAAAGGACATCCATATCTACAACATATTAAAATTTCAAAGGATTTTGTGAAGATTTGAATTGAGAAATGAGTCTCTCTCTTTGATCATTGAATCTGCTTGACGGACGAATCTTGAGTTGTGTTCAGTGAATTTCTGCTCTTTCCACAGCACGAATTTGGCTAAGTTTCCTTCATGAAATTTTTTTCTTAAGATCTTCTCGACAACATATTAAAATTTTATAAATTTTTTGAGTCTGTTTGATAAGGTAATGGTACTGATTTCGAAAGTTACTTAAACTATTTTTTCCTTACAATGTGAGAACTGCACACCCAACTTGAGGAGCAAGCTAATCTAGAAACTTCTTGGCTTAAAGATAAGAATGCATTAAATGCTTTTGGACCTTAGTGTATTAAAGAGAAGAAACTTGGAGAGCAAGTTGAGTAATATGAACACATCTAAGCCTAATGATTGCATGAAATCTTGGCAATTAATAAGTGAGGTGAGTCACCTACTTAGTTGTCCCCTAGAGTCTTAGGTAAATCTTAGGTTATAATGGCCCTAGATTGTAGCCTTGGTGAACAAGGTAAGTACCAACCAATTAAAAGAAAACATTAGGCATTAGAGGGGCTTATGTTTCCCTTAGGCACCATAGGCAATAATGAGCTTAGAGTGAGCCTTGGAGGAGAAGCAAATAGGTGGACCAATGGAAAAGTGAAAAGTAGGTCTATCATCAATGATGCCTATGAGCTTAGTTTGCCAAGTAAGGCATTTTAGCCTTCCAACTCATTGTTTAGGATTCAATTATTGGACCCATAGCCTTGCCACCCAAGGAATTTAGGCGGGACACTAGGAAACATTGGAATGGACCGCTTGGCATGGTAATGATGGCTCCAAGGGTTATAAATATGAGAAGCTCTCTTCATTTTCCTCACTTTGCTCCCATTTTCTCCACCCTCCATCTCCTTGAACACCCTCCACCTCACGTCTCTCTCTCTAGGCCTCCAAAGTAAGCAGCCCTTTGTAGTTTGTGTCTTAGCTCGAGGTTCATCGAAGTTAAGTAGATTTTCCTAACTCTTCGATAGGGCGATGTGCTATGCTTATTGATTTTAGGATCATGTTATCATTTGCTTGTATTGACTTTGTATTGTTATGCTTGTTTTCTTTATATTACTACTTGTTGCATTGAGTAAGTTCATGATCCTGCATGAGTGTTGAGCATACCCGGATGTTGAGGAGAGGTCTTGATGACTATGGACAATGCTAAAGCCTGAGCAAGTGGTTCCAAGTCAAGGTCACGAGCTCGAATCGCATCCGGCATAAGTTTGATTTAATAAAACACAAGAGTCATTCATTAGTTCACCTTGCATAGCGTGCCTTCGGCCTTTTATTCGATTAAGAGTTTAAACATGACATGAATCGGTTGATGCTTGAAATGCATGGACACACGATGGACCTATATGCTGACATTGGGGGATGCTAGGTCGTTGCCTGGGGTAAAGTGTGGCATCCCAAAAATCCAAGACAACCTCTAGAGGAATTAAAGCCTGTAATCAGGTAATGAAATTACCTATGGTATATGTTTTAGTCAGTAGTTTTCTCTTAAGACTAAGTGATCTATGCTTGTGTTCATGAGATTTTAAATTAGATAAATTAATGAGAATAATCTATGCTTGGCTATGCACTTTATAGACTAAGTTCCTATAAATAAAATGTTACAAGATTTTGGCCATGTGGAATTTAGTAATTAAATTCTTAAAAGAAAGAATAAGAAAGGGTAAAATTTGATTTTTATTTAGGTTTGGGCCTTAGGCCCAAAGGTGGATTTTGATGGGCCAAGACGGCCAGCCCATTGAAGCCCACAAGTGGGCTGCCGTCGACCATGAAAGGGGGAGGAGTGGCTGGCCCATTTGCTGGCCCAATTGCTCCCAAGCCCACCATGCATGAGCCTTGCCAAGTGGCAAAAAGAGGCTTGCATGCATTGGCTTGTGGAGAGGCAAGTGATGATTGCAAATGATGAAGATTTGGGGGAATAAAAGGGAAAGAGAGAGAGAGAGTGGCCAGTTGGAATTCGGCCAAAGAGAGAGAGAGAGTGAGAGGGAATCGTTGAGAGAGAGAGGGAGGGAGGAACCGAGAGGGAGAAGGAGTCGCCCGTTGCCGCCCGCACGCTGTCTGTCCGTCGCCGGTGTGCCGTCCCTTTTGCTGTCATCCGTTTGGTCTTTGAGGCAAGTTGGGACTGAATTCCACCCTTGCATGTGTGCCTTGCATGTGTGGTTTAATTCTTGGATGTTTAGAGGCTAGAAATCGAAGTACATGAGGTTTGTTCTTGGAGATGCTTGCTGTTTTCGTATGAACCGCCTGAACCAGAATCTTGTGAGAGCTTGCATGCATGTTTCGAGTTGGATTTTGACTTTGATTCCTTCATTAAAGTTGTATCCAACATCTTAAACTACAACATACTAAAATTTGGGACAAAATGATGGAGATTTAAGGGGTCAAACCCTCATCCTACGAAGACACTAGATCTGGAACGATTTTGCTGACCTTTTGGTAGATTTGTGGTTGCATGTTGATTTTTACTAAGAATCTCTTTTCGACTTCTTCATGAAACTTGTATAGAATATCCTAAAGACTAACATACTCAAATTTGAAGTAAAATGAGCAAGTTTAGCCAAGTGAATCGACTTACTCTTGAAGACGGTAAATCTGGAGACGCGGTACAGGATACCCGAGACTTCATGGACCCATATCATGACTATAATCTGGAAATTTGACTTAGCTCCCTTAATGAAAGTTGTAGGGGACCTCTTGAAGTAAAACATATCCAAATTTCAGAGGAAACGAAGAAGAATAAAGGGGTGAAAACTCGGTATTTCGGAGATGACTACACTGGACGTTTCGGTGCTAGATCCAGAAGCTTCGTACGACCATAGAAAATGATGTAAAACGAATATGGCTTATAAGTCTTAATAAAAAATATACTTTTGTGTCTTAGCTATAACCTGGTAAAATTTCATAATTTTCGGAGGTCGTTCGAATATTTTAATCGAATTATTTCGGAAACTGTGCATTCTGTTTCTACCCGAAATTGCATGCTGTTTTTGTGTGAATTGTATCTTTTTGTGTAGAACTCTATTGGGCATGTGCTTTTCATGAAATTGCTATCTTATTGTCTTGCCTATCACATGCCTTGATTTCATGATTTTTGAAAAGCATATGGATATTTAATTTAAATATTTTCCAAAAATGGTACATGCTGAAATATGGACCATTTTAAATTGCATGGACTCCATGAATTGCATCAATTGGATGATAGTGTCTTGATGGATGCATGATAATGAATTGAGATGCATGTATGAATTCAATGATGAATATGATCTTGATATGCCATCACATGACATGCCATGTTAAAAATTGAACTATAATTGAAGATGAGAATTGAGATAAATGAGAAGACCATCGGAGGTGTGAGCCGACGATGCCCCAGGAGTGTCGGGATGCCTGGCTAGAAGGGTACGGCCGGTTGCCCGGTGGTCATGAATGGCCGGATACCGGAGGGCCTCGGGAGTACCGAGAGGTGTCGAGATGCCCGGAGAGTGGGGGAGCCGGAAGCTCGGCATGGTAATTATGCCGAGGGATACCTCGCGATGCCGGTTTGGGTGTGAGATGCCTGGCTAGAAGGGTACGGCCGGTTGCCCGGTGGCCTTGAATGGCTGAATGCCGGAGGGTCCTCGTGATGCCATTTGGGGTACAAGATGCCCGGAGAGTGGGGGAGCCAGATGGTCTGAATTGTATCTTGGATACATATGGGATGCAAACATTGGTCCTGGGAATGAGAAATGTGGCGGTCCAAGATGAAATTGGAATCAAATCATGCATGATGATATATGCATGACATGATGCATGATGATACATGCATGATATGATGCATGGATGCATGGCAATGATGATGGTATATGTGATATGATGATGTTACATGCATGGATGCATGGCAATGATGATGGTATATGTGATATGATGATAATGTTACATGCATGGATGCATGACATGATGATGGTACATGTGGTATGATGATGATGTTATATGCATGGATGCATGGTAAGGATGATGCCATGCGTGACATGATGACGGTAAGTATATGATATGATGGTGATGTCTATATGATGACGATGGTATATGAGGTATGATGACATGTGCATGATGCCATGGTATGTTGTGCATGGATGCATGTATGGCATGTGATGCTGTGATTGTGATGATTGTGTGGCATGATGCATTGTGTGGTTTATTGGTCCTTTACCTGTTGAGTGGTTGTACTCACCCATTCGGGGACCAACATTTCAGATTAGCAGCATGCCGCTCCCTGCTGTCATGCGGGGCGTATTTTACGGCCTACTTTCGGATGTAGAGGTCGAGTGTGAGGAGTTTGGCTGTCCCTCCGTTCCTGTTCTTACGTATATTCGAGTGCGCACCTTAGTTATGTACAATGTGGGCCTGGCTGGGGGCCCTGTTGTCCAGGAGTTCATATCCATCTACATTCGTCGAGACGGAGTGATGCGTGGGATGTTGCCACCGCCACTGCTTGATGCACCGGGATGGGTGTGAGGGCCCGTGCATGACAAGTAGGAGCTGAAACTTTTGGGATGGTTAGCCGACACTAGTGATGGGGGATCTTGCGCATTAGACGTAGTGGGTCGACTGTTTCTTTTTGGGGTTTAGCCCGAGTGTGGCTCCATGTCCTGGCCTTTCTTTTGATGTACCGACCCAAGGAAACTCATATTGAAAATATGTAAATAAAGTGTCATGGCTTTGTCTTTTATTATGATGTTTAGTGGTGTGCAATTGTATCATGGTTGATGGAGGGTGAGATGGCGATGTTTTATTTTGCTTCCGCTAATGAATCGCGCTAGGACCGTTTTTTTTTTTTTTTTAAATGTCTATGATTTACATTGCTTTTTATAAGAGATGTAATTAGGTGTAACGCTTGGTGCCTGTGGTGTCCTAAGGGGGTTCGGGGTGCCACATAAAGCCCCAGATGCCATCCCTATATTGAGATCGTGGACGTTGCTGGCTCGGGTGAGGCCGATGCTTGGGGGTCGCCCTAGATGCTGTCCTGATAATGAGATCGGTCGGAAAAGGAAAAAAAATGAAAGTCCATGTGTGGTTCATGACTGATATATGTGTGTGATGGTTGCAAAATCTGGGTTTATTTGACATGCATTGTTAAGTCTTTGCATCAATTAGAGCATATGTTTGAATTGGGTCACTTAGTGCTCGAATGAGTTTCATGAGATGCGAACATTCCTTTTCATGACCGAAATGATCATAAGCCATAGATCCTTGGAAAGCTTGTTCATATGCACTAACTCCTTATCTTTGATTCTTGAAAGCATATAGACGGTTGAAAGCCTTTCATATGCATAAGCAAGCAAGGCACAAAACTTGCTATTGATTTTCCATTGACAAGTGGACAGTGATCTTGTATCCGAGGATCAATGGCGAGACATCCTCCTATAAAAGAATTAGGGATTTCTACTTACTGAGTCTTCAGCTCACTCTTGTTGTTCCACCATTTCAGGTGTGTGATGGGCAAACCAAGGTCCAAGAAGGGAATACACATAGTATGGGGGCCGCTTTTTGGAGCAACTTGATAGAGGAGTTAGGCTACCCCAGCCTTTTGATTGACTATATATATGGAAATGAAAATAAGTAGCCAGGACTAGGATGGGTATGTAATCAAAACAACTTTTGATTTGTGAATATGTGTATGAATATGTTGCTTTTATTTGCTTGGCTTGCATACGTCTTGCCCAGCTTCCATGTTTGTTTATATGGGGATTGTTTATTATCGCTTCCGCATGTGCTTAACTAAAGATAAAAAGACTTTCAAGATGTTCAACGTTGTCCAGGGCATCGATGCTAACTTGATGGGTCATGCCCTCGTGCCAGAGGTGGGGTGGGGGTGTGACACGTTCGATATGCTTTAGTTATGCTTTGACTCGAACCGATTTGAGAAGCATTTTTGTGAAAATTTGTTATTTTTTTACAAAATTATTTCCAACCATTTTCACAAGTGCATGTTCTAGTTCACGCCCCGGGCTTCAAAAAGGATTTCGTTAGCCTTGGACGAACGTGGGATCACAACAAATTGGTCCTTCTTAGTCTTGGTGCGATATTGAGGCGTATCGTTCCCGAGCCAACTTTGGTACTAGGTCGATGAACATGTCACGACGGGCTAGTCCTTTCATGGTCTCGGTGCGATATTGAGGCATATCATTCCCGAGCCAAGTTTGGTACTAGGTTGATGAATATGTCACAACGGGCCAGTCTTATCATGGTTTCGGTGCGATATTGAGGTATATCATTTCCAAGCCAAGTTGGGTACTAGATCGGTGCTCAAACGTGTCGGATCAAGTCGCAATCCTTGATTCGTGCTCGGCATGCCTAACGTCTCGATTTTGGTAAGTCATTTCACACACTTATGCATGGCACGCCTTCGGGCCCTTGAACTAAAAGTGAAGATAAGATTCAGATTGTGATGATTGATGCATGGTCACACGATGGACTAACTTTTAGCCGTCGACTGATGGATTTCGGCGACGTTGCCCAACGGACTCATCGTTGGAGGAATGTTATCACCCTTGGATTAGGGGACATCGACCGATTAAGTTTGAATGCCCAATAGACTCATTCTCCGAGGATAGCTGTCACCCTTGGATTAAGGGACGTTGCCCGATGGATTTTGGATGCCCAGTGGATTCCGGAAGAGTCGATGGATTTTGACTGTTAATAAATGAACCTCGTGTGCATGAGTTCCTCACATTACGAAGTGGATTTCAATTATGCTTGCATATGAATAAGGCATGAGTTCCTCATAATTTGGAATGGATTTTGTCTATGCATGTATAATATTGAGTGAGGCGCAAGTACCTCATGTTGTGGGTGAATATTGGTTTATGCTTGCATATTGTTGATGGAAGATTCCTTATGTTGCATCCAATACAAAGCTTTTGTTTTACTATTGATCGGTTATCGACCAATGTTTTGGATGTGTTGTATGCTTGTTGCTAGGCGAGGCACCCTCCTGCCCGGAAATTAGTGGGTTTTACTTACTAAGTTTCCCAAAAACTTACCCCTCATCTTTTTAGTCTTGTAAGCATGAAAGTCTCACGTCAATTTTAGGAGTTACAATCTTGCTAGAGGAGCTAAGGTTTACCCCGACCTTTTGAAGATGTGGTAGTTGTAAATATAACGGCTCGTGATAGAAGGGCTTGTAAATGTAACTGATATAATTGTATAATTGCAAGTGGTTGTTTTCCTGGCTACTTATTGTTGTCTGGGTGTTGTTTGTAACACTTCCGCATGTGCTTAATGAAAAGATAAAAAGAATGGGATGGCGATGTGCTTGGGACGTCGCAAAAATAACCACCATCGCTTGTGACCTTGAAGATGGAGTTGGGGTCATGACATGGGCTCTTCCATATTAGTGTAAATCAAGCATAGATCGGTTTAAGGAATTATTTTCAAATAAAAAATAAAAATTCAAAAAAAAGCATAAAAATGATGGATGTTATCAAATTAAGGCAAAAATGACATCTATGAGATTTTTGTAATTTCCTAGGGTCATTTTTTCTAAATTAATGCAATTTTGATATATTATAATCCTTTTTGTAAATAATCCATTTTGCATAGATTAAAATTAATTAGAGTAATTTCATGTGCATTTAAATTCTCATTTTGCTCATGGGAGTCATGTCCTAGGGCGTGATAACAAGGCCATGTAATATTATTTGCCTGACTTATATCAAGTTTTCCTTTTCTACATTTATTTTATTGTCATTTCAATTTCTTGGATGTTTACTTATCGCACCGCTTTTCATTAAGTGTAATTTTTTCTTCTAAATTAAGTTAGGATTAGTTTAGATATTAAGGAAAACAAACTTACAAAAACATTTGCATGGACGTTTAGTGATTTCATAAGAATTATAATTGGTAACAAGATTGTGTGGCCATTTAGATAAACAACCTTCCAAGTTAGTGGTACCGCAATGGCGCTAATAGAAACATTAGTGTAAGCAAGTCTCCTTTCCTAGAAATCTTTGGTTGCATAGGAATTGAGACAACACTCCTATGTCTTGATTGGTTTTTAACCGACCCCAATAGGCCAGTGGTGACTCCTCGAAATATATAGGTTGTTAAGAACTAAAATACATAATCCAATGTCGCACAAGGTATGGGCTTGGGAGAGCGCCTAATCCAGGGCCATTGGCCCGCATCTTTACCCTTAAACCTCTTCCTTTCCCCCCGACAGTCAAAAGAGAGTTTGCAACAGCTTGGCGACTCTGCTGGGGACTTGGTTGCAAACTTTAGAGGACTTAGGCTGTAATAACGTGGTTGGTTGTTTACTAACATGGCCTTCATTTGATAGTGTATGTCAAAGTCGCATGGAAAACAAGGTTAGTCCACTAACAACGTGTTAATTGTTTTGGTGGGTTTGGAGTAATAAGGGGCAGAGTGCCTCTTAACCCATTTCTTTTGTAGGGAAGCGTAGGGATGTATGTCTATATGGATAAAATTGAAGTGTTTTCTGGGTGTCAATTACTATGCATGTCTTTATACTTACCTGAGCACAACACATTTACACACACAACCCGTGATCTATAACCCCGATCACACTAGAAAGCCCATAGGAGGTGCCTAAAGATGGAACCTGTGCGGGGAATGACCCATGGTTATCCACTTTTGGTCCCGCTCATTTTGATTAATGATAAAGAGAACTGTTCGACGTAAGTACAGAGTAGGGAAAACTCTTTTGATCTAATCAAAATGAGCACCTTAAGCCTTTAGAAGTCCACCTTTATGTGTCAAACCTCACAAGTTTACATCCATGTGTCTATGTGATTGGAAAAGAAAAAAGTCTCTTCACCCACTGTAAGTATGATTTCTCCATCTACTTGCTCACTTTAGATTGAAATTTTCATTTTTTGGAGATTTGCGGAAATCAATGGAATGCCCTTGGCAATATAGGCTTGGCACTCACTCTTGATAAATAAACATTTCAAGTCACATTTTGTATAGAAATTCTTCCAAGTCAAGATTACATTTTGGAGCATAGAGTGAAAATCAAATTTTCAATAAATTCTTTCTTGGTCACATTTCGAAATTAAAATTCAAATCACATTTTGTGTATTGATTTTTCAAAATAAAAATCACCTCACCTTTGCATGAGTGAAACCATAAATCAATCTTTCAAAGTCGATGCTCCATTTGTGTATGAAACTTTTGGAACAGAGTAGGCATTCAATTGATAGTCGTAGATCGATCTTTTAATGAAATCTCCTCTTACTAATAAAATCTTGACGAAATACCAAATTCTCATAAGTGGACACTACAAGGAAGGTATTGTCGCCTTGATTTCATTGTAAGAGGCCTCTTTACTGAAAGATCAAATTTTCATTCATGTACTGGCATTATCTTCCTTTCGCAGGTCATGCGTAACAGCCACTCCTTGAACTCCTCTTGCTTGACAGTGCCAAAAGTGGACTTTAAAGCAAGGATGAGAATTGTGCTTATTACGCTCCTTTATGAAAGAGCTTCTTGTACTTTATCCTTGTCATTATTCCTATTAGGAATGTGTTTTGTGTTTTGGGTTTTGATTGTGGACCCAATCGAATGTTTTTGTAAATCATACAACTCACATTTTTGAATAATGAAGTTAGAGTTTATAAAATTCAAATACTTTTTAAAATCCGCCCGAGAGAGAAATCAGATTTTACCTTTTCACCTTCTCGGGTTACTGTTCATGGTTCCCCTCCAAGCTAGCTCTGGATTTCTTGTTCACTTGATTTGCTCTCCAGCTGATTTCAGGTGACCTGACCATTCTTTGGCATTGATTTTGGGAGGTTGAAGTCTTCCTGACCCATTCTCCATCCTCACCGTAGCTTTTTGCCTAGTATGTCTTCTTTAAGAGTCGATGGATTAAGCTAGATTTTTCTAGGTTTTCCATGGATTCGTCTGCTGTGAATTCGGCCCTCGCGCCCTCTACCTTCGAAAGCCTTAAAGGCAAAGCCCAGCTGAGGGATGAGGATACTCGTGGGAGGAATCGTGCCAGTCCTTCCTCTCTTAAAGGCCCCTCGTTGACTGATGAGGTGGTCCAGACAAAATCGCAAGACCCGCGTGGTGCGTCTATGCAAAGGGGGCAAAGCAGAGCTAGGCGTCCGTCTTTCCCCCCTCAACCCCAAACTGATCCTAAGGGCTCAAAGCCTCCTACTGTTTGCACTTGGGCTAGTGTTGCAAAGTCTGCAACAAAGGGATATGAGCTTTCTTTTACTCCTCCAGCTGTGGTTGGAACCAGGCTAGTAGTCAATCTCTCGGAGGACATTCTTGAAGCAACAAACCCAAAATGGCATGAATGCCTAGTTAGGAATTTTGTGGGGAAAAAACTCCCCTTTAAACCCACTAAAGAGGCGTTGAAATATGCCTGGGGGGCCAAACTTGTAGAAGTAATGGCAAATGATGATGGTTTTTTCTTCTTTCACATCCCTGATCAGGATTACCGAAGACAAATTCTTGATAGTGGACCCTTGACGATAGCCAAGGTGCCCTTAATTTTGAAGCAATGGCACCCTATGCTAGACTTGAAGAAGGATGACCATACTTCGGTCCCAATTTGGGTAAGACTTCGAAACCTTCCCTATGCCTATTGGTCTGCTCCTACTATTGGTTATATCGCTAGTGCTATTGGGAAACCACTCTATGTGGACTTACGTACAGAGCAAATGAAAGGGCTATCCTTAGCTAGAGTCTATGTTGAAATCACTGCTGAGCAACCTCGAGTTGAATTTGTGGTTGTCAATCTGAATAGGGAGCTGCGTTCGGTTAAGGTTGATTATGAATGGCGGCCTATTGCTTGCCCATCTTGTGGCACCTTTGGCCATAGGTGCTTAGCTCAACCTCCCCCCTTACTCCCACTAAATATCCATAACATTCTCTAGTTCGTGACTCTCCTGCTACACAAAGTTCTCCTCTCGCCTCCCTTCCAGCTGTGGCTAATGAGGAAGGCTGGAAACTAGCTCATACAGCGAAAAAGAAATAGCCCTTTAGGTTGAATGGAGGAGCTCCACCATCCTTCACGAAGAGTGTTGATGTTGGTCTCTCTCCTGCTCTGGATCAGCAGATTCAACTGTTGCCAAGGATCCCTGATTCTCTAGCTTCATCCTCGTCTCTCCTGCCTATTCGCCTAGAAAACCCCTCTCCCCTGGACAGCTTGGATGAAGAAGTTGTTGTGGAAGGTGTTGTGGATGGTTTTGGGAGTAGCTCAGATGAGGATATTCCTACCTTGGTTATACCGAGTGCCCATAATGATCCAAGTCCAAGGAAAAATGTGCCTGATGGCCCTTAGTCGTCTTCTCAGAACACCTCTTTGTTGGATTTTGGCCAAGATACAGCTCCTCCTACCTCTAAGTCTTCTGTGAAACCTAAATTGGGAGCCAGTTGATGGCGGGCGGCAAAGAAGTGGTAACCCTAGCCTTCTTTGTTTCTTATACTATATATATAGTAGCCTCATTTTTTTTTGGGCCCCCCTCCTATGTACATATATTTATTGGTGCTTGGAAAATAAGGGTCTTGCTAACCCTCTTAAATAGGCATAAATTATATCCTTTGTGAGATCTAACAACCTTAGTTGTGTTGGCATCTTGGAAACAAAAGTTCCCCCTTTCACGTGTCCCTTCAATTTCTGCTGTCCTTCTTACTGGATTGTCTTGGTGCTTGAATTATGAACACTCTCCTCGAGGCAGGATTTGGGTGGGATGGAACCCGGTGGCTGTGAACTTTGTCTTGTCTTCTACTTTGGCACAGGCAATTCATGGTGGGCTGGATTGGTTTTCCTCTCGGAAGAGCTTTTGCCTCTCTATGATCTATGGGGAGCACACCTTTGTACTGCGGTGCACCTTATGGCCTGACATCATTCGTTCTAGTCTTGCTTATTCGGATGTTCCTTGGGTTCTAGCTGGTGATTTTAACGCTATCCGTGACTCCTCTGATAAGCTCAGGAGCTCTAATTCATGGATCCCGGCTTTTGATGAGTTCGGGGATTGCTTAAACCAAGCTGGGTTGGATGACCTTAGATACATTGGTCACAGATTCACTTGGGCCACTTCCTCGGGGATCAACTGTAAGCAATGGAAAATTGATAGGGTTTTGGTTAATCCATGTTGGAATTCAGAATTTTCCTTCTCTAAAGCATCTTTTCTCGCTCCTAGTGTCTCAGATCATTCACCTATGGTGGTCAGGATCTTTGCTCATCCCAACACTTGGAAGCCATTTAAATTCTTTAGTTTTTGGATGACTCATCCAACCTTTTCTTCTTTAGTTGTCCAGGTTTGGGACTATCCCATTACTAGTACCTCGTTGTATATCCTTTGTTGCAAACTTCACCTCTTGAAGTGCAGGTTAAAATAACTCAACAGGGACTCTTTCTCAGATATCTCTATGAGGACTGCAGATGCTAGGCGTGCTCTTCTTGACACTCAGGATGCACTTCAAAGGGATCCTTTTAACCGGATGTTGGTTGACAGCAAAAAGGAGCTTCTTAGGACCTTTCCGGACCTCCGTCTTCCAGAGGAATCGTTTTTCAAACAAAAATCCAGGATTCGTTGGTGGAAGGAGGGTGATCTCAACACCAAGTTTTTCCATCACTCCATGAATAAAAGACATCTTCAAAACAGAATCATCTCAGTTTTTGATGGATAGACTCTTGTCACTAATCCTAATGAAGTGCAACGCCACTTTGTCTCGCACTTCCAAAATTTATTGGCTGCCTTAGACGCTGCTGCTTTGCCATCCATTGATGATCTTTGTGCGGTCTTGGGCCATGCTCTCGATGACGCCTATATGAGCCTCCTCTCGCGGCCTATCATAGATTCGGAAATTCGGGATACTTTATTCTTCCTTGCCATTGGCAAAGCACCTGGTCCAGATGGCTTCAATGTGGATTTTTTTAAACACTCCTAGGAGACTGTGGGTCCTCTGGTGACTCTGGCTATTAAAGATTTCTTTGTTACAGGTAATCTTTTGAAAGAGATTAACTCCACTATCCTAGCCCTTGTTCCCAAGGTCCCCAATGCTACTAATATAGATGATTTTCGGCCTATAGCTTACTGCAATACCATCTATAAGTGCATTACTAAGCTTTTGGCTAACCATTTATCTGTTGTTATTCCTTCCTTGATAAGCTTGCCTCAAAACGCCTTTGTTAAAGGCAGGCATATCAGTGACAACATATTGATAGCTCAGGAATTGTTTTGTGATTTCCACCATGAACCGTATCGGCTAAAGTGTGTCATCAAGGTGGATTTCCAGAAAGCTTACGACACTATGAACTGGAAGTTTATTGAGTTAACAATGCAAGCTTTTGGCTTTCCATCCGAATTCATTGACCGTGTTATGGTGTGTATTCAGTCACCCAAATTCTCCATTTCTTTAAATGGTGAACTCCACGGATTTTTCCACAGTGGTCAGGGTATTCGCCAAGGGGATCTAATCTCTCCCTATATATTTATTCTTATTATGGAAGTGTTCTCGAGCATCCTTAACGCTCAAACTCGTCATCCGGCTTTCAACTTCTTCTGGAGATGTAAGGCATCTAGATTTTCTCATCTCTTTTTTGCTGATGATGTTCTATCCACCTTCTTAAGGATGGGATCGACAGATTCTCATCCTGGAGTGGACTTGTTCCAAATCAATGGAAAAGCGAGATGTTTTTGTCGGGGGGCTCCCCATCCCTGCATGAAAGCATTTTGGGAGTCTTGGGTTTTTAGTTGGGCTCCATGCCTTTTCAATACCTTGGGGTGCCTATTGTATCCACCAGGCTAGGCAAGGCTGATTGCATTTCCCTCGTCAATGCTATTACGGCAAAAGCCAAGTCGTGGACTCAACGTTCCTCTCATTTGCAAGTCGGCTACAACTCATTAGATCGGTGCTCCACTCTATTCAGGTATATTGGTCCAGTGTCTTTATCCTTCCTTGTTCGGTTCTTAATCAAATTGAACAGATTCTTCAACAATTCTTATAGAGAGGCTCGGATTTAGGTCCTCGGGGTGCCAAGGTTGCTTGGAATGATGTTTGTCTGCCAAAAAATGAAGGTGGCTTAGGGATTCGCACTTTGCATGAGAACAACAAGGCGGCAATGCTCAAGCACATATGGCTCCTCTTCACCGATAAGGAGTCTCTTTGGTGAAAATTGATTCGCTCAAATTTCTTGAAGTGGAAAAAATTTTGGGTGGTCCCTCGTCCTTCCTTTTGCTCTTGGGCATCGAAAAAATTGCTTGATCTTTGTGGAAGTTTTCAGCAATACTTTTGTTGGCATATTGGGAATGGGCTTTTGGCTTCATTTTGGTTTGATCCTTGGCACCCAAGGGCTCATCTTAACAGTTTCTTTTTTGATTTGGAGATTTATCGGTCTAGCGTACCATGCATGGCTTTGGTGAAGGTTGGTCTCTCCTTTTTTGTCGTAGCCACCATCTTGGCACATAGGGGAGACCCTCTCCCGGTACTCAACCGAGAAGACGACCATCTCCTCTGGCTTGGTCATCCCTCGGGCAGATTTTCCACTGCCTCTGCTTGGAATTTAATCCACCCCAGGAGGCCTATAGTGTCTTGCTCCCCCTTTGTTTGGAATCCCACTTTGCTTCCTCGTTATCAAACTCTCCTATGGCTGATCACGCGTAACCAGCTACCGACTCAAGTAGCACTTCTCTCTTATCACCATATCTCTTCTACGATGTGCACCTTCTGCTTTTTTATTCCTGACTCAACTGATCATTTGTTTTTTGGATGCTGAATTACTGGTACCCTTGTGCGTTATTGGGCCGCTAAGTGTAATCTTGCCTGGCAAAACAAGTACAGGGTCAATAATATTGCTTGGGTTACCAAACATCTTGTTGATAATAGTTTCAACCAATCCTTGGCTCGCTTTACTTTTGGAGCTTTATGCTATCTTATTTGGAAGGAACGGAATGAGATTATCTTTCGCAACCGCTCCCTTTTCCTACCGGCATTGAAGATGCGTTTTCATAAGGCAATTAAGGATAAAGCCTTATCCTTCAATCACGTCACAGACATTCCCTGGAGTAGAAGACTACAATAAAGTTGGGAATTGCCATCATCAATCTTTGATTGATTGTGTTCTTCCCCTTCTTGTTGTTGTTGTTGCCTCCTAGTGGTTGTTTGACTCTTTTTTTATTGTGGTACCATAGCACCCCTACACTCTCTTGACTCCTCTGTCTTATGAGTGTTTGTTTTGTTGGTGCCGAGCTTCCTCACTTTGTATATTCATTTGGCAAAATCTATATTATACTTACCCTTACAAAAAAAAGAGTCAAATACTTTAAAACACTTGAAGTGTTTCAAATGGACCCTCTAGGCTGAGTTTTATGCCTTAGCTTCAAAATGTTTGAAAATAAGTGTCAAGAAGAACTCGTGTAATATTTTATCTCTTCACTTAATCGCTTTCGCAAGTTGATCCACAGGATGATGCTTTGAGGGGGTAAGGTTGTAATCATTCCAATAGGGATTTCTTGTGCAACAACTAATTCGGTCATCAATTTTTGTCAAACATGCAAAATGACAATTTTGTTCAAGATTGACATATACTTCCTCTGGAAAGACAAAAGCGTGGGCCTTTCCCTAATAGAGGAACTCATGAGATGCACCGATTTATGCTCATTTATGGGCATATTTGGTTGAGCCATTAACTACAGGATTATTTTCGGAGCATATGAATTCAAACATTGTGATTAAGTGTGAATATAACCATCAAAGCCTCGAAGATCACAAATCTACTAGCCTAATTGCAATCTTTATTGCTTCGAAAGTGGCACTCAAACATTATGGTTAAGCGTGGAAAGAACTGTGAAAGCCTCAAAGTTTACAAATCTACTGGCCTAACAGCAATCTCTATTGCTTCGAAAGCGGCTTCCACAAAAGTTCCACATCCTGGACGACCTCATATTAATTTGACATTCTTTGTGGAAGACATCTGTGACATTCTTTGGCATCAAACTACTTTGTCGGTTGTGAACAAGAAGCAACTACAATACCTACACCTCCAACGGTTTCTTGGCATCCAATCCTATATGGAGATGATTATTGATGGTTTGCAAGAAAATACTTCAAGATGTAGATGTACACAAACAAGAATCAGTCATCAAATGTTGCCCTCAAATAAAAGGTGGTAATTGTTCCAATTTTAATTCAATTTATTGTAGGAATGACTTGTCCCTGCACTTTGTGTAGATTGTAGTGAGTCAAATTACTGGCAAGCAACAAGAATACATGAGGCAGACGACCTAGTGCAGAACCACGCAATCTCTAAAAGAAAAGAGTGTTCATTCCAAAAGTCAAAAGAACTCATTTACAAATTGTGAAGTGGGAAATGCATTGACGCAGCGAAAATAGCAAAAAATCACTTAGCCTAAAAGAGGTACGCGGGAAATTGAGTAAAGCATGAAGGATTCAAATGAAACAAAGATTCATCGATCCAACATAATGGAGCTACATATGGACAAGTTATCTACAAGTTATCTAACTTAGTGTGGCATGCATTCGACCATAAGGACAATATCTTCCTTTTCTCCACAAAGATACAATGAGATGATGAATTGCCCGACTTTGAAAAAGGGTGTACTTCGTTCCTGAACCTAATGTACCTAAGAGTAGAAATAATACATTGTTTCCATATGTGTAGGAAATTTTAATTAGGGCAGATGGCCACAAAATGGATCGGGAGCATGCAATGCCCGAGTCACCCAACTTCTAAAAAGGGAAATATTCAAATGGAATAGACATTTGCCAAGTAAATTGCTAATCATGAGAGCAAATCCCTCTCCATAGCCAAGGAAATAGGATGGAACAAAGTCATCAAATATGCCGTAAAAGGGAGTATACTTGTGATATCCGGATTTCGCCTAAGCCTCGAGTACATAACGACCCATGATGTGTCGACAAGTTTGTCGTTGAACTATGTCGTTGGCACCATGCATGACTGCCATTTCGCCACTACTATTCCTGTACCGAACCGTTCCATCTCATCACGTCCTCACGACAAGCGACATCATCGCATTCAAATTTTCCTCACGAAACGCCACAAGCGAGACCAACGTTCACCCTCATTGGTACATCGCCAAATTGAGTTCCATGCAATTTTCTAGCCCATGCACACGTCCAATGTAGTCAACCATAAAAGAAAATTTTGAATTGAAGCCGCCCCACGTCGACCGCTCCTTCCTCATGCAAAAACCGGAGACCGTTGACCCCAGTAACTTCGACCACGCCTCTTCTTCCACTCCGGCCAGCAGACGGAGGGCTTGGGCCAAGTGTGGCCATGTCCTTGCATGAGACATGCAAGGTGTCTCATGCAATAGTTGGATAAGTTGTGCTGTCCCTTCCCCTGGCTGCCACCGAAGGACTTCAAATGTTGACCAATGTAGTCAACATGTGAAGAAATCAAGGCAGAAGGAGGGGGGAGTGTTCTTCTTCTTCATTTGGTGACCTCAGCTATTTCATTCCCAGCCAAAAACGTCACCTAGAAACTTCCGCCGCTTGATGCCGACCGCCGTGCCACCAATTCCATCGCCATTTCACCTCAGCGCCGCTACCGACTAGGAGAGCCCGTCCTTTGCCGTTGCTCAGCCTGCAGCTCGTAGCTTCGCCCACAGCCCACTTCATCGTCGCATCATCTCACCACCAGCCACGCTTGCTGCTCACGTTCCGTGGACTTGAGGCAAGTGGCGGACTTGTTGCTCTATATTGCGTAACAACGCCCTACTCGCATGTCCATTCTAGGATTGATCAGAATTTGGGTCTGTTTTTGTGTCGATTGGGGCTGGGTTAAATGACGGACATGCATGGTGACGATCGTAGGCACGGTCGACACTAATTCACGTTTATGTAGTGGTGGTGGATGGTGCTAATCGTCAGGTAGGTGGTACGAGCTTTCCGTAAGTCGAATTATATTTAGCGGTTCGATCCTAGTTTGGCCTTGGTCGAGCTTGAGGTGCGTAAGGCCTAGGTGGTACGGAGTGGTCGGGTTCATTCTAGGCAAGTTTGAGCTGGAGCCGATGTTGATCCGCCTTATGATGCATGTGACAACCGTCGACATGGTCAGTGTTAGTTCAGGCATGAAGCCGTGGGTCCTAATGATCGTAGAATGATGGTACCGGTTTTCTATGGCTGAGTCGTTGCTAGTCAGTTCAGCTCCATCACTATCTTGCTCGGGTTTGAGGTCAATTGGTGAGTATCGTAATCGTATGGCGATCCGACGTGTTTTGATGGAGGTCCAAATGCTAGAATTCCTTTGGCGAGTCATCGAAATTGAGTCGAATATAGAATGGTACTAACTCCTTGTTTGACTTCAGTTTTACGTGCCCATAGTGGTCCGGTTTAGATGTGTGGGATGGCATTAATAAACCTGTAGGTGCTGCGCCATGGATGAAATTGATGTTGGTGATGTCAGTCCATCGTGGCGACGATGCCCCGAGTGTCGGGATAAGTGGAGGGGCATGAAAATGGTGCCCTCTGGATGCCTGGGGAATGTGATTGAGCCCTAGAGGTCCTCGTGATGCTAGGTGGGGTGCGAGATGCCTGGAGGTGTAACGTGACACGCTCCGAATGCCCGGGGACTGAAATAAGGAATCGGAGGTCCTCGTGATGCTAGGTGGGATGCGAGATGCCTGGAAGGATGCAACACAGGTGTGGCATCCCAAAATTCAAGTCATCCTCTAGAGAAATTAAAGCCTATAATTAGGTAATGAAATTACCTATGGTCTATGTGTTAGCCATTAGTTTTCTTAAAGCTATGTGTTATTGTGCTTGTGTTTATGAATTTTGAATTTAGGACTATAGGATAAATTAATAATTTATGCTTGGCCATACACTTTATAAATTAAATTTCTATAAATAAAATATTACAAGATTTTAGCCATGTGGAATTTAGTAATTTAATTCTTAAAAGAAAGAATAAGAAAGGGATAAAATTGATTTTATTAGGTTGGGCCTTAAGCCCATTTGGCCTAAGCTTGATGGGCCAAGCTAGTCGGCCCAAGAGGGAGTTCGACCGGCCCATTAAGGCCCAAAGGAAGAGGTGGCCGGCCCATGATGCATGCAATAGGACAAGTGGCATGGAGGAGGTGAAGCATGGTGGACACTTGTCTTCCTCCACAATTACACTTGTCCCTCATGCAAACCTAGAATGCATGCAATATAAAAGCAACCAAAAAGATAAAGAGAAAGGGAGAGAGAGAGTGGCATTCGGCCAAGCCAAGTGAGAGAGAGTGAGATGCGAGAGAGAGGAAGCCGAGAGGGAGAGAAAGGAGCCCGTTCTCCACCGTGTGCCGTCCGCTCGTGCTGTTCGTGAGGTCTAGAGGCAAGTTGGGAATCCACTTTCTACTCTTGCACCAATGTTTTCGCATGAACTGTTTGGAGTCAGAAACTTGTTTGAGCTTGCATGTGTGTTTAGAGTCCGATTTTGGCTTCTATTTCTTCATAAAAGTTGTAGCTAACATCTTGAACTATAGCATACTGAAATTTCGTGGAAAATGATGGAGATTTGAGGGGTCAAACCCTCATCCTACGGAGATGTTAGATCTGGAATATTTTCGTATGAACTGTTTGAGTCAGAATGTTGTAAGAGCTTTCATGCATGTTTAGAGTTCGATTTTGGCTGTGATATCTGCATGAGAGTTGTATCTAACATCTTGAAATACAACATACTGAAATTTCGTGGAAAATGATGAAGGTATGAGGGGTTTAAGTTCTATTTTTCGGAGACCCCAGATCTGTGAATGTTTCACTGACTTCTTGTTGGATTCTTGTTTGCTTGTTGATTTTTGTTGAAGATTTGACTTCAATGTCTTCATGAAAGTTGTAGGTAACACCTTAAGCTACAACATAATCAAATTTGAAGCGAAAATAACAAGTATAACGTGGTAAATCGGCTAGATCTTGGAGATGATGATTCTGGTGATGTATTCCGAGACACCCGAGACTTCATGGACTTAAATGGTGACCATACTCTGGTTATTTGACCTAGATCTCTCCATGAAACTTGTAAAGGACACCTTGGTACATAACATACTAAAATTTCAGAGGAAACAAAAGAGAATAGATGGGTGAAATCTTAATATTTCGGAGATGTGTATTCTGGACGATGCGGTAGTGGTTCCAGAAGTTTCGTGGGGTTGTATAAATTAATCTAAAAATAATTTGGCTTGGAGTTCTGCATGAAAAATGCACGAAAATGTCTTGGTTATCACCCTGTAAAATTTCGTAATTTTTGGAGGCCATATGAGTATTTTAATCGAATTTTATTTGGAAACTGTGCATTCTGATCATTATCCGAATATCATGTGCTATTTTGTGGAAAGTGTGAAATTCTGTGAAATTCGAATTGGCCATGAATTTTGTATGAAATTGTCATCCTATTGGTTTGTTTAGTGATTTTTTGAATATTATGATTTTGGAAAAATCATAAATATTAAATTTAATATTTATTTATGAAAGCAAATAAATATAATAATAAAATAATAAAATAATAAAAAAATAAAAAGGGATTATTTTATTGGCCATGAATTCCATTGAATTTATTATGCATTGTTATATGACATTGGTGTATGTATGATCATAAATTGTGATGCATGTGTGAATCATATGCCATGTAATAATGAGATTAAAAGGATGGTGAATGTGGAAAATGATATGTGAGTAAGAGGTTGTGGTGGATGATGATGTCTGGTGGCCTAGTGGCGTAATTCCGGAGATTCCCCGGGAGTGTCGGGATGCCCGGTGGTATACGGTACGTAATTCCAGGGGAGGCCTGGTGGTATGTCGGTACATAATTCCGGAAGCCTTGTCGGAGGTCTTTGCCCGAAAGGAATACCTCGCGATGCCAGGATTGGGGTGCGAGATGCCTGGCTAGAAGGGTAAAGGCCGGAAGCCCTGTCGGAGGTTTCTGCCCGAAGGGAATGCCTCGTGATGCTAGTTGAGATGCGAGATGCCCGGAATGTGGGGGGCCGGAAGCCCGGTGGCCTGGGAGGTTGAATGCTGGGAACCCTGTTGGAGGTCTTTGCCCGAAGGGATGATAATTGAGAATGGGTGATGTGGTGATCAAATCTAAAGATAAAAATGGAAATTAATGCATAATGATATGCATGATGATGTGATGATGATGATATGTGATGTGATATGATGATCACCCATGATATGATATGCATAATGATATGCATGATGATGTGATGATGATGATATGTGATGTGATATGATGATCACCCATGATATGATATGCATAATGATATGCATGATGATGTGATGATGATGACATGTGATGTGATATGATGATCACCCATGATATGATATGCATAATGATATGCATGATGATGTGATATGATGATCACCTATGATATGATACGCATGATGATATGCATGATGATGATGATGATGACATGTATGATACAATGATGCCATGATGATGATGGCATGTGTGATGTCATGATGTCATGATGATGATGACATGTATGATATAATGATGCCATGATGATGATGACATGTATGATATGATGATGCATGATAGTATGCGCATGGTTTCAAGGTGAGTAATGCCTGCAATGCATGTATGATTTGCCTGATGCATTGAGTTGTTACTGGATTTCCCTATCTGCTGAGTGGTTGTACTCACCCCTTTTGGGGACCAACATTTCAGATTAGTAGATGATTTGAGCGGTTAGATATGACCGCGAGGAGAAGGATAGCAAAGGAGGGAACCTTTGGACGCCGACGCGGGTTGATGGACCTTAAGCATACGATTGTAGGAGGAGATGTCGGTCATCTTTTAAAGTATAGCCGAGTATAGAAACATTGGCATTTTGATGTACTGACTAAAGATGTCCATCTGTTTTATGTAAATAAACGTGTCCGGCTTTAACTTATATAAGATGTTTAGTAGGTGTGCATCGTTTTCTGAATATAGGGAAGGGAGTTGTTGGATGTGCTTCTGCATATAAATTGCGCAAGGGACTGATCGATAAAAAAAAAAAATGTAAACCCCCAAGTTGTATGGACCCGCTGCAATTGAAATGGTATCAGAGTGATATGTTAATAAGGAAGATGAAAGGTAAGCGAACTGTGGCGACCCTAATCGGATCGGGGGCCGTCGAGGGGTGCCACAATAGGTCCCTTTGAAGGATGGTGGTAGTTAGAACCAAAGTCGAATTGATTTTTTGAATTGCCCTTGATGTCTATTTATCTCCTGGTGTGTTATTTTGTAATATTTTTGTAGAATCAAGGTCACTTGAGTTATGTCGATTCCCACATTGCATGCTTAGAACATTGTCGAATGAGTAGTGGTAGACTCATGTAATATGGTTTAATAGGCTATCATTTGCTAAGTGGTTGTACTCACCCCTTGTGGGATTATTATAGTTTAGAGACGTGACCATGCCACTCCAGCCTCACATCTTCCTCCATGTTCTATGGCATCCCCACTGACCTCAGGTGGGATTAGGTGAAGCATGTAGACTCCGACTTCTCGGATGTCACGTTCATCCGGATCATGGTGATCTTGAGAGTGGATGCCGGTCTCACTATGAGTCTCGTGCTAATGGGGTTCATTGTCTTGTATGCCCAGGTCAATGGGTGTACAGTGGGGCCGCTTCCACTTCCGGATGACGATGACAACGGCTCAAGTGGGGTCGAGTAGGCGAAGGACCCGGGGGAGGATGCTAGCATTTTTGGACCACCACGACGTGATATGAAGACGACCGTGTAAATAGACTGCAAGATGGTCGGGACTAAATTTTAGGTTAGCCAAAAATGGGAACTTTTTGGCCTATATGTACCGACACGAGTCGTATGAAAATATAAATAAATAAAAGTGCCTGGTTTATATTTCGTGTGCATTGTTTTAAATTATGATGGAGTTTAGATACATGCTTCCGCCATAAAAAGAATGATAAGGACAAGGAACGTTGTGGTGGCCCCAATGGGTCTAGGGTCGTCACAATGCCATTCCTAAAATGAATCACGTCTAGTATGAAAGTAATATACTACGTCTCTTTTTCCTTGCTGTTAATGAATGGGGCAAGTCACTCAAAGCAAAGCAATTCTCACCTATGAAGCAAGATGAAACAGAGTCAATTGATTTGGCCCAAAAGGGAGTATCATCCCTAAATTAATCTAATCCAATTTTGGAATATAAGTAACATGCCCCATATCTTGTAGGAAACGGTGCACATTGACTGCAGGAGCAACATCTTATACCAAGAAGGCATGCTAAGGCCCAACCATCCATTTTGATGAAATAAATAAAGCAAAACATCCAAGGAACAATGCCCTCACATGTTGAAACAAGGAGTACCCCACTCCTTTCATCTTTGACACTCACTTAGAATGAGTGAAATCAATAACATCTAAATTGCCCATTTGAAAGCAAGATCTTCAAGGAAATGTTAATACCTGAGGACAAAGGCACTTGAAGAGAAATATAAAACATTAAAAGTCAGATGTAGGAGAAGGGTGATTCAGTATCGTTTCCAAAATGCCCCCTCTAACTTCATTTTTTGACATAGTTCCCTCATTTGACAGGAAGCACCAACATTCGAGGAACAAGCTTGAAAATTTGATTTAAGCATAATACATATCGACCAAGCAAGCATGTGGGGGCAACACGTATTGAATTCACCTGACTCGATTAAAAAGACGTGTCATCCTAGAGTCGGATCAATTAAATAAATAAATAAATAAAGCGCCCCATGAACACTACCAGCGCCTCGGCCTGGTGGTATGGGGAATGAAGTGGTTCGAAACGACCAGGGTTCGATCCACTTTTGCAAAAGTAATATTTTGCCATGTAAATAAAAAATAGAAAAAGTAATATTTTGCATCTCTTACTTTTGCAAAAGGAGGGAAGTGCTTGAACCAATGAGATCAACGACTTGAGATTCTCTTCAAGCCTTAAAACAATGTATCCATTCCACTGTTTGCCGCCAAATGGTGAAACTGACCAAGGGTAATGTTGTATCGTTTCTGATTTTACGATCCCTGAGGATTCATCTACTAACACATTCCCTTTTGTTCTTCATAAGGCCGCTTGACTACTAAGGCACAGGTAAGTACCCTTATTCTCAAAATTCAAAATCAAATAGAAAACAAATGGAGAATTTCCATTGCAAGAAAGAACCTTTAGTGTTTTTGTTAGAAACAAGCACAAAAAATGGAAATTGAAGAAACAAGTTTTCCACAAAGTTTGCGAAAATATTCTTTACCTTTAAATTGTCCATCCACTCGACGGGTCACTCATTTTGAATCAAAATTCCCTATAAAGATTAATCCACCTAGATGATCTCAACAAAAATGAAAGGTGATGTTACTCATGCCAAGCGAGAAATACTTAGGATGAGAAAAAGCAACCTATTTCCAAACGTGTTCTTTAAGCACTCTAGGATTCGAGCGAAAAAGAAAACCCATGTCGTTTAAGGTTAATGAATTCATTCACGAGCAGTACATAGATCAAGATGATAAGAGGCATTTCTTTCGTCTATCATACATACCACATGTGATAATAGTTAGCCCATTTGAGCCTTTTAATGTGAAGAATTTTCTACAAAATATCCCTGTCAAGAACCACCCCATGATGGGGCAATTGTGGAGGTTTGGGTTGACATTATTTAGAGAGGAAAGATGAGAAAGATTTCTTTGCTCTCACTTGCATAAATCTTTTGTGGTAACTTTAGATGAATTATTATGAAAACTCAAAGCATCTCGAGGTGAAGAAGAGCATTCATTTCTCCACCCAAACACATATACCCGTTGATTAAACCATATTGAGCCTAACTTTCTAAAGCCTGAGTGGTGATTATCTTCCCACATTGGGACAGGGCACGTGATTTGCCAATGCAATTGATGTTTACATGAGAATATGAAAAGCATCTCAAAACTCCTAAGAGCTCAAAAAGTTCAAAAGAGCAAAAGTCAAATGAAAATTAAGGGGCATGAAAAAGTAGTATGCCTGATAAAAGCAAGGCCAATGCCCGAAAAACAAAAGTAAAAGGAAAAACAATTGCATCAAGAGGAATATCTCTGTGAAAGCAAAAATGGCAAAAAAAAAAACGCTTGCATTGAAAAGAAAATCATTGCAAATGCAAAAGCCATTATGTTAAGATGATTAGTCAAAGGATTTTTCGAGAGAATTTGAATTTTAAAAGTCGAGTGTTTTAAAAAAAAATGAATGGTATGGTAATGATGCCATGATAATCACCAACTCTCAAATCCCCCTTTGACAAAAAGTTCTAAGCCTTTTGAACTAAGCCTTTTGAACCTTTCCCCGAATCAACATTACAACCCATTTTTTAAAATCTCTTTAGATTGGGATGATTCAAAGTGGGAATAAGGACTTCCTAAAGAAGATGCCGCTCGAAGAAGTGAGAGCAAGGTTGTCTTATCTCATCTTAAGGTTTCTTGACTTGTAAACCTGGTGAAGATGTCGATTGGTGATTAATTAATTTCATAGCCAATGATTCTTATCCATTGCTAAGACCGTGACCAAACCTGCACTACAGTCTTTCTTAAAGACCTTTTAGATTGATGAATGTGTACTTATTGTGAATGATTCAAAGCCTTGCACACTTGAAGAGTGAGACATATTGAGTGATCAGTTTATTTCACACATGAATAGATGGGTGACATCCTGAAATTCGAGCCATATGAGGGATGAATGAATGTGAATTTCGTCAATGTATTGTTGGTTGATCTCACTTGGAATTGATCACTCCTGAGATACTGACCTTGAAGGGAAAGACTAATGACGACAGAACTTGTGCGACTAAAGAACTTGACCTGGGAAAACGACTTGACAGTGAGACTTGTGTGAGGATGATCCTGTAGATAGGCAGGCTGATTCTAGGGATGACTAGAAGTTGATTCGCGGATAGAACATGATGGAACCACGAGTGATTCCGTTTACTGTTATTGAACCCGCGAACGACCCTATGTCGATCCTCAGTAATCGTGTACTTTGAAATAAGAATCTATCCTCCGCAATTTCATGTAGTCAAGGATGTCCATGTGTCGAGATGTCTTGAACGTGGTTTGGCACGAATTGGTTACGCATGAATCCTCAAAGCCGCCTATCAGTTTGAGTTGTACCCAAAATGACATATGGACGAAATTGACATGGCATGAGAGTCCAAGAATGGACTTTGAATTATCGGAAAGGTCCGAGACGGACTTTGGGTGACGCTACTTCAACGGTCGACGGCGCCAGTTAAGCCAAGCATGGGGAAAAAGGACTTACAAACCAAGGAAATGAGTCTATAAGGACGTGGGCTGGGTAAGGCCAACGTGGGCCTTAGGCCCAATATGGGACAGCGACCATGGTAGGTCCAAGGTAAGCAAGTGAGCCCATTGGGCCTAACCAACCATTTCACCTTCCATGTCCATTATCTAAGCCTTGAACCATTTCAAGCCCAATCAATTCTCGAGCCTGTTCTTATTCATTTCCTAGCCCATTTCTTAGGCTTGCCCATCATTTTCAGCCCAAGGGCAGATTGGGAATTTGTACAAGGTGGAAATGACCATTTTACTCCTAAAAGCTATGTGGATAAGGCAAAAGGAAGAGAGAGAATATGAGGTTATCTTTGCATGGGGACTTGGGGCAAGCTTTAATGGCCTTTTGGAGAGTGTAGCCAGCCCTCACATCACTCTCTCTTTCCCTCCTTCAACCCCCCAAACCGTCGACCTCTCTCTCTCCTCTAGTTTCTCCTTTTTCCTGCTTTTGCTCCAGCAGACCTTCTTGGGAAAATAGGAGTTGATTGTTGCCTTCCCGTGAGAATCAGGCCCCGTGCCACCCAGCATTGTCTTCATAAGGCCCAAACCATATGGGTGGAGTCGACCGTTAGCCGGTCAGAGCCACCGGCTGACCCACCGGCCAGCCAGAAGTCGCCGCTCGCCGGACCGCTTGGAACCACCCGGTTTCACCCAGTTTTGTGTTTTCCTCCTGTTTCTTCCCATTTCAACCTAGCCAAACCTAGCCTAGCCACTAGCAGGTCCCCTTCGACCTCCAGGTGCCGCCGGTCGCCGGCCAACCCCTCACCGGAGTTTCGGCCAGCCCGTTCAGCCTCTCTTCTCCTTTGGTAGTGCAGTTTTTTAGAGTTATAGTGGAAGGTAGTGTTTCTTGCTACTGTTTCAACCCCATGACTACCTTGGATCACTGTGGTTGAGGTCCCCATGCATAGCCTTCGTGGTCACCACTGCGTCCGAGTCTCCAGCCCGCTTAACAAGTGAGTTTAGCTTATAATCCATCGATTAATGCCTAAAATTTCTTAGGGTTGGTTTAGTTAGAGTTAATTCTAATTTAGGAGATTTAATTAAGTTGTATCAGCCTTAAGATAGGAAGTTAGATGGATGGTTAAGATTAATTTAGCTTAATCTCGCTTTATTTGCTTAATGTGGTTTATGTGTTTAATTAAGTATGTTTAGCTTTAATTGATTGTTTGTTTGCTTTAATTAATGTTTTTAATGAATTTTTAATTTAATTTATTACTTATTTAATTCTAGAATTTACTGTTCACGCGACACTATTCATAAGTACTGTTCACTGCACTGTTCATGCCGTACTGTTCATTCTTATTGTTCACGTGCACTGTTCATCCAGAAGCGAAAAATGGTCTAATTTCATGTGTTTTAATCCTATGAAGTGAATGGATGTGTAAATACATGGGCATCTACATGAATCGAGTGATTTTCACAAAAAAAGAAAAAAATGGGTTATTTGAGGGACATTCAAGATGGACCACTCTTATGAGAAAAGGAGTTGAGGGGAATATGTTTGCGTGATCGCTAAGACGAACCATCACCCAACGGGAATTTGGGGACGATACCCGATGGGAGTCGGAAGCCAGTTGTAGTAGATTCTAGACTGAAGTCCGTTTTTGGGATACTATCTAGGTGGAAGTCTAGATGTTGCCGTGCTCGACAGGGCGAGACGAAGCCCGATTTTTATCGGTAGCCCGACGGGAGTCGGCTGATCGCTGATTGGGAAGGTGGCCATGGCCGAGAGGTCAATAATAACTGGAACACGCATGAGTGTTGAGATCGGTACGCCTTATTATGGGGTAAAATTGTATGGCACGGTATGAGACGTGTCATAATGATTTTACCTTATAATCGGGACGCGTGTGATGGATCAATGCGTGATAAGTGGCGCACTAATGTGCAAGAACATATGAGAATCACGGCATCATTGGTTCCAGTTATGCATGAGTGGATCACATTGTTTATGGCACGCACCCATGAATTGACAACGTGCAAGGAGTGACAATGGCCAAGTGAGATCGCTTGTGACGCGACTCGTATGTGATTGATGAACTACATCATCTAACGGCCATGTGCATTTCGTGTATCGTGCTAAGTTATAACGTGCAGGGTATGTTATACCAGGTAAGGTTGCATGCGAACCGACTATTTTGTTGTTGGTGTTGCTCGTGGGGTGGTTTTGAAAAGATACCCCGAGTTGAGTTGGTGTCCTAATCGGGGGTTAGGGGGAGGACTTGCTGAGATTTTATCTCACTAATTATTATATAACCACTTTCAGGTCCTTAAAATGGCGCTTCCGCCAGTGAGATTCGGGATCCCTAAGGACTGGGTTACTGTTGTGACACACCACCGCTTCATGGGTTGGGCGCATCTTTACAAGAAGTATCTCTGCACTATCTAGGTGGATGAGGGACTGGGGCAATGGTTGACCCGTACGCCTCTGACTATGACTCGACGGAGTCTGAGTTCGTTGGGTCCAAGTGACTGTAGTGTTGAACCCGAAGGTTCTTCTTGTGTATGGTGTGATTAGCCCAACCTAGTTTCTTTTTGGTCTGGCTTAGAGGGTGCATCGGTCCCTCTTTTGGGCTTGTAAATCGAAAACGATCCTCCGTAGGTTAATCCAATATGAAAATGTACATACGAGTAGATGTTGTATTTCCGTTGTTCATCTCACTATCCTTGTTTGATTGCTTGATTGTCTATTTGATGGGGAGATGGTTCGTTTTTTGCTTGCGCATAGTGAAAAATTAAAAATGAAGGGTCGGCGATGAGTCTTGGGATGTCGCTTTCTATCGACCAAGGAAAGGGTTGTTGCGTGCCCAGGGTTCAGGGTGTGACAATCAAACAACCCTTTTCTTGAGAATATGCGAGAAGCCCTTTCTGATTAAGGGTCCTTGCTTGGCATAGTTAAATAACCATTTCTCATAAGTCAAGGTCATTTCAATAAGGACTTTTCTCCCAAGAGAATTTCATGATTAATGTGATATTCTGAGTGCAATGACAATTTTGCAAGTTTTTCAAGTGGTTGAAATTAGCTTGATTTTATTATGCAATTATTGCCTTCTCATTAGCGATACACTTTTGATATAACATGTGCTGAAATTGATCTCACTTAGTATGCTTTCGCTACTAAAATACTTGTTATAGTGAATTCTATTTGATGTGCAGTACCTATTTCAGAATATTCTTGAATGACAGGTTTCTTCAATGAAGCCACGCAATTCCACAAGGTTCATGGGTTAGCCTTAAACCATACATTTTCAAAAGGTTCTTGGTCATCCTTCAACTGCGCAAGATTCACGAGTTAGCCATAAACCATGCACTTTCAAGAGGTTATTGGTTATCCCTAAACCATGCAATTCCAAATGATTCATGGGTTAGCCTTAAACTACATTTCCGAGAGGTTCTTGGTCATTCTTAAACCAAGCCATTTTAAAGGGTTCAACGGGATAGCCTTAACCCAGGCATTTTCAAGAGGTTCTTGGTCATCTTTAAATGACACAATTCCAAAGGGTACATGGGTTAGCCTTAAACTATGCATTTTGAAGAGGCTCTTGATCATCCTTAAACCACGCAATTCTAAAGGGCTCATGGGTTAGCCTTAAACCATGCACTTTCAAGAGGTTCTTGGTTATCCTTTAACCATGCAATTCTAAAGGGTTCATGGGTTAGCCTTAAACTGCATTTCCCAGAGGTTCTTGATCATCCTTAAACCATGTCATTTCAAAGGTTCATGGGATAGCCTTAAACCATGCATTTTCAAGAGATTCTTGGTCATCTTTAAACCACGCAATTCTAAAGGGTTCATGGGTTAGCGTTAACCATGTACTTTTAAGAGGTTCTTGGTTATCCTCAAACTAGGCAATATGGTTCATCGGTTAACTTAAACATTGCATTTTCTAGAGGTTCTTAGTCATCCATAAATCATGCATTTTAAAGGGTTCATGGGTTAAACTTAAACCATGTATTTTCAATAGGTTTTTGGTCATTGCAATTTCAGAGTGTTCATGGGTTCGTCTTAAACCATACATTTCCCTTAAACCATGTATTTTCAAGTGGTTTTTGGTCATCCTTAAATGACGCAATTTAAGAGTGTCCATGGGTTCATCTTAAACCATACATTTTCAAGAGGTTATTGGTCATCCTTGACCACGAAATTCCAAAGGGTTTAGTGGCACTGTCTTAAACCATATAATTAGTGGGTCTACCTTAAACGACAAAGTTAGTGGGACTTCTTTAAACCATGGGGTTAGTGGGACTGCCTCAAACCATAGGGTTAGTGGGATGCCTTAAACCACAATATTAGTGGAACTACCTTAAACCACATGATTAGTGAGACTACCTTAAATCACAAGGTTAGTGGGTCTACTTTAAACCACATGGCTAGTGAGATTGCCTTAAACCACAAAGTTAATGGAATTGCTTTAAACCACATGGTTAGTGAAACTGCCTTAGTTGACAAGGTTAGTGAATCTGCCTTAAACCACGCGGTTAGTAGGACTATCATAAATCACAGGGTTAGTGGGACTATCTTAAACCACACGATTAATGGGTCTGCCTTAAACCACGATGTTAGTGGGTCTGCCTTAAACCACATAGTAAGTGGGACTGCCTTAAACCACAAGATTAGTGGGACTATCTTAAACCACACGGTTAGTAGGTCTATATTAAACTACAAGGTTAGTGGGCCTGCCTTAAACCACACGATTAGTATCACTACCTTAAATCACAAGGTTAATGGGTTTGCTTTAAACCACACGGTTAGTGGGTCTGCCTTAAACCATAAGGTTAGTGGGTCTACCTTAAACCACGTGGTTAGTGAGACTGCCTTAAATCACAAGGTTAGTGGGTATGCCTTAAACCACATAGCTAGTAGGACTGTCTTCAGCCACATTATTAGTGGGAATGCCTTAAACCACACGGTTAGAGAGACTGCTTTAAATCAGAAGGTTAGCGAGTTTGCCTTAAACCACACGGTTAGTGGGACTGTCATAAACCACAAGGTTAGTGGGACTACCTTAAACCACAAGGTTCGTAAGACTATATTAAATCACAAAGTTAGTGGGTCTCTCTTAAATCACACGGTTAGTGGGACTACCTTGAATCGTGGGGTTAGTGGGACTGCCTTCAACGGCACAGTTAGTGATCTGCCTTCAACCATAAGATTAATGGGTCTCCCTTAAACGACACGATTAGTAGAATTGCTTGAAACTGCATGGTTAGTGGGACTGTCTTAAACCACACGATTAATAGGTTGGCTAAAAGCATAAGGTTAGTGGGTCTATCTTAAACCACACAGTTAATGGGACTACTTTAAATCACAAGGTTAGTGAGTCTGCCTTAAATTACACGATTAATGGGTCTACCCTAAACCACAATGTTAGTGGGTCTACCTTAAGTTATGCGGTTAGTGAGATTGCATTAAACCCCACGGTTAGTGGAATTGCCTTAAATCACATGGTTAGTGTGACTACTTTAAGCCATAAGGTTAGTGGGTTTACCTTAAATCGCACAATTAGTGGGTCTGCCTTAAACCACATGGTTTATGGGACTACCTTAAATCACAAGGTCGGTGGGTCTGCCTTAAACCACATGGTTTGTAAGACTGCCTTAAATCACAAGGTTAATAGGACTACCTCAAACCACAAGGTTAGTCAGTCGACTTCAAACCACGCGATTAGCAGGACTTCCTTAAACTACACGGTTATTGAAATTAGCTTAAACCACATGATTAGTGGGACTGCCTTAAACTACAAAATTAGTGAGTCTATCTTAAACCACACAATTAGTGGAATTGTCTTAAATCACATGATTAATGAGTCTGCTTTAAACCACAAGGTTAATGGAACTGCCTTAAACTACACGGTTGGTGGGATTACCTTAAACCACACAGTTGATGGGATTGCCTCAAACCATGCGATTAGTGGGACTACCTCAAACCACAAGATTAGTGGGTTTGCCTTAAACTCCACGGTTAGTGGGACTACGTTAAACCACAAGATTAGTGAGTCTATTTTAAACCTCATGGTTAGTGGGACTGTTTTAAACCATAAGGCTAGTGGGACTGCCTCAAACCACAAGGTTAATGAGACTGCCTTAAATGACATGATTAGTGGGTCTGTCTTAAACCACACGGTTGGTAGGACTGCCTTAAACCACAGGGTTAATGGGACTGCCTTAAACTACACGGTTAGTGGGTCTACCTTAAACCGCATGATTAGTAGGAATGCTTTAAATCACATGGTTAGTGAAACTGCCTTAAACCACACAGTTAGTAGATCTATCTTAAACCACAAGGTTAATGAATCTGCCTTAAACCACACGGTTAGTGAGACCGTTTTAAATCACAAGATTAGTGAGTCTGCCTCAAACCACATAGTTAGTGAGACTACCTTAAACCCCATTGTTGGTGGGGCTGCCTTATACCACACCGTTAGTGAGATTGCCTTAAACCACACGATTAGTGAGACTGCCTTAAACCACACGGTTAGTGGGTCTGCCTTAAACCACAAGATTAGTGGGTCTGCCTTAAAGCACAAGGTTAGTGAGTCTGGCTTAAACCACACGGTTAGTGAGACTGCCTTAAACCATAAGGTTAGTAAGATTATCTCAAACCACAGGGTTAGTGGGTCTACCTCAAACCATGTGGTTAGTGGGACTATCTTAAACCACATGATTACTGGGACTGCCTTAAACCACAAGATTAGTGGGTCTACCTTAAATCATACGATTAGTAGAATTGCATTAAACCACATGGTTAGTGGATCTGCCTTAAGCCACAAGGTTAGTGGGATTGCCTTAAACCACATAGTTAGTGGGATTGCCTTAAACCACACAATTAGTGGGATTACCTTAAACCACACAATTAGTGAGACTACCTTAAACCACGAGATTAGTGAGTTTGCCTTAAACTCCATAGTTAGTGGGATTGTTTTAAACAACAATATTAGTGGGTCTATTTTAAAGCACACTATTAGTGGGACTGCCTTAAATCATAAGGTTTGTGGATTTGGCTTAAACCACAAGATTAGTAGGTCTGCCTTAAACCAAATCACAAGTTTTGTGGGTATATTCTCAAACCTCACTTTTCAAAGTATTCACAGGTACAACCCTAAACCACGCTCTTTACATCAAGTTTACTTGCATTTTCATTTTGCTCTCATGAAAAAAGAAATTTTATGTGTCAGCTTATCTTTGAGAGAAATGTCTTTGAGCTCTCTTGCAAAAAGGGGCAGCTGTTGACACTAGGGGTGAGTGGTTCCTGGTTCCGGTTCGGTTCCACCTAAAACCTGAAACCTACCCTTAGGTACAGGTTCCTCATTTTTTGGAACCTGGAACCTACCCATCAGAACCAAGAACCTGGAACCTGCCTTGTCACAGGTTCCCGGGTCGGTTCCAGGTTCCAACAATTTCTTTTTTTTGTTAGTTTAAAATAACAAAAATGAACGCATCAATAATAAACAATCTTATACCTCTTAATCCTTACTCTTTTTTTGAGCTTATCCTTCAAATCATGATTAACATAGAAAAATAGCTTGAACTCACCATAACGGGGTCCAACACCTTGACAATCCTTCAAGGAGCAGTACTCCAAAACTGTAGATGTCTAATTCTTGTGTGGGTTTCCGAGTTTTCATGACTTCGGGAGCCCGATAACATGCACTTCTAGTTTTATGAGGCACTGTAGGAGTGCAGATCAAAGGAGTTAGGCCAAACTCTGAGATGCAACCTTCAAGGTATGTTACCATTGATAAACCTACTACCTCTGGCCAAATGGATGTGAGCAATGCCTTTAGCCACTCCTAGAGAAATCTTCACCCGCGATGCCCAGTCCAATGGTTGTCTCCCACCTTCTGCAAATCATTATCAGAAGGTAACTATCAACAATGGAGCGAATAGGAGACAACCTACACTTCTTTCGACAAACCTTCCCCATGTATCCCACCTCACATTGTCGTGGTTGGGATAATCATCCATGTATGACAAGTCTCCAACATACAATAGAGTCTATCCTTTCTGCGGATTATGCTCATAATGGGTGAGTGTTCGGTTTGAATCAAAAGTTTGACCAAGATCCCCTCCAATGGTCATCGACATGCTGAGCACAGAAAGAAGTAGAACCATGGATGCATATAAATTACTAGTAGAACTAAATTTACTGCAACTTACTGATGAAAATGATGATCAAAACTAAATGATTCTGCAAAGACTCATAGTACATACACAGGAATGAGCTTTTGAAGCTACTCTGAGTCATTGACTATCTATGCATGACAATATGATTTACTCTTCTGATGAGACCGAAAGTATATGGAACATCAGGGCCAACCTCTGGACGAGTAATGAACCAGAACTGTCGAACCGTGTGTCCAATTCCAACCTCATAATAGTATTTAGTGTTGTACTGCAAGTAAACGGAATACACATCAGCTACATTTACCAAAGTTTGCAAACCAAGCACTAAAAAATTAATATTTCTGGAGGAATTTAGAAATTTACCATCAAGTTTTTAAGGGTGCAATGGTGGATGTCGCCAGAAGTATAATTGTAGAACTTATAATGATTAACTTTGCCCTTTTCCGTTTTCTTATGCTCGTTGTTTTCACTCCAGTAACCCATTGCACTGGACCCAGGTTCATCCGGAGTCACCCATGACACAATCACTCCTTTTCCCACATGATCTCCTTGTTTAATATGTACCAAAAGACTCACGCCAAAATCAAAACCAAATCAAAAACCACAACGAATAGAACAAAATTAACAATAGTGACCTCTAACATTAATTCACATCGAATCTGAAACCGAATTAATGCGACTCTAGCTCATCCTAGTGTGTCTACACATAGATTTCAACCATTTCACAAGTCACAAATGAACAGAAGGAAAAGCTTGTGCTATACTAAAAGAAAAAGCAAGAAGACAAGCTTAGTTGAGACCTATTGAGGGGAAGTATGGCCAGGAGGCACTTGGAAAACATCGCTATTTAGAGGCATGTCCGTAGTTTTCTCTACTTTATGGACAAAAGTGCTAGTCTTCCCTCCACTGCACAAATCAGCCCCATTCAAAACCGGAACAAGAACAGCCCTAACAATAGCCACTGAACAGCAAGATGAAGATCCCAAAACAGCCATCTTGGTCTTATTTTGGGATAGGGAAGAACCTACGTGACACAACCCCACAATTTCCCTTCCCTCACTATGTATGTACTTGGATCAGGGCACACAAGCATGACACTCACATCTCAGAAATCGACCAAGTAAAGCAGCTAAAATGTTAGATTAGATCTAACAGTTAAGAGCAGAAACAACAAGAGATTAGACCTACGATTGAAGATGGAGGAGGCGAGTTTCTTGGTGTCGAAGGTGGTGAGCGGTATCAAGGGACGTCGGGCGGCGTCAAGGGGGTCGAGCGGGCGTGGAGGGAGCTGTACGGCGTTGAGGGGCCGAGAGGTGTCGAGCGAGTGTCAAGGGCGTTGAGGGGGCCGAGCGGGCGTTAAGGGGGTCAAGTAGCGTCGAGGGGCCAAGAGGCGTCGAGGGGTGGCGCGGACGGTGCGACAGCTCGTCGGGGTCAACGGCGAGATGGCTCATCGGACGAGTGGTGGGTGGTGGTGGTTCGGTGGCCAAGAGGTGGTGGTGAGTAGGGCGTGGGCAGCGGTGTGGTGGTGGGTGAAGCAGCAGCTAGCAAGAGGAAGGAAGGAAGGAAGGAAGAAGAAGAAGAAGAAGAAGAAGAAGAAGAAGAAGAAGAAGGGGGTTCGGCCGAGAGAGGCGGAAAGAGAAGAGAGAGAGAAGAAAATAAAAAAGTTGGGGGCAAGAAGTGATGTGAGGAGGAAAAAGGGGAGAAAAGAAATAGAGAGAGAGAGAGAGAAAAAAAAAAGAAAAGGGAAGAGGGGAAGAATCGGCATAAAGGGGGGGAAATCACGTTAGGGGAAGAGAGGGGCTAGGGTTTTTTTTTTTTTAACTCTGACCGGTCTCTTTAGAACCGGGAACCAAACCGGACCCTCCGATGCGGTTCTTCGGTTCCTGGTTCTACCCGGGAACCGTGCTCACCCCTAGTTGACACCAAAATTTTTGCCTAAACATCATTTCCGAAAAATTGGAACTTGTTTTCCATAAAAATATTTCATGTCAAATTCTTGCATATATATTATCTAGGCATTTAGTATAGTTTTTAAATGGAAGATCTTTTTCCTTTAAAAAAAAGAAAAAAATAAAAAAGAAAGAAATTAATAAAGAAAATAAAAGAAAAAGAAAAGGCAAGTTGAGACCAATGATCTAAATGTGACTAGTCAAGCCTAGGAGATCAGATTGGAATTAAAACAGCAAGTTGGGGCCAAAATATAATTTCCAAAAATTCAGGGACCAATTCGCAAATCTTGCAAAAATTCGTCCAAGCCCTTAAATCATCATCTTGGCCCCAAATTAAGTTGAAATTGAACTTGGGCTAGATTGAATTAATCAAATCTAGCCAAAAAGACTAAATTGCATTGAATTTGGCATTTTCAAGTAAGAAAGTAGCTAACTTTGAGGGACTTCCTTCCCAAATTGGGTGGGGACAATTGTGAAAGGCTAGTCAAAAGCTCGCTAATTGATGAAAAATCAAAACCAAATTGATGGATTAGTGCACACAAACTAGCTACTAAAACCCAGTTCATGATTTGTTCTCAATTCAGAGCTGCTGAGTAAGCAACTTGGTGGCCCCACCATAATCCACTTAGATGCCCAATCAGCTTGATCTCTATACGTGATGGAAAACCATAATCAGTAGTGCAAGTGGACAAAAATTGGCTAATGATAAGTGTAATATCTCAGGCCCCACTGTGTAATATTGTTTGCTTTGGGTCACCCGCCCTAGCGCTGATGAACCGCCATCCCAGCCACGGTCTTTTCCCTCACGGCTTTAAAACGCGTTACACAGGTTAGACGGACCAAGCCTTATAAGCTGAGCAAGACCTACCTCCCTAGGCGATGTGGGACAAGAGAGGAGGTTATCACACTCTCCACCTCTTAACAAAATAGCATCCTCGTTGTGGCCCCACGGGCGTCAGAACAGCATTTGAGTTGTGGCCCCACACGCGGTCGAGAGTCGGCTCTAATACCACTTGTAACATCCCAGAGCACTTGTAATATCCCAGGCCCCAGTGTGTAATATTGTCCGCTTTGGGTCACCCGCCCTGGCGCAGACGAACCGCCATCCCAGCCACGGTCTTTTCCCTCACGGCTTTAAAACGCGTTACACAGATTAGAGGGACCCAAGCCTTATAAGCTGACCAAGACCTCCCTCCCTAGGCGATGTGGGACAAGAGAGGAGGCTATCACACTCTCCACCTCTTAACAGAATAGCGTCCTCGCTGTGGCCCCACGGGCGTCAGAACAGCATTTGAGCTGTGGTCCCACACACGGTTGGGAGTCGACTCTGATACCACTTGTAATATCCTAGGCTCCACTGTGTAATATTATCCGCTTTGGGTCACCCGCCTTGGCGCGGATGAACCGCCATCCCAGCCATGGTCTTTTCCCTTACGGCTTTAAAACGCGTTACACAGGTTAGAGGGACCAAGCCTTATAAGCTGACCAAGACCTCCCTCCCTAGGCGATGTGGGACAAGAGAGGAGGCTATCACACTAAGTTGCTAAAGGCACGTGAAAATCGCAACAAAATACGCACACTCAATAGTTGCTAAAGTTGAAAATTTTGGCCAAGTCAAAAAGTTGGTGAACTAGCTTAGTTGGCAGGCTTGGTAGGTAGGGCAAAGTCCAACCAAAAGATGGCTTAATTTAGTGAATAAGATCTCTGAATCAAGCTCTTTTGGGGCATGAAAGGTAAGAGACAAAAAGGAGAAGAGAGAGCTCACGATTTTTCTCCAAAAACACCCCCACAAGCAACTCAAGAAAAGCCAAACCCAGAAATTCCATATTGACCCTTGCAGAGAAAAGTAAATTTTTCACAAAGGTGTAGCCAAAATTAGCCAAAACCTTCAACTAGAGAGTGAAATTTTGCTCAAAGATATTTCCAACCATAGGTCGCACATCCCAAATAGAGATCGGGAAGACCTCCTAAAGCCCCATGAAACTGTACCGTCCTAGCGGGGCAAGAAAATAAAAAAAAAATTGTGTTTTGCCCAGTTGGTCTTGAGTGAGGGAAAGTGAGTGTTTTTAAGAAAAATGAGAAACAAATGAGAAAAATCATGACTTGTAACCAAACTAGAATACATATAGTTTGGTTAGATGTTAATTTGGCCAACAAAAGAGGTCTTGAAGTTTAATTTTGGAGACCAACAAAAACCTTCGTTGTCAATTTTTCTTTGCAAATCTCATTTTCTAGTTTGAAGGAGCCAACTTCCACATGTACCCGAGGATAATTTCTTAGTTTCCTCAGCCAAAAGCTACTTGCAAAAGAAACTAGGAAGCAAGGTAAGAGTCTCAGATGTATTTTTGGTCAAGCTTGAACATGTTTTAATCATGGAAAACCAGGTGAAAAACCAACTTGGAAAACTGATTTCCAAGGCCGATATTTTTCCAAGTGTTTGAATCCTCTTCAAAAACCATATATGTTTGACTTGCTACTCCCCTTTTCATGCGTTTTCTGTCTTCATGAGTTGATGAATGTCATATGAGAGCACAAATAATGCTGAGGTTAGCTTGGTTTGGCCTTTAAATCTCCAAGTAAACCATGAGATCGTCTACAACTTGAGCCAACACCAAGTCCATCCACATTGATTCATGGTTGGTTAGTGTGGACCATGCGTGTATTCTTCTTGAAAAGGTCGTTTCGACGTGTTCGATTGATCATTCTCTGTGATGTTTGTTGCATTTGAAAGTCCATGTTATTTACTTTCATTTTGATCAAGTGATATTTTCCGTAGATCTTGCATATGATAAGTGTTGGGGCTTAAATATAGGCATGCAATCTATTTTGCTTGACTTGGGTTCAAACCCAAATTTGCAAAATCAACTTAAACCTGCATATTTGAGGATAATTTTAGTTTGGTTTTTATGTATTTTAGGCTATGATTTCTATTTAATATTGCTCTTTACATATTATAGTATAACCTTGATACTTTAGCTCCACATGAGATTGCTTATGGATTGAGATTGAAAGCCATGAACATGGCTCAAGGAAGCTGCTTGGGTTAGTTTAATGCACACCAAGTGTTCAACAAAGGCCCAAACTAAGCTTCAATCTTGAAACGGTCAATTTGAGTTTGGTTGTTGTGATATTCATGTACTGGGCTCTTCCATATTAGTGTAAATCAAGCATAAATCAATTTAGGGAATTATTTTCAAATAAAAAATAAAAAATCTAAAAATCTAAAAAAAATAGAATAATAAAAAAAATGATGGATGGTATCAAATTATGGCAAAAATGACAACTATGGGATTTTCCTAATTTTATAAGGTCATTTTTTCTAAATTAATGCTATTTTGGTATCTTATAATCCTTTTTGTAAATAATCCATTTTTTTGTATATTAAAATTATTTAGAGTAGTTTTATGCATCTAGAGTAATTTCATGCACATTTAAATTCTCATTTTGCTCATGGGGGTCTTGTCTTGACGCATGATAACAAGGCCATGTAATATTATTTGCCCGACTTGTATCGGGTTTTCCTTTGTTGGCATTTATTTTTGTCACACCCCAAAACCACAAAGAATGGGAATGACATGGCCGTCCTTCTTTACAAAGAACGCAGCCTCAAATACAACCAATAAACTGATATTAACTTATATATATCTCAAACCATATATATATATATATATATATATATATATATATATATCATATAAAACAACAAATTGGTTGCAACATCAGAGTTTCTATAATCCACCAAAAGAAAAAGAGATATATGTTTAAAACTCAGATGATCCAACTACTAGTAAGTATTATTTGCACCACTTCCTTGAACCATACCAAAAACAAAATAGAACTCCCCAAAAGCTCCCACCGACTATGCACTCGCTCTATTCGCCACTAGCTGAGGAACCTGAAAAGATTAAAGGAGGAATGGGATGAACAACCACAGCTCAGTGAGTAGTACATATCTTCTAAGCAGATCGAACAACCCCTATGCATGTATACAAATTAATACCAAATCTCATAACGTCAATTTAATATATAGAATACATATCGAATCATATAAAAGCTATTTCTCATCTTCAAAACTTTATACTAATATGGAAAACTCATTTAAATTGCTATCAAAAGTTTAGTATCAATGGTCGAATACATTGAATAATCTCCATCAAAAACACATATCAATGGTCTATCCATTGATCAATCTTTGCTCAATAACTAACCATGGTCACGACACAACGCCTTGTGACAAGGCGACCAAGATTCTCCCCTTGGCAAGGTCTCCACCTACAAAGCCGGTGGCTAGGCCCAGAAGGATATCCTAAACCTGGTATGCATACCCCAAAAACCCCTCACTGGGTTCACAGTCATATTGAGCATAAACAACCATTCTCTAATACCAGAAATCCAATCCAAAATCAATATATTAAACCAAACAAATAACATTTTGCAACATAACCCATCATCCACTTCATATCCGTTTCTCAATTCATCATAAACATTTTCATAAATCAGTCGCAAAGCAATTTCATATATGTTTCTCCACAAACCTTGTATAACATGTTTTTCAAAGATTCACAATCAACCAAAGGGTAGCAATTGCTCGATCTGACTTTTATGCAATAAAAATGCTCTTCTCAATTCAATATATATACATATATATACTTCAAGACATGATTTTATAAAACCAAAGAAGATATAGTACCACTCACCTCGCCGTCGACGACCAAACGACGAACGATACTCGTATCGTCGAATTCAAGGTCCTAACAAATAACCGAGAAAAATATTAAAATCTAATAAAACTCTGCCTCTACTCTTAAACAACTAAATTACGCCTTAACTTTCTCTTCCGAACTCCAATCCGAACGTACTTATATTCAATAGAGAGCCCTTGAAACCTATCACAAGAATCTCAACTTGACCGTCCCAAAATCAAGCCGAAAAATGACAAAATACGGGCCCAAAGCTGCTGGACGCGTACTGTTCATTGTGCGCGGGAAACTTTGAAATTTTGTTTCGGACAAACCATAAGCTCAAATCACGATCCGTAAAATCCCACGGCTCCACAACACCCTAAATTACCATTCTTGCAAAAATACGCGGCTCAACGACTCCAAAATTAGACTTCGCCGCTCAGTTTTCCAAAAATTTCGAATTTAAATCCTAAATCCAAAAATTACTTCAATCGGACAAACGATGGCTTGATCTCTTACCGGGTGCTGTGTTATGGAGTCGAGTCGGCTTAGCGAGGCATCCGAGACGTGCACGTGCCAAGATTCCTTTCCTTTCTTCCCCCTTTTTCTTCTTCTTCTTCTTCTTCTTCTTCTTCTTTTCTTTCTTTTCTTTTTGGTAGAGGACCCCTCAACTTCTATTTAGCCGAGCCCTCTCCCCTCTCCTTTTTGTTTTACTAACTTTTCGGTTTCTTTTTTCAGTTTCTTCTTTTGGGGCCCACTAACATAATATTACATTATTGCATAATATTACAATTTTCAAGTCATTTTAATTTCTTGGATGTTTACTTATCACATCGCTTTTCATTAATTTGAGTGTAAATTTATCTTCAAAATTAGGTTAGAATTAGTCTAGACATTAAGGAAAACAAACCTACAAAAACATTTGCTTGGATGCTTAGTGGTTTCATAAGGATTATAATTGGTAATCAAGATTGTGTGGTCATTTACCAAGTTAGTGGTACCGCAAAAGCGCTAGTAGAAACATTGGCGTGAACAAGTCCCCATTCCTAGAAATCTCTAGCTGCGAAGGAATCGAGACAACACTCCTACGTCTTGATTGGTTTCTAGCTGACCTCAATATGCTAGTGGTGACTCCTAGAAATACATAGGTTGTTAATAACTAAAATACAAAATTCAATGTCACGCGAGATATGGACATGGGAGAGTCCATGCCTAATCCAGGGCCGTTGGCCCACCTCTTTAGGCGAATACCCCTAAAACTCTTCCTTCCCCCCCCCCCCCGACGGCAAAAAGAGAGGTCACGATAGTCAACATCGTCCAAGTCGTCCATGAGCATAGATGGAGGTTGATGTCATCCATCAACTAGGTCCAATATCATCTTTATGGCTCGGTAAGAGAATTCCACATCGACCCACTTGATGTATTTGTACTTCGACCCTTCTCTATATTAGTCACATCCATATAATATTCTTCCGAGATTCATTTGAGTCCATGATGTTCTTCTTGGACTTGGCAACCCACAAAAATAGAAAAACTTGCATTCTCTTTCATTTCAGTGAGAGGAATTTGAGGCTCTGCTAAAAATCTTGCTCTCCATTTCTAATATTCGGCCGTGGAATTTTGAGCAAATCGAAATAAAGCTTCAGGATTAGGGTTCGAGCACTTTAATGAGGATTTTGGCCGATTTAGGATTTTAGATTTGGGGCAATTTGGGAGACAACGTTGTTTTGACAAATTTAAGGCTTTTATTTTGGCCAACTATGGAAATGACATCGTTTTGGGTGAGTCAGAGCTGAGACAGCTCTCCAGCGAGTCACGTAGCGAGCAAAATTAATAAAAAATTGCCACGTAGAATTTCTGGCAAGGTTCGTTGGAGGTGGTACTCAAGTGTCCCATTTTTCAAAAAAGTTCACTTTCCTGACTTTAAGCACTTAAATGTCTTCTCATGCTAAATTTTTGGCACTTGGGCTACTATTTACCTCTAAAAAAGAAGGCATGTGCAGTTTCCACCATTGCCCCGTGCTCTATCTATAACCATAACGAAAAATTTCAAAATTCATCCGTCAATTTTAACGTTCATGTCAATTTGCATCTTCACTGTTTTCCGGAACCTCTCAATTGTATATATCACTAAATTTAAAATACTTATTTGTCCATTGAATATTGACGTGATGCTCGCAAACACATGTCAATCAATTATTAAATATAAATAAAAAATTCACGCCAACTTAGCTATTGACGTGGTGGTTGCAAGTCCCTGAATAATTTCTCGGATGGGAGGAAGAGAGTTAAGTTAAAAAGTGAATCCACCTTGGACACATGTAATCAATTGGAGGAGAGGAACTTTGCCAACGTGGCAGACTACCCAATATTTTCGCGCCCTTATTATGTGGGCCAAGTTGCTTTGTTTCTCTAATAGCTTAGTTCGTTTGTATAACAAACGCTTTTGCACTCGACTATGTCGAAATCATAGCATTTGAAATTCGATTCCTTTTCGGTCCTTGCCTCCTCGATATAACTTACATCTACATGTAAATGTACGTGCGTTAGTGGTTAAGTGTTAATTAATGCATGGGCTTTGAAAATTTATTCAACCTTCAATTTGATCTTACTCGTTCTGTGATAGAACAAAAACAGAGGTTTGATCATACCTACATGGATGGGATTATTACCCTATGAATAGTACGATTGTGGAGAAAAAAACAGAGGAAAAATTTATTAATTTTAGTGCAACAATTTTATACTTAATCTAATTTTTTTTTAAAACACCTAGTAAAGTGATTTTTGTGAGGCACACTACCGCTTTTTTGACAAATTAAGTCATCAAAGTTACTTAAATGATCGTTTTTCCAAAGTTATGACACTTCGATGATCGTTTAAAAAGTTTTGACACCAAAGTGGAAAGACCATATGGAAATTGGGGTGCCATCATCCTTTTTCTGGTAATGATAAAGAAAACCTGTTTTGAGGTTATGTATGTTGTTAGGCTTCAAGGATTTCACAGGTTCTCAGTCGCATGTTTCTAGCCTTGATTTGCAATCTCAAGGGCTTAATCAACTTAAGCTAGGGGTGGTGCTGTGTGTCCTTCATGGGACAGCATGCGGGCAACGTAAATGTTCAACTAACGCCGTACACCACGTGCCTCCTTGAGAAATTTTGTATATATATGGAGAAAAACGTTCAGCTACCGTCGCACACCACGGCCAATTTGTCAGGCATGGATCTCAAGTTGTGATCATGGTGGTCAAGAACCACATCAACTGAAGGTAACATGATGCTAGATACACTCGCTTTTTGTGCAATGTTTTATCTTAGAGACAACTTCATTCACAAGAATTTGATAAGGTGACCCAGTGTTTAAGAAAATAAAATGTTGTCTACTCGAATCAAAGCAATCAACTCGATACTTTAGAATTGCTTCGATTTGGAGTGAGCATTTGTCACCTTCTGTTAGCCTTTTTTTTTTCTTTACTTGTTATAGCAAGCTAAAGAGGTGATATCTTTATTCCACATCAATCACTTTAGGCTGGTGATGAGTGCCGGACAACAGTGTGAAAATCACAGCAATTGGAGTAAAGTTCATGCCATGTAAATTTGGAGCAGTGATTGAGAAACCAAACTTTAACTCTCGATCTACATTCCAATCTTCTCAAGTAAAGAAGATTATACTCATGCTAACACGATACGCCGGAACCTGATTTTGTTACTTTACTTTCCCCTCAAGCAAATATAGAGAATAGCTTGATAATTATGCATCCAAAAGTGGTGTTGCTATTAATGTATTCCTGGTGTTTCAAAAAGGGTAATGCTTTTTGGTTCCTTGTAGAGCTTCTCAATTCGATTCCTATCCCAAGCTTATAAAATAGCGTCAGTTCTGAGAAAACTCCAAGGCTGATTTTGTTTTGCCGTGGTTTGTCCTCTCTGTATATAATCATAAAATTGACCCTGTTTGAGACGGCCCTTCAATCGTTGCGCCTTTCGGTGCCTACAGTTCGAGTTCAACCATGAAATTTCCGCAGCTCCTCCAAAACACTCGTGAATTTTGGGAGGCGTGGGAGCTGCGGTTGCTCGTCCTCCTCAGCTTGTTCTTCCAATTGAACCTTGCGACTCAGGTCAGTCGGAGGAAATCCAACTCCAAGTACCGGTTTCACATTATTATCTGGATAATGTACCTATTTGCTGACTCCACCACGACCTTCACACTTGGCGTCCTCTCGAACCGCCTGACCAACATCAAGGAAACAAAGGGGACGACTGATCCAAAGAGCCAGATCACAGCATTTTGGGCGCCATTCCTTCTCCTCCACTTGGGCGGGCCCGACACGGTCACCGCACATATCTTGGAGGACAACGAGCTATGGCTCAAGCAGCTGGCTCAGCTTTGCGTTCAAGGAGGACTATCATGTTTCATTTACTTCATGGCCTTGTCGGGCTCTACGTTGTCAGTGTTAGCGGTGGGTATGATCCTGATGGGGTTCATCAAATATGCAGAGAGGATATTATGTTTGTACTTGGCGAGCAAAGGCCAACTTCGAGATTCAATGCTTTCACTTCCCGATTTTGGTCCCATAGTTCCCAGGATAATGGATCAGTACACTCTGAAGAAAGAGGAGGGTTACCGGGTCAGAATCAAAAACGCCACAGAGGTTTTGGCTCCAGTAGATGTCCCAGTGAGTAGCCGTCAAGCCTACAACAAAGAAGACGCGACTCTGGTCAAAGCCTACGAGTTGTTCCAGATCTTCAAGCTTCTCTTCTTGGACCTTATCCGCAACTTCAGCGACCTGGATGCCAGTAAGCGCATTTTTATGGACCCGAAAGTGGATTCAACTGAGGCATTTGAAATCGTGGAGATCGAGCTCAGTTGCATGCACGATCTGCTCTACACCAAGATGCCTTTGCTAAAGGGTGCTTGGGGAAACATTCGTTGGGTCATCAATCTTTTGGTGCTGTGTGCCGTGTTAGTATTCTTCTCCTTGCAGGATAAGAAGGATTACCCCGAAGTTGACATCTATATAACTTTCATGCTGATAAGTGTGGCTATACTTTTAGATATTTACTCGCTTCTTCAAGCAATTTCATCCGATTGGATCCGCCCCCTGCGGCTTCAGAGACCCGGGAGATGCAGAATTTGGCCTGACGTTGCTTTTCTCAAGGCCCGCCCAAACCAAAGATGGTCGAGATCCGTGGCCCAGTTCAGCCTCTTGAAATTATCCGCCAGGAGAATAAACTGGATCTTCGACAGGTGTTCGACTCTTGCCAAGTTAGACCAGAGGCTCGAGAAGAATTTTTACGTCAGTTACAAAGATTTTGGGACCAACCTTAAAGAATGGATCTTCCGTCACATGCGGGAGACGGTCGGACATCTGGAAAGGAACGGCGAATTGAACAGAGAGTTGGTGAGTCACAAGCTGGCTGCTGGCGCAGTACTGATGAGGTCAAACGGCTCTAATCTGATCTGGACTGTGGAAGAGATGGAGTTAGACCAGAGCCTCCTCATCTGGCACCTCGCCACTGAGCTTTGCTACTACGAGGACCGCGAGGAGTTTGAACATGAGTTCGGGGATCACATCGTTGGAATCAAGATGAGTAAGTTGGTCTCTCGATACATGCTCTATCTTATGCTACTCCATCCTTCAATGTTGCCAACAGGGATAGGGGTGCTCCGATACGAAGATACTTTGGTCGACATTCGGAAGTTCCTCAAGGACAAGCAAGTGGTGTCTTCAAAGAACGACTGCAGCATGTCATCGGTCATCATCAAGTGGGCACGGAATTTATTCCAGAAAGAGGCACCTGTCTCTAATGATGTTCGCAACAGCAACAAGGAGCACGAGTCAAGAGAGTTGTACTATCTGCACGAAGTCCGCTGTCTTCTGGCCTCAGCAGAGATAAATCAGCTCCCCGAGAGGAAGATGCGGAGAGGCAAAAACAGGTCGGTGCTGTTTGACGCATGCGATCTTGCATCCCAGTTGCGAGCACTCAAACGCAATAAGTGGGACCTGATTGGCAAGGTCTGGGCAACACTCCTGATGTGCGCGGCTTTCCAAAGCAGAGGCTACGAACACTGTGCGAGACTGAGAAGAGGAGGAGAGCTCCTCAGCCATGTTTGGCTTCTCATGGCGCATCTCGGCATGGCGAAACCAGTACAAACTTTCGAAGCACAATGCGTTCCCATACTGATCATGCAATAGAAATTTCGGCTGGAATAAGTTGGTTAACCTAATGTTTATTTGAGCAAGATAAATAAGTTAAGCTCATCATCTTGAGATGGTGGGGAAGTTACTTCAGTATTTGCTGTACTTGGAGTAGTCAGAAGTGATGAAATTATGTTGACTGTTGTTGTCACCGGAGACATTACACTGAAGCCAGCCAAACTAGGACGATTTGAGTCCCTCAAAGTGGTTAGTAAGTAACCATTGGGGTTTTTCCCAGTTCATCAATCACATATGAGTCGCGTCACAAGCGATTTCACCTGGTCATTGCCACACCCTGCACATTATTAATTCGTGCGTGCGTGCCATCAACAATGTGATCAACTCATGCATGACTGGAACCAATGATGATATGATTCTCGTGCGTTCTTGTACATTAGTGCGCCACTTATCCTGCACCAATTCAACACACATGTCCCAATTATGGGGTAAAATTATGTGACATGGCCAACTTCCCAATCAGTGATCATCCGACTCTCACTGAGCTGAAATAGCAGCCACAAGCTCTACCTCCAACTTAAACTCCTGGAAACCGAACCGCAAGAGGAGAAAGCATCATGACTATTCGATTGCTATTTAACCTACCACCTCACTTAAATTTTCTTCATGTAAAGACACATGAGAGACCAACGTGTATCATGCAAGCATCCGACATCTCCATGCACCCACCCAATGTGGCCAATTACGAAGGAAAAAACATTAATCTCAAGCTGCCCATGTCCTCGTACACATAAAGACCATCGACCCCAAATTTCCCATACCAGATCACCAATAGTGTTGACGCAGATTCTGATATATTTTCGTACTACCATGATGAATGGTGTAATTACTACAATGAGCTTTTGACAAAATCTCCTCCTAAGAGCTGCATTGTCAAGTACACACAATCGTTCTCGGAACCTTAGTGCTCCGTCTTCAGAAACCTGAAAGTTGGCATTCTTCTTTTCGGTGTTCTCTTGTAGAATCTTCTGAATCTCTGGGTCTGTCCACTGAAGCGTCTTAATTCTGATTTGCACTTCCGATTCAATTCTAAGGGTGACCACAAGATTTGAAAGGTGGCCTACCTCAAACTTGAAAATCGAATCTCAAGCTTTCTCAAGCAAAGCCCACTCCTTGAGCACCATCTGCGCCACCGAAGATTTCCGACTCAGCATATCGGCGACCTTGTTCGCCTTTCCAGGATGATACAAGATATCACAGTCATAGTCCTTTAGGAGTTCCATCCAGCAACGCTATCTCATATTCAACTCTTCTGAAAGAATAGATACTTGAGACTTTAATGGTCCATGCAAATCTGTAATCTTTCTCTACACAAATAATGTCTCCAAATCTTCAAAGCGAAAATAATCGCCACGAGTTCTAAGTCATGCGTTGGGTAATTCAATAGATGAGGTCTCAACTGACGGGACGCGTACGCAACAACCCTACCATGTTGCATCAACACGCAACCCAGTCCTCTAAACGACTTATCACTATAGATCTCGTATCCTCCAGGACCAGAAGGAATGGTCAACACAAGTGTGGTAGTTAGTTTCTATTTAAGCCCTTGAAAACTACTCTTGCTCTTGTCTGTCCACACAAATTTCTCTTGCTTTTTTCAGTAGTCAAGTCAACGACGACACTAAAGCTGAAAACCCTTCGACGAACCTTCTGTAGTAACCTACCAAACCCAAGAAACTTCTGATCTTTATCACTGTAGTCGATCTAGGCCAGTTGATAACCGCTTTGATCTTGGACGGGTCCACGGAGATTCCTTTGCCTAAAATCACGTGACCTAGGAACGCAACATGAGTCAACCAAAACTCACACTTACTAAACTTATCATACAATCCATAAATCCTCTGGGTCTAAAGTACCATTCTCAAATGCCTCTCGTGCTCCTCAACACTTCTTGAATACACTAGAATATCGTCGATGAACACGATCACAAATTGATCTAGGTATTCCTTAAAGACTTGATTAATGAAATCCATCAAAGCAGTTGGGTCGTTCGTCAACCGAAACGGCAATACAGTGAGCTCATAATAGCCATATCAAATACGAAAGACTGACTTCAGTATATCCTCCTTTATGATCCTTAACTGATGGTACCCTGTCCTCAAGTTGATTTTTGAAAATATCGATGCTCCTTGTAATTTGTCAAACAAGTCATCGATCCTCGGTAATGTATACTTGTTCTTGATTGTCACCTGATTGAGTTGACGATAGTTGATCCACAGGCACAATGAACCATCTTTCTTCTTCACGAACAGAACTGTTGCTCCCAAAGGTAATGCACTGGGACGTATGAATCCCTTATTCAACAATTCCTGCATCTGCACCTTCAGTTCCTTTAACTTAGATAATGCTATCTGATAAGGAGCCTTAAAGATTGGCTCTGTCTCAGGTGCTAACTCCATCACGAACTCAATCTCTCTCTTTGGCGAAAGACCTAGCAATTCTTTTCAAAACACGTATGGAAACTCCTGGACAATAGCAATGTCCTCGATCTTTAGTTCCTCAACTATTGTGTTCACAACAGTTGCTAGGTAACCTTGGCAACCCCTGTCTAATAAACGGGTTGCCTCTAGCGACGAAATTATGGTAATCGAGGGTCCTCCTTAACTTCCAATAAACTTGAAGCTCCCAACCATTAACGGGTTAAATTGAATCGCCTTGCGATAGCAGTCCATCTTAGCTCATTACTTAGTGAGCCAGTCCATGCCAATTATCACATCAAAATCATACATGGCTAGAACTATCAAGTCTATCCTCCCCTTTCGCTCACCAATCACTAACTTGCAACCAGGATAACCCACTGCAGCTAACACCTTATCCTTTAACGGTATAGATATGCTAACCATTGACTCCAACAATTCAGAACTCAATCCTACTAGCTTAACAAATTGGTCAGCTATAAAGAAATGAGTGGTGCCAGGGTCAAATAAAGCATATGCAGCATGGTCGTTTAATGAGACCATATCTATAATCACATCAGGCGCATCCTCAACCTGTCCTCTTGTGAGGGCGTACGCTTGTCCTTGTATTGTGGGTCTGTTCAGTCCACCCTACGGTGTAACCTGTGGTGCAAACGTTGTATTCTAACCCAACGGTGGCGGCGGCGGTAATTGCTATGGTCCCCCCAGCTTTCTAGGACAATCTCTAGCTAAATGACCCTGTTGGCCACACTCAAAGCAAGCACCCATCTTTAAGGGCATGGGGATGATCCATGTCGCCTTCCACAAAAGTGACACACAACATTATGACTCAGCGATGACTTTCCAACTCCACTCTTCCTATTGGGCGGGAGATGGTACCTTGCTCCAATCATGGGCTTCTTTCCGAATCGGTTACCATCTCTATTCGAACTAAACCGCGAACCAGATGCGGCGGCTCGTTCGTTCTGGTCTCTCTCTATCAACTGGGCTCGTTCATAATAGTCGTTGTAGTCCTTCAGATTTAATGGCACCAGCAGGCTTTTCACTTCCGGTCTGAGCCCATCTCTAAACCTTCTAGCTCAGTCTACCGGATTCTCGATCAGTCCAGGGGCGTACTGCGACAGCTCAGCGAACTTCACTTCATACTAATCCACTGTCATTATACCTTAGCGAAGGTGCTCGAATTCTGCCATCTTCAATTCTCTAGCACTATCAAAGAAGTACTTGTCGTTGAACACTTCGATAAAGGCGTTCCACTTTAGAACCACGCCTTCTGGGAACACTATTCCTTTGGTAGCCCTTCACCAAATACTCGCAATTCCCTACAGCTGATAGGCTGCACGGACTACCTTCTCTACATTGGTGCACATCAGTAGTGCAAAGGCCTTCTCTAAATCCTGGATCCATAGGGCTGTAGCTTCAGGATCTCCTGCGCCAGTGAACTTCGGCGGGTTCAACTTCAAAAATTGTTCCACTAGCTTATGCATCAGTCTTCCAGCGACAACGTTCCCCGATGGAAACTCAATAGGTGCGGCGACAGGTGCGGCGGCAACTACAATAGTAGCAGCGGCGTCAGTAGTGGCATTAACGGCTGTCGTAACGGCGGTTGAAGCGGCGACACTGGAAGATTGATTTTGAGCCTGCTACTCTATCCGATTTCCCATTGTCTCTAGCGCCTGTATGATCCCTTTAATCCTAGGATCACCAGGGGTTACTACCCCAACACCAACAGGAGGCGTTGCTACTCCACTTGCGCTGGCCTCAACCTGCGCTCTACTCTGGGCCCCTCGGGTACCGACTCTTGTCAGCGTCCTACCCCGAGCAATTGGACCCATGGTCCTCTTTCTAGGGTTCCTTTGCTTCTGATCACTCATCTACAGGATCTTTATAAAACCTGTTTTCCAATTCCAATACCAAATTAGAATTTAAGTGATCCACACCACACAAGCTATCAAATGGCTATCATTCACATGCATCAACATGAAATAAAGGTCATTCCTACTAACTATCCCAAGAACTTATCGCACCCTATCACTTCAACTATCGACCAGCTCTGATACCAAAACCGGTGGGGATGTCATGCCCCGATCTTCGAGCACGTGCCTATCCTTTGGTGGTCGATAAATATACGACGTCCTAGGACGCGTCGCCGACCCATCCATTTTAATACGCATGCGGAAGCAAAACAATACCCCTAATAACATATAGCTAGGGATAGAAAAGCAGGAAACAAGTCACAACCAAAATAAGCCTTTTATAAACACACATGTTTATAGACAATATTAGGCTCTCCACAAAAGACTGGTTCTCACAAGGGAACTGTCCTATGACCACTAGTTAGACACATTCGCCGATCCTTCGATCTCCACAGGCTTCGGGGGCGTCGGGTTCTTAACTTCTTCAATTGAATTAGGCACCCTTTAGGGTAGGCCCTGATGCAAGCCTAGGGGAGGCTTTCTCAAACAATAGGATCGGGAGAGTGACTCGCGCACAAGAAACGGGACGAACAGTAATTTCAGCACTGCACAAGCTCAGGAGAACAGTCGTATCTTTGTCGATACAGATCGGATCAACCTGATTCCAAAGCCAAATGAACAAAAACTTCTGGATCTACAATTTCTGTGTTTTGGGTTTTTTGAAATAAGCACTGTAGGATAGTCGAAATTGGGTTGGAAGTAACGAACAGAACAGGAAAAGATAGGAACTTCGTTGGTTGCTCTTCTAGGCCTCCAAGGAAGTTGAAGGGGCACCGATTCTTCTAGATCGATGACTGCAACTCTTCAAGGATGCAGATTTCAAAAGCTCCGACTCTTCAAGGACGGAGTGAAAACTCTTCTAGGTTTTCAAGGGTTGAACTCTACAAGGTTCACGATACTTGCTTCAAGCAAAGTTTTTTCATTCATCAAAAGCTGTTCGTCTTCTACAAGAAATTGGGCTTATATCGTCAAAGAAATAAAGACGGAGCATTGAAACTAGGAGAAATAAAGACAGAACATTAAAACTAAGAGAAATAAAGACAGGACATTAAAATTAGCATAAATAGCAAAAGCATAACGTCTTCGTGGCAAGGTGTCTTTCCAACTTTCGGGATGGACTCAAGATGTCGTTATGGCTTCTCGGTTTCGTCGAGCTTTAATGCGGGCCGATCTTCTTGGTCGAGAGAGCCGGTCTTCAATGTGGGCTGCATCAGGCCCTCATCGATCCAAATTGTGGTCACTACGAGTTCATAGACCCTTTGGCCTCCAGGGGCATGGTTGTCAAAACTCCGTTCTGTAACCCTCATCGGCCAACCAAAAACGTTTCGAAGGAACCGCCATCTAAAGACTTGAAAATGTTGAGCCCACGATAGGGTGAGGCAATGTCTCAACAAGTTCACCCTCTAAATTCTGACTAGGAAGGAAATATGCCTAGTGGTAGCTATTCACACAAGTTTGAAGACTTACCTTGCCTTAGCTCCTTCCTACACGTCAGTACAGTTCACAAACTTAACCAATCAAATCATCAATCCAATCAATTTGATACAATCGATACCATCTATCAATTGAATACTATCTATCCAACAATGCCATCTATCAATTCAATACTATCTATCCAACAATTCCATCTATCAATTCCATCGATACCATTACTGCTCACCAAAGCTGAAATAGATGGTATACCTCACCAAAGTTGATAGATAGTATAGCTCACTAAAGCTGATATATAGTATAGCTCACCAAAGCTAATAGATAGCATATTATTGCTCACCAAAGTTGACATAGTACTCAAAAACCATTAACGGTGTCACAACCCGACACCTGGTATTTTCCAACTAAAATACCTATATATCAAAATCATCACTCAATTTCACAATATAGCATTCAATTACAGAAACTAAACACACCACTGCGATCAGCACAAAATTCTAACGACCTACCATCCCGGCATAATTTTCGAAAAATATTAATTAATTAATTAATTAATTAAATTCTAAAAATTAAATTAAATTAGTATAAATAATATAATTAAATAATATTTGATTTAATTAATTAATTAAAAGTCTAATCATGCTTACACTAATCTAAATGCATAATTAGACTAATTAATCCATCCACCAAACTAATCATTCATCTAATATAATTAACATTTACCTAAGCCAATCTAACCACATAAAAATGCTTAGCCTAATCTAAACACCCCTTAAGCATAATTAACTCCCTTAATGGAGTTTAGTGAGTAAACTCGCCGGATTAGCGTTTCAATGAGTCCACGGTGACGGTGACGCGGAGGCGGGCGACAACCAAGCCTGTGGTGACACCAACAAAGGTCGGAAAAGGCTTGAAAATGGGCCACAAAGTTCAAAGACCCTTGCTGGCTTCGGTTCTACATGCGGTTGAAGGAGGAGGCTCGCCTTGACTAAGGTGGCTAGGAGCGGCAAGGTAGGTGGCTACAGGCGTCGGCGGGTCCAGGCGAGGCTTTCGACGGCTGGGCTTGTGGAACAGTGAAACGAGCAAGCAAGAGGTGGATGTGACTCGCGGGGGTGCGACGGGCGAGCTGGCTACTCCGGTGGCCTTGGCGGGCTTCAACGGCAAGGGGAAAGGGGCTGGCTCGGTTTTCTGGTTCTCTTGAACTTTCCAATGACCACAACAAAGGAGAAAGGATGGGGATAGAGGAAGAAGAAGCTGCTGAAGAAGGGGGGACCCCAAATGGCTCTTAAGCCTTCAACACTTGGCCTTTCCACTCAAGTGGTTGCCCCACCACTCCTCAGCCATCCACAGTAGCCTTATCCACTCCAAAGCTTCCCCAACAAGCTTCCCAAAGGGTCCAAAATGTTGCTCCCCCCCTTGGCTACGAATTTTGTACCCTTGCTCATAAAATCCATTCAATTCCTCTTCAATTCTCCCTCAAATGGATCTAATTTGATATCCATAAATCCAACCAAGGCGCCATCATCGCAATCAACAGTTTTCCTCATCAATTAATCCAACGTGAATCTCAAAAATGTGATCAAAACAGTCCTCGAACTTTCCCGATCCAAAATAACCTTACTTTGGATTTATTGCCGAAAGTCTTGGTTTGCATAAAAATCTTTGGAGGATGAGTTGACGTTCCTAAAATGACTTGTGACATGACAGAACTTCCAATTTCTGAAATCGGGTTCAATTTTGTGATCAATTTCAATTTGGTGTGATTTTAGCGCGTCTTAATCGACCAGGTAGCTTTTAGGAACTTTTGACGCTTTTGACTTGTGGTCAATTGTTTTCGAGCCACAAAGTGCATCTTTGACACACTGACAACTCTCGGTTGTCATGAAAATCTTGAGATTTCAAATACGGACACAGGGTACCAAAACGACAAAGAAATCGGTCTAGTGCCGATCGACAAGGATTGTGCAATTAGATGGAATCACCCACACTTAATCAGATGGCTCTGTCGAATCAACCAATCTCCGATCTCCAATATGTCTGTCTGTAATGATCCTTGCAGATTAACATGGTCGAGCAATCGATTCCTAGTCGAATTCTCAAGTCTATTGCATTTAGATTCCTTAACGGCTTCACCTAATAGGCTAGTTATCTCATAAGTGGCTAACTCAGAGAAAAGAACTATAGACGCTGAATTGTGAACTCGGAGGTTGTCGAGATGATTTTGAGCTATATGAGAAAGGATTTCATAATTGTTATGGTTGAGTCCAAATTAGAGACCACATACGTGCTAATTTTCGATATTTCAAAGCTCTAAGATTTTATGTGTGTGAACTACTTTGAAAATTTTAGGGTCGGAATTGAGATTATCGACCGCTGACGTGCCAATTCGAATATATTAAGAAAAGCTCACGGTTTTGATGAAAATTATTGCGTATGAATTAACAGTGAAAATGGTTTGGCTACTACATCATGGTTGGTATGTTATTGATGCCGTCGGACCCCTGGGACAATGATGCCCAGAGTGTCGGGTTGCCTGGAGGATTGTGATGGCGATGCCTTTAGAAGTTTGGGGACTGGTGAGCCCCAGAGGTTCTCCATGTGTCAAGATGCCTGGAAGTGTGACGCAACACATTCTGGATGCCTAGGGACAACATTGACATGGTGAGCCCCGGAGGTTCCTCGTGATGCCAGGTGGGGTGCAAGATGCCTAGAGACATAACATAACATGCTCCGGATGCCTAGTGATTGAAATATGGAATCGGAGGACTTCGTGATGCCAGGTAAGGTGTGATATGCCTGGAGGGACGCAAACACTAGTCCTCCGGAAGATGGTGGTTGTAGATTGAGATAAAATGAATTTCTAAATTCTCCTTGTCTCATATATGTTGTTTTGTTATAATATTTCTCTAGATTGATGCGTATCCATTTCTACCGTTATATGTTTGTTTTAGATTGCGTGGATTCAGGTGGTGATAGATTTACGTAATACAGTTTAGTAGAATTTTGACTGCTGAGTGTCGCGACCTCTCTTTTCCGTCCGGGGGAAAAGAAAGAAGATTTATGGGGTATTTGCCTAAAGAGGCGGACCAATGGCCTTGGATTAGCCGTGGGCTCTCCCAAGCCCATACCTCGCGCCACGTTGGATTTCAAATTTCAATTCTTAACAACCTAAATCTTTCTAGGAGTCACCACTAGCCTATTGGGGTCGGCTAGAAATCATTCGGGACACGGAAGTGTTGTATCGATTCCTACGCAATCAAAGATTTCTAGAAGCGGGGACTTGTTTACGCCAATGTTTCGATTAGCGCCCTTGTGGGTACCACTAACTTGAAAGGTTGTTTATCTAAATGGCCACACAATCTTAATTACCAATCATAATCTTTATGAAACCACTAAGTGTCCATGCAAATATTTTTGTAGGTTTTTTTTTTCTTTTAAATCTCTAGACTAATCCTAACATAATTTAGAAAGGAAATTCACACTTAGATTATTGAAAAGCGGTGCGGTAAATAACATCCAAGAAATTGAAATGACTTGAAAGTAATGCAGAAAAGAAAGACCTGATACAAGTCGGGCAAATAATATTACATGGCCTTGTTATCACGCCCCGGGACAGAACCCCCGTGAGCAAAATGGGAATTTAAATATGCATGAAATTACTCTAATTAATTTTAATCTATGCAAAATAGATTATTTACAAAAATGATTATAGAATATCAAAATAGCATCAAGTTAGGACAACGACTTTATAAAATTAGGAAAATCTCATAAATGTCATTTATGCCCTAATTTGATACTATCTAACATTCTTTTTATATTTTTGACATTTTCAGATTTTTTTATATTATTTTTTTAAAAATATTAAACCGATCTATGCTAACATGAAATAACATAGCACATGAATATCACAATAACCGAGCTCAAATCGACCGTTTCAAGATAGAAACTTGGTTTGCACATTTCATCGAACACTTGGCGTGCATCAAATCACCCCAAACCAGCTTCCTCGGGCCATGTTTGCGGTCTTCAATCTCAACCCATAAGCAATCTCATGCGGAACTAAATTATCAAGATTATACTACCACATGCAAGGAGCAATATTAGACAGAAATCATAGCTTAAAACACAAAAGAACTAAGTCGAAATCGGTCTCAAATATACAGGTTTGAGGTGATTTCGTAAATCTTGGTTTGAACCCAAGTCAAGCAAATAGGTTGCATGTCCATATTCAAGCCCCGACACTCATCACATACGAAATCTAAGGGAAATATTACTTGATCCGAGTGAAAATAGGTAACATGAGCTTTCAAATACAACAAATATTATAGAGAATGACCAACCGAACACATCAAAACAACCTCTCCAAGAAGCCAACGTGCAAAGTCTACACTGACCAGCCATGAATCAATATGGAGGGGCTTGGTTTTTGGCTCACGTCGTGGATGATTTCACGCTTTATCCGAGGGTTTAAAGACCAAACCAAGCCGACCTTAGCATCATTGGTACTCCCATATAACATTCATCAAGCTCATGACGACAAGCAATGCACGAAAATAGACATAACAAATCAAACATGCAAGACTCATGAAGAGATTTCAACACTTCAGAAAAATTCTAGCCCCAAAAATCAGTATTTTGGATTGGTTTTCCTCTTGATTTTTCATGGTTGAAGCATATTCAAAATTGACCAAAAATACATCTAAGATTCTTACCTTACCTCCTAATTTCTTTTTCAAGTGGCTCTTGGCTGAGGAAGTTGAGAAATTATCCTCGGGGGCCCGTGGAAGTTGGCTTCTTCAACTGAAAAACGAGATCTGCAAAGAAAGAACAGATAACGAAGGTTTTTGTTGGCCTCCAAAATCAAGCTTTAGAACCTCTTTTGTTGGCCAAACTAAAACCAACCCAAACTATATATGTATTCTAGTTTCACTTGTAATTCATGGATTTCCTCATTTGTCTCTCAAATTTCTCAAAAACACTCGCTTTCCCTCAGTCGTGACCAACCAGGCTCAACACTTAGAAAAATTTTCAGTGTTTCTTGGCCCGCCAGGAGGGTGTTTTTTGGGGGGCTTTAGGAGACCTTCATGAACTGCATTTGAGACGTGCGACCTATGGATAGAAATATCATTGAGTGAAATTTCACTCTCTAGTTGAAGGTTTTGGCTAATTTTGGCTGCAAGTGTGTGAAAATTTCACTTTTCTCTCTCAAGGTTTGTCTGGAATTTATGGGTTTTGCTTTTTTGGAGTTGCTTCTGGAGGTATTTTTGAAGAACGACCATGAGCTCCCTCCTCTCCTTCTCGTCTCCTCTCTCTCATCCCCTGAAAGAGCTTGCGTCATAAATCTTATCATCTGAATTAAGGGATTTTTGGTCGGTCTTTTGTCCACCTACCAAGCCTGTTAACAGGGCTACTTCAACAACTTTACGATAGCCAAAATTTTCCATTTCTGCAGCTGTTGAGTGTGCGGATTTGGTGAGATTTTCTCATGCCTTCAGCAGCTTATCCTTGACCAATGTTTGTCTACTTGCAATACCAATAATGGTCTTCCATCACATGCAGCTGAGGAGGATATGGTGGGGCCACCAAGTTGCTTACTCAGCAACTCTGAATTGACACCAACTCGTGGACTGAGTTTTGGCTGCCAGTTTGAGTGCTTTAATCCATCAATTTTGCTGCATTTTTTGATCAGTTAGCAAGCTCATGTATATTAGTTTAAGATCTTGACAATTTTTCGCAATTGTCTTCACCCAATTTTGCAAGAGAGTCCCTCAAAGTTGGCAACTTTCTTGCCCAAAAATGCCCAATTAAATGTAATTTGGTCCTTTTTGCCAAATTCGATTAATTAGACCTGACCCAAGTTCAATTTCAATTCCATTGGGGGCTGAGACGATGATTTAAGGGCTCGGGTACAAATTTTGCAAAATTTGCGAATTGGTCCCTCAACTTTTGGAATTTACATTTTGTCCCCAATTTACCATTTCAATTCCAGTCTGACCTCCTGGGCTTGGCTAGTCACATTTAGATCATTGGCCCCAACCTTTTTTCTTTTCTTTTTTTTAATCTTTTTCTTAATCTTTTTATATATTTTTTAATTTTTTAAATTAATTCTTTTAAAAATTATTTTTAAAGGAAAAACATCTTCAATTTAAAAAAACTATACTAAATACCTAGATAATATATATGCAAGAATTTGACATGAAATATTTTTGTGGAAAGCAAGTTCCCATTTTTTTTGGAAATGATTTTTGGGCAAAAATTTAGGTGTCAATACTGAGTAGTTCTACTTCTCGATTTCTCTATTTTTCTGTTCCCCGAAACGGTTTGAAACAGAAATCCGTTTGGTAACGCAATTTGATTTCCCTATTTCTGGAATAGAAATCTATTCCAAAAATAGAGAAATCGAAGAAATCATAAGCTAAAATTTTTAACTTCTCAGTTTCTGAAATAGAAATAGAAATTATTTCTTCTTTTCTCCAATTTGGGCATCCTTCTTCGTTCACCATCCTTCTCCTCAACGCTTCAACCAAAAACCCTAGTGCCGTCGACTCCGAAGCTGTCCATCTTCACCGTCGACTCCAACTCTGTCCTCTCGCCGATGACATCGTCGCTCACCTTGCCGTTGACTCTAACTTTGTCCTCCATGCAGTCGACGACTCCGCCGGATCCGATCGCGTCGAACGCATCTCGGGTTCGTCTCTAAGATCGGAACCCGCGGGCCTCCCTGCCGTCGCCGTCCTCTTGTCGGTCAGATCGTCACTCATCTCGCCATCAATTGCGACTCCGTCCTCCCTACCCCCGTCGACTCCAACTCCATCCTCTCGTCGGTCACATTGTCACTCACCTCACCGTCAACTCTGACTTCATCCTCCTTGTAGTCGACGACTCCTCTCGGCAGCATCCACTCCGTCCGGTCGCAAGCGTCCACTACGTCTGCTCACTGCCGTCGACTCCAACTCTGTCCTCAACCTTAAGCCCTCATTGATTGCACCGCGCCATGCCGACGACCATCCTACCCCCGATCGGCGCCATGATTTCCAGTGAGTGCGTTCTCCACTTTGTCACGGCTCTCTTCCACCCTCGCGATTCAAGTTGCGCGTCACTGTGGCCGATCCCAAGTAATCATCCTAGGATGTTCTGTTTCTCTTCAATTGAGAGCACTCTGACGTTGGATCGTTCTTTGTTTGCCTTCGAATTTGTTGATTCATCTAGATAACCATCTCACGTCATGCCGGTTCATTGAATGTATCTGTCTACTGAACTACCGAACCTCTCGCAGTTCGTGTTCACCACCTGGTCGACAATTTGCCCTAGAGACATTAGCATTGATTTGAGAATTGTGTAGTGTTACATGTACGTTACTGCTTGGTATGTTGAGCTGGCGACGTAGCTCCTGATCCATCCTTTGATGGCCAAGAGCCCTCGTTCCTTTAGTGCGTCGGTTTGCTCTGCTCTCATTGAATTACATACCCCTTCAAATATTTTGCTGAATTGTCATCTGAGCTGAGCATGTCCGGGTCTAATTTCTAGCTTGAGGTGTTCAAGATGCATGTATCGTAATTGTTTAGGTGTAGAGAAACCCTCTATGGTTGCAGGTCGTTCATATGTCGAAGTTGTCGCTTTTCCTTCACTTACTGATTGCTGCTCTTTGCTGCTCTGTTGGTGTTATGGATTTAATTATATAGACTTTTATAAACCATGTGGTATACAACCCAAGTTTGATGCAAGGAAAAAATGTCCGAGTGTGGCAGTTGATCAAATTCGAGTTGTTGTTATGTAAACTTTATTCACTGCTTTCTCTCTGGATAATAAATTGTTGTTTTTATTTTCAAGTAAAAATGTTTGGTTGAAATTGTGGGTTTCAAAAGTCACAGGAAATTTTTTTTATAAATAATGGATTCAAAAAGAATCTGTTACATAACAATTATCGGAGGACAAAGAGAAAAGAAAGACAAACTAAAGCAAATAACAATAATAATAAGTTTATATATATATTATGAGTTCTCATTATTTTATTGATCAATGACCAAAATATCATACTATAACTTACTGTCACATTCATGTAATTAGGTCCTCTTTCTTCTGATCCATTTGCTCCTCTGCTCGTTTGTCATCGTGCTTCCATTAACCACCTATCTTCCTTTGCTTCAATTGTATTCAGTTGTTCCCACTCAAGAGTCCATTCTGTTAAGATCCAACTTCCTTCAATCAGAATAACTGATTTCCTTTTGCCCATGCTTCTTTCTTGTTTCATTTTAACTAACGGAAAAAAGACAATGGTGACAGGGTTGTTCTAGAGGTGTGATGCAAATAAGGTGTGATATCACATTAGGTCTATTGAGCACCTCTTCCTTGCTGTGACAATGAATTATGTTTTGACTCCTTTGTTTCTTGCTTAATTGGTTCTGATTCTTATGAATGGTGCAGCGTTGTCATAATGGAAGGCGATCCTCATCCTGGAGCAGTCATTGGACGAATGTCTTTCCAGTGTTTTAATCCTTCTGTAGATGTAAGTAGTGAATCTGAATAGCCTGATGAGTTGTAGTTCTAGTCCTTGGTTTCTTGTTCATGTCAAAGTGTCTTGTCCTTAGAAAATGAATGAAGAGGCAGCAAATCCTCGTCAGCCAGATGCTCCAGTGACATCTTCTGGTCCTCAAAGTGAAGGATCTTCTTTCAGGTATGAGGATTGTGTACTAGATCTGGATATTGTTCATTTTCTCTTTGTTAATTCTTCACAAAATTGTCCAGCAAATCAGAGAATTCTTATGCATGTTTTGCAGTCTTTTCATGAGGTTGCTTCGTCATTCTTGCTGCTATTACAAAGCACGTGGTTCCGACCTAGTGCATGCTTTCCATTTAGGTGTATTGTCTGGATGAGCTGAAACATTTCCGTCTTAGGGTTTCAAACAAGATTGATGATCTAAGGAAAAATCCAAGAAGGGAGACTTGTTGTAGAATTCACAAACTGCTTTGTAAAGAACTTGATTTCCCCTGCTCCTGTTATTCTTTTCTCCCCATAAATATTGCAAATTATGCAAACTTCAGTTTGAGAGAGCTTTGCCCCCTCCCCCTTTTCTTTCTAGATCTGATACTGATGGTTTATATCTCATCAAGAAGTACTAGCGTTGTGGATGAGGGGACACTTGGGCTAGAATTTTTCTTTAAAGTAGGTTTGTTAGCAAGATGCAATTTTGGTGATGCCACTTGGTTCTGAGTTTCAGAAATACTCGTGTGAGCCAATGGGGAAATTGCTGTCTCGGAATCAAGAGTAACGTTTGTGTTTGAGAAGACCTCGTAGGATGTACATTGACATCCAATATCTCTTCTAAATGCCTCGGGGATAATGGGTCTGCATTGAATGGCGAAGAACCTGTTAGCTTTAATAAACAGGATTCTGAAGGGAATGAAGACTTTAAAAGAAAGCAATCTGAAGTCGTAGCAGACACTCCGTATCCCAGCAAATCACCAAGAACTATGCAAAGTGATCAACAGTCATCGCCTGCTGGTAGTCGAAGTTTTCACAAGCAGCCAAAACGAGAAAAGCTAGATTGGAATATTCTGAGACGATCTAAGGGTCAAGAAGAAAAATAAGAATATATGAAGTATTGTCTTATGATGCTCATTGATTTTGTTGTTCCCCCATCTCTGTCTCTTGATCGATAGAATTAAAGTGCAGTTGTATTCTTGTTATAGTCGTAAGCATTGTGAAACACAAAAAGAAGCAAATGTTTTGGGCCACTCTCTCTCTTCACCCACAGACAAACACGCACTGGATGCTTTTGAACAGAACCGTCTATGCGGCCAAAAGAGAATTGAGAATCACTTTGGGGGCATTGAAGAGTCGCTTTTTCATCTTGAGGGCACATGCCCTCATTTGCAATTCGAAAGCAAGCACATATTGTAATTGCATGTTGTGCCATTCATAATTACATCCGTGATCGGAACAAAAAGGATAAGAACTTTTCCCTATATGGAGATCCGCAGTACTTGTCTGAACCTACGCAGGATGAGTTTGCAAACAATACATTGATTGAGGAGGGAAACCAAATAAATACACTTAGGAAAACCATTGCCAATAAAATGGCAAGGGATAATAATATGCCGGAAATTCCAGGAAATTGTATTTTCAAATTTTGTAATGTATTAGTATTATTTCGACTATTATTTTGTATTTGAGGATTTCCTATGTTGTTATCTAATCAATTTCTATTCCTAGAAATAGAAATTTTATTCTGTTATCAAATGGATTTTTGTTCTAGAAATAGAAATTTTGAGTCGTTATCAAATAGGTTTCTTTGCTCAGAAACTTATCCGAGGAATAAAAATTGAGAAATCAATTTCTGTTCCAGAAAATTTTGTCATGCGCACCCTGAGTAGTTGTACTCACCCCTCATGGGACTAACATATTTCAGAGTGATAAAGATGCCGTTGCTGCCCTCGTCCTCTAGTACATATTATGGTATCCACATCGACCTGCTATGGGAGCAGACGGAGTACCCTGACCCTGACTTGCCAGGACTCACCTTCATCCGGATATGGGTGATCCTAACCGTAGACATCGGACTCCCCTCGGGTCCAGTGTACTTGGAGTTTGTGGTCCTGTACGTTCAGAGGGACGGGCGCACCTTGGGGCCACGACCACCGCCGATGGAGGATGACGATGGGGGCTCGAGCGTGGTGGAGTAGCGGAGGACGAGGGAAATTTTGAAGACCAGTGCATGAAGATGACGACATTGTGAATAGTTGCAGAAGAGTCGGTCCAATTTTGGTATAGCCAACTATAGGAAAGTTCGGCCTCTGTGTACTGACAAACGTGATCTATGCAAAATATGTGTAAATAAAAGTGCCTGGTTGATATCTATGTCTATATCCTGTGTGCATCATTTAAAATATTGAAAGGAGTTGAAGTAGCCGCTTCCGCAGTGAAATTGCGCAGGGACCAATAAACAAAGCAACAAGCCTTAAGATCACGGGTCGCCACAATTTTTGGTATCAGAGCAAAGGACACAAAGGATTGGAAAATGGTGCGACGACCCCAATGGGCCAGAGGCTGTTGGGCAGGGGCGCTGCATTAAGGCTTTCACGAAAAACAAAATACATGTCATATGCTCCCTGTTGATGTAGGATTTACATGATTTTGATGTCATTCGGTATGTCAATTGCATGTGTAAATGTGCGTGGGTGTTGCTACAATTAGGAAAATTAGGGATGTTCATATGTTTTGCCAATTTTCGTCATCATCCATATGATTACAATTAGCTTTTGAGTTCTAAAAAAAAATAAAAAATTCATCCTTCATTCTATATGGCATATTTTTCGTTGGATTTATGCATACCTTTAAGTGATCAAAATTATGTATGCTCTCAGCTCTTGTTATAGGATTGGGACATTATCATGTGCATACTTTTCCATGCTCGTTTAAGTCTCTTGGAGACCAAATTTCGTGTTAGTGCCTTCTTGATATTAGAATTACATGTAGCGAGCTTTTTGTGTGTACGTGGTTCACCTTGGTTTAATGCCATTTCACATGTGAAAATCATGTCATAATAATTCTTGTTACACTTAGGAATTTTCAAGCATGCCATCATAAATCTTCAATCATCTCGTACTGTCTTTGAATTATATGACATCTTCGCATGCCAATTTAGGGTTAATAATTACCCAAATTGCTTATCACATCCGATTCGTAGTCGTGTGTGGTTTTTCATGCCATTTATGCATTACATGAATGGATTTGAGGTTTAATAATGCATGTCTATGTTCTGATTTTTGATGGCCAATATGCGTACTCTTAGAAATCTTGGTCTTAGAGCACCAAGTTGACCACAATTGGACCCAGGCCCTCTTAGGTAGTTGTAAAACACATCTAGAACTTTTACATGCCGTTGATTTCATGCAAATTGCTTGTCATTAGATCCATTTTCCATTTTTCCTAATCTAGACTAGAATTTGGGCTTAGAGTCAAATTCGGACCCCTGTTTTTACCCATATTTAGACAGACCTTTTCTTTTTTTAGGTAATGACTATCAAATATGACGAACCACATGTGCACACGAAGCTTGTGACATGTAGTTCGAATATCAAGAAGGCACTAACATGAAATTTGGTCTCTAAAAGACCCAAGCAAGCATCCAATCCTATAATGAGAGCTGAGATCATGCCTAATTTCCATCACTTAAGGATATGCATAAATCCAACCAAAAATGGGCCATACAGAATGAGGGATGAGAGAGATTTTTCATTCAAAACTCAAAAGCTAATTGTAATCACATGGATGATGACGAAAATTGGCAAAACATATGAACATCCCTAATTTTCCTAATTGCAACAATACTCATGCACATTTACACATACAATTCACATGCCGAATGACATCAAAATCATGCAGATCTCACATAAATAGAAAGCAGATGACATGTATTTCATTTGTGTAAAGGCTTCTAGGTCAAACAAACTCAATTTCATGCTTAAATCTACCTAAGTTTACCTCAGATTAGTGTAAGGATAGGTAGACATATGTTTGGATCTAAGAGGTTTTGACCTACTAAAACATGTCCAAAAATTCTTAAAAAATAGTAGGACATCTAAGACCTTAGAAAGAGCGCCAAAAATATACAGAAATTGAGCAGATCATAACATGTTTTTTGTGGGTCAAATGTTGGCCGATCGAGCCATACGACCTATCAATTAAACGCTTGTAAAGTTTATTTTCTATGCCTAGAAGAGCTCGAGCCAAAGTTGTCACGCCCCGATCCTCGAGCGCATACCCATCCCTCGGTGGTTGATAAATATGCGATGTCCCAGGACGCGTCGCCGAACCATTCATTTTAATCCGCATACGGAAGAGAAACAAAATCCTTGACAACCTACAGCATGGGATAGGAAAAGCAGGAAACCATTCACAACCAAAACATGCTTTTATAAACACACAAGGTTTATACACAATACTATGTTGTCTACAAAAGACCGGCTCAACAAAACGAAGCTGTCCTAAGACCAACTAGTTGGACACATTCGCCGATCTTTTGGTCTCCATAGACTTCGAGGGTGTTGGGTCTTCCACAGCACCATCAGGAGGGTCAGCTGCACTCTCGCGTAGAGTAACATCGACTACCACAGTGGGGATTTCAAAACCCAAGAAGGGTGTGGCATCCCAAAATTCCTAACAACCTCTAGTTACATTAAAGTCTATGAATAGGTGATGGAAGTACCATTAAGTTATTTTATAGCCATTTAATCCATAATTTGCAATAAGATTTATGGCCAAGCTTTTAATGGATAATTATGTGATAGGAAAGAAAATTCTATCATTGGCCATGTGTATTATAAATTGGCATTTATGGATTTGTGACTACAAGTTTTATGGCCTTATTACTTTTGCAAGTTAGGTATTTAGTTAAGTCGAAAATGTTAATAGATTATTAAAAGGTTAGTGGGCTGAAATTCTAAGGCCAAGCATTGTAAAGGATGATTGTTTGGATGGAAGTGTGTCTTCAAGTGACCCAAGGAATTTTATTGATATAGAAAATCTTATTCTTGGTGGTGCACTTTATAAGTAGAATTTTATTGATTTAAATTATAGAGTTTTGCAGGATTATAAGTTGAAATTAGATGTTTATTTAATTGGGGATTAAATGGAATAGGAATAGGAGGGGGTGGGCTGATTTTTAGGCCCAAAGCCCATCCAACCAGCCCACGCCAGCCCCCTGTTCGACCAGCCCATAAAGGCCCAAGACCGGCCCAAAAACTGAAGCCCATTAACCTTGCATGTCCTCCAACGCTTGTCTTCAACCTTGCCACTTGTTCTCTCCTTTTTGCTACTTGTTCTCCTCATGAGAACACTTGTCCCCCATGCAAAATGAGGATGCATGCAAGTATATAAGCCGCCAAAAAGAAAGAGAGAGAGGGAGTGGCTGGCTTTGAGAGAGTGAGAGAGAGGGAGAGAGTTGCCGAGAGAGAGTGAGGAACCGAGAGAGAAAGGGAGAAGCCGCGCGGGGGAGGAGGTCCGCCCGTCCGTCGCCCGTCGTCGTGCGTTCGCCGTCCGTGTGCTATTGTTTGCTCGGTACAAAAGCAAGTTGGGACTGATTTCCACTCTTGCATGTGTGCCTTGCATGTGTGATTTGTTGGTGGTAGGTTTCGGATGTTAGGGTAGGCAAAACCGAAGCTAAAATGTGACTTGTTCTGGAGAATGCTTGCTGTTTTCGTGTGAACCGCCCGACCCAGAATATTGTGAAGGCTTGCATGCATATTTCGAGTTGGATTTTGACTTTGATTCCTTCATGAAAGTCGTAGCCAACATCTTAAACTACAACATACTAAAATTTGGGACAAAATGGTGGAGATTACGTGGTCAAAACCTCTTCCTGCGAAGATACTAGATCTGGAACTGTTTTGCTGACCTTTTGGTAGTTTTGTGGGTTGCATGTCGATTTTTACAAAGAATCTCTCTTAGAATTCTTGATGGAACTTGTAGAGAACATCCTAAAGACTAGCATAATCAAATTTGAAGTAAAATGAGCAAGTGTAGCCTAGTGAATCGACTTACTCTTGAAGACGGTAAATCTGGAAACACGGTACAGGACACCCGAGACTTCGTGGACCCATATGATGACTATTCTTTGGAAATTTCATTTAGATCCCTTAATGAAAGTTGTAGTAAACCTCTTGAAGTAAAACATATCCAAATTTCAGAGGAAACTAAGAAGAATAAGGGGGTGAAAACTCGATATTTCGGAGATACCTACACTGGACGTTTCGGTGCTAGAGTCAGAAGCTTCGGATGACTATAGAAAATTATCTAGAACGAATCTGGCCTAGATGTCTTCACAAAAAATCTACTTTAGTGTCTTAAATATAACCTGGTAAAATTTCATAATTTTCGGAGGCCGTTCGGGTATTTTAATCGAATTATTTCGAAAACTGCACATTTTGTTTCTATCCGAAATTGCATGCTGTAATCGTGTGGGTTATATCTTCTTGTGTGGAACTCTATTGGGCGTGTGCTTTTCATGAAATTATTATCTTATTGTCTTGTCTATCACATGCCTTGATTTCATGATTTTTGAGAAGCATATGGATATTTAATTTAAATATTTTCTAAAATGATACATGCTGGAATTTTGTAAATTTCGAAAAGGCATGAAATATGGACCATTTTAAATTGCATGGACTCCATGAATTGTATTGTTATGGATGATTGTGTCTTGCTGCATGTATGATGATGATTTGAGATGCATGTATGAATTCAAGGATGAATATGATCTTGATTGCCATCACATGACATGCCATGTTAAAATTGAACTACAATTGAAGATGTGAATTGAGATAAATGAGAAGGCCGTCGGAGGTGTGAGCCGACGATGCCCTGGGAGTTTCGGGATGCCTTGCTAGAAGGGTACGGCCGGTTGCCCGGTGGTCATGAATGGCCGGATACCGGAGGGCCTCGGGAGTACCGAGAGGTGTCGAGATGGCCGGAGAGTGGGGGAGCCGGAAGCTCGGCAGGTATTGTGCCGAGGGATACCTCGCGATGCCAATTTGGGTGCGAGATGCCTGGCTAGAAGGGTACGGCCGATTGCCCGGTGGCCTTAAATGGCTGAATGCCAGATGGTCCTCGTGATGCCAATTGGGGTACAAGATGGCCAGAGAGTGGGGGAGCTGGATGGTTTGATTGTATCTTGGATACATGTGAGATGCAAACATTGGTCTCGGGAAAGAGAAAAGTGGCGGTCCAAGATGAAATTGAAATCGAATTATTCATGATGATATATGCATGATATAATGATGATGATATATGCATGGATGCATGGTAGTGATGATAGTACATGTGACATGATGATGATGTTACATGCATGGATGCTTGACATGATGATGGTACATGTGATATGATGATGATGTTACATGCATGGATGCATGGTAATGATGATGGTACATGTGATATGATGATGATGTTGTATGCATGGATACATGGTAAATATGATGACACATGTGACATGATGATGGTAAGTGTATGATATGATGGTAATGCCTATATGATGATGATGGTACATGAGGTATGATGACATGTGTATGATACCAAGGTAAGTCGTGCATGGATACTTGTATGACATGTGATGCTATGATTGTGATGATTATGTGGCATGATGTATTGAGTGATTTATTGGTCATTTACCTGCTGAGTGGCTGTACTCACCCCTTTTGGGGAATAACATTTCAGACTAGATAAGATATCTTTGCTGCCACTGCTACTAGTAGGCGGATCAAGTGATTTGATATGACCGTGGGGAGGAGGATAGCAAAGGAAGGAACTTTTGGACGCCGACACTAATCGATGGACTTTAAGCATACGACTGTTGGAAGAGATATCGGTCATCTTTTGAAGTATAGCCTAGTATAGAAAACTATGGCATTTTGATGTACCGATGAATGATGTCCATATGGTTTAAGTAAATAAAAGTGTATAGCTTTTACCTATAAATGTTTAGTTGGTGTGCATCGTTTTCTGAATATAGGGAAGGGAGTTGTTGGATGTGCTTTCGTATATAAATTGCGCAAGGGACCGATCTAAAAAATGTAAACCCCTAGGTTGTATGGACCCACTGTAATTGAAATAGTATCAGAGTGACATGTTATTAGGAAAAGTGAATGGTAAGCGAACTGTGGCGACCCTAATCGGACCGGGGGCCATCAAGGGGTGCCACAAAGGGACCGACACGGAATCCATTGAAACCATAGCGAAACCATGCTCTGAACCGATGAGGTACCCTCTAAGGTAGGCCCTCATCGACCCTAACAGTGGTCACCACAAGTTCGTAGACCCATTGATCCCTTGGGGCATGGTAGTCAAAACTCCGCTTGGTAACCCTCATCGGTCGACCAAAACGTTCCGGAGGAACCGCCATCTAAGGACCTAAAAAAGTTGAGCCCACGATGGGATGAGACAATGTCTCAACAAGTTCACCCCCTAAACTCTGACTAGGAAGGAAATACCCCTAGAGGCAGTCTATGCACACCCTAGTCAGAAGACTTACCTTGTCTCAGTTCCTTCCTATATGTTAGTGTAGTTCACAATCTCAACCAATCAACCATTGTTCGCACAAGCATGACTTATCGACACATATCGGTCCACCAATCAATTCAATTCAAGTATTGCTCGCACAAACATGAACCACCAACACACATCGGTCCTCTGGCGTAGCCAAGGATTACTACTCACACAAGCTAATATGTATTGCTGCTCGCACAAGCTGAGATATACTATGGCTCACACAAGCTGACTTAGACATTTGCTCACACAAGCTGACTTAAATTATTACTCACAAAAGCCGATACAGATCATTGAGATCATTGCTCACACAAGCTGACATGTATAATTACTCTCATAAGCTGACATGGTTTATCAAACCATTTTTGGTGTCAAAACCCGACACCCGGTATTTTCCAATTATATACCAAATTTCATAACCATCACTCAATTGCACAATTTAACAATCAATTTTATAAACTAACCACACCACTGCAATTAGCACGAAATTCTAACGACTGGCTCTTCCGGTATAATTTCTGAAAAATATTAAATAATTAGATAAATTCTGAAAAATAAATAATCACAAAATAATTAAATAAATGCCTAATTATGCTTATACTAATCTAACAGCCTAATTAGGCTAATTAAGCAACCTACTAAACTAATATAATTAGCCTTTAACTAAACTAATCTAACAAACTAAACCATACTTAGCCTAATCTAATCACCCCTTAAGCATAATTAACTCTCTAAGCAGAGTTTAGCGAGTAAACTCATCGGTTTAGCAATCTGGTGAGTCCACGACAACAGTGACGTAGAGGCAGGCAACAACTGAGCCTATGGCGACACCAACCAAGGCCCGAAAGGGACCAAAACGGGCCATGAGGACCTAGAACCCTTGCTGGCTTCTCGATTCTGACCTTGGAACGAGCAAGCTGGAACGGCGGCCGGTTGGAGCTGAAACGGCAAGGTGAGCAGGCGAGCGGTTGCAGCAAGCTAGATGGAGGCGGATGGCGACTGGACGGCAACCAGGGGCTTCGATGGTGGCCTGGGTAGCTTAGGGGACGGCGAGGAGGCTTAGGACAGGTGGGACGACTAGCAGGAGGCACGAACTAGCGAGCTTATGTGCGTCGGTTTCGAGTGATGCGACCGACGGCTCCAATGGCTCGGTGAGCGTGCGACGGCAAGGGGGAGGGAGCTACTCGGTTTCTCTAGTTTCTTTAAGCTTTCTCAAGCCACAACAATGGAGAAAGGAGGGAGGAAGAGGAAGAAGATGGTGGCTGTTGAAGGCGGGACCCCAAATGGCCTTTTAAGCCTTGAACACTTGTCTAAACACTCATCACATGCCCCCACCACCTTGGCTATCATCCACAACCCATTTCTCTCTCTCAAAGCTTCCTTAGCAAGCTAAGATGGCTATCCAATTGTTGCACCCCCTTTGGCCTACGAATTTCGTACATTTGCCTCTTCAATTTCATTCAATTCCTCTCCAATTGAGCTCAATTGATGCCCCAAAAATTCAACCAAGGTGCCCACTCTTAATTCCACATTTTTCTTCATCAATTGAACCGACTTGACGGCCATATGTGCGCTAAAAAACGGTCCCTCGAATTTCTCCGGTCCAAAAATCTTCGGAGGATGAGTTGATGCTCCTAAAATAAATTGTGACATGATAGAACTTTCAATTTCCGAAATCGTGTTCAATTTCACGGTTAATTTCAACCGAGTGTGATTTTAGCGTAAACTAACCTATCAAGTAGCTTTTAGGAACTTTTAGTGTAATTGACTCGTAGTTGATTATTTTTTAGCCACATGTACCTCTTCGATGCATTGGCAACTCTCGGTTGCCGTGAAAATTTTGAGATTTCAAATACGGTCAGATGGTACTAAAACGATAGGAAAATCGGTCTAGTACGGATCGACAAGAGTTGTGCAATTAGGTGGAATCACACACACACTAATCACATACCTCTTTTGAATCGACCTATCTCCGGTCTCTAATCAATTTTTAATTGTGCCGTAATGACCTTTGCAGATTAGTACGATCGAGCAGTCGATTCTTGGTCGAATTCTCTAGTCTAATGCACTTATATTCCTTAATGGATTTACCTTATAGGCTAGTTATCTCGTGAGTGGCCAACTCAAAGAAAAGAACTATAGGCGCATCGATGAGAAGCTTAACTTATTTTGTCATGGCCCGAACCCTAGGCACGTAACAACCCTTTCCTTTGTCGATAGAAAGCGACATTCCAGGACTCGTTGCCGACCCTTCATTTTTATTGTACATGCGGAAGTGTATAAACAATCCCCAGACAACACAAATATGGAATAGAAAAGTAGGCCAACCATTTTCACAAAACATACTTTCATAAACACATCAGGTTCTTATACAGAAAGTCTATCTCAAAAAGAACTACTAAGCCACCTATGCTCCTGAGCCTTCCGCTTCAAGCTCCGGGTTCTTCACACTAGGGACCTAAAAATGGTTATACAATAATTAGTGAGATATAAAATCTTAGCGAGTCCTCCCCGTAGTCCCCTAATTAGGACACCAACTCAACTCGGGGTATCTCTTTAGAACCACCCCACAAGCAAAACAAACAACCAACAACCAACAATTGGTTTGCATGCAACCTTACCCGGTATGCCATACCCTGCACGTTAACTCATAGCACAACACACGTAAAGTACATGGCCATTAAATGATGCAGTTCATCAAACACATACGAGTCGCATCATAAGCGATCTCACCTGGCCATTGCCACACCCTACACGTTATCAATTCATGCGTACGTGCCATAAACAATGTGCTTAACTCATGCATGGCCAGAACCAATGATGCAATGATTCTCATGCGTTCTTGCATATTAATGCGTTACGACACGTCTCATACTATCCCACACAATTTTGCCCCATAATAAGGCGCAACTATCTCACTCAATAATCCGACTCAATACTCAATACTAGGCTCAAGGTTCTAGAGGTGCCCTTTCCCCACGAAGTTCTAATATCGTGTGGCACTTAGTCCCTGACCTTACTAAGTCATAGTTCGAGGTACTAGAGGTGGCTCTCACGAAGCCACGCTGTCATGTAGCACTTAGTTCTCGACTAGAAGAAGCAATATCTCAAGGTACTAGTGGTGGCTCTCACGAAGTCACGCTGTCGTGTGGCACTTAGTTCTTAGCCACAAAAAGCACTAGTATAAAGTTCTAGAGGTAACTCACACGAAGTCTTGTTATGGTGTAGCACTTATCCCCTATACTATGCATGACAATATTGCAAGGCTTCTAGAGGTGGCTCTCATGTGACTTAAGTCACCATGTAGCACTTAGACCTTGACTACAATAAGCATTGGTACAATGTACTAGAAGTGGCTCACACGAGGTTTCATTATCATGTAGCACTTAGTTCTTTGCTGGCTCACAACCAATCGGTTTTCTCAACACAACACACTTTTTCATTAAAGTGGTTCATCTCCTATGTCCATCGAACAACCCTTTTTCCCCTTTTTATGAAAATCACTCAATTCATGCAGATGCCCATGTATTTATACATTCATTCACTTCATAAAATCAACGCACATGAAATTGGACCACTTTTTACATTCTGGATGAACAATGCACGTGAACAGTACATGTGAACGGTAACTTGTGAATAGTGTCGCGTGAACAGTGAATTCTAGAATTTAATAAATAATAAATTAACTTCATAAATTAAACCAAACATTAATTAAAGCAAACAACCAATCAATTAAACCTAAGCATACTTAATTAAGCACATAATCCACATTAAGCAAATAAAGCAAGATTAAGCTAAACTAATCTAATCCATCCATCTAACCACCTATCTTAGGGCTAATAAAACTTAATTAAATCACCTAAACTAGAATTAACACTAACTAAACCAACCATAAGCAAGGTTAGGCACTAATCGAATGATTAGGAGCTAAACTCACCCATTAAGCGGGCCAAAGACACAGATGCAGCGGTGACGACGAAGGCTACGATCAGGGATCTCAATCACGATGATCCAAGGTGGTCTCGAGGCTGAAACAACAGCCACAAGCTCTAACTCCCACTGCAACTCCTGAAATCGAACAGTAGAGGAGGAGAGAGGCTGAAAGGGATTGGCTGGAGCTCCGGCAAGGGGTTGGCCAGCAACCGGCGGCACCTGGGGATCGAGGGGAACTTGCTGGTGGCTAGGCTAAGTGGAGGCTTGGTTGGAATGAGAGAAAACGGGATGCAAAGATGAAACAGGCGAACCAGGAGGGCTCCAGGCGGTACCGTGAGCGGCGGCTTCTCGCTGGCCAGCAGGTTGGCCGGCAGCTTCGACTGACAAACGGCCAAGTCCTCCCATACGGTCTGGGCCTTCTGAACACGATGGTGGGTGGCACGAAGGCTAATTCTCACGGGAAGGCAACGAACAACTTGAGTTTGGATAGGAAGGTCAGCTAGAGCATAATAGGGCTAGACGGTCAGACTGGCGCTGGCTTCTGGCTGGCTGGTGGGTCATCTGGTAGCTCCGACTGATGAGTGGTAGGGTCTAGGTTGACAGTCTGGATGTCTTGAGCATGGTGGTGGGCGGCACAAGAACTGATTTGTATGGGAAGCCAACAACTAACTTAGCTTTTTGGAGAAAGGTCTGCTGGAGTAGAAACAGGAAGGAAGGGAAAACAAGCAAAAAAGAGAGGTCGACGGGAAAGGGAGGAGGGAGAGCTAGTTTCAACAATGGGGAAAGTAGCCCCAATGAAGAAGAAGAAGCCAGCTGAAGCAAGGGGGACCCCAAAGGCTTCCAAGCGTTCAACACCTCTCCATTTCACTCAAGTGGCTGCCCCACCACTCTTGGATATCATACTCAGCCAATTTGCAGCCCTCAAGCTTCCTTAGCAAGCTTCCCAAGTGGTACAAATGTTATCTCCCCCATGGCATACGAATTTTGTACATTTGCTCATCAAATTCATTCAATTCCCCTTCAATTCTCCTCCAATTGGATCCAATTTGATGTCCATAAATCCCACCAAGTGCCATCATCCCAATCAACATTTTTCCTCATCAATAAAACCAACTTGAATCCCAAAATGCGACAAAAAACAGCCCTCGGATTTTCCTAGTCTAAAATAACCTTTATTTGAATTTTTCGCCGAAAATCTCAATTTGCAGAAAAATCTTCGAAAGATGAGATAACGTTCCTAAAATGACTCGTGACATGATAGAACTTTCGATTTCTGAAACCTGGTTTAAATTCGTAGTTAATTTCAATCTGGCGCGATTTTAACGGGATCTAACCTACCGGGTAGCTTTTAGGAACTTTTAGTGCAATTGACCAATGATCGATTATTTTCGAGCCACATTGTACATCTTCGATACATTGTCGACTCTCGGTTTGTCATAAAAATCTTTAGATTTCAAATACGGACACAGGGTACCAAAACGACAGAAAAATCGATCTAGTGCCGATCGACAAGAATTTTGTGATTAGGTGGAATCACCCACATTTAATCACATAATTAAGTCGAATTAACCTATCTATGATCTCCAATCAATTTTTAACTATGCCATAATGACCCTTGCAGATTAGCACGGTCGAGCAGTCCATTCCTGGTCGAATTCTCATGTCTATTGTGTTTAGATTTCTTAACGGCTTCACTTGATAGATTAGTTATCTCATTTGTAGCCAACTCAGAGAGAAAAATTATAGGCGTGTTGATGAAAAAGCCCTACTCATTCAATGGAAAATAGAACCTGCAATTTAGGATGTCACATATTCAATCGAAACAGAACTTGAAATTTAAGATGTCACAACTCTTCTCCTCTTATAAAAATTTCATCCTCGAAATTTAAACCTATACAACTCTTTAAACAAAAAGGTAGGGGTATAGTTGTCTCACTGACTCTTTACTTTGCCAAGTTGCTCCTTCAGTGTTGTGGTGTTCCCAGACCACTTTAACCAATGGAATCATCTTGACGTGAAAGACGTCATGCACTTGCACCAACCTCAGCGGCAATGCAAAACAATACGCTAGGATCCCGATTCTTTCCAGAATCTCAAAGGGATCTACGTACCTCGAACTCAGCTTTTCCTTTATGCCAAAGCGCAAAGTACCCCTCATTCGTGATACCTTCAAAAAGACGTGATCACCAACTTGGAATTCCAATAGTCTTCAACACGTATCAGCGTAGCTTTTCTGGTTGCTCTCAACAGTCTTTAATATGTCCCTAATAATGGCAACTGCATCCACTGACTACTGGACTAACTATGGGCCTATGATCTTTCGTTCTTCGACCTTATCCCAAACAAATTGGCATTCTGCACGCTCTGCCATACTACTGGACTAACTCTGGGCCATCTGAATGCTCTGCTGGTAGCCGTTGTTGTAGGCAAACTCAACAAGATGAAGCTGTTACTCCCAGCTTCCTTTGGAATCCTACACGTAAGCTTGCAACATATCTTCGAGGGTTTGAATTGTCCTCTCAGACTGGCCATCCGTCTGGGGATGATAGGCCGTACTGTACTACAGCTTCATTCTTAAGGTAGCCAGCAAACTCTTCCAAAAAGCAACTACAAATCTCGGGTCTCGGTTTGATGTAATCGTCTCTGGCACTTCATGGGGACGAACAATCTGACGCACATACAATTCTGCGTGCTTGTCCAAAACAAGATCCTTTCGTACAGCGATGAAGTGAGCCGACTTCATCAATCTGTCGACCATTACCCCAAATAGAATCATCACCTCTTTGACTTCTTGGTAAGCCTGTCACAAAGTCCATTATCATGTGTTCCCATTTTCACTCGGGAATTTCAAGAGGTTGTAGAAGTCCTCTTGGTTTACAATATTGTGCCTTCACTTGCAGACACATCAGACACTTTGCGACATGCTTGGCAATGTCGGCCTTCATACCAGACCACTAATAGTGTTGACGCAGATTCTAATACATCTTCGTACTGCCAGGATGAATGCTGTAACTGCTACGATGAGCTTCTGACAAAATTTCCTCCTTAACCTCTGCATCGTCAGGTACATACAATCATCCTTGGAACTTTAGTGTTCCGTCTTCAGAAATCTGAAAGTTAGCCTTTCTCTTTTTGGTATCCACTTGCAGGATTTTCTGAATCTCTGGGTCTGTCAACTAAAGTGTCTTAATTCTGATTTGCACTTCCGTCTCAATTCTGAGGCTAGCCATAAGATTTGAAGTGTAGCCTACCTCAAATTTGAAAACCGAATCTCAAGCTCTCTCAAGTAAAATCCATTCTTTAACCATCATCTGTGTAACTGAAGACTTCCGACTCAAGGCGTCTGTGACCTTATTAGCCTTTCCAGGATGATACAGAATATCACAATCATAGTCCTTCAGGAGTTCCATCTAGTGACGCTGTCTCATATTCAACTCTTTCTGAGAGAATAGATACTTGAGACTTTGATAGTCTATGAAGATTTGGAATCTTTCTCCGCACAAATAGTGTCTCCAAATCTTCAGAAAGAAAATAATCGCTGCGAGTACTAAGTCATGCATCGGGTAGTTGAGATCATGAGGTCTCAACTGACGGAATGCGTATGCAATAACTCTACCATGCTGCATTAACACACAACCCAGTCGTCTAAACGACGCATCATTGTAGATCTCATATCCTCCAAGAGCAAACAGAATAGTCAGCACTAGTACGGTAGTCGGCTTCTACTTAAGCTCTTCGAAACTACACTCGCACTTGTCTGTCCACACGAATTTCTCTTCCTCCTTCAGTAGTCGAGTCAACGGTGACGCTAAAGTTGAAAACCCTTCCATGAACCTTATATAGTACCTTGCCAAACCCAATCAGGGTTGTTAATCTCAGCCAATTGATAACTGCTTCAATCTTAGCGGAGTCCACGAAGATTCCTTATCCTGAAATCACGTGGCCTATGAATGCCACACGAGAACCATAATTCACATTTGCTAAACTTAGCGTACAGCTCATGGTTCCTCAAGGTCTGGAGTACCATCCTTAAATGTCTTTCGTTCTCCTCTAGACTACTCAAGTACACCAGGATATCGTCAATGAACACGATCACGAACTGATCTAAAGACTCCTTGAATATATGGTTCATCAGATCCATGAAAGTAGCTGGGGCATTCGTCAAACCAAATGGCAGTACAGTAAACTCATAATGGCCATATCGAGTATGAAACACTGACTTCGGTATGTCCTAATTTTTTATCCTCAGCTGATGATATCTTGTCCTCAAGTCAATCTTAGAGAATATCGATGCTCCTTGCAACTAGTCAAACAAGTCGTCGATCCTCAATAATGGGTACTTGTTCTTGATTGTCACTTAATTGAGTTGACGATAGTCGATGCATGGATGCAACGAACCATCATTCTTCTTCATAAATAGAACTGTTGTTCCCCAAGGTGATGCACTGGGACGTTTGAATCCCTTATCCAACAACTCTTGTATCTGCACCTTCAGTTCCTTCAACTTAGACAACACCATCTGGTAAGGAGCCTTAGAGATTGGCTCTGTCCTGGGTGCTAACTCGATCACGAACTCAATCTCTCTCTCTGGAGACAAACCTAGCAATTCCTTTGGAAACACATCCTGAAACTCTTGAACTACTGACATGTCTTCGATCTTTAGCTCATCAACTATCGTATCCATGACAGTCGCCAAGTAACATTGGCAAACCCCGTCTAACAAACGAGTTGCCTCAAGCGACTAGATTAAGGTAATCGAGGGCCCTCCTTGACTCCCAATAAACTCAAAGCTCTCACCCGTTGACGGGTTAAATTGAATCGCTTTACGATAACAGTCCATCTTAGCTTGTTGCTTGGTGAGCCAGTCCATGCTAATTATCACATCAAAATCATACATGGCTAGGACTAACAAATCTATACTCCCCTCTCGCTCACCAATCACTAACTTGCAACCAGAACAACCCACTACAGCTAACACCTTATCCTTTAACGGTATAGATATGCTAACCATTGACTTCAACAATTTAGGACTCAATCCTACCAGTTTAACAAATTGCTTAACTATAAAGGAATGAGTGGCACTAGGGTCAATTAAAGCATATGCAACATGGTCATTCAACGAGACTGTACCTGTGATCACATCAGGCAAGTCCGTTGCCTGTCCTCTAGTGATGGCGTACGCTCGTCCTTGTGCTGGAGGTTAATTCTATCCACCCTACAGTGCATTCTACAGCGCTAGGAGCGGCGGCAGCAACTATTATTGTCCCATCGGCCTTCTGGGATAATTTTTGGCCAGGTGACCCTATTGGCCATACTCAAAGCAAGTACCCATCCTAAAATGGCACGGAACTGCTCCATGTCGCCTTCCACACAAGCGACATGCACCATTCTGACTCGGCGCTAACTTGCCAATACCACCCTTCCTATTTGGCGGAATATGATATCTTCCTCCAATCATGGGCTTCTTCCCAAACCGGTTCCCGTCTCTATTTGAACTGAACCTTGAACTAGACGCAGCAATTTGGTCACTCAGGTTCCTTTCTATTAGCTAGGCCTAACCATATACCTCGTTGTAATTTTATAGATCGAATGGCATAGTGGATTCTTGAGCTTTGGTCGAAGGCCGTTCCTAAGACTCCAAGCTTTTTCTTCTAGAACTTCCACCAATATTAGAGCATACTGAGACAGCTCAACAAACTTGGCTTCATACTGGACCATGGTCATCATCCCTTGATGGAGGCGCTGGAATTCCTCTATCTTTTGTTCTCGAACGTTACCCGAAAAATAATTGTCATTAAAGGCTCAGAGGAAGGCATTCCACTCCGAAACCACGCCTTCAGGAAATACCGTGCCTCTGGTGGCTCTCCACCAAGTATTTGCATTACCTTATAGCTGATATACTGCCAAGACAACTTTCTCCTCCTTAATGCACACCTGAAGTGCAAAGGCTTTCTCTAGGTCTTAGATCCAGAGCAATGCAGTCTCGGGATCTCCTGCACTAGTGAACCTCGACAGGTTCAACTTCAATAACTGCTCCATGAGCTTATGCATAGGTTTCTCTCTCCCAATAACCACGTTCCCAAGTGGAACTTCGGCAGGTGCGGCAGTGGTGGCGACAGCAACTTGAGTGGCGGCGGTAGTGGCGACAGCTTGATTCTAGGCTTGCTGCCTTATCAGATTCCTAAGCATCCTATGCTCCTGATCACTCATCTACAGGATCTTTATAGATACCTATTTTCCAATTCCAATACCATATTAGAATTTGAGTGATCTATACTAAACAATCTACTAAATAGCTATCAATCACATGCATCAGCACAAATAAAAGACCTTTCCAATCTACCAAACAACTATCCCATCACCTATCGCACCTTATCACTTTAACTATCGACCAGCTCTGATACCACTCCGGGGCAGGGATGTCATGCCCCAATCCTCGAGCGTGTGCCCATCCCTCGGTGGTTGATAAATATCTGACATCGCAGGATACGTTGCTGACCCCATTCATTTTTATGTGCATGTGGAAGCGAAACAAAACCCCTGACAACCAACAGCATAGGATAGGAAAAGTAGGAAACCATTCACAACCAAAACAAGTTTTTATGAACACACAAGGTTTATACACAATACTATGCTGTCTACAAAAGATCGGCTCAACAAAATGAAGCTATCCTAAGACCAACTAGTCGGGTACATTCGCCGATCCTTTGGTCTCCACAGACTCCGGGGGCGTCGAGTCCTCTATAGCACCATCAGGAGGGTCAGCTGCACTCTCGCCTAGAGTAGCATCAATTACCACAGCGGGGATCTCAAAACCCAGGAGGGGACCCACATGGAATCCATTAAAACCGTAGAGAAACCAAGCTTTGAATCGATGAGGTACCCTTTGAAATAGGCCCTGATTGACCCAAACAGTGGTCATCACGAGTTCATAGACCCATTGATCCCCTGGGGCATGTTAGTCAAAACGACGCTCGGTAACCCTCATCGGTCGACCAAAATGTTCAGGAGGAACCGCCATCTAAAGTTCTGAAAACGTTGAGTCCACGACGGGGTGAGACAATGTCTCAGCAAATTCACCCCCGAAACTTTGATTAGGAAGGAAATACGCTTAGAGGCAGTCTATGCACACCCCAGTTAGAAGACTTACCTTGCCTCAGTTCCTTCCTGCATGTCAATATAGTTCACAATCTCAACCAATCAATCATTCTCGCATAGACATGGATTACTAACACACATCAGTCTATCAATCAATTCAATTCAAGTATTGCTAGCACAAGCATGAACCACCGACACACATCGGTCCTTTGGCGTTGTGACATCCTAATTTTCAGGTTTTGATTTCGATCGAATAAGTTGGGCTTTTCATTGATGCGACTATAGTGCTTTTCTCTATAGGTCAGTTTGACTATACCGACTATAGGTCAGTTTGACTGAGCTATGTGGTTAAGCGTGGGTGAATCCATTAAATTGCAAAATTATCATCGATTGGCACTAGACTGATTTTTCTGTCGTTTTGGTACCCTGTGTCCGTGTGGCACCCCTCGACGGCCCCCGATCCGATTAGGGTCGCCACAATTCGCTTACCATTCACTTTTCCTAATAACATGTCACTCTGATACCATTTCAATTGCAGCGGGTCCATACAACCTGGGGGTTTACATCTTTTAGATCGGTCCCTTGCGCAATTTATATACGGAAGCACATCCAACAACTCCCTTCCCTATATTCAGAAAACGATGCACACCAACTAAACATTTATGGGTAAAAGCCGCACACTTTTATTCACTTAAACCATATGGACATCGTTCATCGATACATCAAAATGCCATAGTTTTCTATACTAGGCTATACTTCAAAAGATGACCGACTTCTCCTCCCACAATCGTATGCTTAAGGTTCATCAACCAGTGTCGGCATCCAAAAGTTCCCTCCTTTGCTATCCTCCTCCTCACGGTCATATCCAACCGCTCAATCCATCTACTAATCTGAAATGTTGGTCCCCGAAAGGGTGAGTACAACCACTCAGCAGGTAAATGACCAATAAACCACTCAATGCATCATGCCACACAATCATCACAATCATAGCATTACATGTCATTAAAGTATCCATGCACAATTTACCTTGATATCATGCACATGTCATCATACCTCATGTACATACATCGTCATATAGTCATCACCATCATGTCATATTACATGTACCATCATCATCACCATGCGTCCATGCACATATCATCATCATTCACATGTATCATCATCATTACCATGCATCCATGCACATATCATGTCATATTACATGAACCATCATCATTGCCATGCATCCATGCATGTAACATCATCATCATATCACATGTTCCATCATCATTACCATGCATCCATGCACATATCATGTCATATTACATGTACCATCATCATTGCCATGCATCCATGCATGTAACATCATCATCATTTCACATGTTCCATCATAATTACCATGCATCCATGCACATATCATCATCATATCACATGAATATACCATCATGCATATTTCAATTTCAATTTCTCAATTTCATCCTTTCATATTGGACCGCCACATTTCTCTTTCCCGGGACCAATGTTTGCATCCCACATTCATCACTCGCGCCCAATCCTAGCATTGCGAGAACCCTCTGGCACAATACATGCCGGGCATCCGGCAACCTCACGCTCCAGGCATCTCGTACCCAAACTGGCATCACGAGGACCCTCCGGCACAATACCTGCCGGGCATCTGGCCATACCCTTTTAGCCAAGCATCTCGCATCCCAACTAGCATCGCGAGGCATCCCTCAGCACAATACCTGCTGAGTTTCTAGAATTATGTACCGACATATCACCAGGCATCCCCCCTGGAATTACGTACCATATACCACCAAGCATCTCGAAACTCTCGAGGAAATTTCCGAGGCTCGCCATAAAAATGGTTTCCCCTACCTTCCGGAATTACGTACCAACATACCACCAGGCCTCCCCTAGAATTATGTACCGTATACCACCGGGCATCCCGACACTCCCGGGCATCGTCAACTCACACCTCCGACGATCTTCTCATCACCACGATGCATATTCTCATACATCTCATTTTCAATTTCACATTCACAATTATGGCTCAATTTCAACATGGCATATGATATGATGGCTAACAAGATCATTTTCATCATTTGATTTTTATATGCATTTCCAATCATCATCATACATGCAGCAAGATCCAATCACTTATAATAACACAATCCAAGGGGTCCATGCAACACAAGATAATCCATACATCATGGCTTTTAAGATTTAGCAAATTCCAGCTTGCACAGTTTCAGAAAACTTGTAAATTAAATATCCATATGATCTTCAAAAATTATAAAATCAGAGCATGTGATAGACAAGACATAATGGTAGCAACTCCATGAAGAACACATGCCTAAAAGAGCTTCACACAAGAAGATATAGTTCACACAAATACAGCATGCAATTTCGGACAGAAACAGAATGCGCACTTTTTAAAATAATTCGATTAAAATACCTGAATGACCTTCGAAAATTATGAAATTTTACCAGATTATAGTTAAGACACTAAAGTAGATTTTTCATGAAGACTTCTAGGCCAGATTCGTTCTAGATAATTTTCTATAGTCATATGAAGCTTCTGGTTCTAGCACTGAAACGTCCAGTGTAGTTATCTCCGAAATATCAAGTTTTCACCCCATTATTCTTCTTCGTTTCATCTGAAATTTGGACATGTTTTACTTCAAGAGGTCCCCTACAACTTTTATTAGGGGATCTAAGTCAAATTTCCAAAGAATAGTCACCATATGGGTCCATGAAATCTCGGGTGTCCAGTACCGTGTCTCCAGATTTACCGTATTCAAGAGTAAGTCGATTCACTAGGCTACACTTGCTCATTTTACTTCAAATGTGAGTATGTTAATCTCTAGTATGTTCTCTACAAGTTTCATGAAGAATTCGAAGAGAGATTCTTGGTAAAAATCGACATGCAGCCCACAAAACTACCTAAAGGTCAGCAAAACAGTTCCAGATCTAGCGTCTTCGTAGGATGAGGGTTTGACCCCTTAAATCTCCACCATTTTGTCCCAAATTTTATATTTTGTAGTCTAAGATGTTGGCTACAACTTTCATGAAGGAATCAAAGTCAAAATCGAACTCGAAACATGCATGCAAGCCTCCACAAGATTCTGGGTCAGGCGGTATTCATGAAATCAGCAAGCATATTCAAGAACAAGTCACATTCTAGCTTCGGTTTTGCCTACCCTAACATCCAAGATCTACCACCAACAAATCACACATGCAAGACACACATGCAAGAGTGGAAATCGATCCCAACTTGCCTTAATTCAAAGGAAAACACAGCAAGAACGACGGCGGGACTAGGCGGGCTCGACGGCGGGGCACGACGCAACGAACCTCCTCCTTCCTTTCTCTCTTCCTCTCTTTCTCTCTTTCTCTCCTCTCTCTCGGCACCTAGACTGACCACTCCCTCTCTCTCTTTCTTCTTGGTTGAATATATATTTGCATGCACTCTTATTTTGCATGGGGGACACTTGTCCCTAAGAAGGAGACAAGTGTCTCCTTTGTTGAAGACACTTGGAGGCCATGCGGCTCCTCCTCCTCCCCCTCCATGCATCGACATGGGCCGGGCTTATGGCCCACTTTAGGCCCATCCCACTTGGGCCTAAAGTCCAAACTTAAATGGCCCAAGTTTATTTTTAATAATACATTTTAATTCTCATTTAAATAAATACCTAATTGCATAATAAAATGGCCAAAATACTTTGTGACATTAATCCATCAAATCTATAAAGTGTATAGTCAAGAACAAAGTCTTCTTTACCAAATCGTCCTCTTTCCAATTTAAATAGCCCATAGAAAAAAAATATCGATAATAAGCCCATAATTCCTTCACCACTTTAGGGCATTTAATTTTGATTTTTATTTATAGAAATCAATTAACATTCTCATAATCAATTAACATTTTCATAAGGGGTTCGGTCCAAGAGATAAAATATCGTGGCCAATGATGTAATTGTCCCTATGGCCATTCAAAGTCAAATATCATTTCCCTCAAAATCAATATTTCGGGTTGAAATTCCCGGATGCCACAATTCTCCCCTCTTTAGAGAATTTCGTCCTCGAAATTAGGCATTGCCTATGTCTCCTTAAACAAGTGAGCGTACCTTTCCTTCATCTCATTTTCACTCTCTCATGTGGCTTCCTCCACATCATGATATCGCCATAATATCTTAACCAATGGAATTCTCTTGGTCCTGAAAATTTGTTCCTTTCAATCCAGTACTTGCACAGGCTCTTCAATGTTCCTCACTTTCTCATCCACTTTGATGGCTTCATGATCGAGTATGTGATCAGGGTCTGGCTGATACTTCCTCAGCCATGCCTATACTCTTCTGAAAGCTATTGTTATACACAAATTCTACCAAGTATAACTTTGTATCCCAACTTCCTTTAAAATCAAGGATGCAAGCTCTTAACATGTCCTCTAATGCTTGGATCACTCTTTTCGCTTGTCCATCCATCTGTAGATGAAAAGCATTACTAAATGGGAACTTCGTCCATAGGGCGGTTTGAAGACTTCGCCAAAAGTTGGAAGTAAATCTAGAGTCTCGATCAGATGTGACAATTACAGGAACACCATGTAAGCGTACTACTTGGCTTACACTTATATTAGCAAATTTATCCATCGGATAATCTACGCAAACTACTAGGAAATGGGTAGATTTAGTCAAGCGATCTACTATCACCTAGATAGAGTCGTGACCACTCAATGTCCTTGGCAATCCTCGCATGAAATCCATCATCACATGATCTCTTTTCCATTCTGGTATATCTAACAGTGTCAATCTAACACACCATTTAGCCGAATCATTCCTATGCCTTAGTTACCATCAATTCAAGCCTAGAACCATCAAAATCGACACCATTATCAACTCATTTGTTTCAGTCCAACAAAGACATTCACTATGCTTTCACTGCAACATAGATTCAAGCCTAAGATATAATACCATTCATTTGGTTCAAATATCGATAGTCCACCAAGACTTATTCAATTCAAAGATCGACAACCCACCAAAATAAAACTTGTCTAATTTCCATCGAATATATCTCATGTCTCATCCTAAAGGATCATCACTTAGACTGATCATTCATCAAATCCACAATTTGAACTTCCACCATTTCACCTTGGAAAGACTATAACCACAAATGATCATACTCACTAATTCCACCAAACCTTTTTCAAACTGAGATCATCACCTAAAATTAATAGCCGACCACTATCAATTAAACCTATTATTCTGACATATAAACCACAAATAATTTCATATCTCATATGACTACTCAAACTCATGACTTCCAAGATCAATCTATACATACTAAATGCCTCCATGTAATGCATCAAGACTTCCAATGAAATCCTCAAATAGGAAGTCACTACTTAGCTCAAATGATCATAACTTAATCCTCAAATTCATAACTCCCTCTTCATAATTCACTTCTTAAGCCTTGTTGCCCCCTTTTTGCCATCCTAGAAGCCTGCCAGGAGCCGCTCCTTGTTCAGGTCCTCTGACCTCGGCGTCCACTCCTTGCTCTCATCGGATCGGGTCGTTACAGGTACACCAGATTTCGCCTGGTTCGAACCCAAACTACACATCCACTGGAGGGTCTCGTTTAGGGATTAACTTATAGAGATATTATCCGCTTTGGCTTATCCCATTCTTAGCCTCACGGTTTTATCCTTAGCGCATGGGTAAGTACTATCTCAGGAGATCATTCATCCTAGTCCATTGCTTACGAAGCTAGTCCATACTTATGACGACATCAAAGTCATACATAACTATCACTATCAAGTCCATTTCTAGATCTCATTCCCCTAGGGTTAGCTCACTCATCTCACATGCCAACATAGATAACAACATATCTTTTAGCGATGTAGAAATATGAAGAGGCATATCTAGAGATTTGTTCCTACTCCTCACAATCATCTATATTTTTCTTAAACACAAATAGATGCGTGCCACTTATATCAAATAACACATATGCCTTCTTATCCCTCCATCGAAATCATACCTGAGATAACACTTTTGGAAGCTTTCGCTTCCTCTTGAGTGACCGCATACACCCTTCCCTGTGGTGGTGGCCTCTATGGATTCCTTGGTGGATTTGGTTCAGCAGTACTTTGTTGTACCTCTCGCGCCGAGCTAACATTCGGCTGCAACCTCTTTTGTGGACAATCTTTCTTAAAGTGTCCTATTTGCCCACATCCATTACATCTCAGTTGGCTATTACAAGGTCCTGGCCCATGCCTCCCATCACACTTTCGACAAATTTCAGGTGGATAGGGTGCCTTCCCAAAAGTTGGGCCACTCCAAGCTCTTCTAAAATTTCCAAAGTTACTCTTTTTCTTAGATTCCAAGGCCGGACCTTGAACAAGATAGGGTCTCTTACCCCTTCGAACATCATTAAAGGTCATCTGCCACTTAGATTCTGATTGCTCTCTCACTAACTCTTGCTCCACCAACTGTGCTCTCTCATAAATCTCATTATAATCCCTTATATTCAGAGGTACTAGTTGTTTTCTAATATTAGTCCTTAATCCTTTCAGGAATCTCTTAGACTTTTCCTCTCGATCCTCAACCAACCTAGGAGCATATCTAGACAATTCAGAAAATTTTGCCACATACTGGTCTACTGTCAGCTCCCTTTGTTCTAACTGAACAAATTCAATGATCTTTCTATCCTTGGCACAATCAGAGAAATGCTTCCTATTAAAAGCTCTAACTAACTCTTCACAGTTCACATTAGTACCTGGTGGAAAGATTGTATCCTTCGAAGCTCTCCACCAAAACTTTGCATTTCCCTCCAGCTGGTACTCTGCTAAAACTATTTTCCCAGCCTCACTATAGTCCAACAACCGGAAAATCCTGTCCATTCCATCAATCCAATGCTCTGCCTCCTCAAGACTTCCCATTCCACTAAACCTAAGTGGTTTCAACTTCAGAAATTGTTCCACCAGTCCCTGAGGGCGGCGTTCCACTTCGGGTTGTTGCTGCGCTTGCCTTTCCATCAGATTTCCAATATTGGCCTTCTTGGAGAGTGCACTAGCCCTCACTTCACTCTCTCTCTCCTCTCTTCAGCTCCATTTCAACTGGACCCTCTCTCTCCCTTATTTCCTCTTCTTCTAGCTTCTGCTCCAGCAGACCTTTTTGGGAAAAACTAAGTTAATTGTTGCCTTCCCGAATGAAATAGCTCTCGTGCCACCCACCATCGTCTTTAGCACATCTAGATTGTCCGCCTTGATGTGGCCGTTCGCAAGTCGAAGCCGCCAGCTGACCCGCCGGCCGGCTAAAAGCCAATGGTCGTCTGACCGCCTGGCCCTGTTCTGCTCCAGCTAACCTTTCTCCGAAAACCCAAGTTAAAAGTTACCTTCCCATGCGATTTAGCTCACGCTCCACCCACCACTGTGACGAAGAGATCTAGTCAGTATGGACGGTGGTCGTCGCTTGTCGAACAGAGCCGGCGGAAGGGATAGCCGCCGGTCACTGGTCCATTTTTCCGCTTGCTTGGTCCACCACTTTCGTGTTTTCCTTCATTTTTCTCTCATTCTAGCTCTTCCTTTGCTCGTTCCATCCACCAACAAGACCCCCTTGACCCCCGGGAGCCGCCAGTTGTCGACCACCCACTCACTGGAGCTTTGATTAGCCCGTTTTTGCCGTTTAAGCTGCTAGTTTCTCCTCTGTAGTTCAGCTAAGAACAGAAACAGAAACCAACAAGGGCTTTCAGACTTGGTGGCTTGTCTCCGAGCCCTTTCCGGCCTCGGTTGGTGTCGTCGCTAGGAGGATTGTCACTCGCCTCCGTGTCGCCGTCGCCGTGGACTCGCCGGAACACTAAACAAGTGAGTTCAACTCACTTATCATCGCTTAGTAGGTTAATGACCCTTAAGGGATGATTAGTTTAGGTTAAGCGTGCATTATGTGGTTTGTTTAGTGCAATTAGGGCCTAGACGAGCTCTAGTATTTATCTAGAGTGGTTTAGAAACTTTCCGAGCCCGTCTCAACTTTTAATTAGGCTTTACGGGCCTAAGTTTGCTTATTTGCTATTTATTGGCATTTATTTATTAATTTATGTATTTATTTATTTTCCAAAAATTAGACCGGGATAACCGGTGATCAGAATTTCATTCGGATCATAGTGGTGCATTACGTTTATTTAATTGAGTGCCAGATTGTGTAAATTTACTGTGATTTGTGAATTTGGGTAACTATCCCAAAATTTAATAATTTTGGTAATTAATTGGAAAATTACCGGATGTCGGTCTACATCATCAAAAATCTATTTTGGGACTGCAGAAACTAGTGGAAAGTTCAAAAGTGAAAATATTGTATTTTTGCTAAGGCCGATCAGGTACCCACACACGATTATTTTCACCGAGTATTTTTAATATGAGGAAAATTGGCCAAGACTTAATTCTTAATTGAGGAATATGATTATGGCATACAATGTCATTGGCCGTAGCTGAATAACCCTGTGAGGTTATGACTCTGGTTAAGAAAACAACCTGATAAAGGTTTTACCTATAGGGCCGTAATTATCCACCTGCTAAAGGTTGTGCCCATTGGGCCATAATTAACCACCTCATAGGGGTTGTGCCTTCTAGGTCGTAATCCTCTGCCAAAGTATGGCTGTGCCTATTGAGCCATAATCTACCGCCGCACTTGGAGCGGGCTGTGTCCATTGGGCCGTAATTCACCGTTGGCTATTTAATAGGCCGTGCCAGAACGTGGCCGTAATTAATAGTTGAATTGAGTAATTGAAATGACCGTGGGATGGTCTTGATGACATATAATCGACTGAGTTGATTGATCGATGACTCGATCGAGTGTAATTGATTGATGCGATTTGCAAGTATTTAAATTAAACTGACTTGCAGGAAGAAGTGGAGACCAGGTAAGTCCTCTATCTCGGGATTGTGCTTAGGTAGCCCTTGTGGGCATATTTTCTTCCTAATTTGGGCTTAGGGGGTGGAACTCGCTAAGACGTCGTCTCACCCCATTATGGGATAACATTTTCAGGTCCCTAGATGACGATTGTGGAGGACCGGAAGCCCTGGAGTCTGGGAGGATGGTGATCAAAGAATCGGTGAATGTGTCTTACTAGAGAGTCATAGGACAGTTCCTTTTTGGATGAGCCGACATTTTTGTAATAAGCCCGATCTTGTAAATAAACCTGTTTGTTTATAAAAGGTTTGTTTTGGTTTGAAAAATTATGGCCCTACTTTTCTATCCCATCTGTTGTTGTCTAGGGATTTATTCTTTTGCTTCCGCATGTGTATTAAAATGAATGGGTCGGTGACGTGTCCTAGGACATCGCTATTAATCGACCAAAGAGGGATGGGCACACACTCAAAGGATCGGGGCGTGACAGGCGTAGCCAGGGATTACTACTCACACAAGTTGATATGTATTGCTGCTTGCACAAGCTAAGACATACTGTGGCTCACACAAGCCGACTTAAACATTTGCTCCCACAAGCTGACTTATATTATTGCTCACACAAGCTGACTTAGATCATTAAGATCATTGCTTACACAAGCTGACATGTATAATAACTCTTACAAGCTAACATGGTTTATCAAACCACTTTCGGTGTCAAAACTTGACACTAGGTATTTTCCAATTAAATACCAAATTTCACAACCATCACTTAATTGCACAATTTAACAATCAATTGTACAAATTAACCACACTACTGCAATCAACACGAAATTCTAACGACCGGCTTTTCCAATATAATTTTCGAAAATTATTAAATAAATAAATAAATTCTGAAAAATAAATAAATAAATATTTATTTACAGAATAACTAAATAAATGCCTAATTTTGCTTACACTAATCTAGCCTCCTAATTAGGCTAATTATGCAACCTACTAAACTAATTAAATCAACTAATCTAATTAGCATTTAACTAAACTAATTTAACCACCTAAAACATACTTAGCCTAATCTAATCTCCCTTTATGCATACTTAATTCCCTAAGCAGAGTTTAGCGAATAAACTCACCGGTTTAGCGATCCGGTGAATCCATGGTGACAGCGACATAGAGGCAGGCAACATTTGAGCCTACAACGACACTAACCAAGGCCTAGAAGGGACCTAAAACGGGCCATGAAGACCTAGAACCCCTGTTGGCTTCTCAATTCTAACCTTAGGCCGAGTAAGTGGGAATGACGGTCGGTTGGAGCTAAAACAGCAAGGTAGGAGGGCTAGCGGTTGCAGCGTGCTAGATGGAGGCGGACGGTGGCTAGATGGGGGCCAGGGGCTTCGATGGTAGCCTAGGTAGCTTGGGGGATAGCAAGGAGGCTCGGGACAGGTGGGACGACGAGCAGGAGGCGCGAATTCGCGGTATTATGCGTGATGGGCTCGGGTGGCGCGAGCGGCGGCTCCGATGGCTCAATGGGTGTGCGACGGCAAGGGAGAGGGAGTTGCTTGGTTTGTCTAGTTTCTCTAAGCTTTCTCAAGCCACAACAATGGAGAAAGGAGGGAGGAAGAGGAAGAAGAAGGTGGCTGCTACAAGAGGGGACCCCAAATGGCCTCTTAAGACTTTAACACTTGTCCAAACACTCATTACATGCCCCACCACCTATGGCTGTCATCCTCAGCCATTTCTCTCTCTCCAAACTTCCTTAGCACGCTAAGATGGCAGTCCAAATGTTGCACTCCCCCCTGGCCTACAAATTTTGTACATTTGCCTCTTTAACTTCATTCAATTCCTCTCCAATTGAGCTCAATTGATGCCCAAAAAATTCAGCCAAGGTGCCCACTCTTAATTCCACATTTTTCTTCATCAATTGAACTAACTTGACAGCCATGGGTGCGCTAAAAAATGGTCCCTTGAAATTCCCTGGTCCAATTTCACCAAACTTTGAATTTCTGCCAAAAATCTTTTTTTGTAGAAAAATCATCGGAGGATGAGTCGACGCTTCTAAAATAAATTGTGACATGACAGAACTTTCAATTTATGAAATCGGGTTCAATTTCGCATTTAATTTCAACCGAGCACGATTTTAGCGTGACCAATCTACGGGGTAGCTTTTAAGAATTTTTAATGCAATTGACTTGTGGTCGATTATTTTCGAGCCATATGTACCTCTTCGACACATTGGTGACTCTCCATTGTCATGAAAATCTCAAGGTTTTAAATATGGACACAAGGTACCAAAACGACAGAAAATCGATCTAGTGCCGGTCGACAAGAATTGTGCAATTAGGTGGAATCACCCACACACTAATCACATACCTCTGTCGAATCGACCTATGTCCAGTCTCTAATCGATTTTTAATTGTGTCGTAATGACCCTTATAGATTAGTATGGTCGAGCAATTGATTCCTGGTCAAATTCTCAAGTTTAATGTGCTTATATTCCTTAACGGTTTCAATTGATAGGCTAGTTATCTCATTAGTGGCCAACTCAGAGAAAAAAACTATAAGCGTGTAGATGAAAAGTCCAACTTATTCAATCGAAAACATAACTTGAAATTCAGGATGTCACTGAAGTAAGGCCATCTAAGACCTCATTTTAGGCAAAATAGTAAGCATATCGCAGAAGCATGAAATTGCAGTCTTAGTCTAATCACATTCAAACGAACTCAATTTCATCTTCAATAAACAATCAATCACAATAGATAATTCAACATCGTTATCAACCTTAGATCCAAGTATATTTCATAGATCTAAGTTTGAATCTTGGTCTTGATCGGTTAAGCCAATCTCGTCTTATCATATTCGAGATTAAAGAAGTTTACCTTGGTTTTCATTGATTTTGATGTAACCGAACGAAATGGAAACCGCTGAAATAGAATCAGAGCTCCAAGGGATGGATCGAACTCTTATGGATCACCAATGAGTTGGTCGAACTAGTAGTTCCACCAAAAACAAGAAGAGCCTAATCGGTCCAAGCTTGGACCGGTTTGGGATCGCCTAGGAAGGATTGGACTACCATGCTCTTCTGATAGCCAATTTATTAACTTCCACCCACACCTTGATCAGAGATGATATCACAAAGAGATCGGTTGAGGTCAGGTGATCGTTAAGTAGCCGCTGACCACTGGTTCAAGGAGCTTAAGAAACCGATCCAATTTGAATCGGTTTGGAGACGTTAAAGGAATTGGCTTGATTGGAAAGGTTTCGATCAAGCATTGGATGTTTCCTGACCACCTAAGGCTTGGACGGAGAGGGAGGAGGTCACTGAGGGGCTTGATCATTGATCGGATAGTTGTCGGCATGAGGGCAGTCAGCCTTGACGGGTGGATGCCTGTTAGTTTGAAAGGGAGGACAAATAGAGAGAGAAGGCGAGAGAGAGAGAGAGAGAGAGAGAGAGAGAGAGAGAGAGAGAGGAGAGGGTTTGAGTTTAGAGAGAGAAATCAGATTTGTAAATGAGGCACCCCTTGATTTTGGAGGGAAAATAAATATTTGTACTACCCTAAATTGATCAAGCTTGGTCGTCGATTCACTCCGATAGTCGAAATCCTAATCCAATGGGCAAAAAATGATTTTAAAAGTTCCATTATTATCAAGAGGTGTCAAGTAATCGATCGAATAGGCCTGATTTGTGAAAACCTAAGCCAAAATCAAGAATCGCATTAAAAGGTCTAATTATGGGGCAAATTGTAATTTTACAAAATCCGAAGATCAATATGTAAAATCTTGGGAAATTGAGTGGACAAGTGAAATTGGCACAATGAGGATCTTGGAACTAATTGCCGAAGGTCCAGAACCGGTCGGCAAGGAGTCGAACTGATCGGCCTCGCTGGCGGCCGACCAGACTAATGAAACTGATTCATGCCAACTTGACCAGTTCTAGCCAATCTATGCATTTGTGGCACTTATGGGTTCAAAAGTTATGTAATTTGATGAAAAGAAAACTTTCCCAATTTGAGGGGAAATTGTCCGATTTTGATTCAAGTAAGCCAATTAAACTTCATAAATGTGTTATATGGATCCTTTATTAACTTAATTGAGCGATTGTTATAAAAACAATGGACCAAAACCATTGGTAGTTAAGATTGAGCTTAAAAGGGTAAAATTACAAATTAATTGATATTGAGTCCAATTAATGTTGCCATTCTCTATCCAACTATTCACCTGTGTGTAACATCACCTATTATATTCAAATTGACTTTGAATTAAAATGCAGAAGCTTAGGTCAAATATTAAAGTTGAATCTAAATCCACGTAAATGGACCTTGGTCTTGAATGGGTCAACTCAAATTTATTCAATTGAAGACCGATAGTTCGGTTTTCTTACCTTCAAGAAAATGAAATCTCTCAAATTGAGAAGTTCTAATAGGAGTCTCTCGAAATCAACTTTGGATTTGAACTTATCTTCAGAAAATAAGTGGAAAACAATTGTCCGTCGCAAGTCATAAAGAATCGATGTTGACCCCCTAATTAGAGCTTAAGATGACGATTTGTTTTTCAACACGACAATTCCCTAAATTGAGTGCACGAGTAGATTTAAAATAGTCCCTTGACTAACTATCAAACAGGAAACTACACCTAATCATGACTAAAACAAAAGTAATTTTGTTTTTGGTCGATTTAGAGCCGAAAAATTCGGAAAATAAGATTCTTAATCGAATTTTGTGAAACTTTCCACATAGGAATCAAATTGTTACTAAAACAAAGTGTTTTGTGGATTTTGGTTTTTTCCAATTTTTTTGTTAGAAGTTTGACTAAAAGTCAACTATTTAGTTGACTTTTTCTAAAAAGTTGATTTTTTGGTCAAATTTTTGGATTTTTGAAAAATTGATTCAAGAAAAGTAAAATTAAAGCTAAATGGGATCTTTTTGGGTGAAAAGATAATTTTTGGTTCGGGTCTAACTTTTTAGTCAATACTGTTGGTCAAATGGTTGACCAAAAAGTCCAATTGAAAGTCAATTATTTGACTTTTCAAGTTTTTCTTGAAAGTGAGTTGGATCGCTTAAAAATGCCAAAGCAAAAGAAAGAATTGGAAAGAGATACTTTTTTGCCAAGAAATGGGATTTATCGTGATTAGAATCCCGAATCTCGATTTTTTTACCTTTTTTGACTCGTTGACTAAAAACAAGTATCAACAACTATGGAGATTGCTTACATCCAAGACTCGTTTGCTCGAAGGATGTTTACTCATCCTGCTCATAAGCCCACCATGGAAGCCGAGAGTTCTTCCTGAAGCTTTGACCGTTGAAGGAAGGCCCCGCAAAGACAATTCACTCCATTAGCAAGACCAATGTCTCAGCTACTTCCAATGTTGATTGAAAACCGTTTAGTGGCAAGAGAAAGTCCCTAGAAACAATCCGCTAAAGTTCTCTAGATTTGACCCTAACAAGATTATCGAGTGCCACATGAGGGAGAAGGGACACCACATGGACATCTGCTATATCTTTCATTCAAAGATCTAGAATTTGCTGGATAAGAAGTTTCTTATCTTTAAGGACTCAATGTCGAATGTCCAAAAGAATCTTCTCCCTAAGCACGTCGAGGATGTCAACATAATCTTTGGGGATGACATCCATTCCTTGTGGATGTATATATGCTAAGGCAAATCATGTCCTTTGCTGATCATTGAATAATAGGCAGCATCACTTGTGATGAGAAGATAGCATGCCTAGCTAAGTTGGCTGAACTAAGAGTCCTACAATATGAAGATGGCAAAGCCACTCAAGAACCGATGACTTTAGTTGAAGTGGATTTGGCTAGCAAAGACATGATTTGGAGGATTATAATGGAGGTTGAAAGCTTGAACAAGGATGATGCTCGAGATGAGGATCGTCGAACCCTGAAAGGAAAAGCCCCGATGTATGAAGAGTTAGACACCAAAAGTGAGGACAAGCATAGAATTTCTCACATAGATCGTGAGTTCATTAAGAAAGCTCATGAAAGTGGTGAAGTAGTTGATATCTTTGGTCAACCAAGTGGTAAATACGACTTTAAAATTAAGTTCACAACACCACCAAGCTTCTTCATGAACATAAAAGACATTGTCCCAATCAGATGGGATGATGAAGAGGGTCCCGCTCAACCCCTGATGAAGGATGAAGAAGTTTCCTTTGATGATAACAAGTCCAAATATAGGACTTCCAATTAAGACCGCTAATTTGTAAAGAAAGCTCGAGAGAAAGGTGAAGTACTAAATATTCTTAGACAACCGAGTGGGAAGTATGGCTTTATGGTCAAATATACTCCTCCCTAGAGTTTTTTCAAGACCCTAAGCACATTGTTCCTAGTAGATGGGAGGAAGAATTTGACGATGACTTTACGGTTATGATTGAGTCTGTTGTGATTGATTTGACCAAGGACAAGGCTTACATGACCGACATGAGTTTTGTCGAATTGGGTTTACTAGTCAACAATTTGAAAACCATGAAGATCACAAGTGGGGGTTTTGAACCTGTGGTGTGGTGGCCATGATGACCTTCTTCGGCGACCCTTGGCCCATAAGGTCCGCCATGCCGTTCATTGGTCCTTACACTATACCATTGCGGAAGCGAGTATCTAACTCCATCTTAATTTAAAATGATGCACACGATATATAAACCAGGCACTTTTATTTAGTTATATTTCAAGACGACTCCTGTCGGTACATATAGGCCAAAAAGATCCTACTTTTGGCTAAACCAAAATTTGTCTGGCCATCCAACAGTCTATCTATATTGTCATCTTTGCATCATGTCTTGGCGTCCAGAAATGCTGCCATCCTCCTGGGTCCTCCACCTACTCAACCCGACTCAAGCTATCATCATCGTCCTCCAGAAGCGGTAACGGCCCCATCATATGCTCGTTGACTCGGGCATACAAGACGATGAACCCCGTAAGCACGGGGCCCATGGTGAGTCCAGCGTCCATTGTGAGGATCACCGTAATCTAGATAAATGTAATGTCCGGAAAGTCAGGGTCTGCATGCTCCACTTGATCCCACCTAAGGTAAATGGGAATGCCGTAGAACATGTCGGAAGACTTGGGCTACAGCAGCATGATCACGTCTCTAAAATATAATAGTCCCATAAGGGGTAAGTACAACCACTCAGCAGTCAAAATTCTACTAAACTATACTACCCAAGCCTATCGCCACTTGATTCCACGCAATCCAAAACAAAGCACACAACTGGAAAAATGAATATGCATCAGTTCAAAAGAATTTCAAAACAAAACGGCATATCAGAAACAATGAAAATTTGGGAACTCAATTTATCCGGGTTCACTACCACCGTCTTCCAGAGGGTACCGTGTACCATCCTCCAGGCATCTCACACTCTACCTGGCATCACAAGGACTTCTTGTTTCATATTTCAATCCCCTAGCATCCGGAGCATGTTACGTCACACCCCCAGGCATCTCGCACCCTACTTGGCATCACGAGCACCTTCAAGGCTCATCACTATCCCCAGGCATCCGAAACATGTTACGTCACACTTCCAAGCATCCAAACAACTAAGGCATCGTCATCAATGTGGACCGACGACATTCATTACTCAAGAACCATGGTGTAGCAATCCACAATTTCATGCCAAAGCATTTTTCATGTCGCCAATATAGGGAATTTGCTTCGATTCCGAAATCCCAAATCATGGTATAAGTTAACGTGCAATGAAAATCTTAAAGATGCGCCAATCCATGTCAACAAAACCTTTCATAAAATCGAGAGCTTAAATACTAGAATAGATCGAAATCAAATTTCACCGTTCTACCTCTATTATTTTTCGAAATTCACATGCATGGACTTAAAGCATCCTCACGCTCCAAAAACTTGGAATTTCCATATAATAATTTGCATCAAAAGCTGTAAACATTTCTTGCAATATTGAAACTAGCACGTCTGCGGTCGATGACCTCAACTCGACCCTAAAATTTTAAAGAAGTTCGTACATAAAGTCTTAAAATTTTGAAATACTAAAGTCAATGCACACATGGGTCCCTAATTCAAATTTGAACGTAGAAAAATACTAAATTTCCCTCACATAGTTCGTGGTCAACCCCGCGACCTCCGAACTCACCAATTAACGCGAGTATCCTAAAAATAATGTTAATTTACGGGACGCATTTCACCAAGCAACGACGAAGTTCACGTCATATAGGTTAGTAGATATGGACTTGCCTTGGATCCAGTGGTGCCGGCGCTGAGGCGAAACGTGAGCTGTGGGCGCGGTTGGCAGCATAGCAACGCAACGGCAGTGAAGCTGGTGGTGCATCGGTCGGCAAGATGGTGAGGTGGTCGGCAGCGAGCAGCACGTAGGGAGCAAGGCCGTGAAGGACAGGAGGGAACTATCTCGTTGCTGCTGTTGTTTGTGGACAGAGGAAATCATGAAAATGAAGAAAAACCTTGGTCTTCACCGAATGAAGAAGAAAATGGCGTCCCATTTTGCTGTTGACTTTATCAGTCAACAACTTACATCTTTATGGCGGCTGGGAATGGAGACAACTCAAAGAAATCAGCCCTGGCGTGTGACACCTTGCACTTCTCATGCAAGGACGTGCCTTGTTGCATGTGTAGTTCTTCGTTTGATGGCCACCGAAGGAGAGAAGAGACGTGGCTTTTGTTAGTTGACTCGAGTAGTTAACCAAATGAAGACTCGGTGGCAGCTTGGACGGAGACAGCTCAAGGAGTCCATCCATGCGTGAAACACCTTGCGACTCCATGCACGTACGTGGCTGCTGCATGGTCCAAGTCTCCATTTGTGTGCTGGCCATCCAAGGAGGAGGAACGGGGCTGCTTCTTGGTCAACCATTCCCCTTTTTTTGACTACCAAAAGGGATGTGTGCATGGGCTGAAGAATTTTCGGTCCTCTTGCTTTGTGTATGTACGCATGAGGGGCAGCGGAAGTCCGCATGAGAGACAACTTGGCGACGTGCTATGTGGAATGAACCTTGGTCTCACGTGTGATGTTGCGTGAAGAAAATTTTAAATAAGGTGATGTTGCGAGGATGTGACGGAAAGTGACATTTCAGTATGGTGATGGTGGTGATGAAACAGTAGCTGCACATGGTGCCAACAACGTAGTCCAACAACAAACTTGTTGACCCGTCACGGACCGTTACGTACTCGAGGTCCAGCAAAATCCAAATATCACAATTCTCCCCTCCTTAGAGAATTTCGTTCTCGAAATTGAGTGCCTCTTATGTCTCATTGAAACAATGAGGGTACCTTTGCCTCATTTCCTTTTCGCTTTTCCACGTAGTCTCTTCCACGTCGTGATGTCGCAACAAAACCTTGACTAGTGGAATTTTCTTCGTTCAGAGAACTTGCTCCTTCCGATCCAATATCTGGATCGGCTCTTCCATGTATCTCACTTTTTCATCTACCTCGATAACCTCATGATCGAGTACATGAGCAGGCTCATGCTGGTACTTCCTTAGTATCGACACATGGAAGACATCATGTAGATTTGACAATTTAGGGGGCAATGCCAATTGATAGGCTACGTCCCCTATCTTTTCAAGGATCTCAAAAGGTCCAACAAACCTTGAGCTCAACTTGCCCTTTATTCCGAATCGCGATATACCCTTCATCGGGGATACCTTTAGAAATACATGATCTCCCACGTTAAATTCTAATGACCTTCTATGCTTATCAACGTAACTTTTCTATCGACTTTGAGCTATTTTGAGTCTATTTTTGATAATTTCTACCACATATGTCGTAGCTTGTACTAAGTCGAGTCTTGTTAGTTTCTCTCGCCCACTTCATTCCAATAGACCGGAGTCCTACATCTCCTCCCATATAGTGCCTCATAGGGACCCATACCGATACTTTGCTGGAAACTGTTGTTATACACAAACTCCACTAGGTGTAACTTCTCATCCCAACTTTTTTTTAAATCAATCATGCGGGCTCTCAACATGTTTTCCAGTATTTGGATCAGTCTCTCTGTTTGTCCGTCCGTCTGCGGGTGAAAAGTAGTACTAAACTGGAGCTTGGTCCCTAAGGCGGTTTGGCGACTTCGCCAAAAATTTGAGGTAAACCTCGAGTCTCGATTTAAGGTGATGGTTACAGGAACACCATGTAAGCGTACTACATGGTGTTCAGAGAATTGCCGCCTTGATTCCATTCGCTCCCTTATTACTTCCTGCTCCACAAGCTGGGCCCTTTCATAGATTTCAGTATAGTAATATTCAGAGGCACCTCAGACCCTTCAAAAATCTTTTAGCTTTTTCCACTCGGTCTTCTATCAATCTAGGAGCATACCTAGACAATTAAGAGATTTTTGCTTCATATTGGTCTACCGTCAGCTCCCCTTGTTCTAGTTGGATAAATTCTGTTATTTTCTTATCCCTAGCACAATCAGAGAAATGCTTTTTATTGAAAACCCTGACAAACTCATCCTAGTTTACGGCAGTACCAGACAGAAAGATTATATCTCTAGAAGCTCTCCTCCAATACTTGGCGATTCCTTCTAATTGGTACTTTGCCAAGGTTATCTTTTCCGTGTCGTTGCAATTCAACAATCGGAAAATTCTTTCTATTCCATCGTTCCATTCCTCTGCCTTTTTAGGACTTCCTATTCCCGTAAACTTGGGTGGCTTCAATTTCAAGAATTGTTCCACCAATTCTTGAGTACAACGCTCTGCTCTCGGTTATTGTTGGGATTGTCTTTCCATCAAATTTCCTATATTAGCTAGCGCTTGCAAAATATCCTCCATTTGGGGTTCTGCCCTTGAAGTAGTAGCTTCAGTCCTTTATGGAGGAGAACTCCCTATTCATACCATGGATTCCTGCAGGTTATCAAGCATTTGCCTCGGGAACCGTTAGTGACCTAGTGTCACTAATCAACTAAGTAAGAAAGTAACGTTCTCACATTCCTGGGATCATATAAGTAACATAGAAATGTTACTGGCATGCATGGGTAACTCAAAATCGTTACCAGTATTATACGAGTGAAAATCAATCACTCGTTATTCACAGTTAATTAACTACCTACAGTTAGTGCCTTATCATCTGCAATCATTATAACCTCCATTTCTACTAATGCACCCTATCACTCCAGATAGACCTAAGCTTTGATACCACTCGCTGTGGCGACCGTGTCGACCTTCTTTAGCGACCCTCGACCCTTAAGGTCCATCACGCTGCTCATTGGTCTGTGCGCTATACCATTGTGAAAGAGAGTATCTAACTCCATCTTAATTTAAAATGATGCACATGATATATAAACCAGGCACTTTTCTTTATTTATATTTCAAGACGACTCTTGTCGGTACATATAGGCCAAAAAGATCCTATAATTGGCTAAACCAAAATTTGTCTGACCGTCCAACAGTCTATCTACACTGTTGTCTCGGTATCACGTCTTGGCATCCAAAAATGCTGCCATCCTCCCCCGTGTCCTCCACCTACTCGACCCCACTCGAAACATCATCATCATCCTTCGAAAGCGGTAGCGGCCCCGTCATACGCTCGTTGACTCGAGCAGACAGGACAATGAACCCCATAAACACGGGGCCTACCATGAGGCTGATGTCCACGGTGAGGATCACTGTAATCCGGATAAATGTGACGTCCGGAAAGTCAAGGTCTACGTGCTCCACCTTATCCAACCTAAGGTCGATGGGAATGCCGTAGAATATGACGGAAGACGCGGGCTATGGCGGCATGATCACATCTCTGAAATATAATAGTCCCACAAGGGGTGAGTACAACCACTCAGCAGTGAAAATTCTACTAAACTATACTACGCGACCCTATCGCCACCCGATTCCACTCAATCCAAAACAAAGCACACAACTGGAAAAATGAATATGCATAAGTTCAAAAGAATTTCATAACAAAATGGCATATCAGAAACAATGAAAATTCGAGAACTTAATTCATCCAGGTTCACTACCACCATCTTCTATAAGGTACCATGTACCATCCTCCAGGCATCTTGCACCCTGCCTAGCATCACGAGGACCTCCGGTTTCATATTTTAGTCCCCAGGCATCCAGAGCATGTTACATCACACCCTCAGACATCTCGCACCCTACCTAGCATCACGAGGACCTCTGGGCTCATCACTGTCCCTAGGCATCCGAAACGTGTTTTGTCACAATTCCAAGCATCCCAACACTCGGGATACCTCCGGGGGCTCATCCCTATCCCCAGGCATCTAGAGGCATCATTTTCATGACACTCCAAGCATCCCGACACCCGGGGCATCGTCGTCAATATGGACCGACGACATTCATTACTCAAGTACCATGGTGTAGCAATCCACAATTTCATGCCAAAATATTTTTCATGTCGCCAATATAGCAAAATTACTTCGATTCCAAAATCCCAAATTATAGTATAAATCAAAGTGCAACGAACTCTTAAAGGTGCATCAAATCCATGTCAACAAAACATTTCATAAAATCAAGAGCTTGAATATCGGAATAGATCGAAATCAAATTTCACAGTTCAACCACTAATATTTTTTGAAATTCACATGCATGGACTTAACGCATCCTCACACTCCAAAAACTTGGAATTTCCACATAATAATTTGCATCAAAAGCTGTAAACATTTCTTGCAATATTGAAACCAGCACATTCGCGGTCGATGACCTCAACTCCGACCCCAAAATTTTAAAGCAGTTTGTACATAAAGTCTCAAAATTTTGAAATACTAAAGTCAATGCACACATGGTTCCCTAATTTGAATGACCATAGAAAAATACTAAATTTCCCTCACATAGCTCGTGGTCAGCCCGACGACCTCCGAACTCACAAATTAACGTGAGTATAAAAAATAATGTTAGTTTACGGGATGCATTTCATGAAGCAATGACGGAGTTCACGTTGTATAGGTTAGTTGATATGGACTTACCTTGAATCCGATGGTGCCTGCAGTGAGGCGAACCGTGAGCTGTGGGCGCGGCTGGTGGCGTAGCGACGCAACGGCAGTGAAGCTGGTGGCGCGTCGGTTGGTTAGACGGTGCAGTGGTCGGCCGCAAGCAGCACATAGGGAGCGAGGCCGTGAAAGTCAGGAGGGAACTATCTCGTTGCTGCTGTTGTTTGTGGGCAGAGGAAATCGTGAAAATGAAGAAAGCCTTGGTCTTCACCGAATGAAGACGAAAACGGCGTCCCATTTTTCTGTTGACTTTATGAGTGAACAACTTACATCTTTGTGGCGGCAGGGAATGGACACAACTCAAAGAAATCAGCCCTGGTGTGTGACACCTTGCACTTCTCATGCAAGGACATCCCTTCTTGCATGTGTAGGTCTTCATTTGATGGCCACCGAAAGAGAGAAGAGACGTGGCTTTTGTTAGTTGACTCAAGTAGTCAACTAAATGAAGACTCGGTGGCAGCTTGGACGGAGACAGCTCAAGGAGTCCGTCCATGCGTGAAACACCTTGCGACTCCATGCACGTACGTGGCTGCTGCATGGTCCAAGTCTTCGTTTGTGTGCTGGCCATCATAGGAGGAGAAACGGTGCTGCTTCTTGGTCAACCATTCCCATTTTGTTGACTACCAAATGGGACGTGTGCATGGGCTGAAGAATTTTCGGTACTCTTGCTATGTGTACGTACGCATGAGGGGCGGCGGAAGTCCGCATGAGAGACATGTCATGCCCCAACCTGCTCGGGACGTGTGACAACTCATGCTTGTCGTCATCCATTTCCTTTAGGTCATTCGATTGTGACGTCCCAGGAGTCGTTGCCGACCCAATTGTTTTATTCGATTAAATACGCAAGCGGAAGCATAAACAATTCACCCAATCAACATACAAGGATAGTTTCAAACACACTTATATTTACATATATGCATCCATAATGTCATTACAACATAGCCACTATTTATATCCAAAGTTGAACGTTACTCATTACACCATTTCATGTTCAATCAAAATGCGCAGTCATTTGCACTTCCAAAAGGTTTTGGGATTAGCCTAGCTCCTCTATGCTACGAAGCCTAGTATGCCTCCAAACTCAAAGAACCATAGCTCGGGCTTGGCTAGTCATGATTAGGGCTTGAAAAAGGTTTAACAACGAGGAGTGAGATAAACTCAATGAGTGAATTCCCTAGATCTCGGGCAGGGAAGTGATTCAACTTGGAAACGCCCTAAACGTGCAAGTTATCTATTGAAGGCAGATCAACAGCAAAGCAACCTCTACTTTACCTTAACTATAACATGAATGGTTATTCAACTTCTTCAAAACCATTAATATGAGCATATAAACAATTCTTGAATCACATCCTACACTTAGGAGCCAAACATAAAAACGTGCAATATAACATAGTCATGCATCCATGCCATGCAATGATCCAGACTCGCTCGTATATTAATCTCATGTCACACGTGTGTGGACTACAACATCACTTATCTATTTTCAAAATATGCACTTATGCACTTATGCACTCATGCACGTTTCGCACAATCATGTCCAGATTATTTCAAGTACTCATGCACTCTTCACAAAACCATGTCTAGATTATTACGACCACTCAGGACCTAAGGCCAACCCGAAAGTTCGCAGTTATCTAGCATAACCGGGCATCGTCCCGCCCCATCGAGCACGGCATCATCCTGCGCATACGCCTCAGGACAGCATTCCAATAAGGAGCTTCGTTCCGAAATCCATCCGCGAACGACATCTGGTTGACTTGGAGGCATCCAAACTTAATCAGGCATCATCCTGCATAATCATACACATTAGGACGGGTTCATTACCTCGCATAATCATACGCATCAGGGTATTTAGGTGATCATACGAGCATACATTCGCCCCACATAATGATACGGATCAGGGTATTTATGTGATCACATAAGCATACATTCACCCCGCATAATCATATGCATCAGGGTATTTAGGTGATCAAATGAGCATACATTCACTCAAGCTCTTTTCAAATCTTTCTCATTGGTTGATGGAAGAGTGTGTAATGCTCATACAATATGTGACAACACTAATTACATACAACCATATTATGCTGTCATGCCACGTGATCACATCCCGATCATGCATTTGTCAAATTAATCATACTTCTATCTCGTGGCATATTTTCATAAAAACGCTTTAAACACTTCATCATACTATCTTCTCACATATTCATGCGTATGCACTTATAAGTCACAAGCCATCATGTCATGCTTGTATCTCATATGACATCACCCAAATACATCACTTGAACACTTCGACATGGCATCTTTCCACATACCTCACATGCTTATTAATTGGTTAGAATCAACAAATACCATAAGCCTTATTATTTTCCCATTCTAACAGGTACATAAGCATGCGCTATATTCAACTTTAGCAACCAGCAATACATCAATCAAATTAGGACTCATGGCATATACTCATCTAGGTAAGATAAATCATCACAATTGTGTATAAGTTATTAGAATAATCTATCACATGCCATCATAACCTATACAATGACTTAATTCACATTATTACAACATGTCATTATAACTTAACACTCATCACATATCACAACATAATAACTTATCGCATCTCCACTTATCATATTTCAATAACTTATCGGGTATTAGAAAGGTTTATCACAATAACCTATCGTGGCCTACGATATCCTATCACGATAATCTATTGGAAACACATGACAGCCTATCACGATAACCTGTCGGCAAGGTATGATAACCTATCTCGATAACCTATAGGCAAAGCATGATAACCTCTCGGCAAAGTATGATAACCTATCTTGATAACCTATCCAAACTCTATGATCACTTATCATGCAAAACCCACTTATCACGTCAACAAAACATCATTTAACCTTAATCTACCCCTAAACTAACTTCAAAATACAATAACAACCCGATTCAAGGGCTAGAAAGCCACTCACTCCCGATTCCAAGCTCGGCAAGTGACGGCGAATGTGCGACAAGGGTTGGATGGTTGCTATGGTGCATGGTGGTGGCTGGTTACGTTCCAAAAGGATCACGGCAAGGCTGGTGCTGGCGACATGGCTCACAGTGAGGCTCGGCGAGGCTTGACGGTGGCTAGTCGGTGCTTGGCAGCCCACAACAAAGCCAAAACAGCCAAGGGACAGTGGCGTGAGGTGGTGAGGACAACAGTTCAGCCACGGCGATGGTAAGGGCGTGCGGTTTCCGATGGTTCATGATGGCTCCAACCAAGAGGAAAAGAGAGGGATATGGGTGTGAGATGAGGGATGGGTAGGATGAGAGGGTTTAGCTGGTGCAAGGAAATGGAGAGAAAGAGAGTGAGTGAAAGTTCGTCCAAGGGGTTGGAGAGAGAGAGAAAGTGAGAGAAATGAGAGAATGAGAGAGAAAAAGGGTGCTTGAATGAGTTAGGGGAGAGGTGCAAAGGTTGCTACACAAGTCAAGGCTATTGGATGGCCAAGATGCATCCTTGATCCCCAAGACAAGAATGGAGGGCCAAGATTGCTTCTTGCTTTACTTCCTCCCCAAGTTACATTAATGTCATTTAATGCACATTAATGAACTCATCATGTCTAGGCTAGAAAATAGGATAGCTAGGCCTAGCTAGGTAGGGTAGGCTAGGCATCTTCTCACTCTTCTCCTCATTGGGTGCCCATTTCTTGTTTTATTAGGCAAGAAGGAAAAAATGGTAATTTCACAAGCCCTAGGTACTATTCACGCACATGGGCACTAATGAGGTACTTGAAAAGACTAGAAAGGGCTTGGGTAGCCCATGGGCTCCTTTGGGCCTCCCATCTTGGGTTTAAGGTCCATTGGGCTGCCCACCTTGGGCTTGGGCCTATAGGGTTGTCCTTCTTGGGTCAAGGACCCCTTGGGCCCACGTGGGTCCTCATCCATGGCCCATTTCCACCTTTCCTAATTTTTACGTCATGTCGATGAAAAATCGAGTTTTTGCCCGAAAGTGGCCTTCTTGGCATTTTCGTGGTCTACTAATCCCTATTGCAATCCCGTTCTATGATTTGCCACTATTATAATCCCATTTTGAAAATTGGGATCAGATTAAGGACGTCACAACTGCTCCCCCTTCAAAGAAATTTCGTCCTCGAAATTTGCAAGATTACTTATTTCTTGAAACAAATGAGGATTTTGGCATCTCATTATATCCTCACTTTCCCGGGTTGTTCCTTTGGTGCCATGATGTTGCCATATGACTTGGAACTCCAAAGTCCTTCGTGGTTTATCTGCATAGTTTTTCTGTCGGCTTTAGGCTATCCTAAGCCATTTTCTAATGACCTTAACCACATCTATTGATTGTTGCACTAACTTCGGACCTGTTATCTTTCTTTCTCTAACTTGATCCCAACATACCGGAGTTCTGCAGGCTCTACCATACAATGCTTCAAACAGCGCCATTTTGATGCTTTGCTAATAGCTATTGTTTTAAGCAAACTCAACAAGTTGTAGTTGTTCCTCCTAGCATCCCTTAAACTCCAAAACATAAGCTCACAACATATTTTTGAGAGTTTGGATTGTTCTCTTGGATTGCCAATCCATCTACGAATTCACAACACATCAAGCACTTGGCTACATGCTTGGCTACATCAACTTCAATAAGCTTCTGCCAGAATCTCCTTCTTGAGTTCTACATCACAGCAATATCACCTAACTTTGGTTCTTCCATCTTCATATCCTCAATTGTTGCCAGACAATCCTAGCAATTGTTCTACTTCAAGCAATAGAATCAAAGGTGTAGAGGGTACTCCTCTGTTCCTTATGAATTCGTAAGGAGAACTACCTTACGAGCTAAACTGTATAATCTTACTATAACAGTCAACCATAGCTCAATGTTTATTGAACCAAACCATTCCAATTATGACATCAAAGTCATACATAGCCATAGCGGCTAAATCCATCAACTTCTCGCGCCCATTAACAACTATCTCATACCCTCGAAGCCTATAACAAGTAACAACTTATCTTTCATATGGGTGGAGATGATAAGGACCGTTTCCAACAGTTTCCATTTTAATCCAGCTAATCTAACAAATTATTTTGCTATGAACGAATGCGTAGCTCTCGTATTAAACAACGTGCAAGCAATATGCCGGTATATGACGACCGTACCTGTAATTACGGCTCAAGAGTCTTCGTTTCCTCTTTAGTTGCTACAAACACCCTTCCCTAAGTTGGAGTTCAATTAGGATTGTTCTGCAGTGTGACTCCAAATTGTTGTCCCATGAAAAGCTGTTGAGGTTGCATTCTGGTGGGTTGACACGGACAGTTTCGCATGTGATAGGCCGATCAGCCACATCCAAAGCATGCTCCCATCCTAGTGTGGCATGGTGTTGTCCTGTGATACTTGCCGCAGAATCAACATCCATTATTCAGGCTGTGCATCGGCTTTCTAATGCCATTCTCTCTATTGGGAGGGACAAGATGTTTTCCTCCAATCATCGGTTGTTTCCCAAATCCATGATCGTCCTTGTTGGAAGCAAACCGCGATCCAGATGCGGCTGCTCGATCAGACATATCCCTTTCAATCAACTAGGCCCTTTCATATAGCTCATCATAGTCCTTCAGGTTCAGGGGCACCAGTGGGCTACGGATATCTGGTTTCAGTCCATCCTAGAATCTCCTCGCTCGGTCTATCGGATCCTTGATCATCATTGGCACATACTTCAATAGCTCGGCAAACTTAGCCTAATATTGATTGACGGACAGGTGATTCTGGCAGAGTCGTAGAAACTTAGCCATCTTTTACTCTCATGCGCACTCGGAAAAGTACTTTCCATTGAACGCTTCCACAAACGCACCTGTGGCACCCTCGACATGGCTCTCGATCCGCTAGGGTCGCCACAGCTCACTTACCTATAGCTTGTCCTAATACATGTCACTCTGATACCATTTGAATTTAGTGGGTCCAATCAACCTGGGGGTTCATATCATCTCAATCGGTCCCAGCGCAGTCTAATTAACAAAAGCATACTCATCATCTCCCTAACCTGTACTCAGACCAAATAATACAATGCAATACACACCAACTACGCTTTTCATATATATATAAAAGCTAATGCCGAACCACTTTTATTTACATACTAAGATGGATTTCATGACGAGGTACAACAAAAGGCTAAGACTTTAACTAAGCTCAGCTATACTCAAAAGTACCCGACTATACATCAGACATGTACATTAATCCATCAGCTAGTGTCGGCCATCCCAAAAAGTGTCAACCTCCACCAGTCACATGCTCTTATCACACCCATCTCGGTGCATCGGTCGGTGGCGGCGGCAGCATCCCCATCATCCTCCCATCTCGACAAACATGGACAGACAGGAACTCCTGGACCATGGGGCCATCAGGTAGGCCCACATCATACATAACCAAAACACGGACGCGGATAAACATCGGCCCATGAACACCGACACAAGGGTGCTCCGAGCACTCAACCTCAACATCGGACGGTAATCCATAAAATGTACCACGTGTAACAAGTGCTAGAGGCATTACTCAATCTAAAATGTTAGTCCCTAAAGGGGTGAGTACAACCACTCAGCAGTAAAGATCCATCAAACTACACAATGCAACAAGCAAGACAATCAAGAAATCACGAGTAAAGCACATATCATCCATGCTATCGAGCATACATCACCATGCGCTCGTGCATATATCGTCATGCAGTCATTCATATCTCACCATACCATCGTGCGTATACCACCATGCAGTCATGCTTGTATTTCCATGAGGTTCATCCCATGCCATATGCACATACAACACATGATTCATATCATCCATACACTCATGTATACATCCCTATGAGATCCATTCAAGTCTTCATGATCGCATTCTCAATGTCAAATAGCATCAATTTACTTTCATAAGTAGATCATGCATCATGCCATGTGCTCACACACCCATGTACATGATTCAATTTCCATTTTGATATTCAGTAGGATCTCATCATTTTTCTTCCATATACCAATGTTTGCATCCCTCATATATCGCTTGCACCCAACCTGGCATCGCGAGGAACCTTCGGCACACACCTCCGGGCATCTCGCATCCCACTTAGCATCACGAGGAATCGCCAGGGCTCGCCATGAAAATGGTTACCCTTATAGACAAGACCTAGAGCAAGATATTTCATGAAGAACACCATGCCGAAAGAACTTCATACGAGTCGCTACAGTCCATACATCACAGCAAAAGAAATTCCAGCACCACTTTTGCACAATTTCAGAATTAATTTCGATTAAGTCTTTAAATGAACTCCAAAAAATCTGATATTTTAATATGTTATAGTTGAGACCTAGTGGTAAAAGTCCCATGAAGAAATAGAAGTTCTAATTCCTTCTGGATTAAAAGCTATAATTTTTATAATTCTCCCTAACTCTCTGTTCACTGTCCAGATTTAACCCTTTCAAAGAAAAATCATTTCCCGAAACAATACTTGTCCGTTTATCCTCAAATTTCAGTTTGTTACTCCTCAGGATGTCGTCTACAAATTTCATCCAGGACATAAGATCAAATTTCAACCCGATAATTTTATAAAAATTCACAGAATCGCACTAGGTCAGCACAACTATTTCCAGATCTAATTTCTTCATAGAAAAATGGTTTCACCGACCTATACTTGTTCATTTCCTCTCAAATTTCGATAAGTTACTCTCCAAGAAGTCCTCTACAACTTTCATCAAGAAGTCGAAGTGAGATTGCAACTAGAACATTGCATGCAACTCACAAAATCACCAAAGGTTGAACTGTTTTTCCAGAAAACAGAATACTAGACTAAGGATCTACTCCCATAACTTCGAAAATCCTCACCTCTACCACCTCCGAAATTCACCATATAATACACACAATCACAGCAAGCAAAGTGTAGATCAAAGGACTCTACTTGCCTCTAATCCAAGTAAAATCACAACAAGCACACGGCGGGGCAAGGCAGGCTCGACAGTGGGACTAGGCGGACGCTCAGCAGCAACGGTTTTCTTCTTCCTCCTCCTTCTCTCTCGCATGCCCGCTTTCTCTCTTCCTCTCTTTCTCTCACACGACAACTCTCTCTCTCTCTCTCTCTCTCTCTCTCTCTCAGTACTCCTTGCTCACTCCACCAAATCTCCCTCTCTTTTCTTCCCTTCAGCAATGATTAGCAATCATTTGATTTCATGCAAATGCCACTTGGCTGATCTCCTTAGCCACTTGGCATTTTTCCCATGCAGGTTGATGGGCCAAATGGGCCGGGCCTCTCCCTCTCCTCCTTCGGTCGACGGTAGCTCCTTTGAGCTTCGCGAGCCAGGCCTTAGTGGCCGAACGGTGGGGCTAGTCTTGGGCTTAAGAAAATCAACCCATTATTCTCTAATTTTTTCCCCATTTAACCATCACCTAAGTGTACACCTAATTACCAATTCATATGGCCATAATATTATGTAACATAAATCAATAAATTCCAACTTATAAAGCGCACGACCAAGAATAAAATTTTCCTATCAAATAATGGTCCATTGAAAAGTTCGGCCATAATCTTATTGCAAATCATGGGTCTAATGGCTACAATATAATTTGATGGTGCTTCCATCACCTATTCATAATTCATAGCACATCTAGAGGTTGTCATGAAATTCTAGGATGCCACAGCACCCCAAGTCGGGATCGTGTTTTCAAGAAAGACTCTTCCCCAAGTGGCCTCCCACCAATTGTTGGCATTACCTTGCAGTTGGTAAACAACCAACATCACCTTCTCCACCTCAATAGTGCAAAAGCTTTCTCCAACCCCTTAATCCATGAGGTAGCAGCCTCAGGATCACCCTTTCTAGTGAACTATGGTGGCTTAAGCTTTATGAACCATTCCACAAACCTATGCATCTCATCTCTAGCTAACAGGGCATCATTGAGAGCAGCGGCGGCAACAGCTTGATTCTAACCCTGCTGTCCCATCAAATTCCCAATGGCTTCTAGGGCATGTAGAATCTCATCTACTCTAGGATCCTCCTGTGCCCTTGCTTGGGCACTAGCTTGCTCTGGAGTTGCCCTTCTTCGATGCATCCCTGAATTAGGCAAAACTCCTCTTGGAGCTTTAAGAATAGTCCCGATTCCGTAATCCCAGCTATATAGTCAAGAATTCAGAACCACAAATCAAGGAAACAATCAGCAATTACATGCATATCATAAGCATTCCTATCTTACTATCTAAAGGTCTCAACGCGCCTTATCAGTCTAGGTAATGACCATGCTCTGATACCAAACCAGGGTGGGGATGTCACACCCTGACCCGCTCGGGATGTGCGACAACCCGCGCTCGTTGTCATCCATTTCCTTTGGTTCATTCGATTGTGACGTCCTAGGAGTCGTCGCCGACCCAATCGTTTTATTCGATTAAATAAGCAAGCCGAAGCATAAACAATTCACCCAATCAACAAACAGGGATAGTTTCAAACACACTTATATTTACATATATGCATCCATAATGTCATTACAACATAACCACTATTTATATCCAAACTTGAACATTACTCATTACACCATTTCATGTTCAATCAAAATGCATAGTCATTCGCACTTCCAAAAGGTTTGGGGATTAGCCTAGCTCCTCTATGCTACGAAGCCTAGTACACCTCCAAACTCAAAGTACCATAGCTTCGGCTTGGCTAGTCACGATTAGGGCCTAAAAAAGGTCTAACAACAAGGAGTGAGATAAACTCAATGAGTGAACTCCCTAGACCTCGCGCAAGGAAGTCATTCACCTCAAAAACACCCTAAACATGCAAGTTATCTATCAAAGGCAGATCAATAGCAAAGCAACCTCTACTTTACCTTAAGTATAACATGAATGGTTGTTCCACTTCCTCAAAACCATTAATATGAGCATATAAACAATTCTTGAATCACATCCTATACTTAGGAGCAAAACATAAAAATGTACAATATAACATAGTCATGCGTCCATGCCATGCAATGATCAAGACCCGCTCATATATTAATCTCATGTCACACGTGTGTGGACTACAGCATCGCTTATCTCTTTTCGAAATATGCACTCATGCACCTTTCACACAACCATGTCCAGATTATTTCAAGCACTCATGCACCTTTCACACAACCATGTCCAGATTATTTCAAGGACTCATACACCTTTCACACAACCATGTCTAGATTATTCAAGCACTCATGCACTTTTCACACAACCATGTCCAGATTATTTCAAGAACTCATGCACTTTTCACATAACCATATCCAGATTATTACGGCCACTCAAGACCCAAGGCCAACTTGAGGGTTCGCAGTCTTCCGGCATAACCGGGTATCGTCTTGCCCCATCGGGCACGGCATCATCCCGCGTTTGCATACGCCTCAGGATAGCATTCTAATAAGGAGCTTCGTTCCGAAATCCATCCGCAAACGGCGTCCCCTTGACTTGGGGATATCCAAACTTAATTGGGCATTGTCCCGCATAATCATATGCATGAGGACGGGTTCATTACCCCGCATAATCATGCGCATCAAGGTATTTAGGTAATCACACGAGCATACATTCACCCTGCATATTCATACGCATCAGGGTATTTAAGTAATCACACAAGCATACATTCACCCCGCATAATCATACGCATCAGGGTATTTAGGTGATCACATGAGCATACATTCACTCAAGCTCTTTTCAAATCTTTCTCATTGGCCGATGGAAGAGTGTGTAATGCTCATACAATATGTGACAACACTAATTACGTACAACCATATTTTGCTGTCATGCCATGTGATCACATCCCAATCATGCATTTGTCAAATTAATCATACTTCTATCTCATGGCATATTATCTCATAACAACGCTTTAAACACTTCATCATACTATCTTCTCACATATTCATGTGTATGAGGTTATAAGTCACATGCCATCATGTCATACTTGTATCTCATATGACATCACCCAAATACATCACTTGAACACTTCAACATGGCATCTTTCCACATACCTCACATGCTTATTAATTGGCTAGAATCAACAAATACCATAAGCCCTATTATTTTACCATTCTAATAGGCACATAAGCATGCGCTATATTCAACTTTAGCAACCAGTAATACATCAATCAAATTAGGACTCATGGCATATAGAACTCTCATCAAGGTAAGATAGATCATTACAATTGTGTATAAGTTATTAGAATAATCGATCACATGCCATCATAACCTATACAATGACTTATTTCACATTATTATAACATGTCATCATAACTTAACACTCATCACATATCACAACATAATAATTTATCGCATATCCACTTATCATATTTAGAAAGGCTTATCACGATAACCTATCGCAGCCTACGATATTCTATCATGATAATCTATCGGAAACACATGATAACCTATCCAAACTCTATGATCACTTATCGTGCAAAAGCCACTTATCACATCAACAAAACATCATTTAAGCTTAATCTACCCCTAAACGAACTCTGAAATGTAATAACAACCCTATTTAAGGGCTAGAAAGCCACTCACTCGCGATTCTAAGCTCGGCAAGTGACGGCGAATGTGCGACAAGGGTTGGATGGCTGCTATGGTGCTTGGTGGTGGCTGGTCACCTTCCAAACGGATCACGACAAGGCTGGTGCTAGTGGCATGTTTAACGATGAGGCTCGGCAAGGCTGAATGGTGGCTGGTCGGTGCTTGGCAGCCCATAACAATGCCAAAATAGCCAAGGGACAGTGGTGTGAGGTGGTGAGGACAATAGTTCAGCCACGACGATGGTAAGGGCGTGCGGTTTCTAGTGGTTCACGATGGCTCCAACCAAGTGAAAAAGAGAGGGATATGGGTGTGAAATAAGGGATAGGGAGTATGACACTGTTCAGCTGGTGCAAGGAAATGGAGAGAAAGAGAGTGAGTAAAATTCGTCTAAGGGGTTGGAGAGAGAGAGAAAGTGAAAGAAATGAGAGAATGAGAGAGAAAAGGGGTGGTTGAATGAGCTAGGGGAGAGGGACAAGGATTGTTGCACAAGTCAAGGCCAATGGATGGCCAAGATGCATCCTTGCTCCCCAAGACAAGAATGGAGGGCCAAGATTACTTCTTGCTTTACTTCCTCTCCAAGTTGCATTAATGAACTCATCATGTCTAGGCTAGAAAATAGGATAGCTAGGCCTAGCTAGGTAGGGTAGGCTAGGCATCTTCTTTCTCCTCTCCTCATTGGGTAAGGTAAGATTGTATTAACTTTCAACCAAAAAGCTATACAACAAAAGTAACAAGGCACCAGCATGCACTCACTATGACAAACAAGTCAACAAGTGGAGGGGGCCAAGCTATAATGAGAGAGGGTGCCCATTTCTTGTTCTATTAGGCAAGAAGGGCAAAATGGTAATTTCACAAGCCCTACGTACTATTCATGCACATGGGCACTAATGAGGTACTTGAAAAGACCAAAAAGGGCTTAGGTGGCCCATGGGCTCCTTTGGGCCTCCCATCTTGGGTTTAAGGTCCATTGGGGGCTGCCGACCTTGGGCTTGGGCCCATTAGGTTGTCCTTCATGGGTCTAAGGCCCCCTTGGGCCCACGTGGGTCCTCGTCTATGGCCCATTTCCACCTTTCCTAATTTTTATGTCCTGTCGATGAAAAATCAAGTTTTTGCCCCAAAGTGGCCTTCTCGGCATTTTTGTGGCCTACTGATCCCCATTGCAATCTCGTTCTATGATTCTCCAATATTGTAATCCCGTTCCGAAAATTGGGGTTGGATTGAGGATGTTACAAGACAACTTGGCGATGTGCTATGTGGAATGAACCTTGGTCTCGCGTTTGATGTTGCATGAAGAAAATTTTAAATAAGGTGATGTTGTGAAGACGTGACGAAACGGCAGCCGCACGTGGTGCGAATGACATAGTTCGACAACAGACTTGTTGACACATCACGGACCGTTGCATACTTGAGGTCCGATGAAATCTGGATATCACATGTGGTCATCGAATTACCACCCCAAATGTGTATATGCTCAAGGGGTAAGGCGCCCTCCACTTATAGCACTAAGTCTACCTTGCCCGTGAGGGTGCTGAGAAGAAAACCATGACTGATGAGGAAGTTGAACAGCTCCTCAAGACACTCCGGATGAGTGAAGTCAATGTAATCAAGCAGTAGTGAAAAATTTCCACTCAAATTTCATTGTTGGAACTCTTTAAATCTTCTGAGAAGCATAGAAACGCAATCCTGATGATCCTAAACGAGGTTTGTGTGCCCAAAACCATTGAAGAGGTACAATTAGAAGAGTTCATAGGTGCCATACTCCTTAGAGATGAGATATGCTTCTCTGAGAAAGATCTTCCCGAAAGACAAGTGCACATGAAGGTGCTATATGTATCTGCTCAACATTTCGATACCAGCATCTCAAGGGTATTGGTCGATAATGGCTCCACCATGAATATATGCCTTTTATCCATCCTCTCTTAATTGGGGATAAGCATGGATGGCATCTGCCCTGCAAAGACTCCCATCAGAGTTTTTGATGGGATGAGGAAAGAAGCATTAAGAGAGATTAACCTGCCATTGATGGTTGGCCCTATCACGATCATACAGATCTTCTAAGTGCTTGATATCTCGAGCAATTTTAGCCTACTATTAGGGCACCCTTGGAATCATTCCTCTAGAATCATTCCCTCGATCCTCCATTAGATGATGTGTCTCGCTGTCGATGATAAGATTGTGAGCATTTGATGTGAGAGGGATGTGGAGACCTTCAACAACACAGTAATACCGTACATTGAGCTTGAAATCAAGGGAGAATTGCGCTATCATTCATTCGAGCTTGTGTCAATCACTCATGTGTTTGTTGGAATGATCATGAAGGAGCCTTAATTCTCAAAGGCATCCTTAATGTCGAGCAAAGAATTGCTCAAGAGTGAATTCATTGCCAGTTGGATAAGCTTGCCCAAGGCATTTTATACCTCACTGAGTGATCTAAAAGAAAAAGCGCGAAGCTCTAGGTTATGAATGTGCCTGAAAGGGTTTGAACATTAAGGGCAAGAGCTATTGACGCATTCTATCTCCATCATTGAAGGATTTCTTCCTTAGCCCACAAAAGCTCCTACAAGAAAAGGAAGCCACTATCCATTGCTTCGCCGACCTATTCAAAGATGGCATGATTGGTGCCATTGGTGAAGACAAGGAGCCTGCTAATCCTGCTGTGTCACGCCTCGTACCTCAAACGCGTGCCCATCCCTCGGTGGTTGATAAATTTGCAACGTTCCAAGGACGCGTCGCCGACCCATTCATTCTAATGCACATTCAAAAGCGTATAATAAAACACCTGACAGTAAATAATACGGGATAGGAAAGAAGGAAACCAACCACAACCAAAACACTTCTTTATAAGCACACAAGGTTTCTATACAAAAGATAGTCTACAAAAGATCAGTTCTCAAAAAGGAATGGTCTTATGACCACTAATTAGACATGTTCACCAATCCTTTGGACTCCATAGGTTCCGGGGGCACCGGGTCCTCTATGGCTTTATTAGGAGGGTCAGTTGCACCTTCGCCAAAAACAACATCGACAACCACAGCGGGGATATCAAAACCCAGGAGGGGACTCGCATGAAATCCATTGAAACCGTAGCAAAACCATGCTCTGAACAGATGAGGTATCCTCTGAGGTAGGCCCTCATCGACCCATATTGTGGTCACCATGAGTTCATAGATACATTGAGCCTTGGGGGCATGATAGTCAAAACTCTGCTCGGTGACCCTCATAGGCCGACAAAAAAGTTCCAGAGGAATTGCCATCTAAGGACCTGAAAAATTAGCCCACAACGGGGTGAGATAATGTCTTAGCAAGTTTACCCCTTAAACTCTTATTAGGAAGGAAATACACTCAAGGGTGGCCTAGCCACATAATACAGAGGACTTACCTTGCCTCGGTTCCTTCTTGCAGGTCAGTACAGTTCATATCACTCAACATATGCAGTAATAAGAACTTAAACAACAGGAACGCCAACACTATCATTTCAAACAACCACAGTGGTCCTGATTATAGGGTCAAATCGTTATGACATGTCCCATTCCGTGCCACACAATTTTGTCCCATAATTCGACACGTCAATATCACTCAGCATGCATTCCAACTGTTAATCATGGCCACACATGGGCACGGCCTAATCGAAGTTTGGCGGTCTACTGGCGAAGCCAGGCATCGTCTCGCTCTACCGAGCACGGCAACGTCACTACGTTGACGGCATTCCATAAAGGAGCATTGGTCCAGCCTCTACAACGACAGACATCCATTGGTAGGGCATCCCATATAAGGGCACATCCAGCTCAATAGCTTGGGACGAGTTTTCTTAACCAACACATGACCATTCAATCTCGGCCTAAGTCACCGTGCATTTCACTCAAATGCTTCACTTAAAATAGTGCACCTGGCCTATTTTCTTTGTATTACAAACACATGGTAAAATAGTCGTGTGTGGGTACATGGTCAATTCGAACCAGAAAAATTGATATTTTTCCTTTTCAAACCCCACTATTTGGTATAGTACTTAAAATCCATTTTTCGGTGTCAAAACCCGACACTTTGGATTTTCTAAATAAATACTATAATTTTCACAATCATGACTCAATTTGCACAATCCAGTAATCAATTCCATAATCCGAACACACCATTGCAATCAGCACGAAATTCTAATCACCAGCTATCCCAATATAATTTCTGGAAAAAAATAAATAATTAAATATATTTCGAAATTAAATTAAATAATAGTATATTATATTAATATAAATTAATAAAGTAATATATATATATATATATATTCGAAACAATTAATTAAGTGCCTAATCAAGCTTACACTAATTTAATTCCTAATTAGCCTTAATTAATTATCCACTAAACTAATCACATCCCTTAATCTAATTAACATTTAACTAAACTAATCTAATCACCTAAACATGCTTAACCTAATATAAACAATCCTTAAGTATAATTAACCTCCTAAGTAAGGTTTAGCAAGTAAACTCACCGATTTAGCATTCTGGTGAGTCCATTGCGATGGTGACGCCAAGGCGAGCGACAAACCTCCAAGCGGCAACACCAACCAAGGTCAATAAGGGCTTGAAAACGGGCCTCGAAGCTCCAAAGCCCTTGTTGGCTTTCTACTTTTGCTCTTGGCTGAGAAAGGGAGAATAGGTGGCTGTCCTGACTCAAAAACAGCAAGGAGGAGGACCGAAGGCTGTAGCGGTCCAGACAGGACTCCCGACTGGCTAGACGGTGGCGTACAGCGGTTGGCACGACTGGATGACAACGTACAACGGTGGACAGTGGACAAGCAAGGCACGGGGACACGCAAGCTGGTGCACAGACAGCCAGATGTGAGCGAGACGAGCAGCGGCATGCAGGCGAGCAGGAGTAGCTTCGGCTACTCGGACAATGGCCAAGGGTGGTCAAATGGCAAAGGGGCTGGCTTCTCTAGTTTTTGGAGCTCTCAAAGTGCCATAACATTGGAGAAAGGAGAGATTCAAGGAGGAAGAAGGCTGCTAAAGAGAGGAGACCCTAAGGTGGCTTCTAAGGCTTCAGCACTTGTCTTTCTCTCCCTTGGCTTGCCCCCACCAACTGGTCTGTCATCCTTAGCCATTCTCTCTCTAAAATCTTCCTCAAGAAGCCTCCCAAGATGGCTGAATAGTTGCTCCCCCCCCCCTTGGCTACGAATTTTGTGCATTTACTCTTCAATTCCACTCAATTCCCCTTCAATTCAATCCAATTAAAGCCCCAAAAATTTATCCATGGTGTCCTCACTTAAATCCACATTTTTCCATGTCAATTGAACCAACTGCATCCTAAAAATGCGACCAAAAGCAAGCCTACGAATTTCCCTATCCAAAATAACCATACTTTGATTTTTTGCCGAAAATTTTGGTTTGCAGAAAAATCTTCTAAGGATGAGTCGACGTTCCTAAAATGACTTGTGATATGAAAAAATTTCCAATTTCTGAAATCGGATTCAATTTCATGGTTAATTTCAATATGGCGCGATTTTAGCGCGTCCTAATCTACAGGGTAGCTTTTAGGAATTTTTTGCACATTTGACCTATGGTTGATTATTTTCAAGCCACAATGTACATCTTCGACTCAATGGCGACTTTTGGTTGTCGTGTAAATCTTGAGATTTCAAATGCGGACACAGGGTATAGAAATGACAGAAGAATCAGTTTAGTGTCATTCGATGAGAATTTTGCAATTAGGTGGAATTACCCATACACTGATCACATATCTCTGTCGAACTGGCCTATCTCTGATCTCTAGTGGATTTTTTACAGTGCCGTATTAACCATTGTAGATTAGCTCGGTCGAGTATTCGTTTCCTGGTCGAATTCTTAAGTTTGTTGCATTAGAATCTCTTAGCCGCTTCACCTGATAGACTAGTTATCTCGTGAGTGACCAGCTCAGATAATAGAACTATAGGCGCGTCGATAAAAGACCCAACTTAATCAATCGAAAGTAGAATATGAAAATCAGGATGTCACACGCTGTGGAAGGGATGTTCCTGTTTTCACTTTCTTTTCTATTATATTCCTTTCATTTGTCCCCTGCAATGGAATTCCATTTGTTCATTTCATTCATATCTTGTAATAGTTTGGATAGTGAACTTTATTGATCCAAGACAATATATGTTGTAACACTGTTTTTGTATATCAATATAATTCACATATTTTTATCAATAAATGTGTGAGATATCCTAAACCAGTCCTATGATGATGCTTTGAGGTCTGGGCCTCCACACGATCTATAATTTCAAAACATTTTAGTAGAACAAGGATGTCCAATGACATGAGGGCGAGTTCCCCAATAAATTTTTTCGCAAACCCGGAATTCAAAATAAAATTTTCATGATATTTGCATGCATTGCATTTGTTATCTTTACATACTAACCATCTTTGGTTGCATCTCAAGTATAGCACTTTGCATCAGCATCATAGTCATGTGCATGGCTTGGATTCTTGCAAACCCAATTACTCTGATTCAAAGTATGAAGATGATCCCAGGGTTATTGAAAAGAAGTGGCTTAGACATGAGAAATCCAAACCTTCATTACCAATCAATCGATTATCACAAATTTGGGAGATAAAAAAACCCCAAAGAAAACAAGATTAAGGCAGGTCTTTCTCAAACAAATGCTAATAAATTGATCAAACTCTTGAAAGAATACCAAGATGTCTTCACTTCATCTAATGCTGACATGCTGGGTTAAGATCTCGAGATCGTGGAATACGTACTATTATTCAATCCCAATATTCCATCCAAGAAATAAAAGCTAAGTAGGATAAAACCTGAATTATCTAAGAAAATTGAGGAGGAAGCCATGAAACTACTAAAAATGGGTTTCATTGAAGCCGCTCACTAGATTGACTGGATCGCCAACATAGTCCTAGTCAAGAAGAAGGACGGACGGGTCCAAGTATGTGTTGATTACTGAGATTTGAATAAAGCAAGTCCAAAAGATGACTTCCCTCTGCCACATATTAATGTTTTGGTAGATAGTATGGCCGTATTTGAATTATTCTCCTTTATGGATGGATTCTCCAATCACAATCAAATTTGAATGAAGGAGGAGGATAAGACTAAAACATCTTTTATCACCCCATAAGGAACGTTTTGCTATAAATTCTTGTCCTTTGGCTTGAATAATGTGGGGCAACTTATCAGAGAGATATGATAGCATTGTTCCACAACATGATGCATAAAGAGATTGAAGTTTATGTTGACGATATGATTGCAAAGTCAAGACAACGCGAAAATCACGGTGAAGTCTTGAGAAAGTTATTTGACCAACTAAGCAAGTTTAAGCTAAGGCTTAACCCCGCAAAATGCATATTTAGGGCAAAGTTTGAAAATCTCCTCAGATTCATGGTTAGGAACAAGGGCATGGAAAATTGATCCATCTAAGGTGAAAGACACATGTGACTTGAAACCTCAGATTCATGGTTAGGAACAAGGGCATGGAAATTGATCCATCTAAGGTGAAGGACACATGTGACTTGAAACCTCCTTCCATTATCAAGGAAGTTCGGAGTTTATTGGGAATTTTGAACTATGTGGCAAGATTCATCTTCTAGCTATCACAAACTGCTGAGTTGTTCTTCAAGCTATTGAAGAAGAATGCCAAGGTCAATTGGGATGAATAATGCTAAAAGTCCTTTGAAGAGCTTAAGTTATATCTATTGTGACCACCTCTCTCGGTATTGCCTATTCAGGGTGTGCCTTTAATTATGTATCTCACCATGCATAACGAGTTTTTAGGATCTATGTTGGCACAAAAAAGACCAATGGATGGGATAGAGCATGCCATATACTATCTTAGTAAGAAGCTCATTGCCTTTGAGATTCGATATCTCGAAGTGGAAAAGACAAATATAACCTTAATTTAGGTATTACACCATTTGATATAGTACGATCTTCACCACAACATCCTATTGGTGACTGAGAATGTGATATCCGGATTTCACCGGACCTCGAATACGTAACGGTTTGTGATGAGTCGACGAGTTTGTCATCGGACTACGTCGTTGGCACCACTCGTGGCCGCCGTCTCGTCACTATCATCACCGAACTGAGACGTCACATTTCGTCATGTTCTCATAGCATCCACTCATAATCACACTTTCTTCGCAACATGATTATTCAATCGTCGTTTAACCTATCACCTCACTTGAATTTTATTTGTGAAATGCTGCCAACGAGATGAATGTTCACCCGCGTCTGTACCATGTTAAATGAGCCTTTCATGCAAGTTGTTTTCAACTCCATGCATACGTGAAATTGATGAAGAAAAGTGGTGTCAAAAAATTTCTGCCATTTTTCCCCACACCAGCCTATGACATTCTGATTTTCCACTTTTGTTTTCAATTAAATGAGTTGGGCTTTTTATCGACGTGCCTATAGTTCCTTTCTCTGGTTGGTCACTCACGAGATAACTAGTCTACCAGGTGAAGCCGTTAAAGAATTTTAACGCAATAGACTTGAGAATTCGACTAGGAATCGACTGCTCAACCGTGCTAATCTGCAAGGATCATTACGACACTGTCAAAATCAACTAGAGATCAGAGATAGGTCGATTTAACTGAGATATGTGATCAGTGTGTGGGTGATTCCACCTAATTGCAAAATTCTCATCAAACAACACTAAACTGATTGTTCTGTCATTTCTGTACCCTGTGTCTGTATTTGAAATCTCAAGACTTTCACGACAACTTAAAGTTGCCAATGTGTAGAAGATGTACATTGTGGCTCAAAAATAATCGACCACGGGTCAATTGAACTAAAAAATTCTTGAAAGCTACCCGGTAGGTTAGATACCGCTAAAATCACACTAGATTGAAATTAACCGTGAATTTAGACTCGATTTCAGAAATTGAAAGTTCTATCATGTCATAGTTCATTTTAGGAATGTCGACTCATCCTTAGAAGATTTTGTTTGTGCAATCCAAGATTTTTGGCGAAAATTCAAAGTAAGGTTATTTTGGACCGGGGAATTTGTAGGCTCGTTTTTAGTCTCACTTTTGGTTGTAAAGTGGCATCTTTGGGCAAGAAAAAATGTGGAATTAAGTGTGGACACCTTGGATGAATTTATGGGCTTCAATTTGGGTTAATTTGAAGAGGAATTGAATGAGATTGAAGGCCAAATGTCCAAATTCGTATGCCATGGGGGACACAACATTTTGGACCTCTTCAATGGCTTGTTGGGGAAGTTTGAGAGTGCAAATGGCTGAAGATTGTGGGCCAAAGTGGTGGGGGCATGTGAGATGAGAGAAAGACAAGTGTTGAAGGCTAGAAAGGCCACTTTGGGGTCCCCCTCCTCAGTAGACCCTTCTTCCTCCTTGAGCCTCCTTTCTCCCTTGTTGTTGAGTCTTGTGAGCTCCAAAATCCAGAGGAAACCAAGCAGAGTAGCCCCTGCCCATCGCCAACCCTGTTCGACCACCTGACCGCCACCGAACTGCCGCCCGCTTGCCCGCACACCTGACTTGTGCAAGCTTGCTCTAGCTTGCATTCCAGCAAGCCCGGCTCGTTGTTCGAGCCTCCTCCGCCATTGTCCAGCGTCGTACATCGCCGTCCAACTGCCCCTAAGCCACTGTAGGCCGTCGGACTTCCGCCACTGCAGTCCGCTGTCCAGCCTTGCCCATTTCTAGCCCAAACAGTCGTCGGTTTAGTCTCTTCCATCCAAGAACATAAGCTGAAGTCCAGTTGAGCCATGAGGCATCGTGAGGCTTTTCTAGGCCCGTCCGGACCTCACTTGTTGTCACCGCTAGGAGGTTTGTCGCCCGCCTTGGCGTTGCCATCGCCGTGGACTCACCGGATCACTAAACCGATGAGTTTACTTGCTAAACCTTGCTTAGGAGGTTAATTATACTTAAGGGGTGTTTAGATTAGGCTAAACATGTTTAGGTGGTTAGATTAGATTAATTAAGGGTTAATTAGATTAAGTGATTTGATTAGTTTAGTATGTGGATTAATTAGCCTAATTAAGAGGTTAGATTAGTGTAATCTTAATTAGGTATTTATTAATTATTTTTATTTATTTAATTATTGAGTAATTAATTAATTATTTATTTATTTATTTTCCAAATTAAATTAATTATTTAATAATTCCGTAAATTATGTCAGGATGGCCGGTCGTTAGAGTTTCGTGCCGAGTGCTATGGTGTGATCAATTTATGCAAATTGATTGTTTGATTGTGCAATTGAGTGATGATTGTGAGATTTATGGTATTTAATTAGAAAATACCGGGTGTCGGGTTTTAACGCCGAAAATGGTTTTTAAATACTATATCAAATGGTAGGATTTAGAAGGGAAAGGGTATCCGTTTTCGGGTTCAAATTGACTGTGTACCCACACACGTCTATTTTATCATGTGTTTGTAATACGAAGAAAATAGGCCAGGATCACTATTTTAATTAAGGCGGTTTTGAATTGTCGTGTGTTGGTTAAGAAAACCCGTCCCAAGCTGTTGTATTGGACGTACACCTATATGGGATGCCCTACCAATGGATGTCGGTCACAGTAGAGGTTGGACCGTTGCTCCTTTATGGAATGCCGTCGACGTAAAGACATTGTCGTGCTTGATGGGGCAAGACGATGCTTGGCTATGCCAATAAACCACCAAACTTTGAGTAGGCCGTGATTAACAATTGAAACGCATGCTGAGTGAAATTGACGTGCCATATTATGGGACAAAATTGTGTGGCATGGAATGTGACGTGTCATAATGAGTTGGCCTTATAATCGGGACCCTTGTTTTTATTGAGGTGAAAGTGATGGCGTTCCAATTGTTTGAGTCTTATCACCGCATATGATTAAGTAATATGAGTTGTACTGACCTGTAGGAAGGACTTGAGGTGAAGGTGAGTCTCATTGTTTGTGGTTGTGTGGCTAGGCCACCTCTAGGTGCATTTCCTTCCTAATAAGGATTTAGGGGGTGAACTTGCCAAGTCATTGTCTCACCCTGTCATGGGCTATATTTTCATGTCCTTATATGGCGGTGATAGTTTAGCGTGATAAGTTATTATGTTGTGATATCTAATAAGTGTTAAGTTATGATGACATGTTATAATAATGTGAAATAAGTCATTGCATAGGTTATGAAGGCATGTGATAGATTATTCTAATAACTTATACACTATTGTAATGATTTATCTTACCTTGATGAGAGTTCCATATGCCATGAGTCCTAATTTGATTGATGTATTGCTAGTTGCTAAAGTTGAATATAGTGCATACTTATGTACCTATTAGAATGGGAAAATAATAAGGGTTATGGTATTTGTTGATTCTAGCCAATTAATAAGCATGTGAGGTATGTGGGAAGATGGCATGTTGAAGTGTTCAAGTGATGTATTTGGGTGATGTTATAGGAGATACAAGTATGACATGATGGCATGTGACTTATTAGCACATACATATGAATATGTGAAAAGATAGTATGGTGAAGTGTTTAAAGCGTTGTTATGAGATAATATGCCATGAGATAGAAGTATGATTAATTTGAGAAATGCATGATTGGGATGTGATCACGTGACATGACAGCATGATTTGGTTGTATGTGATTAGTGATGTAGCATATTGTATGAGCATTACACACTATTCCATCAACGAATGAGAAAGATTTGAAAAGAGCTTGAGTGAATGTATGCTTGTGTGATCACTTAAATACCCTGATGCGTATGATTATGCGGGGTGAATGTATACTCATGTGATCACCTAAATACCCTGATGTGTATGATTATGCGGGCTAATGAACCCATTGCCGCTTCATCCCGCCACAATTGCGCTCGCCGCTCTTATTTCGAGGACCCGAGGCAAGTGGTGGTTTTGTCGAGCTATATTGTATATCGACACCCTTCTTGCCTGTTCGGTTTAGGATCGGTTAGAGTCTAGGTCTGAATATGGTAGGTTACACGGGATTATGTTCGTCTGGTTGTTGATCGAGATTGGATCGGGTGATGGGTGCATACAGGTTGATGGATGTAGGGTAGCCCTTATCGTTTGCATGCTGGTGAAGTAGACATTGACCCTCGGCTAGGTTGGATGGAACTAGCATCAATCGATTTTTGTAGGCAGTCCGATCTGAGTGTGTTGCGATGTAAGCTTGAGACGATGCGACATCTAGGCGAGTTGGGCCGAAAGCATGGTTGAAATGCCTTGTGATGCGTGAGACGACCGTCGACATGGTCGGTGTGAACCTGAATTTCAGGCTTTGTTTTCAATTGAATGAGTTGGGCTTTTCATCGACGAGCCTATAGCTTTTTTTTTTTTAGTTGGCCACTCACAAGTCAATTAATCTATCAGGTGAAGTCATTAAGGAATTTTAACGCAATAGACTTGAGAATTCGACTAGAAACCAATTGCTCGATCGTGTTAATCTGTAAGGGTCAATACGGCACTGTCAAAATCGATCAAAGATCAAAGATAGGTCGATTCGACTGAGATATGTGATAAGTGTGTGGGTGATTCTACCTGATTGCAAAATTCTTGTCGAACGGCACTACACTAATTGTTCTGTCCTTTCTGTACCCTGTGTCCGTATTTGAAACCTCAAGATTTTCACGACAACTAAGAGTCGTCAATGAGTCGAAGATGTACATTGTGTCTCGAAAATAATCTACCACGGGTCAATTGCACTAAAAATTCCTAAAAGCTACCCGGTATGCTAGGACGTGCTAAAATTGCGTCAGATTGAAATTAACCACGAATTTAAACCCGATTTCAGAAATTGAAAGTTCTGTCATGCAAAAATTCGTTTTAGGAATGCTGAATCATCCTCCAAAGACTTTTCTACAAACCGAGATTTTTGCCAAAAAATCAAAGTTAGGCCGTTTTGGAGCAAGAAAGTTCAAGGACAGTTTTTGGTAGCGTTTTTGGGATTCAAGTTGGACTAATTGGCAATGAAAAATGTGGATTTGATGTGGGTACATTGGCTGGAATTCTTGGACACCAATTGAGCTCAAATGAATGAGGATTTGAATGAAATTGAAGAGGGAAATGTGGCAAATTCGTAGGCCATGGGGGATACAACATTTTGGACCACTTGGGAAGCTTCTTGGGGAAGTTTGAGGAGAGAGAAATGGGCTATGGATGGTTGATGGCTGGTGGGGGCAAGGCAAGGGAGAATTGGACAAATGTAGAAGCCTTGGAAGCCACTTTGGGGACCCCTCTCTTCAGCAACCTTCTTCCTCTTTGAAGCCTTGCTTTCTCCATTGTTAATGCTTAAGAAAAGCTTGAGAAAACCATAGGAGAGCCAATAGCCATCACCGAGCAGCCCTGCCTCCCATCCAAGCTGTCGCACGCCGCTCAAAGCCACCAAGCACCGTCGCTCGCCGTCGCATGCTTGAAGTAGCGCCGACCTCCCCTGCTTGCATCCTTACCGCAGCTCGCTACCCTGCACCTATTCGTACGCCGTTCAACCGTCGTTCACCGTCGCCGAGCCTCAGAGTCTCCCGCCTAGTCCATCGAAGCTCTGCCTGCTCACCTAGCCTCCCGCCTTAGCCATTTCAGCTTTGGTTTCCTTCAATGCAACCTTGGACAACAGCTGAAGTTCTAACAAGATCTAGAACTTCCTGGCCCATTTCCGAGCCCTTCCCAGTCTCGCTTGGTGTCGCCATAAACTTGTTTGTCAGTCGCCTTGGCATTGTCGTCGCCGTGGACTCACCAGCTAGCAAATCCGGTGAGTTTACTCACTAAACCTTGCTTAGGAGGTTAATGATGCTTAAGGGTTGATTAGACTAGGCTAAGCATGGTTTAGGTGGTTAGATTAATCTAATTAAAAGGTAATTAGATTATGTGGCTTAATTAGTTTAGTAGATAATTAATTAAGGCTAATTAGGCAATTAGATTAGTGTAAGCTTAATTAGACACTTAATTAATTAGTTGCATTATTTAATTATTTCGAAATTATTAAATAATTTTACATTAATTTATATTATATTTAATTATTTAGTATTATTTAATTAAATTTTGAATTTATTTAATTATTTAATATTTTTCGAAAATTTTACTAGGATAGTCAATCATTAGAATTCCGTGCTGACTACTGTAGTGTGGTTGGATTATGCAATTGATTGTTAGATTGTGAAATTGAGTGGTAATTGTGAAAATATCGTATTTATTTAGAAAATACCGGGTGTCGAGTTTTGACACCGAAAGTAGTTTTAATGACTATATCAAATCATGGGATTTGAAAAAGGAAAGGTATTGGTTTTTCTGGTTCTAATTGACTGTGAACCAACACATGACTATTTTCCCGAATGTTTTTAATACAAAGAAAATAGGCCAGGATCACTATTTTAATTGAGGCATTTGAGTGTTATGCATGGTGTCCTAGGCCAAGATTGAATGGTCATGTGTTGGTTAAGAGAACCCGTCCTGAGCTGTTGACATGGACGTGCCCCTATATGGGATGCTGGCACAATGGATGCCGGTCGTAGTAGAATCTAGACCAATGCTCCTTCAGAAACCCTGTCGTTGTACTGACGAAGCCGTGCCCAATGGGGTGAGATGATGCCTGGCTACACCAGTAGACTACCGAACTTGGGAGTAGGCCGTGCCCTCGAGGAGCGAGACTAACAATTGGAACGCATGATTGATTAAGTTAGATGTGCTTGATTATGAGACAAAACTATGTGGCATGGTATGAGACGTGTCATAACAATTTGACCTTATAATCGGGACCCCTGTGATTGATTGTGGCATCCCAAAATTCAAAGTTAAGTTATAAGGTGTGTTAAAGCCTCTAATTAGGTGATGAAATTACCTATGGTTCATGCTTTAGCCATTAGTCTCTTTTTAAGATTAGGTGATTTGTGCTTATGTTCATGAGATTTTAAATATTGTAGATTAATAATGATAATCTATGCTTGGCCATGCACCTTATAAATTAAATAAAATGTCACAAGACTTTGGCCATGTGGAATTTAAAATTTAAAAATTTATGGAAGAAATTATAAAAAGGAAAATTTTTATTTTTATTTGGTTGGGCCTTAGGCCCATTGGCCAAAGCCTTGATGGGCCAAGCTAGTCGGCCCAATTAGGCCCACGAAAGGGGGCTGTCGACCGGCCCAAGAGGAGGCCCAAGAGCGGCCGGCCCAAGCCCAAAAGCCCATTAAGACAAGTGGCAAGAGGCCTTCATGCATTGGCTTAGAGAGGGATGGCATGCATTGGCCATTGGTGAGGCAACCTAATCATTACTAATGATGAGGTTTAGGGGAAATAAAAGGAAAGAGAGAGAGAGAGGTGGCTGGTTGATTCGGCCAAGAGAGAAAGGGAGAGAGAGAGAGAGAGAGATTTCACGAGAGAGAGAGAGAGAGTGGCCAAGAGGGAGGAGAAGCCGAGAGGAGGAGTCGCCGTCCGTCCGCCGTGTGCCGCCGTGTTCGCCGCCGTGTGCCGTCGTCTGTTCGGTCTAGAGGCAAGTTGGAGTTCTCTTGCTGCTCTTGCATGTGTGTGTGTTACATGTATGTGTGGTATAGTGTCGAATTTGAGTGATGGGAAGGGAGAAACCGAAGCTTGGAAGACTTGTTCTTGAGTGATGTTGCTGTTTTCGTTTGAATCCGCTCGAGTCAGAATGTTGTGAGAGCTTGCATGCATGTTTAGAGTTCGATTTTGGCTTTGATATCTTCATTAAAGTTGTATATAACATCTTAAACTACAACATAATAAAATTTGGTGGAAAATGATGGAGATTTAATGGGTTAAACTCTCATCCTACGGAGACCTCAGATCTGGAACGATTTCACTGACCTTTTGATGGATTCGTGGTTGCCTGTTGAGTTGTGCTAAGAATATCTCTTCGATTTCTTCATGAAAGTTGTAGGGAACATCTTAATATACAACATACTCAAAGTTGAAGTGAAATGAACAAATATAACCTAGTAAATCGACTAGATCTTGAAGACGGTAACTCTGGAGATGTATTACAGGACACCCGAGACTTCATGGACCTAAATGACGACTATACTCTGGATATTGGACTTAGATCTCTGCATGAAACTTTTAGATAACATCTTTATGTAGAACATATCCAAATTTCAGAGGAAACGAAGAAGGATAGGTAGGTGAAAACTCAGTATTTCGGAGAAGCATGCACTGGACGTTTCGGTGTTGGATCCAGAAGTTTCGTGAGACTGTAGAAATTTATCTAAACATAATCTGACTTATAAGTCTTCATGAAAAATGTACTTTAGTGTCTTGGCTATAACTCGGTAAAATTTCGTAATTTTTGGAGGTCGTATGGATATTTTAATCGTATTACTTCGGAAACTGTGCATTCTGATTTCATCCGAAAATTTCATGCTATTTTGTGTGAATTATGGAATTGTGTGAAATTCTATTTTGGCCATGTATTTTGCATGAAATCATTATCCTATTGTCTTGATTATCACTTGCCTTAATTTTTATGATTTTTGAGAATTATATAGATATTAAATTGATATTTTTGAAAAGTGGTACAAGCTGGAATTTAAATAAATGTAAAAAGGGCATGATAAATGGATTATTTTATTTGGCATAAATTCCATTAAATTTTATTTCATAAATAATTGTACCATGTAGCATGTATGATGAGGTCTTGATGTATGCATGACAATGAATTGAGATGCATGTATGAATTCCATGTTGAATATGACTTTGTTTGCCATCACATCATATGCCATGCTAAATTAAGACCGAAATTGGTGAACATAAATAATGTTAAATGAGGAGATTGTTGTGGCGGATGATAATGCCTGGAATGTATAGAGATACATTGCCGGATGGCCCTGGGAGTTTCAGGATGCCCGGAAAGTTGGGGGTGCCGGAAGCCCTGGAGGTTTTTGCCCAAGTGGATGTCTCGCGATGCCAGGATTGGGGTGTGGGATGCCCGGCCAAGGAGTGTAAATGCCAGAAGCCTCGGAGGTCTTTGCCCGAGGGGATGCCTCGTGATGCCAGTTGAGATGCGAGATGCCCGGAATGTGGGGGGCCGGATGCCCGGTGGCTTGGAATGGCTGAATGTTGGAAGCCTCGGAGGTCTTTGCCCGAGGGGATGCCGGATGAGGCGCTAGTGTGTAATATGAGATGAAATTGGTGATTCGAGGAAGGGTGATATGGTGATCGAATGGAAAGTTAAAAAGTGGAAAAAATTGAACTATGGCATGATGATATGCATGATATGATGACATGATATGACATGATGATGATCACCTATGGCATGATGATATGCATGATATGATGATGATATATGATATGGCATGATGATATGCATGATATGATGATGATCACCCATGAGATGATGATGATGATGATGATGATGATGATATGCATGTATGTGTTATGATTGTGATGATGATGCATGATAGTATATGCATGGCTTCAAGGTAAGTAATGCCTGGAATGCATGATGCATTGAGTGGTTATTGGATTCATTTACCTGCTGAGTGGTTGTACTCACCCCTTTTGGGGACCAACATTTTAGATTAGCAGCATGCCGCTCCCTACCGTCACGCGGGGTGTGTTTTACGGTCTACCATCTGATGTCGAGGTGGAGTGCGAGGAGTTTGGCTGTCCTTCTATGCCTGGATTGACGTATATACGAGTGCGTTGTTTAGTCATGTACGACGTAGGCCTGGCTGGGGGCCCGGTTGTCTAGGAGTTCATCTCCGTCCACATTCGCCGCGACGGGGTGATGAGACGAATGTTGCCACCGCCTAATGCACCAGGTTGGGTGTGAGGGCCGTGCATGACGAGTAGGAGCTGGATTTTTTGGATAGTTACCCGACACTGATGATGGGGATTGTTGCATGTGAGTTGTAGAGGGTCGAGGGTTCTTTTTGGGGTTCTAGGCCGGACATGGCTGAGTCTTGGCTTTTCCTTTTTGATGTATCAACCCAAAGAAATCCCATCTTGAAAATATATGTAAATAAAGTGTCATGGCTTGTCTATTAATCATGGTGATTAGTGGTGTGTATTTGCATCATGGTTGGTAGGGGGAGAGATGGTGATGTTTTATTTTGCTTCCGCTAATGAGTCACACTGGGACCATTTAAAAAAAAAAGACTATGAATTACGACGCTTCTTCTAAGTAATAAAAGGGTAATAAGGTGTAACATTGGTGCTTGTGGCGACCTGCGAAGGGTTCGGGGTGCTACATTGATTGAGTTGAGTGAGGCGTTTGAATTGTTGGGTGCATCGATTATATGCATATGTTATATGAATTGTGCTAACATGCAGGAAGGAACTAAAGCGAGGTAAGTTCTATGTATTGTGTGCCTTGGCCACCCTTGGGTGTATTTCCTTCCTAATAGGGTTTAGTGGATCAACTTGCTGAGACACTGTCTCACCCTGTCGTGGGCTTAACTTTTCAGGTCCTTAGATGGTGATTGTTGAGGACCCGAAGCCCCGGAGTCTATAGAGGTGGAGTCTGAAGGATCGACGTATGTGTCCGACTAGTATGTCGAAGGACAGCTTCTTTTTTAGAGTTGATTTTTTGTAAACTTTGACTAGACTTGTTTTGTACCTAATCCCATTTATTTATAAAAGTGTGGCTTCCGTGAAATGTTGCCCTGTTTTTCTATCCCACGTTGTTTGCTGTCAAGGGTTTATTGTTTCGCTTCAGTAGCTGCTTAATTGATTGGGTCGGCGACGCGTCTTGGGAACGTCGCATTTGTATCGACCATAGAGGAATGGTCGCGCTTTCGAGGTTTGGGGCGTGACAGTTGGCACTAGTTCGGACATGGATCCGTGAGTCTAGATGATGGTAGGATGGGTTATATCGACTATCTTAGGGTCAAGTCACTGATGATGAGTCCAGCTTTGTCGTTGTTGTGCTCGGGTTTAAAGTTAGTTGAGCGAGTGTTGAAATATTACGACTGCTTGATGTCTTTCGGCTTAGGGCTCGGGTTTGACGTGCATGATGACTTTACTAAAACCTGTTAGGTGCTGCGTCATGGTTGAAATGTTATTGATGCCGTCGGGCCCCTGTGACGACGAAGCCTCAGGTGTCGGGTTGCTCGAAGGGTCATGATGGCGATGCCTCTGGATGCCTGGGGACTGGTGAGTGCCGGAGGTGCCCCAAGTGTCTGGATGCCTGGAATTGTGACGTAACATGTTCCGGATGCCTGGGGACATGATGAGCCCTAAAGGTACTTGTGATGCCGGGTAGGGTGCGAGATGCCTGGGGGTGTGATGTAATACGCTCCGGATGCGCAGTGACTAAATTATGAAACCGGAGGTCCTCATGATGCCAGGTTGGGTGCAAAATGCCTGGAGGGATGCAAACACTGGTCCCTCTAGAAGATGGCGGCAGTTAAAATTAAAGTCGCATTGATTATTGAAATTGTTCTAAATGTTGATTTGGGTTCGGGTATGTTTTGTTGCAGTGTCCTTTAGAATTATGATTATATTCATTTGATTGCTCTTTTTGTATAGCATGACTAGAACGTCATTAGTTGTGTAGTGGTAGACTTGTATAATATGGTTTGATAGGCTTCCATATGCTGAGTAGTCGTACTCACCCCTTGTGGGACTATCATATTTCAGAGATGTAGATATGCTGCTCCAGCCCACCTCCTCTGGTGTATTCTATGGCATCCCCATCGACCTCAAATGGGAACAGATAGAGCACGTCGACCCTGACTTTCTAGAAGTCACATTTATCTAGATTAGGGTGATTCTCACCATGGACGCTGGACTCACCATAGGTCCCGTGTTTATGGGGTTTATCATCCTGTACGCCTGAGTCAATAGGCGCATGGTGGGGTCACTGCCACTTCCAAAGGATGATGACGACGGCTCGAGTGGGGTCGAGTAGGTGGAGGACCCGGGAGGACAGCAGCATTTTTGGAAGCCAGGACGTGATGCTAGGATGACAGTGTGGATAGACAACTGGATAGTCGGTCCAATTTTGGTTTAGCCAAAAATAGGAACTTTTTGGTCTATGTGTACCGACTGATGTCGTTTGTAAGCTATGAATAAATAAAAGTGCTTGGTTGATATATCGTGTGCATCATTGTAAGTTTAAATGGGGATATGTATTCGCTTCTGCAATAGTATTGTGCAGGGACCAATGAACAACGAAGGCGAACCTTAAAGGTTGAGGGTTACCATAAAGAAGACGTCGCCGCGGGAGGATGTCACAGGCCGGAGTGGTATAAGAGCAAAGAATAACTAGGATAGGGAAACATCGTGGCTATCCCCACGGGTTGGGGGCCGCCACGATTGGTGGTATTAGAGCTAAAGTTTTGTCTAGAGTGATAAGGCGCATTAGTAGAAAAGAATGTTATAATGATCGCACATGATAAGGAAATAATCACGGGTAGTTGACTAACTGTGAATAACGGGTGATTAATTTTCACTTGTAAAATACCGATAACGATTGTGAGTTACTTATGTGTGCAATTAATATTTTTATGTTACTTATGTGATTCTAGTAACGTGAGAACATTACTCTTCTTTCTTAGTTGATTTGTGACACTAGGTCACTAATTGTTCTTGAGGCAAATACTTGATAACCTGCAGGAATTGTCCCCCATTAAGGACTGAAGCTATTGCGTCAAGGGCAGAACCCAAAATGGAAGACATCCTATAGACATTAGCCAACATAGGGAATTTAATGGAAAGGCAAGCTCAACAACAACAACCAGGAGAAGAATGCCATACTCAAGGATTGGTGGAACAATTCTTGAAATTGAAGCCACCCAAGTTCACTGGGATGGGAAGTCCTGAAGAGGCTAAACAATGGATCGATGGAATAGAAAGGATTTTCCGGTTGTTGAATTGTATTGACACGAAAAGGATAACGTTGGCAGTGTACCAATTAGAGGCAAACGCCAAGTATTGGTGGAGAGCTTCTAGATACGATCTTTCCTCCCGGTACTACCGTAAACTGGAAGGAGTTTGTTAAAGCTTTCAATAGAAAGCATTTCTCTGACTATGCCAAAGATAAGAAGATAACATAATTTGTTCAACTAGAACAAGGAGAGCTAACAGTAGACCAATATGAAGCGAAATTCTTTGAGCTGTCTAGCTATGCTCCTAGATTGATAGATGACCGAGAGGGAAAAGCTAAGAGATTTCTAAAGGGTTTGCGGATGGATATCAAGAAACAATTGGTGCCCCTTAATATAAGGGATTACATTGAAATTTTTTTAAAGGGCCCAGCTTGTGGAGTAGGAAGTACTAAGGGAGCGAATGGAGTCGGGGCGGCAATTGGTACTAAGTGATGCCCGATGGGGCAAGAGACCCTATCCAGCTGAAGAATTGCCTTGGGATTCTAAGAAGAAACGGCATTTTGGAAATTATGGGAAGACCAAGAGTGGTCAAGCCCCAGGAAAGGTGCCACACCAAAATAATGTTTGTCAAAGATGTGCTAGACAACATGGGCTAAGACCCTGTTTGGATTACCAGAGGTGTTTTGGGTGTGGATAGAAAGGACACTTTAGCAGAGATTGTTCACATGGAGGATTGCAGTCGAATGTTAACCCGGTGCGACAGGTGCAACAACGTGTAGGTGGATCACCTCCACCAGAAAAATCCAAGAGACCACAAGCATAAAGACGGGTGTATGCAATCACCCGAGAAGAAGTGGAAGCTTCCAAAAATGTTTTCTCAAGTATGTCGCGACCTGATCTCGCTGCCCTCAAGTCAAAGGGGGAAAGGTCGGGTTTAGGGATACTTGATCAAAAGATCATGAGCTCTCTCAAGCTCGTACCCCGCATGATAGCGAAATTTGTACAGTCTAATTATTTATGACATCCTAAAAATAGACGGGAGTCGCCACTAGCCTCATTTTGGGGGTCGGCTAGAAAACCCAATCAAGGGTCGGGAGTGTTCCCTCGATTCCTACGCAACCAAATATCTAGGTTTAGGGACTTGGGTTATGTTAATATTGCTATTAACGCCCTTTCAGTACCTAAACAGTAGTTGTGTTTTTCCTAACATGTCCATGCATTTCGTTTTTTTTACATTTTCAGGATCATCAGTTCTAGACAAAGTGATCATGCGTGGTTGATCATTTTCATGTTGTTCTATTTCTAAAAAATAAGAAAGGAAAACAATGAATGAAGTTGAAATTGCAAGACATTAAGTAAGCAATCAAGGAAAGCAGTAAATCTATCATGCAATCCTAAAGAGTATAAAAGAGAAACACAAATTAAAAAGATAAGAGAAAGAGAGAAAACCCGCAACTCGTCGGGTTTTGTACAATAGATGGGACCCGAGACAAATATCGGGAAAACAAATGGTATGCATTCTAAAGGACAGGGTCACTTCTAAGTTCTAAAGAAGATGGTCAATTTTTATTTTTTATTTTTGAAAGTTTTGGCCATTCTGAGATGAACCTCTTGTGGACAGGTAGAATCTTCATCAGAGAACCTGCAAGATGAACAAACATACAGATGCAATATGTATACATGCGATGCATAATGCAAATATCCTAAAGTGGCTCAGATTCAATCCAAAAGTGGCTTAAAAGCCTTTCACTTCATTCATGGATATGCGAATCTGAGCCATGCAAATGACTATTGTAATGTGAAATGTCATGCCTAAGATGCAATTGAAAATTGGTTAGTATGTATACATATAAATGAATGCAATGTATGTAAATGTAATGAAAAATTTGTTTTCAAAGTCAAGTTTTCGAAGAAATTTATTGGGAACTAGCCCTCATGTCATTGGACATCCTCGTTCCACTAAAACATTTTGAAACTATAGATCGTGTGGAGGCTCAGGCCTCAAAACATCATCATAGGACTAATTCGGGCCTCACATGTCTATTAACAAAACATGAGTTTTATTGATATGCAAAAATTGCATTACAACGTATATCATCTTGGATCTATAAAATTTATGATCCAAATTATTACAAGTAGAAACGAATGAAATGAACAAAATTCCCTCGCAAGGGAGAAATGAACGGAATTCCCTCGCAAGGGAGAATTAAATGGGATTCCCTTGCAGGGGAGAAATGAATGGAATACAACTAAAAATTAAATGCAAGAACTAAAGACATCCCTTACACAGTGGGAATTGTAGGCTTTTCATTTTCACCAATAGTGCAAACCAGACCATCTTCAGAATGCTTTGGAAGGGGATTTTGTTGGACATTCGGCGCCAAGTCCTTAAAGGTAAGCAGCTTTTTATCCAGCAAATTATGGATCTTAGAACGGAGCACCAAACAGTTGTCCACATGATGACCTTTTTCACCCATATGGTTGTGGCACCCCTCGACGGCCCCCGATCCGATTAGGGTCGCTACAATTCGCATACTATTTTTTTTTCTTTTCCTCTAATGACATGTCACTCTGATACCATTTTAATTGCAGGGGGTCCATACAACCATGGGGGGTTTACATTTTTTAGATCAGTCCCTTGCGCAATTTATATGTGGAAGCACATCCAACAACTCCATTCCCTATATTCAAAAAACGATGCACACCTACTAAACATCTTATATAAGTTAAAGCCGAACATGTTTATTTACATAGAACAGATGGACATCTTTAGTCGGTACATCAAAATGCCGTAGTCTTCTATACTCGGCTACACTTCAAAGGATGACCGACATCTTCTCCAACAGTCGAATACTTAAAGTCCATCGGTCAGTGTCGGCATCCAAAAGTTCCTCCCTTTACTATCCTCCTCCTTGCAATCATAACCAACCACTTGATTCATATACTGGTAGCAGTGGCAGCAGAGGTATCTTATCTAGTCTGAAATGTTATTACCCAAAAAGGGGTGAGTACAACTACTCAGCAGGTAAAGGACCAATAAACCACTCAATACATCATGCCATGCAATCATCACAATCATAGCATCACATGTCATACAAGCATCCATGCACAACATACCATGGCATCACGCACATGTCATCATACCTCATGTACCATCATCATCATATAGACATCACCATCATATCATACACTTACCATCATCATGTCACATATGGTATCATCCTTACCATGCATCCATGCGTATAACATCATCATCATATCACCATATCACATGTACCATCATCATTACCATGCATCCATGCATGTAACATCATCATCATATCATCATATCACATGTACCATCATCATTACCATGCATCCATACATGTAACATCATCATCATATCATCATATCACATGTACCATCATCATTACCATGTATCCACACGCATCTCATCATCATATCACATGTGCCATCATCATTTCCATGCACATATCATCATGTCATGCATATATCATCATGCATATTTCAATTTTTAATTTCTCAATGTCATCTTTTCACATTGGACCGCCACATTTATCTTTCCTGAGACCAATGTTTGCATCCCATATTCATCACTTGCGCCCAATCCTGGCATCGCAAGAACCCTTCGGCATTCAGCCATTTAAGGCCACCGGGCATCCGGCCCTCCACATTTCTGGCATCTCGCATCCCAACTGGCATCACGAGGCATCCCCTCAGGCAAAAACCTCAGAGGCTTCTGGCATTTACACTCCCTGGCCGGGCATCTCGCATCCCAACTAACATCGCGAGGCATCCCCCCGGGCACAAACTTCCGAGGCTTCTGGAATTACGTACTGACATACCACCAGGATTCCTCCCTCCTCTGGAATTACGTACCGTATACCACTGGGCATCCCGACACTCCCGGGGCATCATCGGCTCACACCTCCGATGGTCTTCTGATCACGACAATGCATGTTCTTATACATCTCATTTTCAATTTCACATTCACAATTATGGCTCAATTTCAACATGGCATGCGATGTGATGGCAACCAAGATCATATTCATCATTGAATTCATACATGCTTCTCAAATCGTTATCATACATGCAGCAAGACACCATCATCCATAACAATACAATTCATGGAGTCCATGCAATTTAAAATGGTCCATATTTCATGCCTTTTCGAAGCTTACAAAATTCCAGCATATACTATTTTAGAAAATATTTAAATTAAATATCCATATGCTTCTCAAAAATCATGAAATCAAGGCATGTGATAGGCAAGACAATGGGATAATGATTTCATGCAAAATACATGGCCAAATAGAATTCCACACAAATTCATAATTCACACAAATACAGCATGTAATTTCGGATGAAATCAGAATGCACAGTTTCCGAAATAATTTGATTAAAATATCCGAACGACCTCCAAAAATTACGAAATTTTACCAAGTTATAGCCATGACACTAAAGTAGATTTTTCATGCAGAATTCAAAGCCAAATTATTTTTATATTATTTTCTACAGTCACACGAAGCTTCTGGATCTCACACCGAAACGTCCAGTGCATGCTTCTCCGAAATACTGAGTCTTCACCTACCTATTCTTCTTCGTTTCCTCTGAAATTTGGATATGTTTTACTTCAAGATGTTCTATACAATTTTTATGAAGAGATCTAAGTCAAATATCCAGATTATAGTCGTCATTTAGGTCCATGAAGTCTCGGGTGTCCTGTACCACATCTCCAGAATTACCATCTTCATGATTAAGTCAATTTACTAGGTTATACTTGTTCATTTTGCTTCAAATTTGAGTATGTTGTATTTTAAGATGTCCCCTACAACTTTCATGAAGAAATCGAAGAGATATTCTTAGCACAAATCAACAGGCAACCACAAATCCATCGAAAGGTCAGTGAAATCGTTCCAGATCTGAGGTCTCCGTAGGATGAGAGTTTGACCACTCAAATCTCCATCATTTTGTACCAAATTTCAGTATGTTGTAGGTCAAGATGTTATCTATAACTTTCATGAAGAGATCAAAGTCAAAATCAAACTAAAAACATGCATGCAAGCTCTCACAAGGTTCTGACTCAGGCGGTTCATGCGAAAACATTCCAGATCTAGCATCTCCGTAGAATGAGAGTTTGACCCCTTAAATCTCCACCATTTTGTACCAAATTTTAGTATGTTGTAGTTTAAGATGTTGGATACAACTTTCACTAAGAAATCAAGATCAAAATTTAACTCGAAACATACATACAAGCTCTCACAAGATTCTGGTTCAGGCGGATCTCACGAAATGAGCATGCAAGGTCAAGAACAGCCACATTCTAGCTCCGATTTTTGCCTTCCCTATGATCCGAAACCTACCACAAACAAATCATACATGCAAGGCACACATGCAAGGGTGGAAATCAGTCCCAACTTGCCTCTAAGATTAAGCGGACGACAACAAACGAACGGCACACCGGCGACGGACGGACGGCGTGCGGGCGGCGACAGGCGAGCTCCTTCCTTTCTCTCTTCCTCTCTTCCTCTCTTTCTCTCTTTCTCTCCTCTCTCTCGGCACCTCTCTTGGATGACAGCCCTCAACCATCAGCCACTCGCTCTCTCTTCCTTTTTGGTTGTATTTATATTGCATGCATTCTCTTTTTGCATGGGGGACACTTGTCCCTAAGAAGGAGACAAGTGTCTCCTTTGCTGAAGACACTTGGAGGAAGCCATGCGGCTCCTCCTTCCCCCTCCATGCACCGACAATGGGCCGGGCTTATGGCCCACTTTAGGCCCATCTCACTTGGGCCTAAGGTCCAAACTTAAATGGCCCAAGTTTATTTTATTTTATTTTTATAATATATCTTAATCATCATTTAAATAAATATCTAATTGCATAAATAATAAGGGCATTAAACTTATAGTCACAAATCCATAAATTCCAATTTTTGATGCGCATGGCCAATGATAGAATTTTCTTTCCTATCACATAATTATCCCTTAAAAGCTTGGCCATATATCTTATTGCAAATTATGGATTAAATGACCATAACTTGATGATACTTCCATCACCTATTCATAGACTTTAACGCAACTAGAGGTCATTATGAATTTTGGGATGCCACAATGGTAATCACACGTCTTGTTAAGGTCGAATCCAGCAAACTTTGGCGGATTATACCTCGGGATCTCTTTTGCCACAAGATGATTTTCGATTAGCATTGGAAGTAGTTGGAACATGAGTCTAGGCAATGGAGTAAATTGCCTTTGAGGGGTTTTTCCTTTGCGCTCAAAGTTTCTAGAAGAACCCCCTACCTCCATGGTAGGTTTATGAAACTGAGGATTATATGGCTTATGAGAAGAGGAATTTTGTATATAAGCAATCTCCACCGTCGATTCCTTATCTCTCTTTGGGGCATATCGACGACTCGTGTTCTCAGTTAACCTTCCTTCACGCATGATCCCCTCAATGTGTTCACCTAACTCCATAAATGTGGCAAAGTTAATACATGTGTGGTTGTACATCTTCTCGAAGAAATCATGAGGCATAGCTAGAAGCAACAATTCCATAGTCTCCTTCTCAGACAATGGTGGTTTTACTTGAGATGCAGTAACTCTCCACCTTTGAGCATAAGCTCTAAATGTTTCAGTTCTCCTCTTCTCAACCCGAACTAACTCCTCTCAAGTTGGAGCGATTTCAGTGTTGAACTTATATTGTTGGAAGAATTCATCGGCGAGATCTTCCCAAGTACGGATCTTCTCCATGTCCAACTCTATAAACCATGTGAACGAAGGACCGATCAAGCTATCCTGAAAATAATTAATCAGGAGTGGAGGGTTATCTGAGTAACGGGCCATCTTGCCCAAAAGGTACTTCAAGTGGGTCTTGGGGCATCCAATGCCGTCATATTTCCTTGTAAACTCGGGTTCATTGTAGAATTCAGGAACTTTAACCTTGGCGAAGGGTGATAGCTTATCAAACCCTTGCAATTCATAGCCTTGTAGCTTGCAAAGGCGTTCCTTAATCTTTGCGAGGTGCCTTGAACTTTCTTCATCGAAGTGCGACGTTGGAGTCTCCTTAGATGGAGGCTGTAAATCAACGACTATTGGGATTGCAGTAGGGACTTCTTCAGCAGGCCCTTTTCCCACGGGTTCTACTACCAGCACTTCATGGTAGGAGAAGCAGGAACTACAGAAGTCAAGTTCTTGACTTGGTTGGAGAGATCAGCTAACAGCGCCATCATTTGCACCATTTGGTTCTCCATGCTCATAACACGGGCACGAGTATCTTCGTTCTCCATCTTTGTTTGGCGGCGAGTACGTATGATAGACCACTCTTTAGCTGTCTTTCACAACCTTTAAAAGAAGATGACTTGAATTAGTACAGGTTAAAAGAAATCATGAAAATACAAATCCTGGTCAATTTTATATTTTCTTGAGATGAAATAATGATAAGAAGTGTATATGATCCCAATATCATATAACATCCTATTATCAAAATTTCCTCAAAATAAATTATACAAATGAAAAGGAACGACGACAAATATTTAATCAGAATGCCCCTTTTCTAAAAATTACATGAAAATGTCCAAGAATTTTATTCATTTCAATCGAACAATTACAGGGGAAACAGAACCTTGCTTTCTTGAAGCTTACAAAGCATTTCGATTTTACCTGGGATGTGAAAATGAATACAAGGAAACCTCAATAGAAAGGAGGGAAACACAAATGTAATCCCTTTACAAGAAAAGTATGTGAAATGAAAACGTAAGGACTAGGTGGGATCGTGCGGAGACGCTTGTCATTATGGGCCAAGCGTTCCTCATCGATGATGGCAATGTCTTCTTGCTCCATAATATGAGCTCGCCGAAACCCTTGAGGCTCGGGAATATCAAGCAACTGAATCTTGCGTTCGAGTTCCACTTGATGGTATATGTAAGTTTTTTGATGTAGTCTTGATGTCTTGGGTCGAGATTCTCCCATAAAGTGTTGAAATTCCCAGGCACGGGGATCACGTCCACTTCGGGTTTACCCATCTAAATCTAAACCTAAAGGGGCACCCATGATTAAAACATATCGTCATTGAAATATAAAATGTATAATGAAATATGGAGAGTAAAAAGATAAGAACGATAAAAAAAAGGAACAACATCTTACCCACCAAACACATGGCAAGCACAAATCACATGTCACATGAAACTGTGAGGTTTTGATGCCTAAGGTGAGGGTGCTAAAGGCTCAAAGTCCTCATCCCAAAGGATAAAAATAGTTTACACACTACTACTATCGTCGGTCAGTGCTATCTTTATCAGTTGGGATGAGTGGGTTTATGTAAGTAATGGATTACCATGAGTATTCACTAGCAAATTCCACCCATAAACCCTCCTAAGGTCCTAGATTGGGCGATCAAGGTTTTAGACCGCGGTTGTGTGTGCGGTGTCATGCTAACGCTTGTAAACATGCATTTAAATTTAAACATCCAACACTTCAATATAAACCCTCATACATTCATACATCCTTACACCACCTACAAAACAAAGGGTTTACAAGCACGCCTCCCCTTATAACTCCCACCTGCAAGACCATTTAACACAAGGTTAGCGACTAACCTGATTTTCCATGTGACTTTGACATGCAGACGATCCTACATGAGACATGTTAGTTAAAACACAACAACCATTTTAAAATGGCTTCAAGTCCTCTTAATCTAGTAACCAGTCCCTAGCGAAGTCGCCAAGCCTGTCGCGACCCGATCTCACCGCCCTCGAGTCAAAGGGGGAAAGGTCGGGTTTAGGGATACTTGATCAAAAGATCATGAGCTCTCCCAAGCTCGTACCCCGTGTGAGAGCAAATTTTGTACGGTCTAATTATTTATGACATCCTAAAAATAGAGGAGAGTCGCCACTAGCCTCATTTTGGGGGTCGGCTAGAAAACCCAATCAAGGGTTAAGAGTGTTCTCTCGATTCCTACACAACCAAATATTTAGGTTTGGGGACTTGGGTTACGCTAGTATTGCTATTAACGCCCTTTGGTACCTAAACAGTAGTTATGTTTTTCCTAACATGTCCATGCATTCCGTTTTACATTTTTAGGATCATCTGTTCTAGACAAAGTGATCATGTGTGGTTGATCATTTTCATGCTATTCTATTTCTAAAAAATAAGAAAGGAAAACAATCAATGAAATTGTAATTGCAAGACATTAAATAAGCAATCAAGGAAAGCAGTAAATCTATCATGCAATCCTAAAGAGTATAAAAGAGAAACACAAATTAAAACGGTAAGAGAAAGAGAGAAAACCCGCAACTCGTCGGGTTTTATACAACAGATGGGACCCGAGACATATATCGGGAAAACAAATGGTACATGATAACGATCGGAATGGACATCGACCTTTATGCTTTCTCCATCTTCGGAGTTCTAATCCAAACCTAATCTTGTTCGTGACACTTTGGCACTTGATCGAGTGATCTTGAATGAATCAACAAAGGATCGGTCTCCAGGGGTTCTGCCTTTCGACAATAGTCGTTGATCCTCGGAGCCGAGCTGACATCACCATTGCTATCGATGTTGATCGATCGGCTTTGGATCTTTACCCTCGAAGCCAAGTCGAGACCTCCAAACTCGGTATGGATCTGTGCCTCATGCTTCGAGTTCCTGTCACCATCGCTGTCCCTATCTTCTAGGGTTTGAGGGAGGTGTGGAGGAGATAGTCGTGATTGAGAGGAAAAGAGAGCGAATCTGGCGGAGAGCCGGATCGAGTCACGATTGGGAGCCGCTGTCACCACCGCCGTCATCTTCGGATCCGAGCCTCATCCTTCCACCAGCCGTTGCTCCGTCTTCAAGAGTTGATCGGGAGAGAGAGAGTCTCCATTCGAGAGTCCCCATTCGAGAGTCCCAATCCGAGCAAGAAGTCCCTCAGAACCGAGAGCAATCGAGAGGGAGAAATCGATCCCCCAGCGAAAAAGAGCGATTTGCTAAGCAAGAATCGAGAGAGGGAGAGAGCTCCCGATCCAGCGAACGAGCGTCAGATCCTTGAAAAAGAGCCAGAGGGCGTCCAATCCCAAGCTTTCGGATCCGGATCCCGTGAAACAAAACCCTTGCGACGAGATTAACTCCGGCGATAATAGCGTCGCCAATCAAAACCGTGCTTTGTCGCGGATGAATTCGCTCCGGTAGGACACAAAAAGATGGAAGTCCCACCTAGAGAGAGAGAGAGAAAGATCGTGTGGCATCCCAGAAATTCAAAGCCGAGCCATAAGGTGTGTTAAAGTCTTTAATTAGGTGATAGAATTTCCATGGCTTATGTTTTAGCTATTAGTCTTTTAAATTTGATGATTTGTGCTTGTGATTGTGGAGATTTAAATTTAATAAGATTAATAATCTATGCTTGGCCATATGATTTAAATTTCAATGAGCAAAAATATCCTAAGACTTTGGCCAAGATTAAAAATTTAAATTTAGAAATATTTATAGAAGAAATTTCAAAAAAAAAAAAAAGGGGGGAAAAAGGGTTAAAATTTGAATGGGCCTTGGACCCATTGGCCTAAAAGCTTGGTGGGCCAAGCTAGTCGGCCCATTAGAGCCCAAGAGGAGAATTCGACCAGCCCAAGGGGAGTGGCCGGATGGGCCTAAGCCCAAGCCCAAGCCAAATTCAAAATTAAAAACCCAATGAGACAAGTGGCAAATGGCAAGAGCATGCATTGGTGGGTTTGTAGGCAATCTCATGATTGCTAATCATGGGATTAGGGGAGTATAAAAGGGATGAGGAGAGAGAGATGGCCGGTTCTTTGCTTCATTCGGCCGAGAGAGGGTGAGAGAGAGAGAGAGAGAGAGAGAGAGAGAGAGAAAGGGAGAAACCGAGAGGAGAGGAGGCGGAGCCGAGGGGTGCTGCCGTTCGTTCACCGTCCGATCGCCGTGTCCCGTCGCTGTTCGTCGTCATTTGTCCATCTTAGAGGCAAGTGGAGTCTGTAACTTCTCTTGCATGTTTGTTTTGTTGGTTGCATGTTCGATTTTAGGTGTGATATGTTCGAAAAACCGAGGTAAGAGTTGGTTATTTTCAAACCGTGTGACTGTTCTTGTTCGGTTTGTTGGAGTCAGTAGCTTGTTTGAGCTTGCATGGGTGTTTGGAGTTCGATTTTGGCTTCGGTGTCTTCATGAAAGTTGTAGCTAACGTCTTGTACTATAACATACAGAAATTTCGTGGAAAATTATGGAAATATGAGGGGCTAAAGTTCCATTATACGGAGACCCTAGATCTGTCAAGTTTTCACTGACCTCTTGCTAGATTCTTGTTTGCATGTTGATTTCTGTTGAATATTTGACTTCTATACCTTCATGAAAGTTGTATGTAACACCTTAAGCTATAACATACTCAAATTTTAAGAAAAAATAACAAGTATAGCTTGGTGAATCGGCTAGATCTTGGAAACAATGGTTCTGGTGAAGTATTTCGAGACACCCGAGACTTCATGGACTTAAATTGTGACCATAATTTGGTTATTTGACCTATATCTCTTCATGAAACTTGTAAAGGACACCTTGGTACATAACATACTCAAATTTCAGAGGAAACTAAAGAGAATAGATGGGTGAAATCTAAAAATTTCGGAGATGTGTGTTCTGGACGACGCGGTAGTGGTTCCAGAAGATTCGTGGGGTTGTATAAATTAATCTAAAAATAATTTGGCTTAGAGTTCTGCATGAGAAGTGTACGAAAATGTGTTGGCTATCACCCTGTAAAATTTCGTAATTTTTGAATCCCATATGAGTATTTTAATCGAATTTATTTGGAAACTGTGCAATTCTGGTCATTATCCGAATATCATGTGCTATTTTGTGGAAATTGTGAAATTATGAGAAATTCAAGTTGGCCATGAATTTTGTATGAAATTGTGATCCTATTGATTTTTTTAGTGATTGTTTGAATATTATGATTTTGGGAAAATCATAGATATTAAATTTAATATTTATTTATGAAAGTAAATAAATATAATAATAAAATAATAAAATAATAATGATGTCTGGTGGCCTAGTGGCGTAATTCCAGAGATTCCCTGGGAGATTTAGGATGCCCGGAATGTGGGGGGCCGGAAGCCCTGTCGGAGGTTTCTACCCGAAGGGAATGCCTCGCGATGCCAGGATGTGGGTGTGGGATGCCTGGCTAGAAGGGTAAAGGCCGGAAGCCCTGTCGGAGGTTTCTGCCCAAAGGGAATGCCTCGTGATGCTAGTTGAGATGCGAGATGCCCGGAATGTGGGGGGCCGGAAGCCCGGTGGCCATGGGATGGCTGGAATGCTGGGAACCCTGTCAGAGGTCTTTGCCCGAAGGGATGATGAAATCGATGATATGAGAAGTGGGTGATGTGATGTGGTGATCAAACTCAAAGTTAAAAAGATGAAAAAAAAAATGAACCCATGAAATATGATATGCATGATGATATGCATGATGACGATGATGATGATATGTGATGTGATATGATGATCACCCATGAAATATGATATGCATGATGATGATGATGATGATGATGTGATGTGACATGATATGATGATCACCTATGATATGATATGATATGATATATGATATGCATGGTGATATGCATGATGATGATGATGATGATGATGATGATATGTGATGTGATATGATGATCACCTATGATATGATATATGATATGCATGATGATATGCATGATGATGATGATGATGATATGTGATGTGATATGATGACGCATGATAGTGTGTGTCTGGCTTCAAGGTAAGTAATGCCTGCAATGCATGTGAAATTTGCATGATGCATTGAGTTGTTATTGGATTTCCCTATCTGCTGAGTGGTTGTACTCACCCCTTTTGGGGATAACATTTCAGATTAGCAAGTATGCCGCTACCTGCCGTCATGCGAGGTACATTTTAAAGGATTCCATCTGATGTAGAGGTCGAGTGTGTTGAGATAGACTGTCCCTTTGTTCCCGGACTGACTTTTATCCGAGTATGTTGTCTAGTGATGTATGACGTGGGCCTAGCTGGGGGTCCTGTCATTCAGGAGTTCATTTCTATGCACGTTCGTCGGGATGGAGCGATGCGAGGGATGTTGCCGCCGCCACTGCCTGATGCACCGGGTTGGGTGTGAGACCTGCGCGCGATGAGTATGAGCTGGATCTCTTTTTTATGTAGATAATCGACACTTTCGATGGGGGTTCGTACTCGTATGATGTTGAGGGTCGAGAGTTTCATTTTGAGGTTTTAGGCTGGACGTGGCTGAGTCCTAGCTTTTCCTTTTGATGTACCGACCCAAAAGAAATCCCATCTTGAAAATATATATGTAAGCAAAGTGTCGAAGTTGTTTATAAAATCCTGATGTTTAGCTGGTGTGTATTTATATCATGGATTGGTAGGGGGATAGATGGTGATGTTTAATTTGCTTCTGCTATGAGTCGCGTTGGGACCGATCGTTTACAAAAAAAAATATGCCTGTTATTAACGACGCTTGTTTTAAGTACAAGATAGGAAAAGGAAAATAAAGTGTAACATCGGCGCTGGTGACGACCTGCGAAGGGTTCGGGGTGTCACAGATCGAGATGGAGAGAGGATCTAAAGAGAGAAAAGATTCCCAGAGAGAGAGAGTGTCCCCAGAGAATCGTGATGGAGAGAGGGAGAAAAACCAAAGAGCCCTCTGGAGAGAGTTCTCACGCGAGAGAGAAACCCCCCCCCCCCCGAGAGATAGTCCCCGTTTTCCCCTTTTCATTTTTTAGTTTCTTTTTTTCTTCTTTTCTTCTCTTTTTTCTTTTTTTTTTGTTTTCCTTTAATTTTTTTTTAATGTTTTCATTCATTCTTCTTTTTTTTTTTTTATCTATTCGACAATTTATTTTTTATATTTTTGCAAAAAGGATGTTTAAAATGTCGACAAAAAAATTGGGTGACAACAAGGTACAATTTCTATAAATGACAAGAAGGCATATGCGTTGTTTGACACGAGTGTCACACATTCTTTTTTGTCCGAATGGTATACATGACTGGGTGAAATAGGAACCACATTTCTTGAGGTGCCTCTTTGTATTTCTGCACCGCTGAAGGATATGGTGTTGTCCATGTCAGTACATGAAAAGTGTAAGGTATTTATAGGGGGACGAGATCTAGAAATAGACTTAGTAGTGATGATTATGTATGACTTTGATGTCGTCATAAGAATGGATTGGCTTCGTAAACAACGGGCTAGGGTGGACTGTTGTAGAAAGATGATTCAGTTCAATCGACTTAATCAGCCTAGTTTTGAATTTTACAGAGATCAGGCAAACCCCTCCATAGCTCTGATTTCGATAGTAGATGCATATGCACTTCTTCACGAAGGATGTCAAGGATACTTGGTAGTAGTAAAGGACCATATAAAGGAGGAGGATAAACTCGACGAAATTTGAGTGGTCTAGGAATTTTTGGATTATGTTTCCTAAAGAACTGCCCGTACTACCACTAGAATGGGAAATTGAGTTTGAAATCGAACTGATACCTGGAACAGAACCGATATCAAAAGCCCCGTATAGGATGGCTTTGGCGGAACTAAAAGAGTTGAAAGTACAACTACAAGAATTACTCAATAAGGTATTTATTAGCCCAAGTGCATCCCCGTGGGGTGCACCAGTCTTGTTTGTAAAAAAGAAGGATGGGTCGATGCGCCTGTGCATCGACTATAGGCAATTGAATTAGGTGACCATTAAGAATAAATATTCATTGCCTAGAATTGATGATTTATTTGACCAGTTGCAAGGGAGTTCAGTCTTTTCTAAGATGGACTTGAGGTCAGGATATCATCTGCTAAGAATTAAGAAGGAAGACAATCCTAAGACTACCTTTAGGACTCACTATGGACATTATGAGTTCCAAGTGATGCCCTTTAGATTGACAAATGCCCCAGCAGTATTCATGGACCTAATGTTGGGATTCTACAGAGCATGTATAGGCTAAATAAATATAAACGCAACAGAAGCAAAGATAAAATTCTACTATACATGTTCCTCCAAAGACATTGTTCGTACGTTTTAATAAAAAATCAGAATATCAAATGGGGTTTTATGGATTACCTCTCGGAGCGCGCTTTAGACAACTTGATTTAGATGTTCTTCAGTTCAAGCCCCACAAATGTCGAGCGTCTCGCTCAAACACACCACCAACGCACCTCGAATGAAACAGAGCTCGCAAGTAATCACCACTGTAATTGTGCTAGCAATCTTGTGGAGACAATCCTCTGCACGTGGTTAGCAACCGTTTGCTAACCACATAGTTCTCTCTCTAAACTTTCTCTCTTTCTCTTAACATAACCCACTCACACTTTCTATGCTCTATTTATAATGCCCTAGTGAAGTCAACATTTAACTTCCTCTAGAAGCTAGTCTTTAACCTCCCAAAGAAGTTATTGACTATCTCTTCCAGAAGCTACTTCTTCTAGAAGCTAGTCTTTAACTTCTCAAATAAGTTATTGACCACTTCCTCCAGAAGCTAGTCTATAACTTCTCAAATAAGTTATTGACTACTTCCTCTAGAAGCTAGGTGAGCAAAAGAACAGCTCTTGTGAGTGGGCTATGTCTGATCGAGTGAATTAGTTATGATGTGTGACATCCCTAAGTTCATCACTGAGCTTGCAGTAAGACTTGTACTAATACGTTAGTACTCCCAAGAGAATTTATTGTCCCGATCAATCTCTAGGTCCTGTAAGCCATAATTGACATTTAGCAATATGTCATGGTTACCCAAACAGTGTGAATGCTTTAAGAACATAATGAACTTGTCAGCTTTGGCTACAATGTAATTTAATCCCTCTGTTTTATCATGTCCCGATCAAACAAAGATCATTGAATATTTGTCAAGTCACCAATTCGATTATATGCACAAACCTAATTGACCTGCATTTTATACGAGACTTAAACAATCTATTCTTGGTTACATTCCTAGCCGAGGATTTCAATGTGGTGTCACAATAGATCGCATATGACATCATTATTGTATCTTGCATGTAACAAGGAGACAAATTCTTCCTTACCAAAAGAAAAAAAAATGAGACAGATTCTATGTTGTGCACACGTAAAACTTTGTATGTGAATGAGTTATGACCATCAGGTACAGAGACAGATTAATGAGTTGCTAATATGCGTACCCATGAACCATAGCCGTCCAACACACAAGTTAGCATTGTGCCTCGGGTCTAAGGATTATTTACACAAGACTAGAGCAAGAACGATTAGTCATTGACCCCGCTAAAAGCTTCCATGTTGCTAATCGTTCTATGTATGTCACGTTCAGTGAACTTGTCTGCTACAAGCACCTGTGTTCTAACTCGGGCATCATAATACCCAATGACTCGTGACTTGTCATTACTTTAAGCATCCAATACTTAATGATGAAGCTAAGAACACACCGGTCTCAATAGGATCATTAATACCCACTCACTGATCCATTGACCGAGAACGGTTTAAAGATTCAATTCAACTGTGAACCCATCATGCATATTCTTAACGTCTCAAGAATAAGTTTAGTCACAACTGATCATATGGAATCATCCATATAGATAATTGGACAAATGAATGAATACGTCTTTGCCATTAATTCGACAACAGAATTGAAATCCCTAACATGTAATTATTACATGGTTGCTTTAGGGTATATAACTAACAATCTCCCACTTACACTAAAGCCAACTTGTTTGGTACCTCAAATCCATTTTGTCAATGTATCTTTCAAAAGAAGACTGAGGTAAGGCCTTAGCGAGGAGATCTACCACGTTTTCCGCTGAGGCAAAATTCTGCAAGACGATATCTCCTCTCCCAAAGATTTCTCTAATGAGATGGACGCATCTCTCAATGTGCTTGAACGACTCCAAATTCATATATAAACCTTTTCATCCAAGCAACTTCCTTCGCTGCTTCAAAAGCAGCTATATACTCTGCCCTAGTGGTGGAATCAACAGTTATGCTTTGTTTGGAACTCTTCCAACTAACTGCACCACTATTCAGTGTAAAGACAAATCCAGATGTAAGCTTATAATTATTAGAATTCGATTAAAAATCAAAATCAATATAAGCTTCAACTTTAAACTCTCCTTCTCCATATATCAAGAATAAATCCCTAATGCTTCGTAAGTACTTAAGGATATTCTTGACTGCAATCTAGTGCTTTTTCCCTGGATTAGACTGATATCTACTAGCAATGCTTACAACATGTGCAATATCAGGTCTCGTACATAGCATAGCATACATTATGCTTCCAATAGCGGATGTGTAAGGTATCTTTGCCATCTGTTCTCTTTCTTCAGGAGTGTTGGGACACATCTCCTTGGAAAGATAGATTCCATGTTTAAAAGGCAATAATCCTATTTTGGAACATTGCATGTTAAAACGTGTTAACACTTTGTCTATGTACGTAGACTGTGAGAGGCCAATCAATCGTCTCGATCTATCTCTATAGATCTTGATACCTAAAATATAGGTTGCCTCTCCTAAATCTTTCATGGAGAATTTTTGTAACAAGAATAGTTTTATCAATGATATCATCGGTACATCATTCACAATCAAAAGTATATTATGATGTGAATCGTTGCAGAAAGGATCGTTCTACGAAGACCCAAATGGTGCGAATTGCAAACATCGACCTCCAATCAAACCTGTGATTTGAGATTTATTGAGTTAGGTTTTATTTGAGATTTATTGAGTTTGGTATCAAAGCTTGCTTCTACAAGGTCTATTTATCTTTAATTTTCTGTTGATATTCAACAATTTGAGATTTATTGAGTTAGAGTTTCGGTTCTAGCTAATTTAGGGATCAGATTGCTTTTGTGCTTCCATAGGTAGTTGTTTGCTGTTAGTTTTAAATTTTCTTTTCTAGCATCTTAAATTGTAATTGAGTTCGTCAAAAAAAAAAGAAAAAAAGAGAAAAAAAAGAAGAGAAAGAAAATGCACAAAAAAAGTGTGCAAGAAAAAAAAATAGATTCTGCAAAAAAAAAATTAGCATAACAAAAAAAAAATCAAGAAGGCGACTCGTTTGTTAGTAGACCAAATTGAAACAAAATCAGTAGTGATTTGCGTTTCAATTGGAATTTCGAAAGTTGTAATTGTTGGTTTGAAATTGTTACTTGCTGAAACAAAATCAATAGTGATCTAATCTTGTTTGATTAGTTTGATTGATTGTCGTGAGGGGGTTGAGAGACAGGTTTTGAGTCCAATAAAGAGTTTGTGAAAAGAGAATACGAGAGGAAAAAGGCAAGAGTGTGTGAGCTTAATTGAGGGTGGAAAAAGCCTAGACTTGAGTTAAACACGAGGGGAGTGACAAACATCTCGAGAGAAACACGTGAAGGAGCGATTGGTGAGGATTTTTTAGACTAACGTTTACTTGCAGGTCTAAAATATGTCGCGCGAAGAAAGCGTGAATCAACGGGAGGTTGACTCCATACGAAGGGATGAAGCGCTCGTGGAAAGCATCCAGCAATTGAGAGTCGTAGTGGAGGAGCTTAGTGGCCGAATGATGGGGAATGGCATGAGAGTTGATGGTGATCGAGAGATACCCCGAGGAAGGGCGCAACATCAGCGAGATGCCTCTAGAACACAACATAGAAGACAATGGCGATATGATGATGATGAGGCCGACATGGAGGATGATTGAGATGCTTGATTTGAAAGATGGAATGGAGGCCGAAGGTTTAGACACCGAGAAGATGATGAACTTGGCAACATCAAGATGAATATTCATTCTTTCTAGGGGAAGAATGATCCCGATGCATATCTAGAGTGGGAGAAACGCATGGAGATGGTATTTGATTGCCAACGATACTTTGAGCTCAAAAGGTAAAAATTGCAGCTGTTGAATTTACTGATTATACTATAATTTGGTGGGATCAACTTGTGACTAGTAGGAGGCGCAATGGTGAAAGACCAATAGAGACGTGGGATGAGATGAAAGTGGTGATGAGGAGGTGTTTTGTGCCAAGTCATTACCATCGAGATTTGTTTCAAAAGTTACAAAACCTTACACAAGGCAATAAGAGCGTGGAAGAGTATCACAAGGAGATGGAGATTGTCATGATCCGTGCTAATGTGGTGGAGGATCATGAGGCTATAATGTCAAGATTTTTGAGTGGTTTGAGCCGAGAAATAGCAAGGGTAGTGGAGGTGCAACACTGTGTTGAATTGGAGGAATTGATGGACAAAGCTATCAAAGTTGAACGACAATTGAAGTTGGACCGAAATCACAAGAGTGGAGAAGGTTCAAATCAGAATTGGAGATTCAATTGGAAGAGAGATGAGAAGCCAAATTGGAGAGGAAACAACACCAAAACCGAAACTTCAAAGGAGAAGGAGAGGGACGGTAAAGTTGGAACGAATCCGGTTTCAGGTAAAACCGAAAATCCTAACACTAGAACTCGTGAAATTAAATGTTTTAAGTGTTTGGGCAGGGGTCATATGGCGAATCAATGCCCTAATAGGAGGGTGATGATCATGACTGGACATGGTGTTATTGAGTCCGAAAGTGAAAGGGAAGAAGAGGATGATGAGATGCCACCATTGGAGGATTGTAGTGATGGAGAAGTGGCTATAAAAGGAGACTTATTGGTGGTTAGGCATTCTCTAAGTGTGCAAGTAAAGGAGGAGGAGCATTACCAACAAAGAGATAATTTGTTTCATACAAGGTGTGTGGTGAATGGTAAGATTTGTAGTATGATAATTGATGGAGGTAGTTGTGCGAATGTGGCAAGTTGTATTATGGTGGATAAGTTGGGTTTGAAGACGACAAAGCACCCTAGGCCTTATAGACTTCAATGGTTAAATGATAGTGGTGAGGTGAAAGTATCGAAGCAAGTTCAAATTCCATTTGAGATAGGGAGATATAAAGACGAGGTAGAGTGTGATGTTGTACCTATGCAAGTGGGTCATATCTTACTTGGAAGACCATGGCAATATGATCAAAAGGTACATCATGATGGGTATACTAATCGTTATTCATTGATGATGAATCAAAAGACTTATACCTTGGTACCAATGACACCTAGTGAGGTGTATCAAGATCAACTAAAGTTATAACGAGAAGCCGAGAGAGAGAGAGAGAAAAGGTGAGAAATTCGAGGGCTTGCGTGGTGTGTCTGAGATGCAAGGAAAAGGAGAGGCCGAGAGAAAGATTGTGGTAAAAACCGAGGGAAAAGAAGAAGGAAAGAAAAGAGGCAAAATAATTTTTATGCAAAATCAAGTGAAGTGAGGAGAGCTTTAGTTCTAGATCGACCAATGCTTGTACTTGTGTACAAGGAGGTTTTATTTTCTACTAATGATCTTGACCCAAGTTTGCCTAGTTCTAATGTATCTTTATTGCAGGAATTTGAAGATGTCTTTCCTAATGAACTTCCTGGAGGGATACCACCGATTTGAGGCATAGAACATCAAATTGACTTGATTCCTGGTGCGCCATTACTAATCAACCCGCATATCGAAGCAATCTCGAGGAGACAAAGGAACTTCAGCGGCAAGTTAGCGAACTATTGGAACGGGGGTATGTGAGAGAGTCTTAGCCCGTGCGACGTCCTTGTTTTGTTGGTGCCAAAGAAGGATGAAACTTGGCAAATGTGTGTCGATTGTCGAGCAATCAATAATATTACGGTAAAGTATCGACATCCTATTCCTAGGTTAGATGACATGTTGGATGAGTTGCATGGTTCTTGCATTTTCACTAAGATCAATTTGAAAAGTGGCTATCATCAAATTAGGATAAAAGAAGGTGATGAATGGAAAACTGCATTTAAGACCAAGTATGGATTATATGAGTGGTTAGTCATGCCATTTGGATTAACTAATGCACCGAGCACGTTTATGGGACTTATGAATCATGTTTTGCGTTCTTTTATTGGTCGATTTGTGGTTGTCTATTTTGATGACATCTTGATTTATAGCCAAAGTCCTGATGACCATATTGAGCATGTGCGAGTTGTCTTGTAGGTTTTAAGGGTCGAGCAATTATATGCTAATCTAAAGAAGTGCTCTTTTGTTCCCAACAAATTCGTATTTCTAGAATTTGTTGTTAGTGCTGATGGTATATAGGTTGATGAAGAAAAGGTCAAAGCAATCCGTGAATGGCCAACACCTAAGACCGTGGGAGAGGTGCGTAGCTTTCATGGATTGGCGAGTTTTTATCGACGATTTGTGAGAAATTTCAGCACCATTGCCGCACCTTTAATTGAGGTTATCAAGAAGCACGTGGGTTTCATGTGGGGAGAAGAGCAAGAGAAAGCATTTAATCTGCTAAAAGATAAGTTAACTAATGTTCCTTTGTTATCTTTGCCGAATTTCAGTGCTACTTTTGAGATAGAGTGCGATGCTTCTTGTATAGGAATTGGAGCCGTGTTGATGCATGGAGGGCATCCCATAGCTTATTTCAGTGAAAAATTGAGTGGGACAACATTGAATTATCCTATCTATGATAAGGAGACGTATGCTTTAGTGCGAGTTTTGGAGACTTGGCAACATTATTTTATGGTCAAAGGAGTTTGTGATCCACACCGACTATGAGACCTTGAAGTACTTGAAAGGGCAGCAAAAGTTGAATAAAAGACATGCTAAATGGATGGAGTTCATCGAGACTTTTCCATATGTGATCAAATACAAGAAAGGTACGGAGAATGTGGTAGCTGATGCACTTTCTCGAAGGTATGCGATTCTAATTACTTTAGAAGCAAAGTGTTTAGGTTTTGAGCATATCAAGGACTTATATACTGATGATGATGACTTTGGGAGAGTATATGAAGCATGTGAACTCGCTGCATTTGATAAATTTTATAGGCATGAAGGTTATCTTTTTCGTGAAAACAAACTATGTTTGCCTAAGTGTTCTTTGCGTGAATTGTTGGTGCATGAAGCGCAGAGTGGTGGTTTAATGGGGCATTTTGGCATTAATAAGACTTATGAAGTGCTGCATGAACATTTTTATTGGCCACATATGAAAAGAGATGTCACACGTGTCTGTGAGAGATGCATTGCTTGTAAGCAATTGAAATCTACAACTAAACCGCATGGCTTGTATATACCATTACCTATTCCAACGCATTCTTGGATTGATATTTCTATGGATTTTGTGTTAGGATTGCCTAGGTCTAAGTATGGTAGAGATTCTATTTATGTGGTTGTTGATCGGTTTTCAAAGATGGCTCATTTTATACCTTGTCATAAAACTGATGATGCATCTCATATTGCTAATTTGTTCTTTAAGGAGGTTGTACGTTTGCATGGCATGCCTAGATCGATTGTTTCAGATCGAGATTCTAAATTTATTCTAAATTTCTTAGCTACTTTTGGAAAACATTGTGGAAAAAACTAGGAACACGGTTGTTATTTTCTACTACTTGTTATCCACAGACCGATGGTCAAACCGAGGTAGTTAATAGAACTTTAGGGGTATTGTTGCGTGCTATTATTAAAAAGAACATAAAATCTTGGGAAGATTGTCTGCCACATGTTGAATTTGCATATAATAGGAGCATGCATTCTGCTACTAAATTTACACCATTTGAGGTTTGTTCTGGTTTTAATCCATTATATTGTGGCATCCCAAAATTCAAAGCCAAGCCATGAGGTGTGTTAAAGTTCCTAATTAGGTGATAAAAATTTCCATGGCTTATGCTTTAGCCATTAGTCTTTAATTAGATGATTTGTGCATATGATTGTGAAAATTTAAATTTGATAGATTAATAATTTATGCTTGGCTATGTACTTTATAAATTAAATTTCAATGAACAAAATGTCCCAAGACTTTGGCCAAGATGAAAATGGAAATTTAAAAATATTTATAGAAGGAATTCAAAAAAGAAGAAGGGAAAAAGGGGTTAATTTTCGAATGGGCCTGAAGCCCATTTGGCCTAGCTTGATGGGCCAAGCTAGTCGGCCCAAGAGGGAGTTCGACCGGCCCATTAAGGCCCAAAGGAAGAGGTGGCCGGCCCATGCATGGATCAAGACAAGTGGCGCAAAGAAGGGCATGCATTGGCCTAGACTAGGATGACATGCATTGGTCCATTTAGGTGGCAAGCAATGATGAGAAGATGGGGATATAAAAAGAGAGAGAGAAAGGTGAGTGAGCGGTTTTTGCTCCATTCGGCCAAGAGAGTGAGCCAAGAGAGTGAGATGCGAGAGAGAGGGGAGGCCGAGAGAGGAGGAGAAGGAACCGTCGCCGTCAGTCCGCCGTGATCGTCGCCGGTGTGCCGCCGTTCGTGAGGTCTAGAGGCAAGTTGGGAATCCACTTTCTACTCTTGCACCAATGTTTTCGCATGAACTGTTTGGAGTCAGAAACTTGTTTGAGCTTTCATGTGTGTTTAGAGTCCGATTTTGGCTTCTCTTTCTTCATCAAAGTTGTAGCTAACATCTTGAAATATAACATACTGAAATTTCGTGGAAAATGATGGATATTTGAGGGGTCAAACTCTCATCCTACGGAGATGCTAGATCTGGAATATTTTCGTATGAACTGTTTGAGTCAGAATGTTGTGAGAGCTTGCATGCATGTTTAGAGTTCGATTTTGGCTGTGATATCTTCATGAGAGTTGTAGCTAACATCTTGAACTACAACATACTGAAATCTCGTGGAAAATGATGGAGATATGAGGGGTTAAAGTTCTATTTTACGGAGACCCTAGATCTGTGAAGATTTCACTGACTTCTTGTTGGATTCTTGTTTGCATGTTGATTTTTGTTGATTATTTGACTTCGATGTCTTTATGAAAGTTGAAGGTAACACATTAAAATACAACATACTCAAAGTTGAAGCGAAAAGAACAAGTATAGCTTGGTGAATCGGCTAGATCTTGGAAACGATGGTTCTGGTGAAGTATTCCGAGACACCCGAGACTTCATGGACTTAAATGGTGACCATAATTTGGTTATTTGACCTAGATCTCTTCATGAAAATTTTAAAGGTGGTACATAACATACTCAAATTTTAGAGGAAACGAAAGAGAATAGATGGGTGGAATCTTAATATTTCGGAGATGTGTATTCTGGATGACGCGGTAGTGGTTCGAGAGGTTTCGTGGGGTTGTATAAATTAATATAAAAAGAATTTGGCTTAGAGTTCTGCATGAAAAATGCACGAAATTGTGTTGGCTATCACCCTGTAAAGTTTCGTAATTTTTGGAGGCCATATGAGTATTTTAATCGAATTTATTTGGAAACTGTGCAATTCTGGTCATTATCCGAATATCATGTGCTATTTTGTGGAAATTGTGAAATTATGTGAAATTCAATTTGGCCATGAATTTTGTATGAAATTGTCATCCTATTGGCTTGTTTAATGATTGTTTGAATATTATGATTTTGGGAAAATCATAGATATTAAATTTAATATTTATTTATGAAAATAAAAATAATAATAAAAATAATAATAATATAATAATAAAATAATAATAAAAAAAGGGATTATTTTATTGGCCATGAATTCCATTGAATTTATTATGCATTGTTATATGACATTGGTGTATATATGATCATAAATTGTGATACATGTGTGAATCATATGCCATGTAATAATGAGATTAAAAGGATGGTGAATGTGGAAAATGATATGTGAGTAAGAGGTTGTGGTGGATGATGATGCTCGGTGGCCTAGTGGCGTAATTCCAGAGATTTCCCGGGAGTGTCGAGATGCCTGGTGGTATACGGTACGTAATTCTAGGGGAGGCCTGGTGGTATGTCGGTACATAATTCCGGAAGTCTTGTCGGAGGTCTTTGCCCGAAGGGAATACCTCGTGATGCTAGGATTTGGGTGCGAGATGCTCGGCTAGAAGGGTAAAGGTCGGATGTCCGGTTGTATCTTGGATACATGCCCGGAGGTTCCTCGTGATGCTAGTTGGGATGCGAGATGCCCGGAATGTGGGGGGCCGGATGCCCGGTTGTATCTTGGATACATGCCCGGAGGTTTTTCTCGCATGAGATGCGAGTGTAAAATATGAGATAAAATTGATGAATCGAGGAAGGGTGATGTGGTGATCAAATTTAAAGATAAAGATGAAAATTAACTCATGGCATGATATGGTATGATATGTGATGTGATATGATGGTATGATATGCATGATGATGATGATGATGATGATGATATGTGATGTGATATGATGATCACCCATGGCATGATATGCATGATGATGATGATGATGATGATGATGATGATGATATGTGATGTGATATGATGATCACCCATGGTATGATATGCATGATGATATGCATGATGATGATGATATGTGATGTGATATGATGATCACCCATGGTATGATATGCATGATGATATGCATGATGATGATGATGATGATGATGATGATGATGATGATGATGATATGTGATGTGATATGATGATCACCCATGGTATGATATGCATGATGATATGCATGATGATGATGATGATGATGATATGTGATGTGATTTGATGATTGCCCATGGTATGATATGTATGATGATATGCATGATGATGATGATGATATGTGATGTGATGATGTCATGATAAGGATGACATGTATGATATAATGATGCCATGATGATGATTATGATGATGACATATGATGATATGATACGCATGATGATAAGGCATGATGATGCATGATAGTATTATGCATGGCTACAAGGTAAGCAATGCCATGCATGCATGTATGATTTGTATGATGCATTGAGTGGTCATTGGATTTCCTTTACCTGCTGAGTGGTTGTACTCACCCCTTTTGGAGACCAACATTTCATATTAGTAGATGGTTTGAGCGGTTGGATATGACCGCGGGGAGAAGGATAGCAAAGGAGGGAACCTTTGGATGCCGACACTGGTTGATGGACCTTAAGCATACGATTGTGGGAGGAGATGTCGGTCATCTTTTAAAGTATAGCCGAGTATAGAAACATTGGCATTTCGATGTACTGACTAAAGATGTCCATATGCTTTATGTAAATAAACGTGTCCGGCTTTAACTTATATAAGATGTTTAGTAGGTGTGCATCGATTTCTGAATGTAGGGAAGGGAATTGTTGGATATGCTTCCGTTATGTAAATTGCGCAAGGGACCGTTAATAAAAGATGTAAACCCCCATGGTTGTATGGACCCGCTGCAACTAAAAATGGTATCAGAGTGACTTGTTATTTGGGAAAGAAAAAGGAAAAGCGAACTGTGGTGACTCTAGCGGATCGGGGGCCGTCGAGGGGTGCCACAGCCTGTTTTGGTATCAGAGCTATGGTTTATTTGGAGTGATAAGGAGCCTCAGATGGAAATGATGATAGAATGATGCACACCATAGGATATAAAACGGAATAACTGAATAACGGGTGATGAGTATTCACTCGTAGAACCCTAGTAGTTGGCTTTGAGTTGACTTTAGGTACCAGTAACGTGTATATGTTACTTATGTAGTAGTTGTAGTAGTAATTGCTTTGAATGGAGATAGTGAGACTCAGATTATTCCTGAGGAAATGCTTGAAAATCGCAGGAAAGTCATGGTGCGAGCTGGAAGTGCTCACCCATCGAGGGCTGAAGCCTCTGCTGCAAGGGCTGAACCCCGAATGGAAGATATCCTGCAAGCATTGGCTAATATTGGAAATCTGATGGAAAGGCAAGTGCAGCAACAACCCGAAGTGGAACGCCGTACTCAGGGACTGGTGGAACAATTCCTAAAGTTGAAACCACTTAAGTTTAGTGGGATGGGAAGTCCTGAGGAGGCGGAACAATGGATCGATGGAATGGAACGAATTTTCCGGTTGTTGGACTGCAGTGATGCTGAGAAAATAGTTTTGGCAGAGTACCAGCTGGAGGGAAATGCAAAGTTTTGGTGGAGAGCCTCGAAGGATACGATCTTTCCACCAGGTACTGATGTGAACTGGGAAGAGTTTGTTAGGGCTTTCAATAGGAAGCATTTCTCTGATTGTGCCAAGGATAGGAAGATCACTGAATTTGTTCAGTTAGAACAAAGGGAGCTGACAGTAGACCAGTATGAGGCAAAATTTTCTGAATTGTCTAGGTATGCTCCTAGGTTGGTTGAGGATCGAGAGGAAAAGGCTAAGAGATTCCTGAAAGGATTAAGGACTGATATTAGAAAACAACTAGTGCCTCTAAATATAAGGGATTATAATGAGATTTATGAGAGGGCACAGTTGGTGGAGCAAGAGTTAGTAAGAGAGCAACTAGAACCTAAGAGACAGATGACCTTTAATGATGTTCGAAGGGGTAAGAGACCTTATCCTGGTCAAGGTCCGACCTGGGAATCTAAGAAAAAGAGTAACTTTGGAAATTTTAGAAGAGCTTGGAATGGCCCGATTCTAGGAAGAGTACCCTACCAAGGTAACATTTGTCAGAGATGTGGTGGACAACATGGACCAGGACCCTGTAATGATCGATTGAAATGTAATGGATGTGGGCAAATAGGACACTTTAAGAAAGACTGTCCACAAAAGAGGTTGCAGCCGAATGTTAGCTCGGTGCGACAGGTACAACAAAGTACTGCTGAACCAAACCCACCAAGGAATCCACAAAGGCCACCACCACAAGGAAGGGTGTATGCGGTCACTCAAGAGGAAGCAAGAGCTTCCAAAAGTGTTATTGCAGGTATGATTTTGATAGAGGGATAGGAAGGTATATGCGTTATTTGATGTGAGTGACATGCATTCATTTGTGTCCGAAAAATATAGATGATTGTGAGGAGTAGGAACAAATCTCTAGATATGCCTCTTCGTATTTCTACATCGCTGAAAGATGTGTTGTTATCTACGTTGGCATGTGAGATGAGTGACATAACCCTAGGGGAATGAGATCTGGAAATGGACTTGATAGTAATAGTTATGTATGACTTTGATGTCATCGTAGGAATGGACTAGCTCCGTAAGAATGGACTAGGATGAATGATCTCCTGAGATAGTACTTGCCCGTGTGCTAAGGATAAAACCGTGAGGCTAAGAATGGGATAAGTCAAAGCGGATAATAACTCTATAAGTTAATCCCTATTGAAACGAGACCCTTCAGTAGATGTGTAGTTTGGGTTCGAACCAGGCGAAACCTGGTGTACTTGTAACGTCCCGGTTTGATGAGGGTGAGGAGTGGACGCCGAGGTCAGAGGACCTGAACAAGGAGTGGCTCCTGGCAGGCTTCTAGAATGGCAAAAGGGGACAGGAGTGAAACGAACTATGAACTGAACTGGAAAGGTAGTGTTTCTGGGATAATTTTGTCAGAGTAGTGCAGTGGAAGCATGGTTAAGCTTGTAGAACTCTTGCTTGTGAAAAAGAAAGATGGATCGATGTGCTTGTGTATTGATTATAGGCAGCTGAATCAGGTGACCATTAAGTATAAGTACTCATTATCTAGAATTGATGACCTATTTGACCAACTGCAAGAAAGTTCGATCTTTTCTAAACCTAACTTGAGATCAAGATATCAGTTAAGGATTAAGAAAGAAGACATTTCTAAGACCATATTTAGGACTCGCTATGGATATTATGAGTTCCTAGTTATGCTATTTGGATTGATGAATGCCTTAGCTGCATTCATGGATTTAATGAATATGATAATTAAGCCTTATTTGGATCAAATTGTGATTGTCTTCATTTGATGATATCTTGATATATTCTAAAGGACATGCGTAGCATCTAAGCATAGTGGTGCAAGCAAGGCTTAAGAAGTGAATTATAAATTTGAGGATTAAGTTATGATCATTTGAGCTAAGTAGCGACTTCCTACTAAAGGATCTCATTGGAAGTCTTGATGTATTTCATGAAGGTATTTAGTATGTATAGATTGATATTGGAAGTCATGAGTTTGAGTGGTCATACGAGACATGAAATTATTTGTGGTTTATATATTGGAATAATAGGTTTAATTGACAATGATCAACTTTTAATTTTAGGTGATGATCTCAGTTTGAAAAAGGTTTGGTGGAATTAGTGAACATGATCATTTGTGGTTATAGTCTTTCCAAGGTGAAATGGTGGAAGTTCAAGTTGTGGATTTGATGAATGATTAGTCTAAGTGATGATCATTTAGGATGAGATATGAGATATATTCGGTGGAAACTAGACAAGTTTTATTTTGGTGGATTGTCGATCTTTGAATTGAATGAGTCTTGGTGGACTATTGATATTTGAACTGAATGAATGGTATTATATTTTAGGCTTGAATCTATGTTGCGGTGAATGCATAGTGAATGTCTTTGTTGGACTAAACCAAATGAGTTATTGGTGGTGCTGATTTTGATGGTTCTAGGCTTGAATTGGTGGTGACTAAGGTATAGGAATGATTCGGCTAAATGGTGTGTTAGATTGGAAATACTTGAGTTTGGATGTTTTCAAAGCTCTAAGATTTTATATGCAAACTACTTTGAAAATCTTAAGGTTGGGACTGAGTTTGATGACTCGCCGATGTGTTGATTTCGGTATTTCAAGAAAGGCTTAGGATTTTGGTATTTCAAAGTTTTTAGTTTCAAAAATCTTTACGACAGGACCAATATTATCGATTTGCTTAACTATGATTTTCAATACTTCAAGAAATGCTTATGGTTTTTGGAGAAAATTATCACCTGTACATTCCAAGTTTTGAACTTCAACCGAGAATCAGATTTTGATTGTGAGCTGTTTTAGAAAATCTCTTGAATTTCATCAAAATTTATGAGTACTGTGACACCATAAAGAAATTTTTTCTATTTCAAAGAATTCTAAACTTTTTATAGAAAATGTTCCAACCCATTGGAGTTGGGATTGAGATTGGAATTTTGCCAATGTACCGATTTAAATTCACAAAGGGTTTTGATAAAGTATTTTATTTCGTGCCGTGATGCAAGTACGACTCAAGGCTTTACATGTGAATTCCGAAAAACATTTGGAAATTTAAACGTGATCATGGATTTTATGAAATTAGTATCATGCTTTGATTTTGTGAATTGGTTTCAACGATATGAGATTTACCTTATTTTCAAAGACTATTATTGTTATATTGTTGTGTCTTTGAAATCCCTATTTTACATTATTTGATATCATGAGGTGGAATTTTCAAGAACTCAAAGGATTTTCCACATTGGTGATTTGAAAACGTTTTGACATGGAAATGACATATGATTTCAAAGCTTGCTGTTGTTGTTGAATGCTTTTGAAAACCTCAGTTTGTATTGTTTGATTTCATGAATGAAGATTCTCAAGCATTCAAAAGAAATTTCAGATGTGGTTATTCTTTTAAAAAACTGTTTATGATGTTGAGATAAATTAAGATGTGTTAAGAGCTTGCATCCTTAACTTTAGAGGAAGTATCAACCCGACCCTAGTTGCATACTCGATCATGAAGCCATCAAAATAGATGAGAAAGTGAGGTATATTAAAGAGCCTATGCTGATATTGGATCGGAAGAAACAAATTCTCAGGACCAAGAGAATTCCATTGGTTAAGATATTATGGCGATATCATGATGTGGAGGAAGCCACATGGGAGAGTAAAAGTGAGATGAGGGAAAAGTACTCTCACTTATTTCAAGAGACATAGGACATGTCTAATTTCGAGGACGAAATTCTCTAAGGAGAGGAGAGTTGTGGCATCCCAAAATTCAAAGCCAAGCCATGAGGTGTGTTAAAGTTCCTAATTAGGTGATAAAAATTTCCATGGCTTATGCTTTAGCCATTAGTCTTTAATTAGATGATTTGTGCATATGATTGTGAAAATTTAAATTTGATAGATTAATCATTTATGCTTGGCCATGTACTTTATAAATTAAATTTCAATGAACAAGATGTCCCAAGACTTTGGCCAAGATGAAAATGGAAATTTAAAAATATTTATAGAAGGAATTCAAAAAAAAAAGAAGGGGAAAAGGGGTTAATTTTCGAATGGGCCTTAAGCCCATTTGGCCTAAGCTTGATGGGCCAAGCTAGTCGGCCCAAGAGGGAGTTCGACCGGCCCATTAAGGCCCAAAGGAAGAGGTGGCCGGCCCATGCATGGATCAAGACAAGTGGCGCAAAGAAGGGCATGCATTGGCCTAGACTAGGATGACATGCATTGGTCCATTTAGGTGGCAAGCAATGATGAGAAGATGGGGATATAAAAAGAGAGAGAGAAAGGAGAGTGGCGGTTTTTGCTCCATTCGGCCAGAGAGAGTGAGAGAGAGAGAGAGATGCGAGAGAGAGGAGGAGGCCGAGAGAGAGGAGGAGAAGGAATCGCTGTTCGTTCGCCGTCCGATCGCCGTGTCCCGCCGTGATCGTCGCCGGTGCTCATCTTGCCGTTCGTGAGGTCTAGAGGCAAGTTGGGAATCCACTTTCTACTCTTGCACCAATGTTTTGCATGACTGTTCTTGTTCAGTTTGGAGTCAGAAACTTGTTTGAGCTTGCATGTGTATTTAGAGTCCGATTTTGGCTTCGATTTCTTCATGAAATTTGTATCTAATATCTTGAACTATAGCATACTGAAATTTCGTGGAAAATGATGGAGATTTAAGGGGTCAAACTCTCATCCTACGGAGATGCTAGATCTGGAATATTTTCGTATGAACTGTTTGAGTCAGAATGTTGTGAGAGCTTGAATGCATGTTTAGAGTTCGGTTTTGGCTGTGATATCTTCATAAGAGTTGTAGCTAACATCTTGAACTACAACATACTGAAATTTCGTGGAAAATGATGGAGGTATGAGGGGTTAAAGTCCTATTCTACGGAGACCCCAGATCTGTGAAGTTTTCACTGACCTCTTGTTGGATTCTTGTTTGCATGTTGATTTCTGTTGAATATTTGACTTTGATGTCTTCATGAAAGTTGTAGGTAACACTTTAAACTACAACATACTCAAATTTGAAGCAAAAAGAACAAGTATAGCTTGGTGAATCGGCTAGATCTTGGAAACGATGGTTCTGGTGAAGTATTCCGAGACACCCGAGACTTCATGGACTTAAATGGTGACCATAATTTGGTTATTTGACCTAGATCTCTTCATGAAACTTGTAAAGGACACCTTGGTACATAACATACTCAAATTTCAGAGGAAACGAAAGAGAATAGATGGGTGAAATCTTAATATTTCGGAGATGTGTATTCTGGACGACGCGGTAGTGGTTCCAGAAGTTTCGTGGGGTTGTATAAATTAATATAAAAAGAATTTGGCTTAGAGTTCTTCATGAAAAATGCACGAAAATGTCTTGGCTATCACCCTGTAAAATTTCGTAATTTTTGGAGGCCATATGAGTATTTTAATCGAATTTATTTGGAAACTGTGCATTCTGGTCATTATCCGAATATCATGTGCTATTTTGTGGAAATTGTGAAATTATGTGAAATTCAATTTGGCCATGAATTTTGTATGAAATTGTCATCCTATTGGTTTGTTTAGTGATTGTTTGAATATTATGATTTTGGGAAAATCATAGATATTAAATTTAATATTTATTTATGAAAATTAATATAATAATAATAAAATAATAAAATAATAATAAAATAAAAAGGGATTATTTTATTGGCCATGAATTCCATTGAATTTATTATGCATTGTTATATGACATTGGTGTATGTATGATCATAAATTGTGATGCATGTGTGAATCATATGCCATGTAATAATGAGATTAAAAGGATGGTGAATGTGGAAAATGATATGTGAGTAAGAGGTTGTGATGGTGGATGATGCCGGTGGCCTAGTGGCGTAATTCCAGAGATTCCCCAGGAGTGTCGGGATGCCCGGTGGTATACGGTACGTAATTCCAGGGGAGGCCTGGTGGTATGTCGGTACATAATTCCGAAAGCCCTGTCGGAGGTCTTTGTCCGAAGGGAATGCCTCACGATGCCAGGATTTGGGTGCGAGATGCCCGGCTAGAAGGGTAAAGGCCGGATGTCCGGTTGTATCTTGGATACATGCCCGGAGGTTCCTCGTGATGCTAGTTGGAATGCGAGATGCCCGGAATGTGGGGGGCCGGATGCCCGGTTGTATCTTGGATACATGCCCGGAGGTTTTTCTCGCATGAGATGCGAGTGTAAAATATGAGATAAAATTGATGAATCAGGAAGGGTGATGTGGTGATCAAATTTAAAGATAAAGATGAAAATTAACTCATGGCATGATATGGTATGATATGATATGATGATATGCATGATATGCATGATGATATGCATGATGATGATGATATGTGATGTGATATGATGATCACCCATGGTATGATATGCATGATGATATGCATGATGATGATGATGATGATATGTGATGTGATATGATGATCACCCATGGTATGATATGCATGATGATATGCATGATGATGATGATGATATGTGATGTGATATGATGATCACCCATGGTATGATATGCATGATGATATGCATGATGATGATGATGATGATGATGATGATGATGATGATGATGATGATGATGATGATGATATGTGATGTGATTGATGATCACCCATGGTATGATATGCATGATGATATGCATGATGATGAAGATGATGATGATATGTGATGTGATTTGATGATTGCCCATGGTATGATAATGATGATGCATGGTGATGATGATATGATGATCATCCATGTGATGATGTCATGATGATGATGACATGTATGATATAATGATATGATGATTATGATGATGACATATGATGATATGATATGCATGATGATAAGGCATGATGATGCATGATAGTATTACGCATGGCTGCAAGGTAAGTTACGCCTGCAATGCATGTATGATTTGTATGATGCATTGAGTGGTTATTGGATTCCTTTACCTGCTGAGTGGTTGTACTCACCCCTTTTGGGGACCAACATTTCAGATTAGTAGATGGTTTGAGCGGTTGGATATGACCGCGGGGAGAAGGATAGCAAAGGAGGGAACCTTTGGACGCCGACACTGGTTGATGGACCTTAAGCATACGATTGTGGGAGGAGATGTCGGTCATCTTTTAAAGTATAGCCGAGTATAGAAACATTGGCATTTCGATGTACTGACTAAAGATGTCCATATGCTTTATGTAAATAAACGTGTCCGGCTTTAACTTATATAAGATGTTTAGTAGGTGTGCATCGATTTCTGAATGTAGGGAAGGGAATTGTTGGATATGCTTCCGTTATGTAAATTGCGCAAGGGACCGTTAATAAAAGATGTAAACCCCCATGGTTGTATGGACCCGCTGCAACTAAAAATGGTATCAGAGTGACTTGTTATTTGGGAAAGAAAAAGGAAAAGCGAACTGTGGTGACTCTAGCGGATCGGGGGCCGTCGAGGGGTGCCACAATATTTTATTTTTAAGGACAAGAATTGAGAGATTTTCTTCTACTACTCTTCTGAGGACTTGACCTTATCAAGATTCTCTTTGACGGTCGATTTGACTTATCGAGCGAGATAGCGAATTCTTTCGCTCGTGGCGTCTATAATGTTGGTTGGTTGACACGCGTTCATCAACAGGTCACGTTCATACCGAGGTTGCCAATCACAGGTTTGATTGGAGGTCGAGGTTTGCAATTCACACCATCTGGGTCTTCGTAGAACGATCCTTTCCGCAACGATTCACATCATATCATCGACATACAGAACTAGAAACGCAATTGCGCTCCCACTGACCTTCTTGTATACATAAGGTTCATCCGGGTTTTTGATGAAACCAAACGATTTGGTTACATCATGAAAACGGATGTTCCAACTTCTAGAGGCTTGTTTGAGTCAATAAATGGATCTTTTAAGCTTACACACCTTTCGACTTTCACTATTGGATTCAAAACCCCATGGTTGTTCCATATAGATGTCCTCCTCTAGAAAACCATTTAGAAAAGCTGTTTTGACATCCATCTGAAATATCTCATAATCAAGGTGTACAGCTACAATCTGAATGGATTTTAACATGGTTACAGGTGAGAAAGTTTTGTCATAATTAATTCCTTATTTTTGACGATATCCTTTTGCCACCAGCCGTGCTTTGTAAGTTCCAACACAACCATCAGCGTTCATCTTCCTTTTGAAGATCCATTTATAGCCAATTGGTACAATACCATTAGGCATGTCAACTAAAGTTTAAACATCATTGGAATACATTTAATCCATTTCAGATTTCATAGCTTCTAGCCATTTACTAGAATCGATGTCCGACATTGCCTCCTCATAGGTGTTAGGATCACTAGGTTGGTCATTATCATTCACAATAAATAATGGTTCTATATGTTCAATCGAGTATCCATAACGAGTAGAGGGATGAGACGTTCTCGCACTCTTCCTAAGAGGTTGTGTATTAGAAGCTCCCATTGAATCAGAGATCGGTATCTGAACAAGATAGTTTGGTACTTCATTATTTCCTTCTTGTAAGACTATTTTTCATCCAACGCCACCTTCCTGAACGAACTCATTCTCCAGGAAAGAAGCATGCCTACTGAGCAAAATTCTTTTTTCAGAGTGAAAATAGAAATAGTATCCAAGAGTCTCATTTGGATATCCAGTGAAACGACCTTGTTCAAATCTAGCCTCCAATTTTTCACTTCCAACCCCAAATCTTAATATGATTAAGACTTGGTTTCCTACTATACCATATCTCATAAGGCATAGTTGGAATAGATTTGGACGGCATTCTATTCGGTACTCTATTCAGTATATATGTAGCTGTCTCAAGGGCATATCCCCAAAGGGATATAGGCAAGTCGGTGTAACTCATCATAGATCGCACCATATTTGATAAAGTGCGATTTCTTCGTTCGGATACACCATTGTACTCTAGAGTCCCAAGAGATGTCTATTGTGATAAAATATCATTGTCTTTAAGATAGTCAAGGAACTCAGTACTAAGGTATTCACCTCCTCGATTAGATTGAAGAGCCTTAATACACTTTCCTGTTTGTTTCTAAACTTCAGCTCTGAATTTCTTGAACTTTTCAAAAGATTCAGATTTATACTTCATTAAGTATAGTAAACATACCATGACTGCTCATCAATGAAGGTGATGAAGTAAGAATAATCACCTCTAGCGGTTTCATTAATTGGTCCACATATATTTGTATGCATCAATCCTAATATGTCGGCGGCTCGCGCATTATGTCCCACAAAGGGCGCTTTGGTCATTTTTCCTAGAAGACATGCCTCACAAGTCGGGTATGACTCAAACATGGACAAATTAATGTATCCATCATTACTCAACTTGTTGAATCTATCTTCTCCAATATGACCTAATCGAAGATGGCAAACATACTTCGGATTTGGACTATCTCTAGGGCATTTATTAGTTATGGCATTTATATAAATTTTATTTTGCTTATTGACACTGGTAATCACATTACCGGACATCGTAATGGTATATAGATTATTGGTTAACAAGCCAGAACCAACATATCTTTTATTATGATAAATAGAACATACGTCATTAGCAAAAGAAAATTCATAATTCTCTTTGTTCAAATGAGGTATAGAGATGATGTTCCTAACAGCATTTTCATAATGCAAACAATTTATCAAAACCAATACATGTCCATAAGGCAAACATAAACAGAAAGTCCCCACAGCTAATGCAGCAACTCTTGCTCCATTGGCAAGTGTCAGGACAATTTCATTTTGCCCCAATATCCTGTTTATTTCTAGATTCTGCAATGACATACAAATATGTGAAGTTGCATTAGAATCTAGAACCCATAAGCTGGATTCAACACTAACCATAAGATTAGTTTCAATAAGCATAAACACCATACCTTCATAAGGTTGGTCTGTAAGCTTGACTTTCAAGCTTATGATGTACTTCTTATAGTTCCTCCTCTAGTGCCCCTAGACACCACAGTAATGACAGTTCCCTTTTTCAACCTCGGGCTTTGATTGCACAATAGGTTTGATAGGCCATTTCCATTAGTTTTTCTTCAAAACAGTCTTACTTTTTGAAGAAGAAGCCTTAACCATAGCCACTACATTGGGCCTCGTGTTGTACATTTCTTTTTTATAAACTACCAGTATGTTATGTGACTCAATAAGAGTTTTTCATCGTATGAATGTGGAAGTTTTGGACAAAACCAAAGAAGGAATCGAGTAAAGATTAGAGGATCAAATTCATAGCTAACTTGTTGTCCATAACAAGATTTAGCCTAGCCAACTCTTTAATGTGCCAGATCATTTTCAAAACATGATCATTAACTGATGATCCTTTAGCCATCTTCATATGGTATAATGCCTTAGATATCTCATATCTAGAGGTTCGACCATTCTCATCAAAGTATTCCTTTAAGTGTAAGATGATTGACCTAGCATTTTCCATAGTTTCATACTTCTTCTGCAATTCATTATTCATCGAAGCAAGCATTTATGACCTAACTTTTAAGTCATCATCACGCCACTTATCATAAGCAATACGCTCCTCTTAGGTCCCACCCTGAGGAAAAGAGTTTGGCATCTTTTCATCAAATACATACCTGATTTTCTCCGAATTGAGAACAATTCTCAAATTCCTCACCCAGTTAGTGAAATTAGGTCTAGTCAAACAATTCTTGTCAAGCGAGTGGATTTGTGGTTACCATTTTCAGAGTATTAATATTTCTATGCAGAAAATATATTGTTAGTCGTTGTATTTCAAAATAACTATTTCATTTTGGCCTTTAAACGAAATAGATCCTCCCACTAAATTTATGTTTGAATCCCATACTCCTTAAATGAGAAATGGTAATCTTTTCTTGGGTAAAGATTACTAGTGGTGATTGGAGTCCTATTAGTTCAAAGCACACCTCACCTGACAATTATTGGTGTCCTATGAACTTAGTGAGTGAATCAACTTATTTAACGCATCATATGCGAGTCCCAATCATAACTTCGGTCTCTAGACCATGAAAACCTCACCTAACAGTTATTGGCATCATGATCATAGTTAAGTCTAGCCCATCATCTCATGCAAGTATTGAAAGCACACGATCCCCTCATCTGACAATTATTGGAAATCATTCAGCTTTAACCCCACAACATCACATGCATAATAGAGTGGTCTAATATTATGAATGGCAATTAACCCCTATGTATCCATAACAAGTCAATCAACCACTATAATGTTGGATCAAACCACGATGATGGAAGGCCATGAGTCTGAAACCCATCAACTTAATATTATTAATAAGGAGGTTTGAGTCATTATTAATGGTCTCACTTAACACATTAACCAGTTTAACATGCATAATAACATAAACAAAATAAATAAATAGATATCAAATGCATAGTTATTTATCCTACGTGGTGATTATGGAGCTATGGCTCAATGGGTCTTGAGCCAATGAGCCCCATTTAGCCATTTTAATGTTTTAATAATAGAGACCATCGATCATATTAATTAGGGATTTTTCCATGATCACCACCCTTCCTTACAAGCCATAAATTCATAATTTAAAGCTCTGGAAGGCACAACCAAAATTACGTATAAAATCAAATTCATGGCCAAGCAACGGAAGCCACATCAAGAGATCAAAACCGGTGAAACAAATTTCACAAGTGTGATTACAAGCAATAGCTGCATTGTCGCCTCTAAATTGATATTTGTGAATCATTTTGTAGAAGATAAACACAAAATATAGCAAATTATAGATTTTTTGTTCAAAATTGATTTAGTTCCAATTTTTGCTCAGTTGATTAAATTTATCATATAAATTAATCAACTTCTATAGGCCATGCAAGAGCAAGTGATTCTCTTAACCAAAGTGAATTGGCCATTAGAACGCAAAAATAAATATGAACCAAAATCAATTAAACAAACGAAAACGCCTAAGGATTCGCTCTGATACCATTGTTGGGATTCTAAGGAGCATGGATAGGCTAAATAAACAGAAACGCAGTGGAAGTAAAGATAAAATTCTACTATACATGTTCCTCTAAAGACGTTCGTGCGTTTTAATCAAAAATCATAATATCAAATGGGGTTTTAAGGATAACCTCTTGAAGCACGCTTTAAACAACTTGATTAAGATGTTCTTCAGTTCGAGCCCCACAAATGTTGGGCCTCTAGTTCAGACACACCACCAACGCACCTCAAATGAAAAAGAGCTTGCATGTAATCACCATTGTAATTGTGCTAGCAATCGTGTGGAGACAATCCTCTGCACATGGTTAGCAACAATTTGCTAACCATATAGTTCTCTCTTTGAACTTTCTCTCTTTCTCTTAACATAACCCACTCACCCTTTCTATGCTCTATTTATAATGCCCTAGTGAAGTCAACATTTAACTTCCTCTAGAAGCTAGTCTTTAACCTTCCAAAGAAGTTATTGACTACCTCTGTCATGCCCCAAACCTCAAACGCGCGCATATCCCTCGGTCGTTGACTAAATTGCAATGTTTCCAGGACACGTCGCCGACCCAAATGATTATGCACATGCAGAAGCGTACAAACTAATCCTCTGACAAAAACACACGTGGGATAGAAAATTAGGACAACCAATTTCAAATCAAACGCACTTTTAAAAACCACAATCTGGTTTACAAACAGAGGCCAACTCTAGGGTCCAAGTACAAGAAGTCTATCTCCAAAAAGAACTTCAAGCCACCCATGCTGTCACGCCCTGATCCTCGAGCACGTGCCCATCTCTCGGCGGTCAATCAAATATGCAACGTTCAAAGGATGCATCACCAACCCATTCATTTTAATGCACATGTGGAAGCGTATAATAAAACCCTTCACAATAATTAATACATGATAGGAAAGCAAGAACCAAACTCATTCACAACCAAACATACTTTCATATATATATACACACCCGAGTTTATACACATAAAAGTCAGCCTACAAAAGGATTAGTCCACCAAAAAGGAACAGTCCTATGACCACTAGTCAAACACGTTCGCCGATCCTTCTGACTCCACAGGCTCCGGGGGCGTCGGGTCCTCTACCATGCCATCGGGAGGGTCAGCTACATTCTCACCTAGGATGGCCTCAACTACCACATAGGAATATCAAAACCCCTAAGGGGACCCACCTTGAAACCATTGGGTCCAAAGCAAAGCCACGCTCTAAATCGATGAGGCACTCTACGATAGATGTCCTCATTGACCCAGACGGTAGTCCTCACAAGCTCATAGATCTAATGACCTCCTGGATCGGGATATCTAGAAACCTGCTCGGTAATCCTCATAGGTAGACCATAACGTTTCGAAGGAATCGCCATCTACGGACCTGAAAATTATTTAGTCCATGACGGGGTGAGACATTGTCTCAGCAAGTTCACCCCCTAAAGAGTGGCCTAGCCACACAATACAGAGGACTTACCTCGCCTCAATTATTTCTTGCAGGTTAACACAGTTCAAATTACTCAACATATGCAGTAATAGAATTCAAACAACTAGAATGCCAACACTTTCACATATGAAACAACCAATGGGGTCTTGGTTATAAGACCAAATCATTATGACACGTCCTATACCATGCCACACAATTTTATCCCATAATCCGACGCATCAATAACACTTAGCATGCATTCCATTTGTTAATCATGGCCACACACGGGCACGGTCTACTCGAAATTCAACGGTCTACTAGCGTAGCCAGGCATCGTCTCACCACCTTTAAGCATGGCTTCATCATTATGTCGACGGCATTCCCGAAGGAGCATCAGTCCAGAATCTACTACGACGGGCATTCGTTGTGTGGGGCATCCCATATAGGGGCATGTCCAGCTCAATAGCTCAGGACGAGTTCTCTTAACCAACACATAACCATTCAAACCAGAAAAACTAATACCTTCTTTTTTCAAACCCCACTATTTGATATAATACTTAAAAATCCATTTTCGGTGTCAAAACCCGACACCCGGGATTTTCTAAATTAATTCCATACTTTTCATAATCATCACTCAATTTGCAATATCAAACAATCAATTGCATAATCTGAACACACCACAGAAATCAGCATGGACTTCTATCGAGTGGCTCTCCCATTATAATTCCCGAAAAATATTAATTAGTTATTAATTAAATAAATTTAGAAAATTAAATTAATTTATTTATAAAAATAATATAATTCAATAATATTTAATTTAAATAAATGATTAATTAAATGAAAGAATTAATTAAAAGTCTAATCATGCTTACACTAATCTAATCATAGAATTAAACTAATTAATCCAACCCTTAATCTAATTAACATTTAAATTAACTAATCTAACCACCTAAACATGCTTAGACTAATCTAAACACCCCTTAAGCATCATTAACTCCTTAAGCGGAGATTAGTGAATAAACTCACTGGATTAATGTTCCGGTGAGTCCACGGCAGTGACAATGCCAAGGTAGGTGACAATCCTCCTAGCGGCGACACCAAGCGAGGCTAGGAAGGACTCGAAAATGGGCCTTGAAGTTTTTAAAACATTGCTAATTTTTGCGTCTAATCTTGGCTGAACTGCAGAGAAGAAACCAGCAACTACAATGGTAAAAACGGGTTGATCAAAGCTTCGACGAGTGGGTGGTCGGCAACTGATGGCACTCGGGGGTCAAGGGGGACTTGCTGGTGGTTGGTACAGGTGGAGGAAGGGTCGAAATGGGAGAAAAATGAAGAAAATACGAAACAGGCGGACCAGGTAGGCAGACCGATGGACCGGCAATCTGCGGCTTCCGGCTGGCGGACGGGATGGCCGGCGATTCGTTCCGGTGAGCGGTGGGGTGCTCTTGTATTGATTGGGTGTGTTGGAGATGATGGTGGGTGGTGCGTGATCTAATTCACATGGGAAGACAAGTTTTAACTCAGGTTTTTGGAGAAATGTTAGCTGGAGCAAAAACTGGAACAAGGAGAAAACATAGGGGAAATGGGGTCCGGCGGGCATACGACGATGGAGGGGCTAATGCTGGTAGGTTTCTCTGATTTCTTGAAGCTCTTTAAAAGGCTCAACAATGGAGAAAGCCAATATTCAAGGAGGAAGAAGGGCTGTTGAAGAGGGGGACCACAAATGGCCTTTTTAGGCTTCCAACACTTGTCTTTCTCTCCCTTGGCTTGCCCCCACCACTCCTCAGCCATCCACAGCCCACTCTCTCTCCTCAATCTTCCCTAGGAAGCTTCTCTTGGTGGCTGAAATGTTGCCCCCCCCCCCTTGGCTACGAATTTGTGGCATTTGTTCATCAAATACATATGATTCCCCTTTAATTCTATTTAATTCCAAGACAATTCAATTCAATTGAAGTCCAAACAATTCAGCCAAGGTGTCCACACTTATTCCATGATTTTTCCTCATCAATTGAACCAACTTGACTACCAAGGGTGCGCTAAAAAACAGTCCCTCGAACTTTCCCAATCCAATTTCGCCAAATCTAGACTTTTCACTGAAAATCTCGTTTTGCAGAAAAATCTTCAGAGGATGAGTTGACGTTCCTAAAATGATTTGTGACATGATAGAATTTTCAATTTCTGAAAGTGGGTTCAATTTCTCGTTTAATTTCAATATGGAGCGATTTTAGCGCGTCCTAATTTACCGGGTAGTTTTTAGGAATTTTTCGTGCAATTAACCTGTGGTTGATTATTTTCAAGCCACAAAGTACATCTTTGACTCATTGGTGACTATCGATTGTCGTGAAAATCTCGAGGTTTCAAATACGGACACAGGGTACCAAAACGATAGAGAAATCAATCTAGTGCCGATCGACAAGAATTGCGTAATTAGATGGAATCACCCACACTTAATCACATGGCTTTGTCAAGTCAACCTATCTCTGGTCTCTAATCAGTCTGTGCTGTAATGACCCTTGCAGAGTTGCACAATCGAGCAGTTGATTCTTGTTCGAATTCTCAAGTCTACTGCGTTTAGATTCCTTAACGGCTTCACTTAATAGACTAGTTATCCCGTGAGTGATCAACTCAGGGAAAACAACTATAGGCGCATCAATGAAAAGCCTGACTCATTCAATTGAAAACATAATTGGAAAATTAGGATGTCAAAACGCTTCCTCTCTTATAAAAATTTCATCCTCAAAATTTAAACCATTACAATTTCTTTAAAAAAAATGTGGGGGTATAATCGTCTCATCGACTCTTCACTTTCACAGGTTGCTCCTTCAGTGCCGTGGTGTTGCTAGACTGCTTTAACCAACGGGATTGTCTTGGAGCGCAGAACGTGCTCCTTGTGATCCACAATCTGAATCGGTCTTTCCACGTACGACATCCTGTCGTCCACGTCTAATTCCTCAAAATTCAGCATGTGGGTCAGGTCATGTTCATACTTGCTCAATATCAATACATGAAAGACGTCATGCACTTGTGCCAATCTTGGCAACAATGCGAGATGATACGCTAGAGTCCTTATTTTTTCCAAAATCTCAAAGGGACCTATGTACCTCGGACTCAGCTTTCCCTTATCGCCAAAGCGCAAAGTACCCCTCATTAGTGACACCTTCAGGAAGACATGCTCACCAACTTGGAATTCCAGTGGTCTTTGACGCTTATCTGCGTAGCTTTTCTGGCGGCTCGGAACCTTAGTGTTCCATCTTCAGAAATCTGAAAGTCGGGTTTTCTCTTTTCTACGTCTACTTGCACGATTTTCTCAACATCTGGGTCGGTCGGTAGAAGTGTCTTGATTTTGATATGCACTTCCGGCTTAATTCTAAGGGTGGCCATAAGATTTGAAATGTGGCCTACCTCAAATTTGAAAACTGAATCTCGTGCCTTCTCAAGTAAAGTCCATTCCTTTAGTACCATATGTGCAACTAAAGACTTTCGACTCAGTGCATCTGCAATCTTGTTCGCCTTTCCAGGGTGATACAGAATATCACAATCATAGTCCTTCAAGAGTTCCATCTAGCAACGCTATCTCATATTCAACTCCTTCTGAGAGAAGAGATACTTGAGACTTTGATGGTCAGTGAAAATTTGGAACCTTTCTTCACACAAACAATGTCTCCAAATCTTCAAAGCGAAAATGATCGCTATGAGTTCTAAGTCATGCGTCGAGTAATTCGGTTCATGAGGATTCTGGGAACTTCGAGACCGAGATATCTAGAAACCTGCTCGGAAATCCTCATAAGTAGACCATAACGCTCCCGAGGAATCGCCATCTACAGACCTGAAAATCATTTAGCCCACGATGGGGTGAGACATTGTCTCACCCCCTAAACCCCTATTAGGAAGGAAATACACTCAAGAGTGGCCTAGCCACACAATACAGAGGACTTACCTCGCCTTAGTTCCTTCCTGCAGGTTAACACAGCTCATAATACTCAAGCGTATGCAATAATAGAATTCAAATAACTGGAACACCAACACTTTCACACATCAAACAACCACAGGGGTCTTGATTATAAGACCAAATTGTTATGACACGTTCCATACCATGCCACACAATTTCGTCCCATAATCTGACGCAATTAGATGGAATCACCTACACTTAATCACATGGTTCTGTCGAGTCAACCTATCTGTGGTCTCTAATTGGTCTGTGCTGTAAGGACCCTTGTAGATTTGCACAGTCAAGCAGTTAATTCCTGTTTGAATTCTCCAGTCTACTACGTTTAGATTCCTTAATGGCTTCACCTCTTAGACTATTTTTTCCCGTGAGCGATCAGCTCAAGGAAAAGAACTATAGGCGCATCGATGAAAAGCCTAACTTATTCAATTGAAAACATAATTGGAAAATCAGGATGTCACAACTCTTCCCCTCTTATAAAAATTTCGTCCTCGAAATTTAAACCATTACAATTCCTTAAATAAAAAGGTAGGGGTACATTCGTCTCATCGACTCTTCACTTTCCCAAGTTGCTCCTTCAGTGTTGTAGTGTTGTCAGACCACTTTAACCAACGGGATTATCTTGGTGCGCAGAACCTGCTCCTTGCGATCCACAATCTGAACCGATCTTTCCACGTACGACACCTTGTCATCCACGTATAATTCCTCAAAATTCAGCATGTGGGTCAGGTCGGGTTGATACTTCCTCAACATTGACACATGAAAGACGTCATGCACTTATGCCTATCTTGGCGGCAATGTAAGATGATACGCTAGAGTCCCTATCCTTTCGAAAATGTCAAAGGGACCTACGTACCTCGAACTCAGCTTTCCCTTCTTGCCAAAGCATGAAGTACCCCTCATTGGTGGCACCTTTAGGAAGACGTGCTCATCGGCTTGGAATTCCAATGGTCTCCGACGCTTATCTGCGTAGCTTTTCTGGGGGCGCTAAGCAGTCTTTAATTTGTGTCTCATGACGACAACTGCATCATTTGTTTGCTGGACTAACTCTGGGCCTGAGATCTTTCATTCTTCGACTTCATCTCAACATACTAGCATTCTGCACGTTCTGCCATACAACGCTTCGAAAGGAGCCATCTGAATGCTCTGTGGGTAGTTGTCGTTGTAGGCGAACTCAACGAGATGAAGATGCTCTATGGGCAGTTTCCCTTGAAATCCAATATACAAGCTCGCAACATGCCTTCAAGGGTTTGAATCGTCCTCTCAGACTAGCCATCCATCTGTGGATGAAATGTTGTACTGTACTATAGCTTTGTTCCTAAGGAAGCCTGTAAACTCTTCCCAAAAGCGGCTATGAACCTCGGGTCTCAGTCTGATGTAATCGTCACCGGCACTCCATGCAGACGAACTATCTAACACACATACAACTCTGCATGCTTGTGCAAATCAAGGTCCTTTCGTACTGCAATGAAGTGAGCCGACTTCATCAGTTTGTCGACCACTACCCAAATGGAATCATTACATCCCTGACTCCTTGGTAAGCCTGTCACAAAATCCATTATGATGTGTTTCCATTTCCACTCAGGAATCTCAAGAGGTTGTCGAAGTCCTTCCGGCTTACAGTGCTGTGCTTTCGCTTGCTGACACGTCAGACACTTGGCGACATGCTTGGTGATGTCCACCATCATACCGGACCACTAATAATGTTGATGGAGATTCTAGCACATCTTTGTACTGCCAGGATGAATGTTATAACTACTACGATGTGCTTCTAACATGATCTCCTCGTTAAGCGTTGCATCATCAATTACACACAATCGTCCTCAGAACCTTAGTGTTCCATCTTCAGAAATATAAAAGTCAGGTTTTCTCTTTTCAGCATCCGCTTGCCCGATTTTTTGAACATTCGGATCTATCGGCTGAAGTGTCTTGATTCTGATATTAACTTCCAGCACAATCATAAGGGTGGCCATAAGATCTGAAAGGTGGCCTACCTCAAATTTGAAAACCAAATGTCGTGCTTTCTCAAGTAAAGTCCATTCCTTGAGTACCATATGTGCAACCGAAGACTTCCGACTCGGTGCATCTGCGACCTTGTTCGTCTTTCCATGGTGATACAGAATATCACGATCATAGTCCTTAAGGAGTTCCGTCCAGCGCCGCTGTCTCATATTCAACTTTAGAGCGAAAATGATCGCTGCGTGTTCTAAGTCATGTGTCGGGTAATTTGGCTCATGAGGACTCAACTGACGGGATGCATATGCAATAACCTTACAATGCTGCATCAACGCGCAGCCCAATCTTCTAAACGATGCATCACTTTAGATCTCGTATCCTCCAAGACTAGATGGAATAGTCAACACGGGTGTGGTAGCCAAGTTCTACTTAAGCTATTGGAAACTACACTCGCAATTATCTGTCCACACAAAATTTTCTTCCTTCTTCAATAGTAGAGTCAACAGCAATGCTAAAGCTGAAAACCGTTCCACAAACCATCTGTAATACCTTGCTAAATCTAGAAAGCTTGTGATCTCTGTCACTGTGGTCGGTCTCGGCCAGTTAATCACTGCTTTTGTCTTGGACGGGTCCACGGAGATTCCTTCTACTGAAATCATGTGACCTAGGAATGCCACTCGAGTTAACCAAAACCCACACTTGCTAAACTTGGCATAGAGCTAATGATTCCTCAGAGTCTGAGGCACTATCCCTAAGTGTCTTTCATGCTCCTCTGGACTTCTCGAGTACACCAAGATATCGTCAATGAACACGATCACAGACTGATCCTGATACTCTTTCAACACTCTATTCATCAAATCCATGAAAGTAGCTGGGGTGTTCATTAGATGAAACGACATTATGGTGAACTCATAATGGCCTTATCGAGTACGAATTGCTGACTTCGGTATATCCTCCTTTCTGATCCTCAGTTGATGATACCTTCTCCTCAAGTCGATCTTTGAAAATATCGATGCTCCTTGAAGCTAATCAAACAAGTCATCAATCATCGGCAGTGGATATTTGTTGTTGATCGTCACCTGATTGAGTTGACGATAGTCGATGCATATGCACAACGCACCATCTTTCTTCGTCACAGACAAAACTAGTGCTCCTCATGGTGATGCACTGGGACGTACGAATCATTTATTCAACAACTCCTGCATCTGCACCTTTGGTTGTTTTAACTTTGACAAAGCCATCCGGTAAGGAGCCTTAGAGATTACGTTTGTCCCAGGGACAAACTCATTCACAAACTCGATCTCTCTTTGTAGTGGTAGACCTAGCAATTCCTTTGGAAACACGTCTGGAAACTCTTGCACCATTGCAATGTCTTCTATCTTCAGCTCCTCAATTGTTGTATCCACGATAGTCGCCAAGTAACCTTGACAACCCCCATCTAACAAATGGCTTGCCTCGAGCGATGAGGTTAAGGTAATCGAGAGTCCTCCTCAACTCCCAATAAACTCGAAGCTCTCACCCTCTAACAGATTAAACTGAATGGCCTTGCGATAGCATTCCATCTTAGCTCGTTGCTTGGTGACCCAGTCCATGCCAATAATCACATCAAACTCATACATGGCTAGGACTATCAAGTTTATCTTCCCCTCTCCCTCACCAATCACTAACTTGCAACTAGGACAACCCACAGTAGCTAACACCTTATCTTTTAATGGTGTCGATATGCTAATCCCTGACTCCAACAACTCAGGAATCAATCCTACCAACTTAACATATCGCTCAACTATAACCGAATGAGTTGTACAAGGGTTGAAAGAAGCATAAGCAGCTTGGTCGTTCAACGAGACCGTACTTGTGATCACATTAGGGCATCCTCCGCCTGTCCTTTAGTGATACCGTATGTCTTTCCTTGAGTTAGAGGTTAGATCAATCCACTCTGCGGCGCATTCAGAGGCACTATTCCTCGTCAGTGAAGGCGGCGGTAATTGCTGTTATCCCATCGGTTTACAGGGACAATTCCTAGCTATGTGACCCTGTTGGCCACACTCATAATAAGCACCCGTTCTAGAAGGACACGGGACTGTACCATGTCGTCTTCCATAGAAACGACACATGCCATTCTATCTTGGCGCTGACTTTCCTACCCCACCCTTCTTGTTGGGCGGAACAGGATACCGTCCTCCAGTCATCAGTCTCTTCCCAAGCTGATTCTCATCTCTGTTAGAACCAAACCACAACCTAGATGCGGCGGCTAGTTTGTTCTGGTCTCTCTCGATCATCTGGACCCGTTGATACAGGTCATTGTAGTTCCTCTGGTTGAGTAGTATTAGTGGACTCCTCAGTTCCGATTTGAGTCCACCTTTGAATCTCCTAGCTCGATCTACCAGATCCTCGACAAATCTAGGGGCATATTGCGACAGTTCAGCGAACTTCGCTTCGTACTTATCAACTGTCATAGTACCATGAAGAAGGTGCTGGAAGACCTCAACAAAGACATTCCACTCTAGAACCACACTTTCGGGGAATACCATTCCTCTGGTAGTCATGCACCAAGTGCTTGCAATTCCCTACAACTGATAAGCTACAAGGACGACCTTTGCTATCTCGGTGCACCTCAACAGTGCAAAGGTCTTCTCCACACCTTGAATCCATAGGGCTGCAACTTTGGGATCTCCTGCTCCCGTGAACTTCGGCAAATTTAGTTTCAGAAACTGTTCCACCAACATATGCATAGGCCTCATGACAACCACGTTCCCAGGTAGAATGGCAGTAGGTGTGGCAGCAGCTGCAGCAATAGTGGCGGCAGTAACAGCAGCATCAGCAATAGTTGTAGCAACGGCGGCAATGGCGGCCGCTTGATTCTGGGTCTGCTGGTCTATCTAATTTCCCATTGTCTCTAGCACATGCATGATCGCGTCAATTCTGGGATCACTAGGGGCTGCTTTGCCCGCATCGACTAAAGGCGGTGCTGCTTCACTAGCGCTAGCCTCAGCCTGTGCTCTACTCTGAGCACCTCGGGTATCGACCCTCGTCGGCGTCCTACCTCGAGCAACAAGGCCTATCGCCCTCTTCCTAAGAGTCCTCTGCTCCTGGTCACTCATGCTTCAGGCTCTTTATAGACTCCTGTTTTCCAATTCCAACACCAAGTTAGAATTGGAGTGACCACACAAACAAGCTATCAATCAGCTATCAATCACACGCATCAACAAATTAAAAACCTTTTCCTACTAACTATTCCATGACTCATCGCACCTTATCACTCCATACTAAGACCAACTCTGATATCACTAAATGGGGGGGATGTCACACCTCGAACCTCAAGCGCGTGCCCATCCCTCGGTGGTCGATCAAATGTGCAACGTTCCTAGGATGCATCACCAACCCTTTCATTTTAATGCACATGCATAAGTGTATAATAAAACCCTTGACAATTATTAATACGGGATAGGAAAGTAGGAACTAAACTCAGTCACAACCAAACATACATTCATATATATATATATATATATATATACACACAAACACACACCCGAGTTCATACACACAAAAGTCAGCCTACAAAAAGATCGATCCTCCAAAAAGGAACAGTCCTATGACCACTAGTTAGACATGTTCGCCGATCCTTCTGACCCCACAAGCTCCGGGGAAGTTGGGTCCTCTACTACGCCATTAGGAGGGTCAGCTAAATTCTCACCTAGAATGGCCTCCACTACCGCAATAGGAATATCAAAACCCCTAAAGGGACCCACCCTGAAACCATCGGGTTCGAAGCGGAACCACGCTTTGTATCGATGAGGTACCTTATGAAAGATGTCCTCATCGATCCAAATGGTGGTCCTCACAAGCTCATAGATCCAATGACCCCGGGATCGGGATAACTAGCAACCTGCTTGATAATTCTCATAGGTAGACCATAACGCTTCGAATGAATTGCCATCTATGGACCTGAAAATTTAGCCCACGACGGAATGAGATATTGTCTCAGCAAGTTCACCCCAAAACCCCTATTAGGAAGGAAATACACTCAAGAGTGGTTTATTCACAAAATACAGAGGACTTACCTTGTCTCAATTCCTTCCTGCAGGTTAACATAGTTCATATTATTCAAGCATATACAGTAATAGAAATCAAACAAATGGAACGCCAACACTTTCACACATCAAACAACCACAAGAGTCCTAATTATAAGACCCAATCCTTATGACACGTTCCATACCATGCCACACAATTTCATCCTATAATCCGACACAATTAGATGGAATCACCCATACTTAATCACATGGCTTTGTCGAGTCGACCTATCTCTGGTCTCTAATTGGTCTGTGCCATAATGAACCCTGCAGATTTGCACGGTCAAGCAGTCGATTCCTGTTCCGAATCTCAAGTCTACTGTGTTTAGATTCCTTAATGGCTTCACTTGATAGACTAGTTATCCCGTGAGTGATCAGCTCAATGAAAAGATCTATAGGCGCGTCGATGAAAAGCCTGACTCATTCAATTGAAAACAGAATTGAAAAATCAGGATGTCACAACTCTTCCCCACTTATAAAAATTTCATCCTCGAAATTTAAACCATTACAATTCCTTAAACAAAAAGGTGGGGGTACAATCGTCTCATCGACTCTTCACTTTCCCAGGTTGCTCGTTCAGTGCCGTGGTGTTGCGAGACAACTTTAACCAACGAGATCGTCTTTGTGTGCAAAACCTACTCCTTGCGATCCACAATCCGAATCGGTCTTTCCACATACGACACCTTGTCGTCCATGTCTAATTCCTCAAAACTCTGCACGTGGCTCGGGTCAGGTTCATACTTCCTTAACATCGACACGTGAAAGACGTCATGTACTTGCACCAATCTTGGTGGCAATGTAAGACAATACGCTAGAGTCCCTATCCTTTCCAAAATCTCAAAGGGACTTACATACCTCGAACTCAGCTTTCCCTTCTTGCCAAAGCACGAACTACCCCTCATTGGTGTCACCTTCAAGAAGACATGCTCACCAACTTGGAATTCTAATTGTCTTCGACGATCATCCGCGTAGCTTTTCTGGCATCTCTAGGCGATCTTTAATCTGTCTCTAATGATGGCAACTGCATCCACTGACTGCTGGACTAACTCTAGGCCTGAGATCTTTCGTTCTCCAACTTCATCCCAACATACCGGCGTTCTGCATGCTCTGCCATACAACGCTTCGAAAGGAGCCATCTAAATGATCTGCGAGTAGCCGTTGTTGTAGTCGAATTTGACGAGAAGAAGCTGCTCCTCCCAGCTTCCCTTGAAATCCAATATACAAGCTCGTAGCATTCTTTCAAGGGTTTGAATCGTCCTCTCAGGTTGGCCATCCGTCTAAGGATGATATGTTGTGCTGTATTACAGCTTCGTTCCTAAGGCAGCTTGCAAACTCTTCCAAAAAGTGGCTGTGAACCATGAGTCTCGATCTGATGTAATCGTCATCGACACTCCATGCAGATGAACTATTTGATGCACATACAACTCTGCATGCATGTCCAAATCAAGGTCCTTTTGTATTGCATTGAAGTGAGCCGACTTCGTCAGTTTGTAGACCACTACCTAAATGGAATCATTACGTATCTGACTCCTCGGTAAGCCTCTCACAAAATCCATTGTGATGTGTTCCCATTTCCACTCGAGAATCTCAAGAGGTTGTAGAAGTCCTCTTGGCTTATAGTGTTGTGGCTTCGCTTGTCGACACGTCAGACACTTAGCGACATGCTTGGCGATGTCCGCCTTAATACTAGACCACCAATAATGTTGACGCAGATTCTGGTACATCTTTGTACTGCCAGTATGAATGCTATAACTACAAAGATGAGCTTCTGACAAGATCTCCTCCTTAAGCGCTGCATCATCAGGTACACACAATCGTCCTCAGAACCTTAATGTTCTATCTTCAAAAATCTGAAAATCAGGTTTTCTCTTTTCTGCATCTGCTTGCACGATTTTGTGAACATCCGGATCTGACGGCTAAAGTGTCTTGATTCTAATCTGTACTTCTGGCTCAATTTCGAGGGTGGCCACAAGATTTGAAAGGTGAACTACCTCAAATTTGAAAACCAAATCTTACGCCTTCTCAAGTAAAGTCCATTCCTTGAGTACCATATGCACAATTGAAGACTTTCGACTTACGACCCTGTTCGCACTTCCAAGGTGATACAGAATATCACTATCATAGTCCTTCAGGAGTTCCATCCAGTGACGCTGTCTCATATTCAACTCCTTTTGAGAGAATAGATACTCGAGACTTTGATTGTTAGTGAAGATCTGGAACCTTTCTCTGCACAAATAATGTCTCCAAATCTTCAGAGCAAAAATGATCGCTGCAAGTTCTAAGTCATGCGTCGGGTAATTCGGCTCATGAGGCCTCAACTGACGGGATGGGTATGCAACAACCGTACAATGCTACATCAACACGCAACCCAGTCTTCTAAATGATGCATTACTATAGATCTCGTATCCTCCAGGACCAGATGGAATAGTCAACATGGGTGCGGTAGCCAGCTTCTGCTTAAGCTATTGGAAACTACACTTGCACTTATCTATCCACACAAACTTTTCTTCCTTCTTCAGTGGTCGAGTCAACAGTGATGCTAAAGTTGAAAACCCTTCCACAAACCGTCTATAATACATTGCTAAACCCAGAAAACTTCTGATCTCTGTCACTGTAGTCGATCTCGGCCAATTAATCACTGCTTCCATCTTGGACGAGTCCACGGAAATTTCTTCTCCTGAAACCACGTGACCTAGGAACACCACTCGAGTTAACCAAAACTCGCACTTGCTGAACTTGGCATACAGCTGATGATTCCTCAGAGTCTGAAGCACTATCCTTAAGTCTCTTTCATGCTCCTCTGGACTTCTCGAGCACACCAAGATATCGTCGATGAACACGATCACAAACTGATCCAGAAACTCTTTGAACACTATGTTCATCAAATCCATGAAGCTGGGGTGTTTGTCAGACCAAATGGCATTACGGTCAACTTATAATGGCCGTATCGAGTACAAAACGCTGACTTTGGAATATCCTCCTTCCTGATCCTCAGCTGATGATTCCCTATCCTCAAGTCAATCTTTGAAAATATCGACGCTCCTTGAAGCTGATCAAATAAGTCATCAATCCTCGATAGTGGATACTTGTTCTTGATCGTCAACTAATTGAGTTGACGATAGTCGATGCATGAGCACAACGAACCCTCTTTCTTCGTCACGAACAAAACTGGTGCTCCCTAAGGTGATGTACTGGGACGTATGAATCCTTTATCCAACAACTCCTGCATCTGCACCTTCAATTGTTTCAACTCTGACAAAGCCATCCGGTAAGGAGCCTTAGAGATTGGCTCTATCCCAAGGACTAACTCATTCACAAACTCGATCTTTCTTTCTAGCGGTAAACCTAACAATTCCTTTGGAAACACGTCTGGAAACTCTTGTACCACTGCAATATCTTATATTTTCAACTCCTCAACTGTCATATCCATGACAGTCGCCAAGTTACCTTGACAACCCCCGCCTAACAAATGGGTTGCCTCGAGCGATGAGATTAAGATACTTGAGAGTCCTCCTCGACTCCCAATAAACTCAAAGCTCTCGCCCTCTAACAGGTTAAACTGAATCACCTTGCGATAGCATTCCATCTTAGCTCGTTGCTTGGTGAACCAGTCCATGCCAATAATCACATCAAAATCATACTTGGCTAGGACTATCAAGTTTATCTTCCCCTCTCGCTCACCAATCACTAACTTGCAACTAGAACAACCCACCGTAGCTAACACCTTATCTTTTAGTGGTGTTGATATGCTAATTCGTAACTCCAACAACTCAGGAATCAATTGTACTAACTTAACATATCGCTCAGCTATAAACGAATGAATTGCATTAGGGTCGAATAAAGCATAAGGAACTTGGTCGTACAACGAGACCGTACCTGTGATCACATTAGGCGCATCCTCTGCCTGTCCTCTAGTGATAACATACGTCTTTCCTTGAGCTAGAGGTTGAATCAATCCACTCTACAGTGCATTCGGGGGCACTATTCCTCGGTTCTGACCCATCGGTGGTGGCGGCGGTAACTGTTGTTGTCCCATCGGTCTCCAGGGACAATTCCTGGCTATGTGACCCTGTTAGTCACACTCATAACAAGCACCCGTCCTAGAAGGACACAGGGCTATACCATGTCGTCTTTTGTAGAAACGACATACGCCATTCTGTCTTAGCGCTGACTTTCCTATCCCACCATTCCTGTTGGGCGAAATAGGATACCGTCCTCCAGTCATCGGTCTCATCCTAAACCGATTCCCATATCTGTTAGAACCAAACTGCGACCCAGATGCGGCGGCTAGTTCGTTCTGGTCCCTCTCGATCATTTGGACCCATTCATACAAGTCGTTGTAGTTCCTCAAGTTGAGTAGTATCAGTGGACTCCTCAGTTCCAGTCGAAGTCCATCTCTGAATCTCCAGCTCGGTCTACCAGATCCTCGACCAATCTTGGGGCATAGTGCGACAGTTCAGCGAATTTCGCTTCGTACGGATTAACTATCATTGTACCTTAAAGAAGGCGTTGGAATTCTGCCATCTTCAACTCTCTGGTAGTCTCAGAAAAGTACTTACTGTTGAAGACCTCAACAAAGGCGTTCCACTCCAGAACCATACATTCGGGGAATACCATTCCTTACGTGGTCATTTGCCAAGTGCTTGCAAATTCCTGCAACCGATAGGCTGCAAGGACAACATTCTCTATTTCGGTGCACATCAGCAGTGCAAAGGTCTTCTCCATACCCCTAATCCATAGGGCTGTAACTTCGGGATCTCTTGCTCCCGTGAACTTCGTCGGATTTAGCTTCAGAAACTGCTCCATCAACTTATGCATAGGTCTCACGGCAACCACGTTCCCGGGTGGAACGATAGTAGGTGCGGCAGCAGTAATAGCAGCATCAGTAGTAATTGTAACGGTGGCGGTAATGGTGGCCGCTTGATTCTGGGCCTACTGGCCCATTCGATTTCCTATCGTCTCTAGCACCCACATGATCTCGTCGATTCTGGGATCACCAAGGGCTACTTTGCTAGCACCGACTGAAGGTGGTGCTGCTCCACTAGCGTTTACCTCAGCCTGCGCTCCACTCTGAGCACCTCAGGTACCAACCCTCATCGGCGTCCTACCTCAAGCAACTAGGTCTACCGCCCTCTTCCTAGGAGTCCTCTGCTCCTGGTCACTCATGCTACAAGCTCTTTATAGATACCTATTTTCCAATTCCAATACCAAGTTAGAATTGGAGTGACCACATAAACAAGCTATTAATCAGCTATCAATCACATGCATCAGCAAATTGAAAAGCCTTTCCTATGAACTATCCTATGACTCATCGCACCTTATCACTCCATACTGAGACTAGCTCTGATACCACTAAATGGCGGAGTTGTCATGCCCCGATCCTTAAATGCATGCCCATCCCTCGATGGTCGATCAAATATGCGACGTTCCCAAGATGCCTCACCGACCCATTCATTTTAATGCACATGTGGAAGCGTATAATAAAACCCTTGAAAATAATTAATACAGGATAAGTAAGCAGGAACTAAACTCAGTCACAACCAAACATACTTTCATATATATATATACACACACACCCCAATTTATATACACAAAAGTCAGCCTAAAAAAAGATCGGTCCACCAAAAACGAGAAGTCCTATGACCACTAGTCAGACACGTTCGCTGATCCTTCTTACTCCACATGCTTCAGGGACATCAGGTCCTTTACCACGTCATCAAGAGGGTCAGCTACATTCTGACCTAGGATGGCCTCAACTACCGTAGCAGGAATATCAAAACCTCTAAGGGGACCTACCTTGAAACCATTGGGTCTAAAGCAAAACCACGCTTTGAATCGATGAGGCACCCTATGATAGATGTCCTCATTGACCCAGATAGTAGTCCTCACAAGCTCATAGATCCAATGACCTCCGGGATCGGGATATCTAGAAGCTTGCTCGGTAATCCTTATAGGTAGACCATAACGCTCCGGAGGAATCGCGATCTACGGACCTGAAAATTATTTAGCCCATAATGGGGTGAGACATTGTCTCAGCAAGTTCACCCCCTAAACCCTTATGAGAAAGGAAATACACTCAAGAGTGGCCTAGCCACATAATACAAATGACTTACCTCGCCTCAGTTCATTCATGCAAGTTAACACAGTTCATATTACTCAAATGTATGCAGTAATAGAATTCAAACAACTGGAACACCAACACTTTCACATATCAAACAACCACAGGGGTCTTGATTATAAGACCAAATCGTTATGACACGTTCCATACCATGCACACAATTTCACCCCATAATCCGACGCAATTAGATGGAATCACCCACACTTAATCACATGGCTCTGTTGAGTTGACCTATCTCTGGTCTCTAATCGGTCTGTGCCATAATGACCCTTGCAGATTTACACTGTTGTGCAGTCGATTTGTGGCATCCTAGAATTTCATGTCAACCCTTAGATTTGTTATGAGCCATGGATAGGTGATGGAAGCGCCATCAAATTATATTGTAGCCATTTGATCCATGATTTGCAATAGATTAAGGCCGAGCTTTTCAATGGATAATTACTTGATGGGAAAATTCTATTATTGGCCATGTGTTTTATAAGTTAGAGTTTATTGATTCATGATTTCAAGTTTTATGGCCAAGTGAATAAGTGTAATTAGGTATTTATATAAGTGAGATTTATAGTAGATTATTAAAAAAAAAAAAGGAGAGTGGGCCGAAATTCTTAGGCCAAGCCCAGCCCAAAGGCTGGCCCGCGAAGCCCAAAAGGAAGGGGGTTACCGTCGACCATGGGAAGAGAGGAACGGAGGGAGAGGCCCAATCCAAAGGAAGGCCCATCAACTTGCATGGCTAAATCGCCAAGTGGCAAGAGAAGCTTGCCAAGTGTTGTCCCTTTGTAGCCAAGTGTAAGAGCCATGCAAAATCCAATGATTGCAAATCATTGAGGGGGAAAGAAAAGAGGAGAGGCAGATTGGGAGAGGGGGTTTTCGACTGAGAGAGAGAGAGAGAGAGCTATCGTGTGAGAGAAGGAGAGAAAGAGAGGAAGAGAGAAAGGAAAGAGGAGGTTCGTTTGCTGCCGTGTGTGCACCGAGTCCCGCCGTCGAGCTGCCTTGCTGCACCGTGTGTTTGCTATGTTTTACTTGGATTAGAGGCAAGTAGAGTCCATCGATCTACCCATTGCTTGCTGTGTTTGTGTGTGATGAATGGTGAATTTCGGATGTGGTTGAGCTGAGAAATTTCGAAGTTATAGAAGCTGTGTTCTAGCCTAGTATTTTGTTTCTGGAAAAACAGTCCTACCTTTGATGATTTCGTGAGCTGCATGTAATTTTCTAGTGGGAATATCGCTTTGACTTCTTGATGAAAGTTGTAGAGGACTTCTTGGAGAGTAACATATCAAAATTTCAGAAGAAATGAACAATCATAGACTGGTGAAACTATTTTTCTTTGAAGAAGTTAGATCTGGAAATCGTGATGCTGACCTAGTGCGATTCTGTGAATTTTATAAAATTATCCGGTTGAAATTTGATCTCGTGTTCTTAATGAAAGTTGAAGATGACATGTTAACGAGTAATATAATAAAATTTTAGAGGAAATGGATGAGTTTAGGTTGGTGAAACAATCTTTATCCGAAACGGTTAGATCTAGAATTCGATGCCGAGGATTATGGACGGTTATGGTTATTATAGTTTTAATCTATCACGAATTTGATTTCGAGTTCTTCATGAAGTATTTACTTCTGGATTTTTTATATGACATAAAAATTGTAGAATTTTTGGAGCTGATGTAGGCTTTTTACCGAATTTGTGAATGTAACCGTGTATGGCAATATTCCGAAATTTTAAAGACTGTGATGTGTGGACTGTACCGAATTGTATGATGTTCTTTTGATATGGTGTTCATCATGAAATATTTTCCTCTAGATCTTTTATATAACATGTTGAATTTTTAGAATTTATTAAGGCTGTTCACAAATTTTTCAAGAATTATGACCAAAGGAGTGCAATATGTTTTTATTCGAAAATTACTGTAATTTCAAAAATAAATGAATTTGCTCCATGTGATATAATTTCTTGAGTGGTTGATTATGCTGCATATGTGGTGACATTTGGCATGTTATATTACATCAAAAGCTGGTTTAGACCTTCGATATTATTGCAACAAATGCCATGTTGAAATTGAGACACATATGTGAATATAAATTATGAAAATGATGATACTGTCGAAGGTGTGAGCCGACGATGCCTTGGGAGTGTCAGGATGCCCGGAGTGTGGGTGATGGATTCCCCGGGAGTGTCGGGATGCCCCGAGGTGTGTGCCGGAAGCCCTGGAGGTGTGTGCCGGGGCAATTCCTCATGATGCTAGTTGGGATACGAGATGCCCGGGAGGTGTGTGCCGGATGTCCGGAGCCGTGTGCCGGAGGCTCCTCATGATGCCAGGTTGGGTGCGAGCAATAAATTGAGGAATGCAAACATTGGTCCCTGGGAAGAAAAATGATGAGATCTAATTGAAAAATAAAATTGGAAATTAAATCATGCGCATGGATGTGTGCATATGGCATGTGATGAACCTCATTGAAATGCAAGCATGAATTGCATGGCTGCCTGATGATATATGTACAAGTACATGGTGGTATATGCACGTTGGATGGTAATATATGCATGGCTGCCTGATGATATATGTACAAGTGCATGGTGGTATATGCACGTTGCATGGTAATATATGCATGGCTACCTGATGATGTATGTACAAGTGCATGGTGGTATATGCATGTTGTATGGTGATATATGCATGGCTGTATGGTGAGGTATGCTCGAATGAATGGATGATATGTGCTTTATTCGTGATACCTTAATTGTTCTGTCTGATGCATCGTGTAGTTTGGTGGATCTTTACTGCTAAGTGGTTGTACTCACCCCTTTGGGGATTAACATTTTAGATTGAAAGATGCCTCTGCCACCAGTCGCGTGTGGTACTTACTATGGCTTGCCATCTGATATTAAGGTGGAGTGCACAGAGCATTCCTGTGCTAGTGTACCTAGTTTGGTGTTTGTCCGAGTCCATGTCTTGGTTATGTACGATGTGGGTCTTGCTGATGGCCCTGTTGTCCAGGAGTTTTTGTCTGTTCATGTCCGATGTGATGGAGTGATGAGAGGGATGCTGTCGCCGCCTCCAGCCGATGCACCGAGTTGGGTGTGATCGACCGTATGACTGGTGGAGGTTGACACTTTTTGGAATGGCCGACACTAGCTGATGGATAGATGTACATGTCTGATGTATAGTCGGGTTCTTTTTGGGTTTAGCTGAGCTTACTTAAAGTCTTGGCCTTTTGTTGTACCGATTTGTGAAATCCATCTTAGTTATGTAAATAAAAGTGATTCGGCCCTAAAATGCATATATATATAAGAAAGGTTGTAGCTGGTGTGTATTGCATTGTATTGTTTAGTTTGTGTATGGGTTAGGGAGATGATAAGTATGCTTTCGTTATATATGAACTGCACTTGGACCGATCTAAAAGATGTAAACCCCCAGGTTTTTTGGACCCGTTGCAATTGAAGTGGTATCAGAGTGGAATATTATTAGGACAAGTGTCAGGTGAGCGAGTTGTGGCAACCCTAGCGAATTGGGGCGGTGTCGAGGGGTGCCACATGATTCTTGTTCAAATTCTCAAGTCTACTACGTTTAGATTCCTTAACGGCTTCACCCGATAGACTAGTTATCCCGTGAGTGATCAGCTCAAGGAAAAGAACTATAGGCGCGTCGATGAAAAGCCCGACTCATTATATTGAAAACGGAATTGGAAAATTAGGATGTCACAACTCTTCCCCTCTTATAAAAATTTCGTTCTCGAAATTTAAACCATTACAATTCCTTAAATAAAAAGGTGGGGGTACAGTCATCTCATCGACTCTTCACTTTCCCACGTTGCTCCCTCACAGCCATGGTGTTACCACACCACTTTAACCAACGGGATCGTCTTGGTGGGCAAAACCTACTGCTTGCGATCAATAATTTGAACCGGCCTTTCCACGTACGACACCCTGTCGTACACGTCTAATTCCTCAAAATTCAGCGCGTGGGTCGGGTTAGGCTCATCTTCCTTAACATCAACACGTGAAAGACGTCATGCATTTGCGCCAATCTTGGGGGTAATGTAAGACGATACGCTAGAGTGCCTATCCTTTCAAAAATCTCAAAGGGACCTACGTACCTCGAACTCAGCTTTCCCTTCTTGCCAAGGTGCGAAGTACCCCTCATTGGTGACACCTTCAGGAAGACGTGCTCACTAACTTGGAATTCCAATGGTCTCCGACGCCTATCTGCGTCTCTTTTTTGGCGACTCTGAGCGGTCTTTAATCTGTCTATGATGACGACAACCGCGTCCACCGACTACTGGACTAACTTTGGGCCTGTGATCTTTCGTTCTTGGACTTCATCCCAACATACTGGCGTTTTGAACGTTATGCCATACAATGCTTCGAAAGGAGCCATCTGAATGCTCTACGAGTAGTTGTTCTTGTAGGCGAATTCGACGAGATGAAGCTGCTCCTCCCAGCTTCCGTTGAAATCCAATATACAAGCTCACAGCATGCCTTCAAGGGTTTGAATCGTCCTCTCAGATTGGCCATCTGTCTAAGGATGATATGCCGTATCATATTGCAGCTTCGTTCCTAAAGCAACCTGCAAACTCTTCTAAAAAGCAGCTGTAAACCTTGGGTCTCAGTCTGGTGTAATCGTCACTAGCACTCCATGCATACGAACAATTTGGCGCATATACAATTCTGCATGCTTGTCCAAATTAAGGTCTTTTCGTACTGCAATGAAGTGAGCTGACTTTATCAATCTGTCAACCACTACCCAAATGGAATCATTACCTCTCTAACTCCTTGGTAAGCCTGTCACAAAATCCATTGTGATGTGCGCACATTTCCACTCGGGAATCTCAAGAGGTTGTAGAAGTCCTCCCAGCTTACAGTGAACTTCGGCGAATGCAGCTTCAGAAACTATTCCACCAACTTATGCATAGGCCTCATGACAACCACATTTTCAGGTGGAACCTCAGCAGGTGCGGTAGTGGCTGCGGCAGCTGCGGCGGCAATAATAGTAGCTATAGCAGCAGCGGTAATGGTGGTAGCTTCATTCTAGGCCTACTGGTCTGTCCAATTTTCCATCGTCTCTATCACTCGCATGATCCCGTCGATTCTAGGATCACCAGGGCCTACTACCCTAGCACCGACTAGAGGCGGTGCTGCTCCACTAGCGCTGGCCTTAACTTGCACTCTACTCTGAGCACCTCAGGTACCAACCCTCGTCGGCGTCCTACCTTGAGCAATAGGGCCTACCGCCCTATTCATAGGAGTCCTCTACGCTTGGTCACTCATGCTACAAGCTCTTTATAGACACTTGTTTTCCAATTCCAACACCAGGTTAGAATTTGAGTGACCACACACACAAGCTATTAATCACACGCATCAACAAATTAAAAAGCCTTTCCTACTAACTATCCCATGAGTCATCGCACCTTATCACTCCATACTCAAACCAGCTCTGATACCACTATATGGCGGGGATGTCATGCCCCGATCCTCGAGCGCGTGCCCATCTCTCGGTGGTCGATCAAATATGCGACATTCCCAGGATGCATCACCGACCCATTCATTTTAATGCACAAGCGGAAGCGTATAATAAAACCCCTAATGAGATGCCCTAGTTGAGCTAGGATGCCTCGTTCGTTGAACGGGAAGGCTCGGTTGATCCGAGATGCCCTAGTTGATCTAGGATGCTTGGGTCTTGAACCCAAAAGCCTCGGGAAGCTAGCCCTAAGAAACCTCGGTCGAGCTAAGATTCCCTTGACGAGCCAGGAAGCCTAGCAAGAAGCTAGAAGCCCCGATTGAGTCGGGAGGGCTTGGTTGAGCATGATATGTTGATATGTTAATTGATAAGTCAATGGTAGTTTTGGCATGGATGGCATGTGTTTAGATAAAGCATGACATATGATTTGCAATTGATTTGCCATCGACATTGTTTGTGAGTACTGTACTTGCTAGGCTTTGATGATGAGAACTAGGAATTTTACTTACTGAGTTTCCTCAAAACTCATCTTTCATCTTTCAATCTTATAGGCATTGAAGTCTCTCGTCAATTTTGGGAGCTGCAGTCACACTAGAGGAGATAGGATTTCCCTTGGCCTGTGTGGAAAGCTTGTATTGTAATGTAAAAAGTAAAGAGGGCCGTAGAGAAATGACTTGTAAAAGTACTATTATATTATAAATTAGTGTGTTATGTGTAATGTGTGTCTGAGGAGCTGTTCGTTCATGTTTCTGCTTGTGCATCATAACAAGATAAAAAGAATCAGGATGGTGACGAACCTAGGATGTCACGAAAATAACCATTGCTGCTCGTGACCCTAGAGATGGAGTTGGGGTCGTGACAACGGTGGTTAAAGATCGGTCCAATCGGATCGGCGTTGATCCCAAGCAGAATCGGTGACCAACGATGGTTCCGTTGCCACCGAACCCCCTCCGATTTGTTCCTCAAGTTGTCTCCGACCTTTGGACAATCGGAGCTTGGTCGGTCCATCACCGGAACAACTCTAGTGATCCTTTCCTTCATCGGTGCTCGAAGGCCGATCCAGTTGGTCCTTAGGCAGCCCGAGGCATCCTGATTCAATCCTTAAAGGTTAGATTGAAGTTCGTTCATGCTCCAATGACGATCGATTTGTCCGATCGCGTCAAAAACTGACACAAATGTTTGTTTTCTAAACTTGAATCTGATGAAGTGAGGTTAGAATAGCTAACCAAGGCTAGAATTTTCACTTAGGACCTTATTAAATGCTTAGATTCATTGTCAACATGTTATATCATTGATTTGATGATGATATGTGGTTGAATGGTTGATTTGAATGTAAATATGCAATTCTCGAATGTTTGTGATAGGCTTACTATTTAACCTAAATCGAAGCCTTAGATAGCCTTATTTCAACTCGTGACCTTCTAGACTTAGAAAGTACATTTCGAGACCTTCAATTTCATAGATGGCATGGCTCAAACGGCCATCATTTGACACCTACAAATGCTTTGCAATCTACTTGATTATGCATTTTTTTTTGTGCATTTTAGGTTTTGTTCTTAGTTCGCCTTAGAACTTTTCTATTTTTGCCCTGGCTTCAGTGATGAATTTTTAATGAAGTTATCTTCATGGGATGTGTTCCAAATTGTCTTGAGGATGTGTTGACACGGGATTTTTAGTCAATGGCTTCTGATCATGATAAAGCCCGTTTCTTGGCCAAAAAAATACGATCTTTCATTTCTTTCTTTTGCATTGTTGTTTTTAAGCAATTTCTAATTCATTTTCAAGAAAAATATGAAATGTCAAATGGTACGTTCGTGTTGACTTTTAGTCAACCCTAAGTAAAAATTTTGATTTTTCACCCAAAAGATGTCATTTAACTATAATTTCACTTTTATCAAGTCAATTTCTAAAAAATTCAAAGATTTGACCAATAAATCAACATTTTAGGAAAAGTCGACTAAATGGTTAACTTTTGACCAAAAAATTACAAAAATAAAAATTGACTGATAGCACTAAGTCGATCCCATGGAATGACGATGCAAACGAAATTGACCCATCACCCAATCGGGTCAAGTTTACCTACCGCGTGAGGGTGTTGAGAAGAAGGTCGTGATTGATGAGGAGGTCAAACAACTCCTCAAAACACTCAAGATGAGCGAGGCAGAGGTAATAGAGTAGTTGCACAAGATGCTCACTTAGATTTCCTTGTTGGAGCTTTTTAAGTCTTTAAAAAAGCACAAGAATGCCTTCCTCAAAATCTTGAATGAGGCTTATGTGCTTGAAACCATTGGGAAGGTACAGTTGGAGGAGTTTGTGGGTGCCATACTTCTTAGAGATCAAATATTCTTCTTTGAGAAGGATCTTTCTCAACATTTTTATTAGGATTTCGAGGGTACTAGTCAATAATGGTTCTGCGTTAAACATTTATCCTCTATCCACCCTCCATCAGCTAAGAATTGACAGTTGGCCCCATTACCATTACTCAGATATTCCAAGTGCTCAATATACCAAGCAACTTTAGCCTGTTGTTGGGATGTCCTTAGATCTATGCTATAAGGATAATTCCCGCTAGCCTTCATCAAATGATGAAATTCACTGTTGATGGTAAGATTGTGAACATTTGATATGAAAGAGATGTGGAGACTTTCCATAACACAGCCATTCATCACATCAAGTTAGAGGTTAAGGGGGAATTGAGCTACCACTCATTTAAGCTAGTGTCTGTCACCCACGTACCTGCTAGGTCAATCATCCGGAAGCCTCAGTTCTCAAAGGCCTTCCTAATGTTGAACAAAGAATTACTCAAGAATGGGTTCACTATTTTTAAGGGTTAGGGCAAGCTTCCCCAAGGAGTTTTAAGCCCCATTGAAGCTATCCAAAGGAAAAAGCATGAAGACCTAAGTTACCAAGACGACTGAAAAAGTCAAGGTAATAAACAGGGCCTGAAAATTAAGGACAGGAGTTACCAATGCCTTCTGCCTTTGTCCATCACTTCGCCAACTTGTTTGAAGATGGCATGATTAGTGCTATTGGTGAATATGAAAAGCCTATTGATCATGCTGTGTAAGGAATGTTTCTAGTTTCTACTTTTCATATCAGTTGTATTCCATTCATTTCTCCCTTGTGAGGGAATTCCATTCGTTTCATTCGTTTATACCTTGTTGTAGTCTGGATCACGAACTTTATTGATCCAAGACAATATACGTTGTAATGCAATTTTTGCATAACAATAAAATTCACGCTTTTTGTTAATAGACGTGTGAGGTATCCCAAACTAGTCCTATGATGATGCCTTGAGGCTTTACATGATCTATGATTTTAAAATATTTTAGTGGAACAACGGTGTCCAATGACATGAGGGCGGGTTCCCAATAAATTTTTCAAAAACCTGGATTTCGAAAATAATTTTCCATGACATTTATATGCATTGCATTTATTTATATTTACATACTAACAATTTTTTATTGCATCTCAAGCATGACATTTTACATCATGATAGTCATTTGCATGGCTCGGATTCGCATCCCAAAGACTTTGGTAAATCCAATTATTTCAACTCAAAGAATGAAGATGTGATATACAGACTTCGCCCGAGCCTTGAATACTTAACAGTCCATGCTGCATCAACAAGCTTGTCATCGAACTATGTTGTTGGCGCCACTCATGGCCACTACATCGCCACCATCGTCACCTCACTGAACCATCACACCTCATCACATCCCGACGACACCACCCCATCGCCACGCCCTCACCGCACCATGACAACTTGACCGCCACCTAGTTTATTACCTCACCAAATTTCTTCTTCATGAAATGTCACGAGCGAGATCAATGTGACCTCAAAGATAGACCACGACCATGAGATGCTCAAAAAGAATTAATTCAAGATCGGCCACATCTCCTTTCCCACCAATGTTTACTATCTTCAGTACGTTGCCAAGCTGGCTCTCTCATGCAAACTCTCATTCATCCCCACGTGTACGTGCAACCTGTCGAAGAGATGAGCAAAGAACTTCCACCATCACCCACGTCCACCCCCATCCGCTTCCTCCTCAGCTTGCCAACAAATGAAGACTTTGACCACAGAATTTAGCCACGTTTCTGTGAATTTCTCAAAGTGGCAATGAGGAATACCGCCAAGGGCCACGTCCACTCCACACGTCTCTCCTTTGGACTGCCACAGAACTAAGAAATGTTGACCAATATAGTCAAGCAGGCGGAGAAGCCGAAGCAAAGAAGGAGACCGTCCTCTCATTCCCCTCACCTCGCAATTTCCTTCGCTTCATTAACGTCTTCGGCGAGAATCACCTTCATCAAGACTCTCACAGCCGCATTTCTTTCTTGCTACTCGACGCCGGCCGCTTGCACCAACTCACCACACCACCATTTGGCTTTATTCTCGCCGCTGACTAGAAACCTCACAACTTTGCCTTCGTTCTGCTCACGTCGTCTCGCCGCTCCACCATCAGCCTGCCCCACCGAGGATTCAAGGCAAGTGGAAGTCCTGTTTTTCTATATTATGTGGTGCTACCATTACTTGGGTTTCCATTATAAGAATCGACAAATTTGGGCTTGAATGCATCGAGTTGCCGCTGTATCATGTTTGCTTCTTGTCAAGTTAAAGCCGAGTTCAATCTTGACTCATATAGTTGTCTACCGCGACAACTGTCGACATGGTCAATGTTGGTTTCGGGTTGTAAGGCTATGAGCCACGACGACCGTCGGAGAAGTCAGCATCGGTCTTCAATAAGTCATGATATTGTGGGTCGGCCTGGTCTAAGTGCGGATCCTTTCCGAACCCGTGGAAATTAGCGTTGATACGGTGCGGGATTAGTTGAGGCCATGGTCAATTTAGTGAGCTATGTGGTCACGCAAGGTTCAAGTCGTATTAAACATGTACCGTTGTGCTAGGACAACTCTACATGTTTTGTCTAGTGTTTCGTGTGTTAGAACTCCTTAGACAAATCAATAAAACTAAGTCAATTTCAGAATAGCGTGGGATTGGATAGGTTGATGGCCATAGGCTTACACTCAGGGCGATCGAGAAAAGGAGAGTGTGACATCCGGATTTCACCGGATCTTGAGTATGTGATGGTCCGTGACGGATCGATGAGTTTGCCGTCAGACTACGTCGTTGGCACCACTTGTGGATGTCGTTTCGTCACTACCATTGCTGGACCAAGATGTTACGTTTCGTAATGACCTTACGACGTAACCCTTATAATTATGTCTTGTTATGTCGTGACGATTCGATCACCGTGAAACTCAACGTCTCATCGAAAATTCCCTTAAGTAAGGCCATTTATGAGACCAACCTCATCCGCATTTGCACTTTATTAAGCTAGCCTCCCATGCCAGCATCCGACGTCTCCATGTACACGCTTGATGTGATCAATAAGGGAAAAACGGCAATTCCGAACCGCCCATTCCCTCCTATGCATGAGGACCGTGGACCTCCAATCTCCCATGCACGTCCCTCCATTTTGTGGGTCAACAAATGAAGGGAGTTGACCCGGTTGCCACGCCCATTGCATGAGAGGAGTCAGGTGGCAAAAGAACTCAGCAGGATAGCCACATCTCCCCCAGCTGTCCCTCGACCAAACTGCCACCGAAGAAGAGAAAAGTTGACTCAAATAGTCAACATGCAGAAGCAAATGACCGCCCCTTCTTCTTCGTAGATGCCTAGCCTTGCATCATTTTTAATGACAGCTCCAGCAACTTTCCGAATTCAAAACCCCTTGCGCCGTCCTGGCTATGCTCCACCGCTAGCCACCGACACCGTGCGTCAGCTGTCTCGCCGCCAGCCTCACCGCCGTCCTTCGGTTACTACTGGATCAGGAGACTCGCAGCTTGCGCCCCATCACACGTCGCTGTTGCTGTCACCACTCCACCCCGCCTCAATCGTAACTCACAGCTCATGGTCAGCTCACCACCGATGCAACCGGACCTAAGGCAAGCCGATATCTACTAATCTATGTCGTGCATTTCTGTTGTTGCCTGAGGAAGTGCGTCTGTAGATTTGAGGTATTTGAATCCTTGCGTCGAACAGTGGATTTGGGATGGCCGAATTGATTTTGGGGCTAGGTAATTGAGAGAATTTCATATTGCCTATGAGTAAATGTAATTTTGGCCTTTGTATATGCATCAATTTTAGTGGTTGCGAAGCTCTGAAAAATTCTACTCGTAAACTGTTTTGGAGAATCTTCAGATTTGTGTTGGGATTTCTATGTACCGATGCGCCGCTCGCAATATTTCAAGAAATGTTTGATGTCCTTGAAATTCCAAACTTTACATGTAAATCGTTTTAAAATCTTGAGGTCGGGATCGAGATTTTGACTCGTCGATGGGTTGACTTTAATATATGTTCACGGTTTTGACAAGAAATTGCGAGTGGTTAGGTGAAAATCTCAAGTTATGAAACGTAGAAGATGCCAAGTCCACACATGCGTATTTTTTAAAAGAAAAAGAAGAACACTAGTGGTTTAATTGTAAACTTGATTTCGATCTCTTCCAGCATTCAAGCTTTCGGATTTTATAAAAGATTTTTCCGACAGGGACTTGATACACCCTTGAGATTTTCATCGTATTAGATTTATGCTACGATTTGGAATTTCGAAATCAAAGCAATTTTTCACATTGTCGATACGGAAAGATTTTGGCATTGAATTGATTTGATTACTACACCATGGTTGAAATGTTATTGATGTTGTCGGTTCACGATGATGACGATGCCCCGGGTGTGGAGTTTCTTGGAGGATCGTGATGGTGATGCCTCTGGAAGTCTGGGGACTGGTGAGCCTTGGAAGTTCCCCGAGTGTCGGGATGCCTAGAAGTGTGACGAAATACATTTCGGATGCCTGGGGACATCATTGACTTGGTGAGCCCCAGAGGTCCCTCGTGATGCCAGGTGGGGTGCGAAATGCCTAGGGGTGTGACATAACATGCTCCAGATGCCCAGTGACTAAAATATGGAACTAGAGGACTTCGTGATGCCAGGTAGGGTGCGATATGCCTGGAGGGACGCAAACACTGGTCCTCCGGAAGATGGTGGTAATGGATTGAGATTTATTGGATTTCTAAACTCTCAATTGTTCTTTTCTTTGATATGCCATTCCGTTATGATATTCTTTTGAAGTAATGCATATCTATTCATCCAGTTGGGTTTTGTTTTGAATTGCATGAAATTAGGTGATGATGGTTTTACATAATATAGTTTAGTAGAACTTTGACTGCTGAGTTGTTGTACTCACCCCTTGTGGGACAAACATATTACAAAGTGACAAAGATGCCGCTGCTGCCCATGTCCTCTGGTACATTTTATGGTATCCCCATCGACCTGCGATGGAAGCAGACGTATCACCCTTCCTTGATTTGCTAGGACTCATCTTCATTCGGATACGGGTGATATTGACCTTAGACACCGGACTCCCCTCGGGTCCAGTGCATCAGGAGTTTATGGTCCTCTACGCTTAGAGGAATGAATGCACCATGGGGCCACTTCCACTACTGCTGGAGGATGACGATGAGGACTTGAGCAGGGTTGAGTAGAGGAGGACGTGAGGACGGCATAAATTTTTATAGACCATCGCCTAAAGACGGACGATGCTGTGGATAGCTAGTGGGAAAAGTTGGTCTAACTTTTTGGTATGGCCAAATATAGAAAACTTTGGCTTTTGTGTACCGACGAACATCATCTAACAAAAATATATGTAAATAAGAGTGCCTAGTTAATATCTAAGTGTATGTCTAGTGTGCATCATTTCAAAGTTTAACAAAGGGGTTGACATGTCTGCTTCTGCAGTAAGATTGCGTAGGGACCAATAAATAATTGACGGGCCCTAAGATTGCGGGTTGCCGCAATTTAGTGGTACCAGAACAGAGGACATCTAGGATAGAAATGTGTTGTGATGACCCCAACGGGCCGTAGGACGGGGTCGCCAACAGAGGACATCTAGGATAGAAATGTGTTGTGATGACCCCAACGGGCCGTAGGACGGGGTCGCCACAACAGAGTTGGTATCAAAGCTTTGGTTTTATCTGGAGTGAGAAGGTGCCTTAGTAGGAAAGGAGGATATAATGATGCACACAATAAGGCACTAGTTAGGAGTAGTTAACTAACTTGGAACAACGAGTGAATGGGTTCACTCATAAAATACCGGTAACGATCATGAGTTACCTATGTGTGTGGGTAACGTTCCTTATGTTAGTTATGTGATCCTAGTAATGTTTTTATGTTACTTTTTCTTCTTAGCTGATCAGTGGCACTAAGTCACTAATTGTTCCTAAGGTAAATGCTTGATGAACTACAGGAAACTATGGTACGAACTGAGAATTCTCCTCCATCAAGGACTGAAGCTACAGCTTTGAGGGTAGAACCCCGAATGGAGGACATCCTATAGGCATCGGCTAACATAGGAAATTTGATGGAAAGGCAAGCCCAACAGCAACAACTCGGAGTAGAACGCCGCACTCAAGGACTATTGGAAATTTTTTTGAAATTGAAGCCATCTAAGTTTACTGGAATGGGAAGTCCTGAGGAGGCGGAACAATGGATCAATGGGATAGAAAGAATTTTTGGGTTGTTGAATTGCAACGACACTGAAAAGATAACCTTGGCAGAGTACCCACTGGAAGGAAATGCCAAGTATTAGTGGAGAGCTTCTAGAGACACGATCTTTCCACCCAGTACTGCCATAAACTGAGATGAATTTGTTAGAGCTTTCAATAGAAAGCATTTCTCTGACTGTGCCAGAGATAAGAAAATTACTGAATTTATTCAACTAGAACAAAAGGAGCTGACAGTGGACTAGTATGAAGCAAAATTCTCTAAATTGTCTAGGTATGCCCCTAGATTGATAGAGGATCAAGAGGAAAAGGCTAAGAGATTCCTGAAGGGACTAAGGACAGATATTAGGAAACAACTGGTGCCTTTGAATATAAGAGATTACACAGAGATTTATGAAAGGGCACAGCTTGTAGAACAGGAACTAATGAGGGAAAAATGGAATCCAGGAGGCAATCGACCTTTAATGATACCTGACGAGGCTAGAGACCCTATTTGAATCGAGAACTGCCTTGGGAATCTAAGAAAAAGCGAAATTTTGGAAATTTCGAAAAGACCAAGAGTGGTCAGGTTTCAGGGAGAGTGTCGTATCAAAACAACTTTTGTCAAAGGTGTGGTAGATCACATGGACCAGGACCCTGTAATGATCAACCTAGGTGCTTTAGATGTGGACAGAGGGGACACTTTAGGAGAAATTGTCCACAAGAAGGATTGCAACCGAATGCCAACTCGGTATGACAAGTGCAACAATTTGTAGGCGAACCACTTCCACAAGGGCAATCTCAGAGACCACCAACACAAGGAAGGATGTATGCAATCACCTAGGAGGAAACGAAAGCTTCCAAAAATGTTATCACAGGTATGATTTCTATAAATGATAAGAAGGCATATGTGTTATTTGATACGGGTGCCATGTATTCTTTTGTGTCCAAAAGGTATAGACGGTTGAGTAAAATAAGAATTACATCTCTTGAGACACCTCTTTGTGTTTCTACACCATTAAAGGACATGGTGTTGTCCACGCTAGTGTGTAAGAGGTCTGAGATAACCATAGGGGGAAAACGTCTGGAAATAGACCTAGTAGTAATGGTTATGTATGACTTTGATGTCATCATAGGAATGGATTGGCTCCAAGAACAATGAGCTAAGATGGACTGTTATAGAAAGGTGATTCAGTTTGATCCACCTAATTGACCTAGTTTTGAATTTTATGGAGATCATATGAACCCGTCCATAACTCTCATCTCGACAGTGGAAGCCTATGCACTTCTTGACGAAGAATGTCAAGGATACCTGGCAGTGGTAAAGGATTATACGAAGGAGGAGGCTAAACTCGATGAAATTCGAGTGGTATGGGAATTTCAGGATGTGTTTCCTGAGGAACTACCTGGATTACCACCAGAACGGGAGATCGAGTTTGAGATGGAACTAATGCTTGGAACAGAACCGATATCAAAAGCCTCGTATAAGATGGCCTTAATGGAACTGAAAGAATTGAAAGTACAACTACAAGAGTTGCTTGATAAAGGATTTATTAGGCCGAGTGCGTCCCCTGGGGTGCACTGGTCCTATTTGTGAAAAGAAGGATGGGTCAATGTGCCTGTGCATCGACTACAAGCAATTGACTCAGGTAACCATTAAGAATAAGCACCCATTACCTAGAATTGATGACCTATTTGACTAGTTGCAAGGAAGTTCAGTCTTTTCTAAAATTGACTTGAGGTCAGGATATCACAGCTAAGGATTAAGAAAGAAGACATTCCTAAGACCACATTTAGGACTCACTATGGACATTACGAGTTCCTAGTAATGCCTTTTGGATTGACAAATGCCCCAGTTGCACTTATGGACCTAATGAATAAAAGCCCTATTTGGATCAATTTGTGATTGTCTTCATTGATGATATTCTAATATACTCTAAAGGACCTGAAGAACATGCGCAGCATTTGAGCATTGTATTGCAAACCCTTAAAGACCATAAGTTGTATGCCAAATTCAGTCAGTGCTAATTTTGGCTGGACTGAATAATATTCCTAGGACATGTGGTGTTAGGAGAAGGAATTTCAGTAGACCCAGCGAAAGTTGAGATGGTAGTAAATTGGCCAAGACCAACAACGCCGACTGAGATATGAAGTGTCTTAGGACTAGCATGTTATTATAGAAGATTTATTGAAGGATTCTCACAACTTGCAGGTCTATTGACAAAATTGACTCGGAAAAACGTAAAATTCAAATGGAATTGAGAATGCGAAAGAAGTTTCTAGGAACTCAAAAGGAGATTGACCATAGCTCCAATCCTAACTATTCCGTCTGGCTCTGGTGGATTTACGGTATATAGTGATGCTTCCCATAAAGGATTGGGATGTGTTCTAATGCAGCACGGTAAAGTCATAGCCTATGCATCAAGACAGTTGAAACCCTACGAATTGAATTACCCAACTCATGACTTAGAATAGGCAACCATAATTTTCACATTGAATATATGGAGGCATTATCTGTATGGAGAAAAATTTGAAATCTATATAGACCATAAGAGTCTAAAGTATTTGTTTTCACAAAAGGAATTGAACATGAGACAAAGAAAATGAATGAAGCTATTAAAGGATTTTGGCTGTGAAATACTGTACCATCCGGGAAAGGCAAATAAGGTGGCAGATACTCTCAGTTGTAAGTCGGCCATGGATTTGGCAAGTGTAAAAGTAACAGAATGAAATATGCTGGAAACGATGACAAATTTGGAGTTTAAATTGGAAATAGACCATCTCACCGGTATGCTAACTACACTACGGATTGAACCAGAAATTATTCAGAAAATTATAGCCCTACAATAGTCTGACCCGGAAATCGTAAATCTCTGAAATGAACTATCGTTGGGAAAAAGACTAGAATTTCAAGTCTTTCAAGATGGAATAGTGAGATATTAAGGACAACTATGTACTCCCAACAATGAAGAAATAAAAAGGGAAATTCTGTCGGAAGTGCATAGGGGTAACTATAGTATCCATCCGGGTAGTACAAAGATGTATTGGAATTTATGTCAATAGTACTAGTGGAATGGCATGAAAGTAGATATTGCTAAACACGTTTCTCAGTGTTTAACATGCCAACAAGTGAAAGCGGAACATCACAAGCCCGCAGGACTATTGAGACCATTAGATATACCAAAGTGGAAATGGGAACATGTAACAATGGATTTCGTGCAAGGCTTACCAAGGACATCAAGTGGTCATGACTCCATCTAGCTAATAGTAGGTCGCTTGACTAAGTCTTCCCATTTCCTAGCAGTCCGTGTAGATTATCCGATGGATAAATATGCTGAAATATATGTAAGCCAAGTAGTACGCTTACATGGTGTTCCTATAACTATCATGTCCGACCGAGACTCAAGATTTACCTCAAACTTTTGGAAAAGTCTCCAAATCGCCTTGGGAATCAAACTCCAATTTGGTACTGTGTTTCATCCGCAAATGGACGGACAAACAGAAAGGGTGATCCAAATACCGGAAGATATGTTGAGAGCTTGTGTGATCGACTTTAAAGAAGGTTGGGATAAAATATTACACCTAGTGGAGTTTGCACATAACAATAGCTTCCAGAGAAGTATCAGTATGGCTCCCTATGAGGCACTATATGGGAGAAGAAGTAGGACTCCAGTTTGCTGGAATGAAGTGGGTGAAAGAAGACTAACAAAACCCGAATTGGTACAAATCACTACAGATGCTGTAGAGATCATTAGAAAAAGACTTAAAACGGCCCAGAGTCGACAGAAAAGCTATTTGGATAAGCGTAGAAGACCCTTGGAATTTAATGTGGGAGATCACGTATTTCTAAAGGTATCCCGGATGAAAGGAATACCGCAATTCGGGATAAAAAGGTAAGTTAAGCCCTAGGTTTGTTGGACCATTTAAGATCCTTGAGAGGATAGGGGATGTAGCCTATAGACTAGCACTCCTTCCTAAGATGGCAAATTTACATGATATTTTACATGTGTCGATGCCGAGGAAGTATCGGCCCAACCTTGATCACATACTCGATCATGAAGCCATCAAAGTGGATGAGAGAGTGAGATACACGGAAGAACCAATCCAGGTACTAGATTGGAAAGAGCAAGTTCTTCGAACAAAGAGAATTCCACTAGTCAAGGTCTTATGGCGACACCACAACGTGGAAGAGGTTACGTGGGAAAGTGAAATGGAAACGAGGCAAAGGTAACCTCACCTCTTCAATGAAACATAAGAAACGTACAATTTCGAGGACAAAATTCTCTGAGGGGAGAATTGTGACATCTGGATTTCGCTGGATCTCGAGCACGTGATGGTCCGTGACAGGTTGACGAGTTTGCTGTCAAACTGCGTCGTTGGCACCACTTGTGGATGTCGTTTCGTCACTACCATTGCTGGACCAAGATGTTACGGTTCATAATGACCTTACGACGTACCCTTATAATTACGTCTTGTTATGTTGTGACGATTTGATCACTGTGAAACTCAACGTCTCATCGAAAATTCCCTTAAGTAAGGCCATTTGTGAGACCAACCTCATCTGCATTTGCACTTTATTAAGCTAGCCTCCCATGCCAGCATCCGACGTCTCCATGTACACGTTCGATGTGATCAACTACGAAGGGAAAAACGGCAATTCCGAACCGCCCATTCCCTCATGTGCATGAGAATCGTGGACCTCCAATCTCGCATGCACGTCCCTCCATTTCGTGGGTCAACAAATGAAGGGAGTTGACCCGGTTGCCACGCCCATTGCATGAGAGGAGTCAAGTGGCAAAAGAACTCAGCAAGAGAGCCACGTCTCCCCCAGCTGTCCCTCGACCAAACTGCCACCAAAGAAGAGAAAAGTTGACCCAATTAGTTAACATGCAGAAGCAAATGACTGCCCCTTCTTCTTCATAGATGCCCAGCCTTGCATCATTTTCAGCGACAGCTCCAGCAAATTTTTTAAACCAAAACCCCTTGCGCTGTCCTGGCCATGCTCCACTGCTAACCACGGACGCCGTGTGTCAGCTGTCTCGCTGCCAGCCTCACTGCCGTCCTTCGGTTGCTACCGGATCAGGAGACTCGCAGCTCGCGCCCCATCGCACACTGCCGTTGCCGTCACCAGTCCACCATGCCTCAACCGTAACTCGTAGTTCATGGTCCGCTCACCACCGACGCCACCAGACCTAAGGCAGGCCGATATCTACTAATCTATATCGTGCATTTCTGTTGTAGCCTGAGGAAGTGCTTCCGTGGATTTGTGTTATTTGAATTCTTGCGTCGAACGGTCGATTCGGGATGACCAAATTGATTTTGGGGCTAGCTAATTGAGAGAATTTCATATTGCTTATGAGTAAATGCGATTTTGGCCTTTGTATATGAATCAATTTTAGTGGTTGCGAAGCTCTGAAAAATTCTACTTGTAAACTATTTTGGAAAATCTTCAAATTTGTGTATGGATTTCTATGTACCGATGCGCCGCTCGCAATATTTCAAGAAATGTTTGATGTCCTTAAAATTCCAAACTTTACATGTAAATCGTTTTAAAATCTTGAGGTCGGGTACGAGATTTTGACTCGTCGATGTGCTTATTTTAATATATGTTCACGGTTTTGACAAGAAATTGCCAGTGGTTAGGTGAAAATCTCAAGTTATAACATTAGTGGTTTAATTGTAAAATTGATTTCGATCTCTTCCAGCATTCAAGCTTTCGGATTTAATAAAAGATTTTCCCGACAGGGACTTGATATACCCTTGAGATTTTCATCGTATTTGATTTATGCTACGATTTGGAATTTCGAAATCAAAGCAATTTTTCATATTGTCGGTACGGAAAGGTTTTGGCATTAAATTGATTTGATTACTGCACCATGGTTGAAATGTTATTGATGCCATCTGTTCACGATGATGATGATGTCCCAAGTGTCGGCTTGCCTGGAGGATCGTGATGACGATGCCACTGGAAGTCTAGGGACTGGTGAGCCCCGAACGTTCCCTGGGTGTCAGGATGCCTAGAAGTATGACGAAACACGTTTTGGATGCCTGGAGACATGATTGACTTGGTGAGCCCCGGAGGTCCCTTGTGATGCCAGGTGGGGTGCGAAATGCCCAGGGGTGTGACCTAACACGCTCCGGATGCCCGATGACTAAAATATGGAACTAGAGGACTTAGTGATGCCAGGTAGGGTGCAATATGCTTGGAGGGATGCAAATGCTGGTCCTCCGGAAGATGGTGGTAGTGGATTGAGATTTATTGGATTTCTAAACTCTCATTGTTCTTTTCTTTGATATGTCATTCTGTTATGATATTCTTTTGAAGTAATGCATATCTATTCTTCCAGCTGGGTGTTGTTTTAAATTGCATGAAATTAGGTAACGGTAGTTTTACATAATATAGCTTAGTAGATCTTTGGCTGCTGAGTAGTCGTACTCACCCCTCGTGGGACTAACTTATTATAGAGTGACAAAGATGTCACTACTGCCTGCGTCCTCTGGTACATTTTATGGTATCCCCATTGACCTGCGATGGGAGCAAACATAGCACCCTGACCCAAATTTGGTAGGACTCGTCTTCATCCGGATACGAGTGATATTGACCATAGACACCGGACTCCCCTTGGGTCCAATGCATCAAGAGTGTGTGTTCCTGTACATTCGGAGGAATGGACGCACCATGGGGCCACTTCCACTGCCGCCGGAGGATGACGATGAGGGCTCGAGCGAGGTTGAGTAGAGAAGGACATGAAGACAGCAGAAATTTTTGAAGACCAGTGCCTAAAGACGGACAATGTTGTGAATAGCTAGTGGGAAAAGTCGGTCTAAATTTTTAGTACAGCCAAATATAGAAAACTTTGGCTTTTGCGTATCGACGAACATCGTCTAACAAAAATATATGTAAATAAGAATGCCTGGTTAATATCTAAGTGTATGTCTAGTGTGCATCATTTCAAAGTTAAACAAAGGGGTTGACATGTCCTCTTTCGCAGTAAGATTGCACAGGGACCAATAAATGGTTGACATGCCCTAAGATCGCGGGTTGCTGTAATTTAGTGGTACCAGAATAGAGGACATCCAAGATAGAAATGTGTTGTGATGACCCCAACAGGCCGTAGGACGGGGTCGCCACAGAGAGATCACTATTTTGCTAAGGAGTGGATGGTCAATCTAGTTATGCTTCGATAACTTCAAATAGAATCCTTAAATTGCTGCTCCATGGTTTAAATTGATTGGATACCATCGGTCCACCATAGCAAGGATGTCGTAGGTGTCGGGATGCCTAGAGGGGTGTGACATGGTGCCCTTTAGATGACTGGGGGATGTCATTGGGCCCCAGCGGTCCTCGTGATGCCAGTTAGGATGCGAGATGCCTGGAGGGGCATAGCATGACGCTCTCCGAATGCTTAGGAAATGAAATAAGGACCACGGAGGTCCTCGTGATACCAGTTGAGGTGCGAGATGCCTGGAGGGGTGCAACATGGTTCCCTTCAGAAGATGGTGGCAGTTGGATCCAAACTAGATATGACGATTGAAATTCCCCAAATGTCTATTTACTCCCTGATGTATCGTTCCCGTGAAATTCCTTTAGAGTCATTGCAAATTGAGCTATTTCGGTCTCGTATATTGTATGTTTAGGACTCCATCGTATGAGTAGTGGTAGACTCATGTAGTATAGTCTAATAGGCTTTTACTTGCTGAGTGGTTATACTCACCCCTTGGGGAATACTTTTTGTTTAGACACATAAGTATGCCTTTGCAACCCGCGTCCTCCATGATGCTCTATAGCATCCCCACCAATCTCACGTGGGATTGGGTAGAGCAAGTCGACCTTGACTTGCCTTAGGTTACATTCATTTGGATCATTGTGATCTTGACTGTGGACGCTGGTCTTCCATCGGGCCCCGTACTGATGGGGTTTGTCACACTATGCCCGGGTCAATAGGCGTATAGTCGGACCACTCCCACTTCCAGACGTTGACAACAATGGCGATAGTGAGGTCAAATAGAAGGAGGGCCTGGGGGACGAGGGTGGCACTTTTGGCGAGACCAGGACGTGTTACACAAGCGGCCGTGTAGATAGGTAGTAGGATGGTCGGGGCAGTATTTTGGATATAGCTAGAAGAAGGAACTTTTTGACACTAATGTACCAACCTAGGTCATCTACAATCTATAAATAAATAAAAGTGCCTAGTTCAATAGTTTCGTGTGCATCGATTTGAAGTATAATTGAGTTGTCATTGTACGTTTCCGTATAAAAACAATAATAATAACCGAGGGGACGTCACAGAAACCCTAACGTGCTTGTTGTCATAGCTCGAGTGGTATTAGAGCTTAGGTTTGTCTGGATAGATAAGATGCACTAGTGGAAAAATGGGGTGTTATGATGATTGCACACGATAAGGCACTCAATGCATGTAGATGATTTGCTATGAAAAACGGGTGACTAATTTTCACTCGTAAGGTGCTAGTAACAATTGTGAGTTACCCATACATACTAGTAACATTTATGTGTTACTTATATGATCTTAGTATTGTGTGAACCTTACATTCCCTTATTAGTTGATTAGTGACACTGGGTCACTAATTGTTTGTGTGGTAAATACTCAATAATCTGTAGGAAAGTATAGCACGATCAGGAAGTTCTCCCCCATCAAGGGCAGAAGCCATTGCTTAGAGGATAGAACCCCGAATGGAAGATATTCTATAAGCATTGGCCAACATCGGGAATTTAATGGAAAGGCAAGCCCACAACAACCAGGAGTGGAACGTCGTACTCAAGGGTTGGTGCAGCAATTTATGAAATTAAAGCTACCCAAGTTTACTGGAATGGAGAGTCCTGAAGAGGTGGAACAATGGATTGATGGGATAGAGAGGATCTTTCGGCTGTTGAATTGCAATGACAAAGAGAAGATAACCCTGCAGAGTACCAATTGGAAGGGAACGCCAAACATTGATGAGGGCTTCTAGAGACACAATCTTCCCGTCTGGTACTGCAATAATATGGGATGAGAATAGACATCGAGAGGCAACTAGTGCCTCTGAATATAAAGAATTACAATGAAATTTATGAACGAGCCCAGCTTATGGAACAAGAAGTAATAAGAGAACACTTGGAAAACAAGGAACAAATGGAATCAGGGCGACAAATGACACTAAGTGACACCTGACGTGGTAAAAGATCCTATTCGACTCGAGAGCTACCTTGGGATCCTAAGAAGAAGCAAAATTTTGGAAATTATGGAATGACTAGGAGTGGTCACGCCACAAGTAAAGTGCCATATCAAAATAATCATTGTCGAAGGTGTGGTAGACAACATGGACCAAGACCCTGCCCAGACCATCTAAAGTGTTTTGGATGCGGGCACAAGGGTCACTTTAGGAGGGACTGTCCACAAGGAGGATCGTAGTCGAACGTTGATCCGGCGCGACAAATGCAACAACGTGGAGGTGGACCACCTCCACAAGGAAATCCATAGAGGCTGCCAGCACAAGGACGGGTTTACGCAGTCACCCAAGAGGAAGCAGAAGCTTCCAAAGACATTATCTTAAGTATGATTTCTTTAAATGACAAGAAGGCTTATGCATTATTTGACACGGGCACTACACATTCTTTTGTGTCTGAAAGGTATAGACGATTGGGTGAAATAGAAACCAAACCTCTTGATACGCCTCTCCGTATTTCTATGCCTTTGAAAGATGCGGTATTGTCTACATCAGTATGCAAGAAATGTAATATATCTATAAGTGGACTAGATCAGGAAATAGACCTAGTAATGATGGTCATGTATGACTTTGACACTATCATAGGAATGGATTGGCTCCACAAACAACGGGCTAGGGTGGACTGTTATAGAAAAATGATTCAGTTTAACCCACTTAATTAGCCTAGTTTTGAATTTTACGGAGATCAGACAAACCCCTAAATGGCCCTTATTTTGGTAGTAGCGGCACATGCACTTCTTGACGAAGGGTATCAAGGATACCTGGCAATAGTAAAGGACCATACTAAAGAAGAAGCCAAACTCGACGAAATTCGAGTGGTTCAAGAATTTCTAGACGTATTTCCCAAAGAACTACCTAGACAGCCACCTAAATGGGAAATCGAGTTTGTAATCGAACTGATGCTTGGAATTGAACCAATATCAAAAGCCCATATAGAGTGGCTTTAACGGAACTAAAGGAGTTGAAAGTACAATTGCAAGAATTACTCGATAAGGGATTCATTAGGACAAGCGCGTCCCCATAGGGTGCACCTGTCCTGTTTGTAAAGAAGAAGGATGGGTCAATGCACCTTTGCATTGACTATAGGCAATCGAATCAAGTGACAATCAAGAATAAGTACCCATTTCCTAGAGTTGATGATCTATTTGACCAATTGCAAGGAAGTTCTATCTTTTCTAAGATAGACTTAAGGTCAGGGTATCATCAGTTAAGAATTAAAAATGAAGACATTCCTAAAATTGCCTTTAGGACTCGTTATGGACATTACGAGTTCCTAGTTATGCCATTTGGATTGACAAACGCCCCAGCCGCATTCATGGACCTAATGAATAGGGTATTCAAACCCTACTTGGATCAATTTGTAATCATCTTTATTGACGATATCCTAATATACTCAAAGGGGCCCAAAGAACATGAGCGACACTTGAGGATAATACTACAAATCCTTGGAGACCATAATTTGTATGCCAAATTTAGTAAGTGTGAATTCTGGTTGGACCGGGTAATATTCCTAGGCTATGTAGTATCTGGAGAAGGAATCTCGGTGGACCTAGCAAAGGTTGAGATTATAGTAAATTGGCCAAGACCAACAACACCAACAGAAATATGAAGTTTCTTGGGGCTTGTAGGATACTATAGGAGGTTTATAGAAGGATTCTCATGACTTACAAACCCGTTGATTCGATTGACTAGGAACAATATGAAGTTTGAATGGAATGATGAATGTGAAAGGAGTTTCCAAGAACTTAAGAAAAGATTGACCACAGCCCCAATACTAACTATTCCCTTTGGATCTGGTGGATTCACGATATATAGCGATGCCTCTCATAAAGGGTTGGGGTGTGTCTTGATGCAGTATGGGAAGGTCATGGCCTATGCATCGCGACAATTAAAACCTTACGAATTGAACTACCCAACTCATGACCTAGAATTGCCAACAATAATTTTCACATTAAAGATATGGAGACATTATTCGTATAGGGAGAAATTTAAATTCATACAGATAAAAAAAGTCTGAAGTACTTATTCTCTTAGAAGGAATTAAATATGAGGCAGAGAAGATGGATGGAACTGCTGAAAGATTATGACTGTGAGATACTATGTGATGACCCTAGACCCGTTGGGGCCGCCATGGCATTCCTTGTCCTTATCATTCTTTTTATGGTAGAAGGGTGTATCTAAACTCCATCATCACTTAAAACGATGCACACGGAATATAAACCAGGCACTTTTGTTTATTTATATTTTCAGACGACTCCTGTCGGTACATATAGGCCAAAAAGTTTCCGTTTTTGGCTAACCCAAAATTTTGTCCTGACCATCCTACAATCTATTTACATAGTCGTCTTCATATGTGGCACCCCGAACCCTTCTTAGGTCGCCACAAGCACCAACGTTACACCTTTTTGCATCTCTTAGAAGAAGCGTCGTAATTCGTAGACATTTTTTTTAAACGGTCCTAGCGTGACTCATTAGTGGAAGCAAAATAAAACATCACCATCTCACCCTCCATCAACCATGATACAATTACACACCACTAATCATCCTGATTAAAAGACAAGCCATGACACTTTATTTACATATTTTCAAGATGGGTCTCTTTGGGTTGATACATCAAAAGAAAAGCCAAGACTCAGCCACACCCGGCCTAAAACCCCAAAAAGAAACTCTTGACCCACTACAACTCACATGTAAGATCCCCATCACCAGTGTCGGCTAACTATCCCAAAAGGTTCCAGCTCCTACTCGTCACGCACGGGCCCTCACACCCATCCCGGTGCATCAGGCGGTGGAGGAGGCAACATCCCACGCATAACACCGTTGCGACGAATGTGGACGGATATGAACTCCTGGACAATAGGGCCCCCAGCCAGGCCTACATCGTACATAACTAAACAGCACACTTGAATATACGTCAATCCAGGAAGGGAGGGACAGCCTAACTCCTCGCACTCGACCTCTACATCGGATGGTAGGCCGTAAAAAACACCCCGCGTGACAGCAAGGAGCGGCATGCTACTAATCTGAAATGTTGGTCCCCAAAGGGGTGAGTACAACCACTCAGCAGGTAAAGGAATCCAATAACCACTTAACGCATCATGCAATACAATCACAACATCATACATGCCATTCATGCATTCAAGCATACTTACCTTGATGCCATGCATATACCATCATGCATCATCATCACAATCATATCATATACATGTCATCATCATTATGTCATAGACATATCATCATCATCATCATCATATTATATCATATATCATCATCATCATGTCATCATCCTATCATACACATGTCATCATCATCATGACATCATCATATCATACACATGTCATCATCATCATGACATCATCATATCATATCATATGATACATGTATATCATCATCATGCCATAGGTGATCATCATCATATCATATCATATATGCATATCATCATCATGCCATAGGTGATCATCATCATATCATATCATATATGCATATCATCATCATGCCATAGGTGATCATCATCATATCATATCATATATGCATAATTCAATTTCCACTTTTAACTTTCAATTCGATCACCACATCACCCTTCCTCGGATCACCAATTTCATCTCATACTTTACACTTGCACCCCATCCTGGCTGTGGCACCCCTCGATGGCCCCCGATCCGATTAGGGTCACCACAATTCGCTTACCATTCACTTTTTCTAATAACATGTCACTCTGATACCATTTCAATTACAGCGGGTCCATACAACTATGGGGGTTTACATCTTTTAGATTAGTCCCTTGCGCAATTTATATACGGAAGCACATCCAACAACTCCCTTCCCTATATTCAGAAAACGATGCACACCTACTAAACATCTTATATAAGTTAAAGCCGAACACGTTTATTTACATAGAATAGATGGACATCTCTAGTCGGTACATCAAAATGTCGTAGTCTTCTATACGCGGTTACACTTCAAAGGATGACCGACATCTTCTCTAACAGTCGAATACTTAAAGTCCATCGATCAGTGTCGGCGTCCAAAAGTTTCTCCCTTTGCTATCCTCCTCCTTGCAATCATAACCAACCACTTGATTCATCTACTGGTAGCAGTGGTAGCAGAGGTATCTTATCTAGTCTGAAATGTTATTCCCCAAAAATGGGTGAGTACAACTACTCAGCAGGTAAAGGACCAATAAACCACTCAATACATCATGCCATGCAATCATCACAATCATAGCATCACATGTCATACAAGCATCCATGCACAACATACCATGGCATCATGCACATGTCATCATGCCTCATGTACCATCATCATCATATAGACATCACCATCATATCATACACTTACCATCATCATGTCACATATGGCATCATCCTTACCATGCATCCATGCGTATAACATCATCATCATATCACATTATCACATGTACCATCATCATTACCATGCATCCATGCTTGTAACATCATCATCATATCATCATATCACATGTACCATCATCATTACCATGCATCCATGCATGTAACATCATCATCATATCATCATATCACATGTACCATCATCATTACCATGTATCCACGTGCATCTCATCATCATATCACATGTGCCATCATCATTACCATGCATCCATGCATATATCATCACGCATATTTCAATTTTTAATTTCTCAATGTCATCTTTTCACATTGGATCGCCACATTTCTTTTTCCCGGGACCAATGTTTGCATCCCATATTCATCACTTGCGCCCAATCCTGGTATCGCAAGAACCCTCCGGCATTCAGCCATTTAAGGCCATCGGGCATCCGGCCCCCCACATTCCAAGCATCTCGCATCCCAACTGGCATCACGAGGCATCCCCTCGGGCAAAAACCTCCGAGGCTTCCGGCATTTACACTCCCTGGCTAGGCATCTTGCATCCTAACTAGCATCGTGAGGCATCCCCCCGGGCACAAACCTCCGGGGCTTCCGGAATTACGTACCGACAGACCACCAAGATTCCCCCCTCCTCTGGAATTACGTACCGTATACCATCGGGCATCCCGACACTCCCAGGGCATCGTCGGCTCACACCTCCGACAGTCTTCTCATCACCACAATGCATGTTCTTATACATCTCATTTTCAATTTCACATTCACAATTATGGCTCAATTTCAACATGGCATACGATGTGATGGCAACCAAGATCATATTCATCATTGAATTCATACATGCATCTCAATTCACTGTCATGCATGCATCAAGACCTCATCATACATGCAACAAGGTACAGTTATTCATAAAATAAAATTTATGGAATTCGTACAAATTAAAACAATCCATTTATCATGCCCTTTTTACATTTATTTAAATTCCAGCTTGTACCACTTTCGAAAATATTAAATTTTTAAATATCCATATGATTCTCAAAAATCATAAAATTAAGGCAAGTGATAAACAAGACAATAGAATAATGATTTCATGTGAAATACATGGCCAAATAGAATTCAACACAAATCCATAATTCACACAAAATAGCATGTAATTTCGGATGAAATCATAATGCACAGTTTCCGAAATAATTTGATTAAAATACCCGACCGACCTCCAAAAATTACGAAATTTTACTGAGTTATAGCCAAGACACTGAAGTAGGTTTTTCATGAAGACTTCCAAGTCAGATTATTTTTAGATTATTTTCTACAGTCACACGAAGCTTCTGGATCTCACACCGAATCGTCCAGTGCATGCTTCTCCGAAATACTGAGTCTTTACCTACCTATTATTCTTTTTTTCCTCTGAAATTTGGATATGTTTTACTTCAAGATGTTATATACAAGTTTCATGAAGAGATCTAAGTCAAATATCCAGAGTATAGTCGTCATTTAGGTCCATGAAATCTCGGGTGTCCTGTACCACGTCTCCAGAATTACCGTCTTCAAGATTAAGTCGATTTACTAGGTTATACTTGTTCATTTTGCTTCAAATTTGAGTATGTTGTATTTTAAGATGTCCCCTACAACATTCATGAAGAAAGAGAAGAGAGATTCTTAGCACAAATCAACATGCAACCACAAATTAATCGAAAGGTCAGTGAAATCGTTCCAGATCTGAGGTCTCCGTAGGATGAGAGTTTGACCCCTCAAATCTCCATCATTTTGTACTAAATTTCAGTATGTTGTAGGTATAGATGTTAGATATAACTTTCATGAAGAGATCAAAGTCAAAATCGAATTCAAAACATGCATGAAATCTCTCACAAAGTTCTGACTCAGGCGGTTCATGCGAAAAACATTCCAGATCTAGCATCTCCGTAGAATGAGAGTTTTATCCCCTAAATCTCCACCATTTTGTATCAAATTTTAGTATGTTGTATTTTAAGATGTTGGCTACAAATTTCGTTAAGGAATCAAGATCAAAATCTAACTCGAAGCATGCATGCAAGCTCTCACAAGATTCTGGTTCAGGCGGATCTCACGAAATCAGCATGCAAGGTCAAGAACAGCCACATTCTAGCTCCGATTTTTGCCTTCCCTATGATCCGAAACCTACCACAAAAAAATCATACATGCAAGGTACACATGCAAGGGCGGAAATCAGTACCAACTTGCCTCTAAGATTAAGCAGATGACAACAAACGAACGGCACACCGGCGATGGACGGACGGCATGCGGGCGGCGATGGGCGAGCTCCTTCCTTTCTCTCTTCCTCTCTTTCTCTCTTTCTCTCCTCTCTCTCGGCACCTCTCTTGGACGACAGCCCTCAACCATCAGCTACTCCCTCTCTCTCTTCCTTTTTGGTTGTATTTATATTGCATGCATTCTCTTTTTGCATGGGGGACACTTGTCCCTAAGAAGGAGACAAGTGTCTCCTTTGCCGAAGACACTTGGAGGAAGCCATGCGGCTCCTCCTTCCCCTTCCATGTGCCGACAATGGGCCGTGCTTATGGCCCACTTTAGGCCCATCTCACCTGGGCCTAAGGTCCAAACTTAAATGACCCAAGTTTATTTTATTTTATTTTTATAATATATCTTAATCATCATTTAAATAAATATCTAATTGCATAAATAATAAGGCCATTAAACTTATAGTCACAAATCCATAAATTCCAATTTATGATGCACATGGCCAATGATAGAATTTTCTTTCCTATCACATAATTATCAATTAAAAGCTTGGCCATATATCTTATTGCAAATTATGGATTAAATGACCATAACTTGATGATACTTCCATCACCTATTCATAGACTTTAACGCAACTAGAGGTCATTATGAATTTTGGGATGCCACACTGGCATCGCGAGAAAACCTCCGACCTTCAGCCATTTAAGGCCACCGGGCATCCGGCACCCCCACATTTCGGGCATCTCGCATCCCAATAGGCATAACAAGGCATCCCCTCAGGCAAAGGCCTCCGAGGCTTCCGGCACCCAACCATTCCGGGCATCCTGATACTCCTAGGGCCATCCGGCAATGTATCTCTATACATTCCGGGCATCCAGCACCCCCCATCCTGGGCATCCTGATACTCCCAGCGCATTATCATCCGCCACAACAATTTCCTCATTTGTCATTATTCATGTTCACCAATTTCGGTCTCAATTTAGCATGGCATATGATGTAATGGCAAACAAACTCATATTCAGCATTGAATTCATACATGCATCTCAATTCATTGTCATGCATGCATCAAGACCTAATCATACATGCAACAAGGAACAATTATTCATAAAATAAAATTTATGGATTTCTTACTAATTAAAATAATTCATTTATCATGTCCTTTTTACATTTATTTAAATTCCAGCCTGTACCACGTCTCCAGATTTACCGTCTTCAAGAGTAAGTCGATTTACTAGGTTATAATTGTTAATTTTACTTCAAATTTGAGTATGTTGTATTTTAAGATGTCCCCTACAACTTTCATGAAGAAGTCAAAGAGATATTCTTAGTGTAAATCAACATGCAACCACAAATCCACCGAAAGGTCAATGAAATCGTTCCAGATCTGGTGTCTCCGTAAGATGAGAGTTTTACCCCTTAAATCTCCACCATTTTGTTCCAAATTTTAGTATGTTGTAGTTGAAGATGTTAGATACAAATTTCAAGAAGGAATCAAAGTTAAAATCGAACTCTAAACATGCATGCAAGCCCTCACAAGGTTCTGACTCAGGCGGATTCATGTGAAAACAGCATGCAACTCAAGAACAAACCTCATGTACTTCGGTTTCTAGCCTCTGAACATCCAAGAATTCAACCACACATGCAAGACACACATGCAAGAGTAGGAAGTGGATTCCCAACTTGCCTCTAGATCGAACAAACGATGGCACATGGCGGCGAACGGGCGGTGCACGGGCGGACGGATGGCGTGCGACGGCGACTCCTTCCTTTCCCTCTCGGCTTCTCTCTCGGCCTCACTCTCCCTCTCTCTCACACAATCTCTCTCTCTCTCTCTCTCTCTCTCTCTCTCACTTGGACGGTAACCCAACCGGCCACCTCTCTCTCTCCTTTTCCCTTCTATTCCCCCATTTCCTCATCATTTGCAATCATTAGATTGCCTTTCAATTGGCTAATGCATGCCATCCCTCTTGCCACTTGTGACAACACATGCATGGGCTTGGGCTTTGGGCTTGGGCTTAGGCTTCCCTTGTGGCCGACGGCCACACCTCCATGGGCCTCAATGGGCCGGCGACAGCAGCCCCTTTCGCGGGCCTAATTGGGCCAACCAGCTTGGCCCACTAAGGCTTAGGCCAATGGGCCTAAGGCCCAACCTAATTAAAAATTAAATTTTCCCTTTTTATACTTTATTCTATAAATTTTAAATTTTAAATTCCACATGGCCAAAGTCTTGTGGCATTTTATTTATAGGAATTTAATCTATAAGGTGCATGGCCAAACATAGATTATTATCATTAATCTATCTAATTTAAAATCTCATAAACACAAGCACAAATCACCTAATCTTAAAAAGAGACTAATGGCTAAAGCATAAACCATAGGAAATTTCATTACCTAATTACGAGCTTTAATATACCTTAGAGCTTGTCTTGAATTTTTGGGATGCCACAATTCTCCCCTCCTTAGAGAATTTCGTCCTCGAAATTAGACATCACTCGTGCCTTCTTGAAACAAATAGGGGTACTTTTCCTTCATCTAATCTTCACTTTCCCATGTGGCTTCCTCCATATCATGATGTCGCCATAATACCTTAACCAATGGGATCTTCTTAGTCCTAAGAATTTGTTCCTTTCGATCCAATATCTGCACAGGTTCTTCAATGTACCTTACTTTCTCATCCACTTTGATGACTTCATGATCGAGTATGTGACCAGGATCCGGCTGGTACTTCCTCAACATCGATACATGAAACACATCATGCAAATTTTCTAACTTAGGAGGTAGCGCTAAGCGATATGCTACATCCCCTATCATTTCGAGTATTTCAAAAGGTCCAACGAATCTAGGGCTTAACTTACCCTTCATCCCAAATCGAGATATCCCTTTCATTGGAGATACCTTAAGGAATACATGGTCTCCTACACTAAATTCCAAAGGCCTTCTATGCCTATCTGTGTAGTCTTTCTGCCTATTCTGAGCTGTTTTAAGTCTTTCTCTGATAATTTCAACAGCCTCAGTGGTAACTTGTACCAGTTCAAGTCCTGTCAATTTCCTCTCACCTACTTCATTCCAACAGACAGGAGTCCTACATCTCGTTCCATATAATGCTTCATAGGGAGCCATGCCTATACTTTTCTAAAAACTATTATTATAGGCAAACTTCACCAAATGCAATCTTTCATCCTAATTTTCTTTGAAATTAATTACACAAGCCCTTAACATATCCTCTAATATCTGGATCACTCTTTCTATTTGTCCGTCTGTATAGGGATGAAAAGCAGTACTAAACTGACGCTTAGTTCCTAATGCAATTTAAAGACTTCGCCAAAAGTTTGAGTAAATCTCGAATCCCGATCTGAGATAATAGTCACTGGAACACCATGTAAGCATACCACTTGACTTACATACATGTCCGCATACTTATCCATTGGGTAATCCATGCGAATTGCTAGGAAATGAGCCGATTTAGTCAAACGGTCCACTATAACCCAAACTGAGTCATGACTGCTTGACGTCCTTGCTTGGCAATCCTTGCACAAAGTCCATTGTCATATGCTCCCATTTCCATTCTGGAATGTCTAATGGTCTCAAGAGTCCTCCGGGTTTACGATGCTCCGCTTTTACTTGCTGGCATGTCAAACATTGAGAAACGTGCTTAGCCGTATCTACCTTCATACCATTCCACCAAAATTGCTAATGCAAATTCTTGTACATCTTTGTACTACCTGGATGGATACTATAATTACTCTTATATGCCTCCCACAGAATTTCCTTCTTTATTTCCTCATTGTTGGGAACACAAAGTCATCCTTGGCATCTTACTATTCCATCATCAGAGACTTAAAATTCCAGTCTTTTTCCTAACGATGCTGTGTCTTTTATTTTCAAAATCTCTGGGTCAGATTCTTGCAAGATTTTAACTTTCTGAATAATCTCGGGTTCTATTCTTAATGCACTAAGCATACCAGTAAGACAATCCATTTCTAGTTTTAATTCTGAGTCTGCTACAGACTTTAACAATCCCCATTCTGCCATCCTTAAACTAGCCATTTCCATAGCCGACTTACAACTAAGAGCATCCGCTACCCTATTCTCTTTCCCTAGATGATATCTTATCTCACAATCATAACCCTTTAACAACTCCATCCACCTCCTTTGTCACATGTTCAACTCCTTTTGTGAGAACAGATACTTCAAACTCTTATGGTCCGTATAAATCTCAAACTTCTCTCCATACAAATAGTGTCTCCATATCTTCAAGATAAACACTATAGCTGCTAGTTCTAAATCACGCGTCGGGTAATTCAATTCATGGGGTTTTAATTGTCTAGATGCATAGGCTACGACCTTGTCATGCTGCATTAAAACACATCCCAGTCCTTTGTGAGATGCATCACTATACACTGTGAAACCATCAGGTCCAGTAGGTATAGTCAGGATTGGAGCTGAGGTCAATTTCTGTTTAAGCTCCTGGAAACTCCTTTCACATTCCCCATTCCATTCAAATTTTACATTCTTTCGGGTCAACTTAGTTAAAGGTCCTGCTAGCCTTGAAAATCCTTCAATGAACCTCCTATAATAACCAGCCAGTCCTAAGAAACTTCGTATTTTAGTGGGTGTCGTTGGTCTCGGCCAATTTACTACAATTTCAACTTTTGCCGGGTCTACTGCAATTCCTTTTCCCGACACCACATGTCCTAAAAATATTATCTGGTCTAGCCAAAACTCACACTTACTAAACTTAGCATACAACTTATGCTCTCTTAAGGTCTGTAAAACTATCCTCAAATGTTGCTCATGCTCTTTAGGCCCTTTTGAATATACCAGAATATCATCAATAAAAACAATCACAAACTGGTCTAAATAAGGCTGAAATATTCTGTTCATTAGATCCATAAATGCAGCCGGCGCGTTAGTCAATCCAAATGGTATAACAAGGAACTCGTAGTGTCCATAACGAGTCCTAAACGCAGTCTTAGAAATGTCCTCTTTCTTAATTCTTAACTGATGGTATCCCGACCTCAAGTCAATCTTAGAGAAGACCGAACTTCCCTGGAGTTGGTCAAACAGGTCATCAATTCTAGGCAAAGGATACTTATTCTTAATGGTCACCTGGTTCAGCTGCCTATAGTCAATGCACGAGCGTATCGATCCATCTTTCTTTTTCACAAACAAGACCGGTGCACCCTAAGGTGAAGCACTTGGTCTAATGAATCCTTTGTCAAGCAACTCCTACAGTTGCACTTTCAACTCCTTCAATTCGACTAAGGCCATCCTATATGGGACTTTTGATATTGGTCCTGTTCCAGGCATTAATTCAATTTCAAACTCAATTTCCCGCTCTAGCGGCAATCCAGGCAATTCCTCAGGGAATACGTCTTGAAATTCGTTAACTACACGAACTTCCTCAAGTTTAGGCTCCTCCCTTGCATAATCTCTAACTATGGCTAGGTACCCTTGACATCCTTTGTCAAGTAACTTACAGGCTCCCACTGCCTAAATAAGTGCTACAGGAAGATGGGTCTAACCTCTTAAAAATTCACAACTAGACTGATCAGGTAAAACGAATTGGACCGCTCTTCTATAACAATCCATTCTAGCCCGATACTTACGAAGCCAGTCCATTCCTATAATAACATCAAAATCATACATGGCCATTACAACCAAGTCTATTTCCATATCTTTTCCTCCCATTGATAACTTACAATTTCCACACACCAGCGTAGACAATACCATATCCTTTAAAGGCATGGAAACACAAAAAGGCGTCTCAAAAGGCATAACTTCTATCTTATTCAGATGTCTATATCTTTCAGACACAAATGAATGCGTTGCACCTGTATCAAATAATGCATATGCCTTTTCACCATTGATAAGGATCGTACCTGAGATAACATTTTTGGAAGCTTCCGCTTCCTCTTGGGTGACCGCATACACCCTTCCTTGTACTGGTGGCCTCTGAGGATTTCCTTGTGGGTTTGATCTAACAGCACTTTGATATCCCTGTCGTACCGAGCCAACACTCACTTGCGACCTCTCTTGTGGGCAACTTCTCCTAAGATGACCCACTTGTCCACAACCAAAACATTTCAGTCGTCCAGTGCAAGGTCCTAGCCTATGTCGCCCATTACACCTTTGACAAACACTAAGCTGATAGGGTGCTTTCCCTATATTCAGACCATTCCTAGCTCCTCCAAAATTTCCAAAATTACTCTTCTTCTTCACATTCCAGGTCTGACCTTGACCAGAATAAGGTCTCTTACCCCTTCTTACATCATTAAAATTCAACGGTTTCTTAACCTCCGACCATTCTCTTAACAGTTTCTGCTCCACTAACTGTGCCTTTTCATAAATCTCATTATAATCTCTTATGTTCAGTGGCACCAGTTGTTTCCTGATGTTAGTTCTCAGCCCTTTCAGAAATCTCTTAGCCTTTTCCTCCTGATCCTCAATCAATGTAGGAGCATATCTAGACAGTTCAGAAAATCTAGCCTCATACTGATCTACTGTCAGCTCCTTTTGTTCTAGCTGAACAAATTCTGTAATTTTCCTATCCTTAGCACAGTCAGAAAAATGCTTTCTATTGAAAGCTCTCACAAACTCCTCCTAGTTAACATCAATACCCGGTGGAAAGATTATGTCCTTCGAAGCTCACCACCAAAACTTTGCATTTCCCTCCAACTGGTACTCTGCTAAAACTATTTTCTCAGCATAAGTGTAGTCCAACAACCGGAAAATTCGTTCCATCCCATCAATCCATTGCTCCGCCTCCTCAAGACTTCCCATTCCATTGAACTTAGGTGGCTTCAGCTTCAGAAACTGCTCCACCAGTCATTGAGTACGGCGTTCTGCTCCAGGCTGTTGCTGCGCCTACCTTTCCATCAGATTTCTAATATTGGCTAATGCCTGCAGGATGTCTTCCATTTGGGGTTCAGCCCTTGCAGCAGAGGCTTCAGCCCTCGATGGATGAGCACTTCCAGCTCGCACCATGACTTTCCTACAATTTCCAAGCATTGCCTCAGGAATAATCTGAGACTCACTGCCTCCATTCAAAGCAACTACTACTACTTCATAAGTAACATATACATGTTATTGGTACCTAAGGGCAACTCAAAATAAACTACTAAGGATCTACGAGTGAATACACATCACCCGTTATTTAATTATTTTGTTTTATATCCTATGGTGCGCATTGTCATCATGTTCCTCAATTTCCAAATCAGGCTCCTTATCACTCCACCTATAACCATTCAACGGCGGCTGTGGCAACCTGAACCCCTTTTAGGACACCACAGGCACCAACGTTACACCTTATTACATTTCTTCTTAGAAGAAGCGTCGTAATTCATAGACATTTTTTTTAACGGTCCCAGCGCGACTCATTAGGGGAAGCAAAATAAAACATCACCATCTCACCCTTCATCAACCATGATACAAATACACACCACTAATCATCCTGATTAAAAGACAAGCCATGACACTTTATTTACATATTTTCAAGATGGGTCTCTTTTGGTCAATACATCAAAAGAAAAGCCAAGACTCAGCCACACCCGACCTAAAACCCCAAAAAAAAAACTCTTGACCCACTACAACTCACGTGCACGATCCCCATCACAAGTGTCAGCTAACTATCCCAAAAAGTTCCAGCTCCTACTCGTCACGCACGGGCCCTCACACCCATCCCGGTGCATCAGGCGGTGGTGGAGGCAACATCCCACGCATCACACCGTTGCGACGAATGTGGACGGATATGAACGCCTGGACAACAGGGCCCCCAGCCAGGCCTACATCGTACATAACTAAACAGCGCACTCGAATATATGTCAATCTAGGAAGGGAGGGACAGCCAAACTCCTCGCACTCGACCTCTACATCGGATGGTAGGCCGTAAAACACACCCCGCGTGACAGCAGGGAGCGGCATGCTGCTAATCTGAAATGTTGGTCCCCAAAGGGGTGAGTACAACCATTCAACATAAAGGAATCCAATAACCACTCAAACACATCATGCAATACAATCACAACATCATACATGCCATTCATGCATTCAAGCGTACTTACCTTGATGCCATGCATATACCATCATGCATCATCATCACAATCATATCATATACATGTCATCATCCTATCATACACAGGTCATCATCATCATGACATCATCATATCATACACATGTCATCATCATCATGACATCATCATATCATACACACGTCATCATCATCATGACAACATCATATCATACACACGTCGTCATCATCATGACATCATCATATCATATCATATCATATCATACATGTATATCATCATCATGCCATAGGTGATCATCATCATATCATATCATATATGCATATCATCATCATGCCATAGGTGATCATCATCATATCATATCATATATGCATATCACCATCATGCCATAGGTGATCATCATCATATCAAATCATACATGTATATTTCAATTTCCACTTGTAACTTTCAATTCGATCACCTCATCACCATTCCTCAGATCACCAATTTCATCTCATACTTTACACTCGCACCCCATCCTAGCATCGCGAGAAAACCTCCGGTATTTAGCCATTTAAGGCCACCGGGCATCCAGCACTCCCACATTTCGGGCATCTCGCATCCCAACAGGCATCACGAGGCATCCCCTCGGGCAAAGACCTCCGAGGCTTCTGGCACCTAACCATTCCGAGCATGCTGATACTCCCAGGGCCATCCGGCAATGTATCTCTATACATTTCGGGCATCCGGCACCCCCCATCCCGGGCATCCTGATACTCCGAGGGCATTATCATCCACCACAACAATTTCCTCAATTGTCATTATTCATGTTTACCAATTTCGGTCTCAATTTAGCATGTCACATGATGTAATGGCAAACAAAATCATATTCAGCATTGAATTCATACATGCATCTCAATTCATTGTCATGCATGCATCAAGACCTAATCATACATGCAACAAGGTACAATTATTCATAAAATAAATTTATGGATTTCGTACTAATTAAAATAATCCATTTATCATGTCCTTTTTACATTTATTTAAATTCCAGCTTGTACCACTTTCAAAAATATTTAATTTAAATATCCATATGAATCTCAAAAAATCATAAAATTAAGGCAAGTGATAGACAAGACAATAGGATAATGATTTCATGCAAAATACATGGCCAAATAGAATTCCACACAAATTCATAATTCACACAAAACAGCATGTAATTTCGGATGAAATCAGAATGCACAGTTTCCGAAATAATTTGATTAAAATATTCAGACGACCTCCAAAAATTACGAAATTTTACCAAGTTATAGCCAAGACACTAAAGTAGATTTTGCATGCAGACTTTCAAGCCAAATTCTTTTTCGATTATTTTCTACAGTCACACGAAACTTCTGGATCTAACACCGAAACGTCCTGTGCATGCTTCTCCGAAATACTGAGTTTTCACCTACCTATTCTTCTTTGTTTCCTCTGAAATTTGGATATGTTTTACGTCAAGATGTTCTCTACAAGTTTCATGAAGAGATCTAAGTCAAATATCCAGAGTATAGTCGTCATTTGGGTCCATGAAGTCACGGGTGTCCTGTACCACGTCTCCAGATTTACCGTCTTCAAGATTAAGTCGATTTGCTAGGTTTTAGTTGTTTATTTTACTTCAAATTTGAGTATGTTGTAGTTTATGATGTCCCCAACAACTTTCATGAAGAAATCGAAGAGAGATTCTTAGTGCAAATCAACATACAACCACAAATCCACCGAAAGGTCAGTGAAATCATTCCAGATCTAGTGTCTCCGTAAGATGAGAGTTTGGCCCCTTAAATATCCATCAATTTATACCAAATTTTAGTATGTTGTAGTTTAGTATGTTATCTACAACTTTTATGAAGGAATCAAAGTTAAAATCGAACTCTAAACATGCATGCAAGCCCTCACAATGTTCTGACTCAGGCGGATTCATGCGAAAACAGCATGCAACTCAAGAACAAACCTCATGTACTTCGGTTTCTAGCCTCTAAACATCCAAGAATTCAACCACACATGCAAGACACACATGCAAGAGTAGGAAGTGGATTCCTAACTTGCCTCTAGACCGAACGAACGACGGCACACGGCGGCAAACGGGCGGCGCATAGGCGGACGGACGGCATGCGACAGCGACTCCTTCCTTTCCATCTTGGCTTCTCCTCTCTCGGCCTCACTCTCCCTCTCTCTCGCACAATCTCTCTCTTTCTCTCTCACTTGGACCGTAACCCAACCGGCCACCTCTCTCTCTCCGCTTCCCTTTTATTCCCCCATTTCCTCATCATTTGCAATCAATAGATTGCCTTTCAATTGGCCAATGCATGCCATCTCTCTTGCCACTTGTCACAACACATGCATGGGCTTGGGCTTTGGGCTTGGGCTTGGGCTTCCCTTGTGGCCGACGGCCACACCTCCTTGGGCCTCAATGGGCCGGCGACAGCAGCCCCTTTCGCGGGCCTAATTGGGCCGACCAGCTTGGCCCACTAAGGTTTAGGCCAATGGGCCTAAGGCCCAACCTAATTAAAAATTAAAATTTCCCTTTTTATACTTTCTTCTATAAATTTTAAATTTTAAATTCCACATGGCCAAAGTCTTGTCGCATTTTATTTATAGGAATTTAATCTATAAGGTGCATGGCCAAACATAGATTATTATCATTAATCTCTCTAATTTAAAATCTCATAAACACAAGCACAAATCACCTAATCTTAAAAAGAGACTAATGGCTAAAGCATAAACCATAGGAAATTTCATTACCTAATTACGAGCTTTAATACACCTTAGAGCTTGTCTTGAATTTTTGGGATGCCACCTCATTTCACGTCCTAGTGGTCCAAAAATGCTACCATCCTCCCCCGGGTCCTCCGCCTATTCAACCTTACTCGAACCGTCGTCGTCGTCATCCGGAAGTGGAAGTGGCCCCATTGTACGCCCATTAACCCGGGCATAGAGGACAATGAACCCCATTAGCATGGGGCCTGTAGTGAGACCAACATCCACTGTCAGGATCACCGTGATCCGGACGAACGTGACGTATGGGAAGTCAGGGTCTACATGCTCCACCTAATCCCACCTGAGGTCAGTGGGGATGTCATACAATATGGAGGAAGATGCAGGTTAGAGTGGCATGGTCACGTCTTTGAAATATAATAATCTCACAAGGGGTGAGTACAACCACTCAGCAAATGAAAGCCTGTTAAACCATATTACATGAGTCTACCACTACTCATTCGAAGATGTTCTAAGCATGCAATGTGGGTAATCGACATAACTCAGGTGACCTTGATTCTACAGAAATATTACAAAATAACACACTAGAAGATACATAGATATCAAGGGCAATTCAAAAAAATCGATTCAACTTTGGTTCAACTGCCGCCATTCGCCAGAGGGACCTGTATTGCATCCCTCCAGGCATCTCGCATCCCATCTCGCATCACGAGGACCTCCGATTCCTTATTTTCGTCCCCAGGCATCTGGACCATGTCACGTTACACCTCCAGGCATCTCGCACCCTGGTTGGCATTGCGAAGACCTTCGGCGCTCAATCACATTCCTCAGGTGTAGCACCCCGAACCCTTCGGCGATCGCCACAAGCTCTGATGTTACACTTTATCACATTTCTTTCTTTTGAAACAAGCGTCCTAATTTGCAGACACATTTTTTTTTATAAAAATGATCGGTCCCAACGCGACTCATAGCGGAAGCAAATTAAACATCACCATCTATCCCCCTACCAATCCATGATATAAATACACACCACTAATCACCATAATTTTATAAACAAGCCACGACATTTTATTTACATATATATTTTCAAGATGGGATTTCTTTTGGGTCGGCACATCAAAAAGGAAAAGCTAGGACTCAGCCACGTCCAGCCTAAAACCTCAAAAAGAAACTCTCGACCCTCAACATCACACGCGCAACAATCCCCATCATAAGTGTCGGCTATCTATCCCAAAAAAGAAACAGCTCCTACTCATCGCGCGCAGGTCTCACACCCAACCCGGTGCATCAGGTGGTGGCGGCGGCAGCATCCCTCGCATAGCTCCATCCCGACGAACGTGTACAGAAATGAACTCCTAAATAACAGGACCCTCAGCCAGGCCCACGTCATACATCACTAGACAACGTACTCGGATAAAAGTCAGTCCGGGAACAGAGGGACAGTCTATCTCAACACACTCGACCTTTACATCGGATGGTATCCCGTAAAATGTACCCCGCGTGACGGCAGGAAGCGGCATATTGGCTAATCTGAAATGTTATCCCCAAAAGGGGTGAGTACAACCACTCAGCAGATAGGGAAATCCAATAACAACTCAATGCATCATGCAAATTTCACATGCATTGCAGGCATTACTTACCTTGAAGCCAAGCACACACTATCATGCATCATCATATCACATCACATATTATCATCATCATCATCATGCATATCATTATGCATATCATATCATATCATAGGTGATCATCATATCACATCACATATCATCATCATCATCATGCATATCATATCATATCATAGGTGATCATCATATCACATCACATATCATCATCATCATCATGCATATCATCATGCATATCATATCATATCATAGGTGATCATCATATCACATCACATATCATCATCATCATCATCATGCATATCATCATGCATATCATATATCATATCATGGGTGATCATCATATCACATCACATATCATCATCATCATCATGCATATCATCATGCATGTCATATCATATCATAGGTGATCATCATATCACATCACATATCATCATCATCATCATCATCATGCATATCATCATGCATATCATATATCATGGGTTCATTTTTCATCTTTTATCTTTAAGTTTGATCACCACATCACCCATTTCTCATATCATCAATTTCATCATCCCTTCGGGCAAAGACCTCCGACAGGGTTCCCAGCATTCTAGCCATTCCATGGCCACCGGGCTTCCGGCCCCCCACATTTCGGGCATCTCGCATCTCAACTAGCATCACGAGGCATTCCCTTCGGGCAGAAACCTCCAATAGGGCTTCCGGCCTTTACCCTTCTAGCTAGGCATCCCGCACCCACATCCTGGCATCGCGAGGTATTCCTTTTGGGCAAAGACCTCCGACAAGGCTTCCGGCCCCCCACATTCCGGGCATCCTGAATCTCCCAGGGAATTCTGGCAATGCATCTCTGTACATTTCGGCCTCATCCTCCACCACAACCTCTTACTCACATGTCATTTTCCACATTCACCATCATTTTAATCTCATTATTACATGGCATATAAGTCACACATGCATCACAATTTATGATCATACATACACCAATGTCATATAACAATGCAAAATAAATTCAATGGAACTCATGGCCAATAAAATAATCCCCTTTTTATTTTATTATTATTTTATTATTATATTTATTTATTTTCATAAATAAATATTAAATTTAATATCTATGATTTTCACAAAATCATAATATTCAAACAATCACTAAACAAACCAATAGGATGACAATTTCATACAAAATTCATGGCCAAATTGAATTTCACAGAATTTCACAATTTCCACAAAATAGCACATGATATTCGGATAATGACCAGAATTGCACAGTTTCCAAACAAATTCGATTAAAATACTCATATGGCCTTTAAAAATTACGAAATTTTACAGGGTGATAGCCAAGACATTTTCGTGCATTTTTCATGCAGAACTCCAAGCCAAATTATTTTTAGATTAATTTATACAACCCCACGAAACTTCTGGAACCACTACCGCATCGTCCAGAATACACATCTCCGAAATATTAAGATTTCGCCCATCTATTCTCTTTAGTTTCCTCTGAAATTTGAGTATGTTATGTAAAAGGGTGTCCTTTACAAGTTTCATGAAGAGATCTAGGTCAAATAACCAAATTATGGTCACCATTTAAGTCCATGAAGTCTCGGGTGTCTCGGAATACATGACCAGAATCATCATCTCCAAGATCTAGCCGATTTACCAAGCTATACTTGTTCTTTTCGCTTCAAATTTGAGTATGTTTTAGTTTAAGGTGTTACCTACAACTTTCATGAAGACATTGAAGTCAAATATTCAACAAAAATCAACATGCAAACAAGAATCCAACAAGAAGTCAGTGAAAACTTCACAGATCTAGGGTCTCCGTATAATAGAACTTTAACCCCTCATATCTCCATCATTTTCCACGACATTTCAGTATGTTATAGTACATGACGTTAGATACAACTTTCATGAAGACAACGAAGCTAAAATCGGACTCCAAACACACATGCAAACTCAAACAAGCTACTGACTCCCACAAACCGAGCAAGAACAGTCACACGGTTTGAAAATAAGCCACCCTTACCTCGGTTTTTCGCACTAAAACACCTAAAATCTAACATGCAATCAACAAAACAAACATGCAAGAGAAGTTAAGGACTCCACTTGCCTCTAAGATGAGCAAACGACGGCGTACGGACGGCGGGACACGGCGGTACACGGCTGCTCCTCCTCGGCTCCGCCTCCTTCCTCTCGGTCTCTCCCTCTCTCTCGCAATTTCTCTCTCTCTCTCACTCTCTCTCTCGGCCGAATGAAGAAAACCGGCCACCTTCTCTCTCTCCTCCCCTCTTATACTCCCTAATCTTCATGATTAGCAATCATGAGATTGCCTACAAACCCACCAATGCATGGCCTCCCCCTTTGCCACTTGTTTCATTGGATTTTTCTTTTAAATTTGATTTGGGCTTGGGCTTGGGCCCGTCCGACCACTCCTCTTGGGCTGGTCGACAGCCTCCTTTGGGCTCTAATGGGCCGACTAGCTTGGCCCACCAAGCTTTAGGCCAATGGGTCCAAGGCCCATTCGAATTTTCTTGAAATTCTTCTATAAATATTTTTGAATTCCAATTTTCATCTTGGCCAAAGTCTTAGGATATTTTTGCTCATTGAAATTTAAATCATATGGCCAAGCATAGATTATTAATCTTATTAAATTTAAATTTCCACAATCACAAGCACAAATCATCAAATTAAAAAACTAATGGCTAAAACATAAGCCATGGAAATTTAACACCTATTTAGAGACTTTAACACACCTTATGGCTTGGCTTTGAATTTTTGGGATGCCACATCAGGCATCCAAAGGGCACCATTTTCACGCCCCTCCAGGAGACCAGGTGGCTTGAGGGATAGCAAGAAGGCACGGGACGACTAGCTGAGCGTGAGGACGAGTGGTCGGCGGGCGCAAGCTCGCAGGTGGCGTGATGGGCGAGCAACGACGGTAAGTAGGCTCTGATGGCGGTCAATGGGCTAGGGGGCTGGCCGGTCACTCTCCGGTTCTCTCAAGCTTTCAAAGGCCTCAACAATGGATAAAGTGGGGCTAAATGAGGAAGAAGAGGCTAGCCACAAAGGAGGGCACCCATTTGGCTTAAAAGTCTTCACAAATATCCTCTTTGTGCTCATTTCATGCCCCCACCAGCCAATACTGTCATCCATAGCCAATTTGCACACCCAAGGCTTCTTCTATAAGCCATTGAAGAGGTCCAAAAGTGGCTGCCCCTTGGTCCTACGAATTTGGGACCATTTCCATCCAATTTTGATTTAATTCCCCTCCAATTAAGCACAATTTGGCCTCCATAAATCCAACCAAGATGCTCTCATCAAATTCAACATTTTTCCTCATAAATTTGTCCAACTTGAATCCAAAAAACGTGACCAAAAATGGCCCTCCAATTTTCCCTGTCCAAAATGACCTCACTTTGAATTTTCGCCAGAAATCCCAGTTTGTAGAAAAGTCTTCAGAGAATAAGTCGACGTTCCTAAAATGAATCGTGACATGACATGTGGCATCCTGAAATTCGAGTCCTCTGAGGGATGAATGAATGTGAATTTCGTCAATGCATTGTTGGTTAATCTCACTCGAAATTCGAGTCTTCTGAAACACCGACCTTGAGGGGAAAGGCTAATGAGGAAAAAACTCGTGCGACTAAAGAACTTGACCTGGGAAAATGACTTGACTGTAAGACTTGCGTGAGGATGATCCTATAGATAGACAAGCCAATTTCAAGGATGATAAGAAGTCGATTCCCGGACAGAACATAATGGAACGACGGGTGATTCTGTTTACTATTATTGAAACCGCGAATGACCCTATGTCGATCCTTAGTAATGGTGTAATTTGAAATAAGAATACATCCTCCATAATTTCATGTAGTCAAGGACTTTCATGTGTCGAGATGTCTTGAACGTGGTTTGGCATGAGTCGGTTACATGTGAATCCTTGAAACCGCCTGTTAGTCTGAGTTATACCTAAAATGGCATTAGGGCAAAATTAACATGGGATGAGAACCCAAGATTGGATTTCGAATTATCATGAATGTTTGGGACAGACTTTGAGCGATGCTACTTCAATGGTCGATAGCGCCAATTAAGCCGAGTGTTTAGAAAAAGGGATTTACGGACCGAGGAAACGAGCCTATGAGGACGCGGGCCAAGCAAGGCTAGTGTGGGCCTTTGGCCCAAGGTGGGACATCCACCATAGTAGGCCCAAGGCAAGCAAGTGAACCCATTGGGCCTAACCCACCATTTCACCTTCTAAGCCCATTGCCTAAGCCTTGAACCATTTCAAGCCCAAATCAATTCCCGAGCCCGTTCATATTCATTTCCTAGCCCATTTCTTGGGCCCGCCCATCATTTTCAACCCAAGGGCAGATTGGGAAATTGTGCAACGTGGAAATTACCATTTTGCCCCTAAAAGTATGTGGATAAGGCAAAAGGAAGAGAGAAAAGATGATGTCATGTGCATTGGGACTTGAAGCAAGCCTTCAATGGTCTTGATGAGGCCTTGACAGCCAGCTCTCCCATCACTCTCTCTCCCTCCTTTAGCTGAAGCAATTCGTAGCCCCTTCTCTCCCTTGTTTCTCCTCCTTTCTCTTTCTTCTCCTGCAGACCTTCTTGTGAAAGCCTGAGTTGATTGTTGGCCTCCTATGAGCATCAGTGACCGTGGCACCCACCGATGTGCTCAAGAGACCTAGATTGTCAACTCTGACTTGGCCGCTCGCCAGTCGAAGCCGTCGGCTGACCCGTCGGCCTGCTAGAAGTCACCGGTCGCTAGTCCACCTGGCCTAGTTCTACTCTGCCTGTTTCGCCTGTTTCAGCCGTGTTCTCCCCATTTCAACACAGTTTCCACCCAGCCCAACCATCAGCAGGTCCCCCTCAACCCCTCGCTGGAGCTCCGACTCAGTCGTCTAACTCTTTTCCTCCTCCTGCACTTCAGTTTCTAGGAGTTGCAAAGGAAGTCCGAGTTTGTGGCTGTTTTTCAGCCCTGGGACCGCCTTGGATTGCTTTGGTTGAGGTTCCCGAGCATCGCCTCCGTTGTCACCGCCGCATCCGTGTCTTCAGCTTGCTTAATAGGTGAGTTTAGCTCCTAATCCATCGATTAGTGCCTAAACTTACTTAGAATTGGTTTAGTTAGAGTTCATTCGAGTTTATGAGATTTAATTAAGTTGTATTAGCCCTAAGATAGGTGGTTAGATGGATGGATTAGATTAATTTAGCTTGATGTTACTTTATTTACTTAATGTGGCTTATGTGTTTAATTACGCATGTTTAGCTTTAATTGATTGATTGTTTATTTTAATTAATGTTTTAGTGATTTCTGAATTTAATTTATTACTTATTTAATTCTGGAAATTCACTGTTGATGTGACACTATTCACAAGTTACTATTCACTTGCATTGTTCATCCATAAGCAAAAAATGGTCAAATTTCATGTGTGTTGATTTTATGAGGTGATTTGGGTGTATAAATGCATGGACATCCGCATGAATTGTAGGATTTCCACAAAAAGGGGTAAATGGGTTGTCCGAGGGACATTGGAAATTGATCGCTTTTATGAGAAAAGGATGTGAGGGGGTATGTTTGCGTGATCGCTAAGTCAAATTCGTCACCGATGTGGGTCAAAATAACAACTTGTATGAGCAATAATCGAATTGGAACGCAGCCCAACGGGAATTTGGGGGGCGATACCCAACAGAAGTTGGAAGTCGGTCACAGTAGATTGTAGACTAATGTCCCTCTTTGGCATACCGTCTAGGCAGAAGTTCTAGACGTTGCCATGCCCAACGAGGCGAGATGAATCCCGATTTTTATCGGTAGCCCAGCGAGAGTCGAATGATCGCTGATTGGGAAGTTGGCCATGGCCGGAAGTTGACCGGATCACTAACGGGGAAGTTAGCCATACCTCTGACCAAGGAGTTAGTCGTACCGTCAAATGGGAGTTGACTGGGGCCAATGGGCCATAAGAATTAGAACACACATGAGTGTTGTGATCATTGCGCCTTATTATGAGGTAAAATTGTGTGGCACGGTATGGGCGTGTCATAACGATTTTACCTTATAATTGGGACGCGTGTGATGGATTGTTGTGGGATAAGTGGCGCACTAATGTGCAAGAACACCTGAGAATCATGGCATCATTGGTTCCAATAATGCATAGACTAATCACATTGTTTATGGCACGCACGCATGAATCGATAACGTGCAGGGTGTGGCAATGGCCAGGTGAGATCGCTTGTGACGCGACTCGTATGTGATTGATGAACTGCATCATCTAATGGCCATGTGCATTGTGTGTATTGTGCTGAGATATAACGCATACTAGGTAAGGTTGCATGCAAATCGATTATTTCATTGGTAGTTGGCCCTAGCAGTTGCTATTTGCTGATTGTTGGTTGTTGGTCGTTACTTTGTTTTGTGGGGTGGTTCTAGAGAAATACCCCGAGTCGAGTTGGTGTACTAATCGGGGTTTAGGGCATGAACTCGCCAAGATTTATATCTCACTGCATCGTCGGTTACCATTTTTAGGTCCCTAGTGTGAAGAACCCGTAGCTTGAAGCAGAAGGGTCAAGAGCATAGGTGGCTCAGTAGTTCTTTTTGAGATAGACCTTCTGTATAAAAACATGAGGTGTTTATGAAAGTGTGTTTTGTGAAAATTGTTGTCTGTTTTCTATCCCATATCTGTGTTGTCTAGGGATTGTTTATACGCTTCCACATGTGCAATAAAATCAATGGGTTGGCGACGTGTCCTGGGAACGTTGTGATTTATTTGACCACCAAGGGATGTGCATGTGCTCGAGGTTTAGGACGTGACATGATAGAACTTTCAATTTCTGAATTTGGGTTCAATTTCATGGTAAATTTCAACTTGACGCGATTTTAGTGTGACCTAACCTACCGGGTAACTTTTAGGAATTTTTAGCGCATTTAACCTGTGATTGATTATTTTTTGAGCCACAATGTTCTTCTTCGACTCATTAGTGACTCTCGATTGTCATGAAAATCTCGAGATTTCAAATACAGGCACAGGGTACCAATATGACAAAAAAAATAGGTTTAGTGCCGATCTGCAAGAATTTCGCAATTTTGTGGAATGACCCACACTTAATCACATGGCTTTGCTAAATGGACCTATCTCTGGTCTCTAATCGATTCTTAACTGTGCCATAATGACCCTTGTAGATTCGCACGGTCAAGCAGTCAATTCCTAGTAGAATTCTCAAGTTTATTGCATTAAAATCCCTTAACGGCTAGTTATCTCATGAGTGGCCAACTCAAAGAAAAGAACTATAGGCGCGTCAATGAAAAGCCCAACTTATTCAATCGAAAACAGAACCTGAAATTTTGTCCTTGAAATTTAAACCTTTACAAATCTTTAAACAAAAAAGGTAGGGGTATTGTCATCTCATCGAGTCTTCACTTTCCCAGGTTTCTCTTTCTGTGCCGTGGTGTTGCCAGACCACTTTAACCAACGGGATCGTCTGGGTGCATAAAACTTGTTCCTTTCGATCTACAATCTGAATAGGTCTTTCCACATACGATACCCTATCGTCCACGTCTAACTCTTCAAAGTTTAGTAAGTGGATCGGGTCAAGTTCATACTTCCTTAACATCAACACATGAAAGATGTCATGCACTTGCACCAATCTCGGCGACAATGCAAGACAATACGCTAGAATCTCTATTCTTTCCAAAATCTCAAAGGGACCTATGTCGGGCTTAGTTTTCCCTTCTTGCCGAAGCGCGAAGTGTCTTTCATTGGTGACACCTTCAGAAAGACATGCTCACGAACTTGGAATTCCAATGGTCTCTGACACTTATCAGCATAGCTTTTTTGGCAGCTTTGAGCGGTCTTTAATATGTCCCCGATGACGGCAACTGCATCCACTGACTGTTGGACTAACTGTGGGCCTGTGATCTTTCATTCCCCAACCTCATCCCAACACACTAGCATTCAGCATGCTCTGCCATACAACACTTCAAAAGCATCCATTTGAATGCTCTGTTGGTAGTTGTTGTTGTATGCAAACTCAACAAGATGAAGCTATTCCTCCCAGCTTCCTTGGAAATCCAACACGCAAGCTCGCAGCATGTCTTCGAGGGTTTGAATCATCCTCCGAGACTGGCCATCCTTCTGAGGATGATAAGCCGTACGGTACTGCAACTTCATTCCCAAGGCGGTTTGTAGGCTTTTCCAAAAGGCAGCTGTAAATCTCGAGTCTCTATCAAATGTAATCGTCACTAGCACTCCATGCAGATGAACAATCTGATGCACGTGCAACTCTGCATATCTGTCCAAATCAAGGTCCTTTCGTACGGCGATGAAGTGAGTCGACTTCATCAGTCTGTCGACCACTACCCAAATGGAATCATTACCCCGACTCCTTGGTAAGTCCGTCACAAAGTCCATCATGACGTCTTCCCATTTCCACTCAGAAATCTCGATAGATTGCAAAAGTCCTCCTGACTTACAGTGTTGTGCCTTCACTTACTGACACGTCAGACACTTGACGACACGCTTGGCGATGTCCGCCTTCATACCGGACCACCAATAGTGTTGATGCAGACTTTGATACATCTTCTTACTACTATGATGAATACTATAACTACTACGATGAGCTTTCTGACATGATCTCCTCTTTAAGCTCTGCATCGTTAGGTACACACAATCGTCCTTGGAACCATAGTGTTCTGTCTTCACAGATCTGGAGATTAGCCTTTCTCTTTTCGGTATCCTATTATAAGATCTTCTAAATCTTTGGATCTGTTAGTAGAAGCGTCTTGATTCTGATCTGCACTTCTGACTCAATTCTGATGATGGCCATAAGATTTGAAAGGTGACTTACCTCAAACTTGAAAACCAAATCTTGAGCTCTCTCGAGTAAAATCCATTCCTTAACCATCAACTGTGAAACTAAAGATTTCCGACTCAGCACATCTGCAACCTTATTAGCCTTTCCATGATGATACAAGATATCGCAATCATAATCCTTCAGAAGTTCCATCCAGTGACGCTGTCTCATATTCAACTCATTATGAGAGAATAGATATTTTAGACTTTGATAGTTAGTGAAGATCTAGAACATTTTCCGTACAAATAATGTCTCCAAATCCTCAGAGTGAAAATGATCGCTGCGAATTCTAGGTCATGCGTCGAGTAATTCAACTCAGGAGGTCTCAACTGACTAGATGCGTATGCAATGACTCTGCCATGTTGCATTAGCACGCAATCTAGTCCTCTAAACAATGCATCACTATAGGTCTTGTATCCTCTAGGACTAGAAGGAATCGTCAACACAAGTGTGGTAGTGAACTTCTACTTAAGCTCTTGGAAATTATGCTCGCACTTATCTGTCCATACAAATTTCTCTTCCTTCTTCAACAGTCGAGTCAAAGGCGAGGCTAAAGCTGAAAACGCATCAATAAACCTTCTGTAGTACCTTGCCAATCCCAAGAAGCTTCTGATTTCTGTTACTATCGTCGATCTTGGCCAGTTGATAACTGCTTCAATCTTGGTCAGGTCTATAAAGATTCCTTCACCTGAAATCACGTGACCTAGGAACGCCACATGAGTCAACCAAAACTTGCTCTTGCTGAACTTGGCATACAGCTCATGATTCCTTAGGGCTTGAAGCACCATCCTCAAATGCTTCTCGTGCTCCTCAGGACTTCTCGAATACACCAGGTTATCGTCGATGAACACAATCACAAACTAATCCAGCTAGTCTTTGAACACTCAATTCATCAGATCCATAAAAGTAGCTGGGGCGTTTGTCAAACCGAACGGCATTACAGTAAACTCATAATGGCCATATTGCATATGAAATGCCGTCTTCGGTATGTCCTCCTTATTGAGACAACTGAGCAAATTTAGCCTCATACTGGTCCACGGTCATCATCCCTTGACGGAGGTGGTGGAATTCCTCCATCTTCTACTCTTGGGCGCTATCGGAAAAGTACTTTCCATTAAATGTTCTAAGGAAGGCGTTCCACACCGGAACCATACCTTCTGAAAAGACCATGCCTCTAGTGGCTCTCCACCAGGTACTAGCGTTACCTTGCAGCTAATTGATTGCAAGGACAACCTTCTCCTCCTCAGTGCACATCAGAAGTGCAAAGGCTTTCTCTAGGTCTTGGATCCAGAGCATTGCAGCTTTGGGATCGCCTGCGCCTGTGAACCTCGGCGGGTTCAGTTTCAAGAACTGCTCTACGAACTTGTGCATCGGCCTCTCTCTCTCAACAACCACGTTCCCAGTGGAACTTCGGCAAGTGTGGTAGCGGCGATAGTGGCGACGACTTGATTCTGGGCCTGCTACCCCAACAGATTTCTAAGCGTCTCTAGCGCTTGCATGATCCCTTCAATCATGGGATCACTAGGGGCTTTTACCCCAGCACCAACTAAAGCTGGCACTCTACCACGACCCCCCTCGGGTAGTGACCCTTGTCGGTGTTCTACCCCTAGCCACAGGGGCTATTGCCCTCTTCCGAGGAGTCCTCTGCTCCTGATCACTCATTATGTAGATTATATACATAAATCTGCTTTCCAATTCCATACAAAATTAGAATTGAGTGATCCCCACAAAACAATCTACCAATCAGCTATCAATCAAATGCATCAACATAATTAAAAGGCCTTTCCTACTAATAATCCCAAGAACCCATGAACCTCGAGTGCATGCACATCCCTCGGTGGTCGATAAAATTGCGACGTCCCAGGACATTTCACTTACCCATCCATTTTAATGCACATGTGGAAGCGAACAATTACCCATGACAGCGACTATAGGGGATAGAAAAGCAAGAAACAATTACAAAACCAAAACACCATTATAAACACCCTGGTTTATATACAATAGCCAGTCTAGTCAGAAGTCTATCCAAATAGAAAAGCCAACAAGCCCTCTAGGCACATGAGTCCATAACTGAAAACTTCGAGGTCTCCTAGTGATCTAGGTCCACCACAAAACCATCAGGAGGGTTAACTGTACCCTCGCCATGAGCGGCGTCTATCACTGTAGCTGGGACCTTAAAACCCTGAAGAGGACCTACTCGATATCCATTGAGCTCGCGGTGAAACCACGCTCAAAATCGATGGGATACCCTCTGAGGCAGGCCCTCATCGATGTGACACCCTGAATTTCATATTATGTTTTCAATTGGATAAGTTGGGCTTTTCATTGACGCGCCTATAGTTATTTTCTCTGAGTTGGCCACTCACGAGATAACTAGCCTATCAGATGAAGCCGTTAAGGGATTTTAACACAATAGACTTGAGAATTCGACTAGGAATCGACTGCTCGACCGTGCTAGTCTGCAAGAAGCATTACGGCACTATCAGAATTGATCGGAGATTAGGGATAGGTCGATTAGACTGAGATATGTGATCAAAGTGTTGGTGATTCCACATGATTGCAAAATTCTCGTAAATTGGCACTACATCAATTTTTCTGTCATATTGGGTACCTTATGCCTGTATTTGAAATCTTGAGATTTTCACGATAACTGAGAATCACCAATAGATTGAAGATGTACATTATGACTTGAGATAAATCGATCATGATTCAATTGTACCAAAAATTTCATAAAGCTATCCCGTGGGCTAGGTCACGCTAAAATCTCGTCAGATTGAAATTAACTGCGAATTTGAACCCAATTTCCAAAAATTGAAAGTTCTATCTTGTCACGACTTATTTTAGGAACCTCAACTCATCTTTTGGGAAATTTCCAGCGAGTTTGGGATTTTTACAGAAAATCGATTCGGACGATTCGGAAAAGAGCAGAAATTCGCATGGGCTAATTTGCAAGGATTTTTGGCCTCCTACGTGAGATAGTTGGTGAAAGGAAATTGTGTGGGCTTTTTCTTAAACAAATTTGGACATTAATTAGAGAGATTTGTTAAGGAATCGAATTTTGGACGAATTGGAAAATAAAAGTGAAATTCGGATCAAGAGGAAAAGTGAGAATTTGCAGCCCAAAAATGGTTTATTTGTGGATTTATTGATCAAGAATGTATTAAGGGACAAAAGGATTTTGTGCGAGAGCTTGTGGGACCAAGAAGTGCTGAGTATAAGATGTTTTATTTATTTATTTTTCTTCTTTCTTTTTCCCCCTTAAGCCGACAACCCCCCCCCTTTAGCTGTCTTCTATTTCCTTTTCGTCTTTCACTTTGGTCCCTCATTATCCATCCACACACGTCCCTTTCTCTCTCTCTCTCCCTTCTTCTTTTATTTTTCTCGCACATTTTCCTTCCCCTGAAGCCGACATCTCTCTCTCCTCCCTCTTTCTTCTTTACGCACATCCAGCTACTTTGCAAGTTTGCAGTTTCTGCTTCAGCTTCATTTTCCCTCTCCTTCGTGGACCGACACTAGCGCCCCACGCCCCTGCTACCGCTCCTTCTTTGGCTATCCCCTCAACCGAAGCACCCCACAGACTCTCCTTCCTTCACGTGGCCTTATTTGCTACCAACAGTCAACCATCTTCCACCGAATTCTTCTCTCACCGCCTCACGCCCATGCACGTCCAAGCTTCAATCTTCACTGAAGTTAAAGCCACCAAAGTAGCCCACAGTCACCTCCCTTATTCGCCCGCTTCCCTCACACCAGCAACGATCTCTCTAGTGTTCCAGTAAGCCCGCAATCAATCCGTCAAGCCAAGCCCAGCAGCTCAGCCCCCTTCGTATCTGGACCGAGCAACCCCGCTGTGGGCTTTGTGGCCAATTTCAGCCCGGTCCGGGCTCTCGTTATTGCCACCGCTTTGGAGTTTATCGGCCGCCCTCGTGTTGCCGTCATCGTGAACCGATTTTCACGTTAATCCATTGAGTTTACTCACTAATCTCCGCTTAAGGAGTTAATTGTGCTTAAGGGTTGATTAGTTTAAACAAATATGGTTTAGCTAGTTAGTTAAAATGGATTAGCAATTTAATGATTCGATATTGCGTGCTAGGTGGTTAGAGTAGTGCAATTAGCAAGTAGATACGTTGTAATATTTATTTAGATAGGTTCGGAAATTTTACGGGCCCGTCTCGGCTTTTAATTAAGCTTTTCGGCCTAAGTTGCTATTTTTGGTATTTATTGGTATTTAATAATTAATTTTGGTAATTATTTAATTAATTATTATTTTTAAAGAATTAGACCGGGATAGACGGTGATCGGAATTTCGTGCTGATTGCAATGGTCTGATTGGTTTATTTAATTGAGTGTTAGATTGTGCTAATTGAGTGTGATTTGCAATTTTGGGTATTTATCCCAAAATTTATTTAATTTCGGCAATTAATTAGAAAATACCGGGCGTCGGTTTAAAACGCCAAAAATATTTTTATCGACTATATAATTAGTGGGAGTTTATAAAGTAAATATATTATATTTTTTGCGGAGGCCAATCATGTATCCACACACGATTATTTTTATCGGGTATGATAAAAGTGGTGAAATGGTTGGTTGAGTAAAATGGTATACTATATCAGCCTGAGGGCTTGATATATCAGCTTAGGGGGAGTGGTATACGTTGTTATCAATTTTTGGTGAGCATTTTTATCTATCTTTAGCTTAGGGTGAGCAGTCCTTGATGTGATAAGACTTTATAGATAGTACATAATGAGTAGATCGAGAGATGGTCTTGATGACATGGAATCGACTGAGTCAATTGATCGATGACTCAATCTGATTTGATGCTTTGATATGCTAAAGAGATTTGTTGAATTTATAAATTATACTGACTTGCAGGAATGAATGGAGGTAAAGATAAGTCCTCTGACTTGTATTTGTGCTTAGGCAGCCCTTGGGACGTATTTTCTTCCTAGTCGGAACTTAGGGGGTGAATTTGCTGAGACATTATCTCACCCCGTCGTGGGCTAAACTTTTCAGGTTTTTAGATGGTGAATCTCCCTAAGCGTCATGGTCGTCCCGTGAGGGTTACCAAGCGGGTTTCTAGTTACCCTGACCCCGGAAGTTTTTGGGTCTATGAGCTTATTGTAACCAGTGTCTGGGTCGAAGAGGTTCCACATCAAGAGATACCTAATCGATTCAAAGTATGGTTCCGCTATGCTCCCAACGGTGTTAGGCTAGGTCCCCTTAGGCCCTTTGATATCCCCGTTGTGGTGATTGATGCTGCTCTAGACGAGGATCCAGTTGACCCTCCTGATGGCTTAGCGAAGAACCCGCCGTCCTGCCCAGCTCCTATGGATACTGAAGAATCAGCAAACAAGTCAAACTAACTGGTTATAGGATAGCTTGTTTTGAGAGTTAACCTTTTTGTAGACCTTGTAAATATCGGCTAGTAATGTATATGACTTAGTCGGATATGTTTAAAGGTGTGATTTGGTTTCAAAAATTATGGTCCTACTTTTCTATCCCTTTTTTATGTTGTCTAGGGATTTATTTATTCGCTTCCGCATACACATTAAAATAAATGGCTCGGCAACGAGTCTAGGGACACCGCTATTTAATCAACCACAGAGGGATGGGCACATGCTCGGAGGATCGGGGCGTGATAATCAACCTAAATGGTGGTCACCATGAGTTCATAGACCCAGACTCCGTGGCCCCCGGGGAATAGGGAAATCAATAACCAGCTCGGTAACCCTCCTAGGCTGACCAAAATGTTCCAAAGGAACCGCCATCTAAGGACTTGAAAAGGTTGAGCCTGCGATGGGGTGAGACAATGTCACAGTAAGTTCATCCCTTAAACTCCGACTAGGAAAGAAATACCCCTAAAGGCAGTCTATGCACACAAGACAGAAGACTTACCTCACCTCAGTTCCCTCATACTTGTCAGTAAAATCCATATACTCAATCAATCAATCCAATCAATCCATCCATTCAATCAATTCAATCGATCAATTCAATCAATCACACTTTCCAATTCGATTATTGCTCGCACAAGCATGAAGTATTGACGCACATCGGTCTTTTGGCGTAGCTAGGGATTATTGCTCGCACAAGCTGATATACCGCCACACATCGGGGACGGGTTCACTTAGCTAACACACGATTAATCAATCCTGGCCAAGGACATTGTGCTTTGCACTCAAGTTCCTCAATTAAAATAATGAACTTGGCCTATTTTCGTCGTATTAAAAACACCCAATAAAATAACCGTGTGTGAGTACACGGTCGGTTTGAGCCCAAAATGCGATATCTTCCTTTTTCAAAAATCCCACTATTGAATATAGTACCTAAAAACATTTTTTTCGTTAAAAAACCAACGCCCGGTATTTTCTGATTAAATACCAAAATTTCACAATTTTACGATTATTATTCAAAATCACAATCACCACTCAATTTGCACAAATTAACACTCAATTGAATAAACTAAGCACACCATTGCAATCGGCACGAAATTCTGGTCACCGACTATCCCGGTATAATTTCTAGAAAATATTTAATAATTAAATAAATGCAATTAAATAAATACCAACTTAGGCCAGAAATGCTAATTAACCACCTAAACGGGCCTACAAAATTTCTGAACTTATCTAGATAAATAGTACATCTATCTAGCCCTTAATTAATCTAATCTAACCACCAAACATGCACAATTAGGCAATTAAATCACTAATCTAATCTAACTAATCACCTAATCCCTAATTAGCCTAAACTAATCACCCCCTAAGCATAGTTAACTCTCCAAGTAGAATTTAGTAAGTAAACTCACCGGTTTAGCAATTCGGTGAGTTCACGGCGACGACGACACAGAGGCAAGCAACAACCGAGCCTACGGCGACACCAAAAGAGGATCGAATGGGCCTAGAAGTCCAAGACCGTTGCTGGCCTTCAGCTTTTGCTTCTTGGGCCGAGAGGTTGGTTGAGGCGGCTAGTTGGGCTGAAACGGCACGAGACGGGCGTCAGTGGCTGCAGCAAGCCAGGCAGGCGACGACGGCTGTTGGACGGTAGCAAACGGCGGTCAGGCAACCTCGACGACGACCAAGTGGCTCAGGGGATGGTGAGAAGGCATGGAACGAGCGGATGGCGTGCACGAGCTCATGAGTGGCGCGACAAGCGAGCAAGGGCGGTAGTCGGGCTCTGGCGGTGGTCGACGTGCTAGGGGGGCTAGCCGGTCACTCTATGGTTTCCTCAAGCTTTCAATGGCCTCAATAATGGATAAAGTGGGGCTGAATGAGGAAGAAGAGGCCAGCTGCAAAGGGGGGGGGACCCATTTAGCCTAAAAGTCTTCACAAATATCCCATTTGTGCTCATTCATGCCCCCACCAGCCAAGGCTGTCATCCACAACCAATTTGCACACCCAAAGCTCCCCCTATAAGCGATTGAAGAGGTCCAAAAACATTTTGCTTCAATTTTGATTCAATTTCCCTCCAATTGAGCACAATTTGGCCTCCATAAATCCAGCGAAGATTCCCTCATCAAATCAACATTTTGCCTCATCAATTTGTCCAACTTGAATCCCAAAAACGCAACCAAAAATAGCCCTCTAATTTTCCCTTTCAAAAATAACCTTACTTTGAATTTTCGCCAAAAATCCCGATCTGTAGAAAAATCTTCGGAGGATGAATCCATATTCCTAAAATGAATCGTGACATGATAGAACTTTAAATTTCTTAATTCGGGTTCAATTTTACGATTAATTTCAACCTGATGTGGTTTAAGTGTGACTTAACCTACCAGGTAGCTTTTAGGAATTTTTAGCGCATTTGACTCGTGGTCGATTATTTCGAGCCAGAATGTACCTCTTTGACTTATTGGTGACTCTCGGTTGTCATGAAAATCTTAAGGTTTCAAATACAGGCACAGGGTACCAAAACGACATAAAAATCAATCTAGTGCCGATCGACAAGAATTTCGCAATTAAGTGGAATCACCCACACTACCCTTGTAGATTAGCATGGTGGAACGGTCAATTCCTGGTCAAATTCTTAAGTCTATTGTATTAAAATCCCTTAACGGCTTCACTTGATAGGCAAGTCATCTCGTGAGTGGCCAACTCAGAGAAAAGAACTATAGGCACGTCGATGAAAAGCCCAACTTATTCAATTGAAAGCAGAACCTGAAATTCAGGATATCATAATGGACAAGCGAGTAGGGTATCGTTACGCAATATAGAGCAACAGGTCCTTCACTTGCCTCAAGTCCACGGAACGCGAGCAATGGGCACGGCTGGTGCAAGACGATGCGACGGCGAAGCGAGCAATGGGTGGAGCCGCGAGCAACACAGGCTGAGCAACGACGAAGGATGGGCTCTCCTGGTCAACAGCGGCACTGAGGCAAAATGGCGATGGAACTAGTGATGTAGTGGTCAGCGTCAAGCGGTGGAACACGGGCAAGATGATGCGGGTGTTTAGGCTGAAATTTGCTGAAGATGTTGCTAAAATGGAGCAAATGCCAAGTGCTAAGAGAAGAAGAAGGAACGATCTTCTTCTGCTTCGTGTGTTCTGCTGGTTGACTAATCAAGTCAACTTCTCATTCAATCCGTGGCAGCTTGAGGAAGGGACATCACTACTTATCTAGCTCTTGCATGAGACACCTTGCATGTCTCATGCAAGGACGTGGCCACACTTGGCCCAAGCCCTCCGTCTGCTAGCCGGAGGGGAAGAAGAGGCATTGCTAAAGCTTCTGGGGTTAACGGTCTTCGGTTTTTGCGTGAGGAAGGAGTGGTCAACGTGGGGCGGCTTGGGTTCAAAATTTTCTTTTGTGCTTGACTACATTGGACGTGTGCATGGGCTGGAAAATTGCATGAAACTCAACTTGGTGGTGTACCAATGAGGGTGAACGTTGGTCTCACGTGTGGTGTTTCGTGAGGAAAATTTGAATGAGATGATGTCGCGAGGACGTGATGAGATGGGACGGTTCGGTACGGCAATAGTAGTGGCGAAATGGCAGTTGTGCATGGTGCCAACAACGTAGTCCAATGACAAACTTGTCGACACGTCATGGACCCTTACGTACTCGAGGCTCAGGTGAAATCTGGATATTATAATTCTCCCCTCCTTAAAGAATTTCGTCCTCAAAATTAAACGCCTCTTACGTTTCATTGAAATGATGAGGGTACTTTTGCCTCATCTCCCTTTCACTTTCCCATGTAGCCTCTTCCACGCCGTGGTATCGCCACAAGACCTTCAGTAGTAGAATTACCTTCGTCTGGAGAACTTGCTCATTCTGATCCAGTATCTATATCGGCTCTTCCACGTATCTCACTTTTTCATCTACCTCGATAATCTCATGATCAAGTACATGAGCAAGATCGGACTAATACTTCCTTAACATCGACACATGGAAGACATCATGTAGATTTGCCAACTTAGGAGGCGATGCCAATCAATAGGCTACCTCCCTTATCCTTTTAAGGATGTTGAATGGTCCAACAAATCTCGGACTTGATTTACCCTTCTTTCCAAATCGTTATATACCATTCATCGAGGATACCTTTAGAAATACATCATCTCCTATGTTAAATTCTAATGGCCTCCTACGTTTATCTGCGTAACTCTTCTGTCGACTCTGGATCGTCTTGAGTCTATTTCTGATGATTTCTACTGCATCTGTAGTAGCTTGTGCCAACTCGGGTCCTATTAGTTTTCTCTCACCCACTTCATTCTAGTAGATAGGAGCCCTACAAATCCTTTCGTATAGCGCCTCATAGGGAGCCATACCGATACTTTGTTTGAAACTATTATTATACGCAAACTCCACCAAGTGTTACTTCTTATCCCAACTTCCTTTAAAATCAATCACGCAAGCTCTCAACATGTCTTCTAGTATTTGGATTACTCTGTCTGTCTATCCATCTTTCTACGAATGAAAGGCAATACTGAACTGAAGCTTGGTCTATAATGCGATTTTGAGACCTTGCCAGAATTTCGAGGTAAATCTCGAATCTCAATATGATGTGATGGTCACAGGAACACCATGTAAGTGTACTACTTGACTTACATATATTTCGGCATATTTATCCATCGAATAATCCATACGCACTGCTAAGAAATGGGTAGATTTAGTCAGGCGATCCATGATTACCCAGATAGAGTCGTGACCACTTGACGTAATTGGTAATCCTTGCACGAAATCCAATGTTACATGCTCCCATGTCCACTCTAGTATATCCAATGGTCTAAGCATTATTGCGGGCTTGCGATGTTCCGCCTTCACTTGTTGGCATGTCAAGCACTGAGAAACTTGCTTGGTGATGTCTGCATTTATACCATTCCACCAGTACTATTGACGTAGGTTTCAATACATCTTTGTATTTCCAGGGTGGATAGTATAATTACTCCTATGTGCTTCCGACATAATTTCCCTCATTATCTCTTCATTATTGGGAACACATAGTCGTCTTTGGTATCTCATTGTTCCATGCTCAGAAACTTGGAACTCTGGTCTTTTCCCTAAAAATACTTCGTCTCGAAACTATACAATTTCCGGGTTAGACTGTTGTAGCATTCTAATTTTCCAAATAATTTTCGGTTCAATCCTTAGTGCGGTTAATACACCAGTGAGATGATTTATTTCTAACTTAAACTCCATATTTGCTATCATTTTTAACAGTTTCCATTATGTTGCCCTTATACTTGCCATATCTATTGCTGACTTACAATTGAGGGCATATGCTACCTTGTTTGCCTTGCCTAAATGATACAATATCTCACAGTCATAATTCATTTTGAGAGAATTAGTACTTCAGACTTTTGTGATCTGTATAAATTTCAAATTTCTCCCCATATAGATAATGCCTCTATATCTTCAATGCGAAAATTATAGCTGCCAATTCTAGATCATGAGTTGGATAGTTCAATTCGTAGGGTTTCAATTGTCTCGATGCATAGGCTATGACCTTACCATACTGCATCAGGACACATCCCAATCCTTTGTGGGAAGCATCACTATATACCGTGAATCCACCAGATCCAGACGAAATAGTCGGTATCGAAGCTGTGGTTAATCTTTTCTTGAGTTCCTAGAAACTCTTTTCACATTCACCACTCATTCGAACTTCACATTTTCCTAGTCAATTGTGTCAACGAGCCTACAAATCGTGAGAACCCTTCTATAAACCTCCTATAGTAACCTGTAAGTCCTAAGAAACTTCGTATTTCCATCGGCGTTGTTGGTCTTAGCCAATTTACTACAATCTCGACCTTCGCTGGGTCCATCGAGACTTCCTCTCCTGATACCACATGCCCTAGGAATATTACCTGGTCCAACGAAAATTCACACTTACTAAATTTGGCATACAATTTATGGTCTCTAAAGGTTTGCAGTATTATTCTCAGATGTCACTTGTGTTCTTCTGGTCCCTTAGAGTATATCAATATATCATCAATAAAGACAATTACAAACTGATACAAGTATGGTTTGAATACCCTATTCATTATATCAATGAATGCAGCTGGGGCATTTGTCAACCCAAATGGCATAACTAGGAACTCGTAATGTCCATAACTAGTCCTCAAGGCAATTTTAGGAATGTCTTCCTTTTTAATTCTTAACTAATGATATCCAGACCTTAAATTTATCTTAGAAAAGACCCAACTCCATTGCAAAAGGTCAAATAGATTGTCGATTCTAGGCAATGGGTATTATTCTTAATCGTCACTTGATTCAATTGTCTATAGTCAAAGCAAAGGTGCATTGACCCGTCATTCTTCTTTACAAACAGGACTGACACACCCCACGGGGACACACTTGGCCTAATAAATCCCCTATCGAGTAATTCTTGCAGTTGTACTTTCAACTCTTGTTGACACCTAAATTTTGGACAACCCATTTAGTCATTTATTGCATAAAAATTGGGGATTAATTTTTAACCCCTAAAAAATATTATAATTCAATCGCATAGCATATAATTTTTTAGGTGCATTTATTTTTAATTTACATGTTTTGCATTTTTATTTTTAGGACCGGTGGTGGATGAGCTCAAATTTTATGTTTTTAAGCTCTAGTTCGGTAGGCCGGGCTAGGCCCATGAAAGGATAAAATTAACCTAAGCCCGTCATTATTTTTAATTGATTATCTTGCGAAAAAGTAAGATTTGATGTGATATTATGGTTTTTGAAAAATTAAAAAAAAAAATCGCATTGTAATCTTATTTTTTATCAATAGATGATGAAATCGGGGGAGAATATTTTTGAGATAAGGATTTTTGTGATCAAGAGGTTATAAGCAATATTCGAGAGATGAAAATATTAACAAAAAAAGATCCTATTTTGCGTCGCCTATAAAAGGATACGTACGATCAATCGTGGGGAGGCTTCTCTGGAGAAAAAAAAATTTCAGAAAAAGAAACGAGAAGGAGAAGAAATATTTTCCGTAGACAGTGCAAAAGGAAAAACTGCAGAAAAAAGAAAAGTCAGAACGTGAGAGAGAGAGAGAGAGAGAGAGGAGAAAAGTAAAAAACGGTAAATGAAGATTTTACCTATACAGTTCATCATCTTCCCCAAATCCGCTGCCTCGCCAATCCGCGTGCTCCGCCTCATCTCCAATCCGCGCTAGCTCGTGACGCCGGAGCCACTCCTCACCTGCCGCCGCTGCAACTCGCGGAGACCCCGACGCGATGACCGTGCGTTGCACCGACACCGCGACGCCAGCCTCCAACGCACCACCGCCCCACTCTACCGCGCCACTGCCAGACCCTCTACCCTCACCAACGGCATAGACCGCCAGGCAATCAGACAACCGAGCCTCCATAGCCGCGAGCACCCGAGCACCTCTGCCTCCGTACCACCTCGTCGTCAGATCCCAAGCCACCGGTGACCCAGAGTCGCAGCCGAGTGGAGATCTAGCACCCGGAGTCCCTCTGCTTGCAAATCCGAGGTCCCCGACGACATAAGCCCCAGACCCAGCTCGACGCTTCCCTTTCGCCAGTGCCGAGCCTCATCGCAGCCACCAGAGGCCTCCCGCCGTCCCTGTAGCGCCCTGCTGGCTGAAGCTCGTGATCCGAGCGGCCCGACGTAGCCCCCGCAACGCAGGCCCGTACCGACCCACGACAATCTCCTCGCCGGAGCTCCTCACCGTGCACCAGTTGTGCCCTCGCCGGAGCTCTGACGCCGGCCATCCTCCGCTCGGCACCATCCACCATTGTTGCCTTTTTTTTTTAATTTCCTTTTTAGGTGATTTACTTTTTATCCTTTTATTATTATTTTTTATCTAGTTATTTTAAGTGCTATCATTTTTGCTTAAGTTAGAGCATGGGATGTCAATTTTAATTATTTGTATAGTTTAGGCATTATCCTTAAGGTTTTGCCCAAAACTATATAATTATTAATTTGGTCCGTAAGACGTCGGATCATTTTTTTTAATTATATTAATTTTTGGGCATTTTGTCGATAGCACATTAATTGTTGAATCAATATAACTATTAATTTGATCCGTAAGAATTCGGATCAGATTTTTAGTTATTTTGATCTTCTTGTCGTGACATTCAAGATCGTTAATTTGACCTGTGAGATGACAAGTTATTTTTTTCGATCATTGTAAGTCTTTACTTGATTGGATGCCTTGATTAGTTCAAATTTAATGTTTAGTTGATAATTGTTTGTTTTTTGAAAACCACCAAATAAAATATCTAAAAATATTTGAATTAAGATTCAGTTTATTTTAGAATATTTCTTGTTATCTTGCATATCTAGGATAGGGATTTTATTCCGAATTTAAAAAAATATAATAACAAAAAAAATGCATTAATTTAGGATTTTAGTTGCATGTTTAATTATGTGGTAATTTTAAATTTTAAATTTTAAATAAAAAAATAAAAGATAAAAAAATATCATGCATATGTCATGTAGAATTAGGGCTTGCTCCGCACGTCATTGCATATTAGATCAATTACATGTTAGATTAAGATAATATCTTAATTTAAATTAGGATTTAATGTGACTTAATCCTTAGTTTAAACTAGATAGAATTTTAATCTAGCTAGATCATTTTTGCATTTTTAAATAGAAATATCAAATGCACGTCATTTAGTTTTTATTAGGTTCATTTAATTAGAACTTCCTCGTCATTAGACTAAGTCATTTAATAAACGTCACGTGACATATAACTCGCATACTAAGTTGTATGTTGCGTGTCATTTTAGTATATCATTGCATCGCATTGCATGTCATTAGAATTAGGTCATTTAGATTGTATTTAATTATTGCATTTCTTCATGTCATATAGCTTAGGTCATGTTGCCATGTCATATTAGATTATTAGCATGCATCGCATGATTTTCATTAAATAAAGTGAAAACAAAAATTGAAATTGCGTGTTAATTAGAAATCATATCTAGGGCTGCTGATGTGAATTCTGATTTAACAATGCAGATACCTTCGTTGCTTTTAGGTATGTTTTGCAATATTTAATTGCTTTCTTGAGTGTTAAATTGGTAGTATGTGCACATCTATGATCACCTCACATGTTAGGAAGTTAAATTAAAATCAATTCAATTGCCAAACATTTTTTTTGAAAATGAAATAAAAAGGTACCGAAAGGGCACTAGGATAGTCTGGTGTAACCAAGTCCCCGAACTCATGAATCTCTGGTTCGTAGGAGTAAAGTAAATCTCCCGTTACTTTACTTGGGTTTCTAATCGACCTACAAAAATATATTAGTGGCGACTCCTGATTGAAAATCATTTACATGTTAATAATTCAAACCTAAGTTGCGAATTGGTATGGGCTTAGGAGAGCCCGAGCTAAGCTTAAAGACTTAGTAATCCATTAACCTAGTTTTAGGTGGTGAACCCGAAAAAATCTGGTCGCGACAGCTCTTTTAGTTCTGCCAAAGCCATCCTATACGAGGCTTTTGATATTGGTTCCGTTCCATGTATCAGTTCGATTTCGAACTCGATTTCTCGCTCTGGTGGTAATCCGAGCAATTCGTCAGGAAATACATCCGGAAATTCTTGGACCACTTGAATTTCATCGAGTTTGGCTTCCTCTTTAGTATGGTCCTTTACTACTGCTAGGTATCCTTGACACCCTTCATCAAGAAGTGCATGTGCCTCTACTATCGAAATAAGAGACATTGAGGGGTTTGTTTGGTCTCCGTAAAATTCAAAACTAGGTTGATTAGGTTGGTTGAACTAAATCACCTTTCTATAACAGTCCACCCTAGCCCGTTGTTTACGAAGCCAATCCATTCCTATGATGACGTTGAAGTCATACATGACCATCACTACTAGGTCTATTTCCTGATCTCGTCCACCTATAGATATCTTCCATTTCTCGCATACTAACGTAGACAATACCACATCTTTCAATGGTGTAGATATACGAAGAGGCATATCAAGAGATTTGACTTCTATTTCACCCAGTCATCTATATCTTTTAGACGCAAAATAATGTGTAGCACCCGTGTCAAATAATGCATATGCCTTCTTGTCATTCAAAGAAATTGTACCTGAGATAACGTTTTTGGAAGTTCCGCTTACTCTTGGGTGATTGTGTACATCCTTCCTTATGCTGGCGGCCTCTGTGGATTTCCTTGTAGAGGTGGTCTGCCTACACGTTATTGCATCTGGCGCGCCGGATCAACGTTCGACTACGATCCTCCTCGTGGACAGTCCCTTCCAAAATGACCCCTCTGCCCGCATCCAAATCACCTCTGGTGATCTAGGTATGGTCCTGGCCCATGTTGTCTACCACACCTTCGACAGGATTATTTTGATATGGCACTTTTCCTAGGGCGTGACCACTCCTGGTCTTCCTGAAATTTCCAACATTTTGCTTTTTTTTAGAATCCCAAGGTAGCTCTCAGGTTAGATAGGGTCTCTTACCACGTTGGGTATCACTTGGTGCCATTTGTCGCCCTAACTCCATTTGCTCCTTGCTTTCCAATTGCTCCTTTATTACTTCCTGTTCTGCAAGTTGGGCCCATTCATAAATTTCATTATAATCTCTTATATTCAGGGGTACTAGTTGTCTCTTGATATCCATCCTTAGGCCCTTCATAAATCTATTAACTTTTTCCTCGCGATCTTCTACGAATCTAGGAGCATACCTAGACAGTTCAGAGAATTTCACTTCATATTGGCCTACCGTCAACTCCTTTTGTTCTAGTTGAACAAATTCGGTTGTTTTCTTATCCTTAGCACAATCAGAGAAATGCTTTTTATTGAAGGATCTGACAAAATCATCCCAGGTTACGACAGTGCCAGGTGGAAAGATTGTGTCTCTAGAGGCTCTCCACCAATATTTGGCGATTCCTTCCAATTGGTACTATGCCAGGGTTATTCTCTCCGTGTCATTGCAATTCAATAGCTAGAAAATCCTTTCTATCCCATCAATCCACTGTTCTGCCTCTTCAGGACTTCCCATTCCAGCAAACTTAGATGGCTTCAATTTCAGGAATTGCTCCACCAAGCCCTGGGTACGACATTCTGCTCTTGGTTGTTGTTGGGCTTGCTTTTCCATTAGATTCCCTATGTTAGCCAACGTCTATAGAATATCTTCCATTCAGGGTTTCGCCCTTCAAATAGTAGCTTCTGTCCGTGATGGGGGAGAACTCCCTGTGCGTACCATACTTCCTACAAGTCATTGAGCATTTACCACAGGAATAGTTAGTGACCCTAAGTCACTATTAACTAGGAAGGAAAAGTAACGTTCACACGTTACTGAGATCATACAAAAGTAACATACAAATTGTGGCGACCTGCAACATCTCCTTCGGCGGCCCGAGACCCTTAAGGTCCGCCTACGCCATTTATTGGTCCCTGCACTGTTTCATTGCGGAAGCGGGTATCTAACTCCTTTCACAATTTTAAATGATGCACACGATGTATAAACCAGGCACTTTATTTATTTATAGTTTTCAGGAGACACTAGTCGGTACACATAGGCTAAAAAGTTCCTATTTTTGGCTAAACCAAAATTGGACCAACTATCCAGCTGTCTATCCACACTATCATCCTAGCATCATGTCTTGGCTTCCAAAAATGCGACTGTCCTCCCAAGTCCTCGTCCTATTCGACCTCGCTCGAGCCATCATCATAATCCTTTGGCATTGGCAATGGTTCCATTGTGCACCCCTTGACACGGGTGTATAGGACAATGAACCCCATGAGCATGGGGCCCGAGGTAAGTCCGACATCCATGGTGAGGATCACTCAGATCCGGATGAAGGTGAGCTTTGGCAGGTCGTGGTTTGGGTGCTCCATCTGCTCCCACCTGAGGTCGATCTGGATATCGTGGAACACACCTAAGGATGCGGGCTGGAGCAGCATATCTACGTCTTTGAAATATAATGGTCCCACAAGGGGTGAGTACGACTACTCAGCATATGGAAGCCTGTCAAACCATATTATACAAGTCAGCAGAAGAACAGCCCAAGTGCCATAACTTGGCACGGAGGGACACTTAAGTGCCATAACTTCAAAATGGTACACTTGAGTGCCAGTTTCGAAGTTAAAATGAACACTTAAGTGCCATTCCGGCGAAAATCTGGCCAAATGGTTGACGTGGCGACTTTCTGGCGAGTTTGGTCCAAAACGGCGTCGTTTTGCATGTTGACGTGGCGGAGAGAATGCAAAAACGACGTCGTTTCGTGTAAATAATAATATAAAAATTAATTAAATTAGATTTAAACGTAATTTTATTTAAAATATTCAAAAAAAAATTAAAAAAATTAAGAAAAATTTCAAAATTTTAAAAATTAAGAAAAATTAAAATTTTAAAAAAAAATTTTAAAAAAAGGGATGGAGGTCGAACGGGGCGATTGAGGGCTGAGCTCTCGCTGCCGCTGCCTCCCCGCCGTCGCCGGCAAGGGCCGGCGACGGAGGGTGGGGTCGGCCGGGCTCGCGAGCCCTCGCCGCCGGTCAGCCGACCTTACCGGCCCCTGGCCAGGGCCCGGCGACCCCGGCTGACCCTCCCCACTCCGTCGCCGGCCCTTCCTGGCGGCGGCGGGGAGGCGGTGAGGGCCCGCGAGCCCTCGCCGGATTTGGGCGAGGGCCGCGACCCTCGCCCCAAATCTAAGGAGGGCTCGTGTTGGGCGAAGGTCGCGGGCCCTCGCCGCCTCCTCGCCGCCACCGAGAAGGGTCGGCGATGGAGTAGGGAGGGTCGTCCAGGGTCGCCGAGCCCTGGCCAGGGGCCGGCAAGGCCGGCCGATCGGCGGCGGCGAGGGCTTAGCCCTCAGCCACCCCATTCAACCTCCCCCTTTTTTTAATTTTTTGTTAATTTTTGTTAATTTTTGTTAATTTTTTTAATTTTCTTTTTTTAAATTTTTTGAATATTTTAAATAAAATTAATTTAAATCTAATTTAATTAATTTTTATATTATTATTTACACGTAGACAAGAAACGGCGTCGTTTTTGCATTTTCTCCGCGACGTCAGTGTGCAAAACGACGCCATTTTGGACCAAACTCGCCGAAAAATTGCCACGTCAGCCATTTGGCCGAATTTTCACCGGAATGGCACTTAAGTGTTACATTTTACTCCGATATTGGCACTTAAGTGTACCATTTTGAAGTTATGGCACTTGAGTGTCCCTCCGTGCCAAGTTATGGCACTCGTGTGTCCCAACCTCTATACAAGTTTATCACAACTCTAGCTACAACTTTCTAGCATGCAACATGCAAGGCATAATATTCAAGGCACTGGAATACTATATAGACAATCCAAACAATACATTAGGAAAACAATTAAACAGTCGGAATAATTTGTAAGTCAAATCAACATTAATTCTAACTACCGTCATCTTCCAAAGGAATCAATGTTTGCATCCCTCTAGGTATCTCACACCCTACCTGGCATCACGAGGTCCTCTAGTTTCATATTTCAGTCACCAGGCATCCGGAGTGTGTTACGTCATACCTCCAAGCATCTCACACTCTACCTGGCATCATGAGGACCTTCGGGGCTCATCATGTCCCTTGGCATTCAGAGGCATTGCTATCATGACCCTCCAGGCAACCCGACACCTAGGACATCTTCGTCACAAGGGCACGACGACATCAATAACATTTCAACCATGAAACAGCACTTAACAGGTTTCATTAAAATCATCGTGCCCGTCTACCCCAAAACCTAAGCTGAAAGACGTCAATCAGTCATAATGTTCCAACGCTTGCTCACTGACTTTAAATTCAAACATAACAACGACAAGTTGAGCTAACAATCCATAACTCAACCCTAAGAAGTCGATATAACCCACTCTACCATCATCTAGGCTCTCGAATCCATGTCCGAACTAGTGTCAACCGTGCCAACGATCGTCACACGCATCACAAGGCAATTCAACTACACCTTTGACTCAACTTGCCTAGATGTCACGTCATCTCAGGCTTGCATAGCAACACACTCGGACTGGACCGCCTACGAAAGTCGATCAATGCTAGTTCCATCTCATCTAGCCGAGGGTCGGTGTCTAACCTTACCAACATGCAAACATAAAGGGGTTACTCTACATTCATCAACCCGCACATACCTGTTACTCGATCCAATCCCAAGTGATCCACCATATTCGAACCCGACTCTAACCGATCCTAATCGGACATGTGAGTAGGGTGTCAATATACAATATAGCTTGACAAAACCACCGCTTGCCAAGGGTCCACAAGGCATGAGCGGCGGGTGAGGTTTTGGCGAGGTGATGGCAACAGCGGCGTGCAGTGCGGCGCGAGCTGAGGTCCTTCGATTTCAGCAGCAACAGAGGGTGGCGGCAGGGCGTGAGCAGTGGCGCCAATGGCTGGCAATGGTCGTCGGCAACAAACCGTGAGCGAAGCGATGAAGACTTCCTGAGGAGGGTCGGCTTGGCAGGCTTTGGTCAGCTGTGGGCGACCCAACAGCGATGAGGGAAGCCGGCGCATGGCGAGAAGGACGGTGACACGGTGGTCGACGGCAGCAAGGTGTGCGAGCAAGAGGCGAGGAGCGGGGCCAATGGCGGTGAAGCGAGGAAGGTGCGATCTCTCTCTCTCTCTCTCTCTCCACTTGTTCTTCTTTGTGAGTTCCGCCCGTTGACTTCTTCAATCAACAGATGTAAGCATCGGTGGCAGCAGGGGGCGGAGACGGGTGGGGAAGACGTGGCTGTTCTCCTTTGCCACTTGAGGTCACGGCTGCAGCACTTCATGCAATTGTCCCAATTCTCTTCCCTGCTGGCCACCGAAGCTGGGGTTGCATGGTTGCATGGGTCAACCTTTTCTTCCTCGGTTGATCGGTTAAAGGGGAGAGGAGACGCGGTTATGGCACAGCGGTGCTTGGTTGATCATTCCTTGGTTGACCGTCACATGGACGCGGTCACACGGTCCTTCAATGAAACAATGACAATCGGCGATCCTTGGCTAAGGAGGGTTGAGAGTCGGTGTGAAATAAATAGAGGAGTCTTCGACAAATTTTTCCCATTGTCAACTTTCACGTAACATGGGGTTGAAGATGTCTCGCATGGAAGGTTCGACTAGAGAGGTACAAATGCTAGTGGATGTCGGTCTTAGTGGTGGCGTTACGTAAGGAAAATTTTCAATGAGATGTTGAGTTTCACGGTGATCGGATCATCACGATGCGACAAAGGTGTGACTATAAGGGTACGTCATAAGATCACCCCGAAACGTGACGTCACAGTCTGGTGATGGTGATGATGAAACGGCATCCACAACTGGTGCCAAGGACGCAACCCGTCAACAAATTCGTTGACCTGTCACGGACTGTTACATACTCAAGGTCCGACGAAATCTGGATATCACAATTCTTCCCTCCTTAGAGAATTTCGTCCTCGAAATTTTTAGTCTCTTATGTCTCATTGAAAAGATGAGGATACCTTTGCCTCATTTCCTTTCACTTTCCCACGTGGCCTTTTCCACGTTGTGGTGTTGCCATAAGACCTTGACTATTGGAATTTTCTTCATTTGAAGGACTTGCTCCTTCCAATCTAGTGCCTAGATCAGCTCTTCCAGGTACCTCACTTTCTCATCCACCTCAATGGCTTCATGATCGAGTATATGAGCAGGGTCGGGCTCGTACTTTCTCAGCATCGACACATGGAAAACGTCATGTAGATTTGCCAATTTAGGAGCAATGCTAGTCTATAGGCTACATCTCCTACCTTTTTGAGGATCTCGAAATGTCCGACAAATCTAGGGCTCAACTTACCTTTTATCCCGAATCGCAATATTCCCTTCATCGGGGATACCTTTAGAAAAACATGATCTCTCATGTTAAATTCTAAGGGTCTTCTATGCTTATCCGCGTAGCTTTTCTGTCGACTCTGGGCTATTTCAAGCCTTTTCCTAATAATTTCTATTGCATCCGTGGTAGTTTGCACTAGTTCAAGTCCTATCAATTTTCTTTCACCCACTTCATTCCAATAGACCGGAGTTCTACATTTTCTTCCACACAGTGCCTCATAAGGAGCCATACTTGCCATGCCATCATCCTCCGGCACGCGCACATCCCTTACATTGGTCGATTTTAAAAGCAATATGTGACACCCCGAACCCTTCGCAGGTTGTCACCAGCGCCGATGTTACACTTTCTTTCCTCTTTCTATCTTGTACTTAAAACAAGCGTCGTTAATTACATACTTTTTTTTTAATAAACGATCGGTCCCAACGTGACTCATAGCGGAAGCAAATTAAACATCACCATCTATCCCCCTACCAATCCGTGATACAAATACACACCAGCTAAACATCAGGATTTTTTATAAACAACTTCGACACTTTGCTTACATATATATATATAGCAAGATGGGATTCCCTTCGGGTCGGTACATCAAAAAGGAAAAGCTAGGACTCGGCCACGTCCAACCTAAAACCTCAAAAAGAAACTCTCGACCCTCAACATCACACGAGTACGAACCCCCATCGAAAGTGTTGATTATCTACATCAAAAAGAGATCCAGCTCCTACTCATCGCGCGCAGGTCTCACACCCAACCCGGTGCATCAGGCGGTGGCGGCGGCAACATCCCTCGCATCGCTCCATCCCGACGAACGTGCACAGAAATGAACTCCTGAATGACAGGACCCCCAGCCAAGCCCACGTCATACATCACTAGACAACGTACTCGGATAAAAGTCAGTCCGGGAATAGAGGGACAGTCTATCTCAACACACTCGACCTCTACATCGGATGGTATCCCGTAAAATGTACCTCGTGTGACGGCAGGTAGCGGCATACTTGCTAATCTGAAATGTTATCCCCGAAAGGGGTGAGTACAACCACTCAGCAGATAGGGAAATCCAATAACAACTCAATGCACCATGCATATCATCATAAAATGCAGGCATTGCTTACCTTTGATGTCATGCGCATTCAAGCATCATCATATCATACATATCATCATCATGGCATTTCATATATCATTATCATCATCATGCATTTCATCATGCATATCATACCATGGATGATCATCATATCACATCACATCACATCATCATCATCATCATCATCATCATGCATATCATCATGCATATCATATATCATATCATAGGTGATCATCATATCATATCACATCACATCATCATCATCATCATCATCATCATCATGCATATCATCATGCATATCATATATCATATCATAGGTGATCATCATATCATGTCACATCACATCATCATCATCATCATCATGCATATCATCATGCATATCATATATCATGGGTGATCATCATATCATCGGTTCATTTTTCATCTTTTATCTTTAAGTTTGATCACCACATCACCCACTTCTCATATCATCAATATCATCATCCCTTCGGGGAAAGACCTCCGACAGGGTTCCCAGCATTCCAGCCATCCCATGGCCACCGGGCTTCCGGCCCCCCCACATTCCGGGCATCTAGCATCTCAACTAGCATCACGAGGCATTCCCTTCGGGCAGAAACCTCCGACAGGGCTTCCGGCTTTTACCCTTCTAGCCAGGCATCCTGCACCCACATCCTGGCATCGCGAGGCATTCCTTTCAGGCAAAAACCTCCGACAAGGCTTCCGGCCCCCCACATTCCGGGCATCCTGAATCTCCCAGGGAATCTTTGGAATTACGCCACTAGGCCACCAGACATCATCATCCACCACATCCTCTTACTCACATATCGTTTTCCACATTCACCATCCTTTTAAATCTTATTATTACATGGCATATGATTCACGCATGCTTCACAATTCATGATCATACATACACCAATGTCATATAACAATGCATAACATATTCAGTGAAATTCATGGACAATAAAATAATCCCTTATTATTTTTTTATTATTTTTTTTTATTATTTTATTATATTATTATATTTATTTATTTTCATAAATAAATATTAAATTTAATATCTATGATTTTCCCAAAATCATAATATTCAAACAATCACTAAAAAAATCAATAGGATCACAATTTCATACAAAATTCATGGCCAAATTGAATTTCTCACAAATTCACAATTTCCACAAAATAGCACATGATATTCGGATAATGACCAGAATTGCACAGTTTCTAAATAAATTCAATTAAAATAATCATATGGCCTCCAAAATTTACGAAATTTTACAGGGTGATAGCCAACACATTTTTGTGCATTTTTCGTGCAGAACTCTAAGCCAAATTCTTTTTATATTAATTTATACAACCCCACGAAACCTCTGGAACCACTACCGCGTCGTCCAGAACACACATCTCCGAAATTTTTAGATTTCACCCATCTATTCTTTTTCGTTTCCTCTGAAATTTGAGTATGTTATGTACCAAGTTATCCTTTACAAGTTTCATGAAGAGTTCTAAGTCAAATAACCAAATTATGGTCACCATTTAAGTCCATGAAGTCTCGGGTGTCTCGAAATACTTCACCAGAACCATCATTTCCAAGATCTAACCGATTCACCAAGATATACTTGTTATTTTTGCTTAAAATTTGAGTATGTTGTATTTTAATGTGTTACCTACAACTTTTATGAAGACATCGAAGTCAGATCTTCAACAGAAATCAACATGCAAACAAGAATCTAGCAAGAGGTCAGCGAAAACTTCACAGATCTAGGGTCTCTGTATAATGGAACTTTAACCCCTCATATCTCCATCATTTACCACGAAATTTCAGTATGTTATACGACAAGACGTTAGCTACAACTTCTATGAAGATATCAAAGCCAAAATCGGACTCCAAACACACATGCAAGCACAAACATGCTACTGACTCCAACAAACCGAATAAGAACAGTCACACGGTTTGTAAATAACCAACTCTTACCTCGGTTTTTCGCACAAATCACACCTAAAATCGAACATGCAAACACCACAACAAACATGCAAGAGAAGTTATGGACTCCACTTGCCTCTAAGATGAGCAAACGATGACGAACGGTGGCGGGACACAGCGATCAGATGGCGAACGAACGGCGGCACTCCTCGGCTCCGCCTCCTCTCCCTCTCGGTTTCTCCCTTTCTCTCGAATTCTCTCTCTCTCTCTCACCCTCTCTCGGCCGAATGAAGCAAAGAACCAGCCATCTCTCTCTCCTCATCCCTTTTATACTCCCTTAATCTCATGATTAACAATCATTGCTTTGCCTAAAAACTAACCAATGCATGCTCTTGCCATTTGCCACTTGTCATATTGGGTTTTAATTTGAATTTGATTGGGCTTGGGCTTAGGCCCATCCGGCCACTCCTCTTGGGCTGGTCGAATTCTCTTCTTGGGCTCCAATGGGCCGACTAGCTTGGCCCACCAAGCTTTAGGCTAATGGGTCCAAGGCCCATTCCAAAAATAACCCTCTTTTTCCTTTTTTTTTTTTGTTGAAATTCCTTCTATAAATATTTCTAAATTTCAATTTCCAATCTTGGCCAAAGTGTTAGGATATTTTTGCTCATTGAAATTTAAATCATATGGCCAAGCATAATTTATTAATCCATCAATTTAAATTTCCACAATCACAAGCACAAATCATCAAATTTAAAAGACTAATGGCTAAAACATAGGCCATGGAAATTCTATCACCTAATTAAAGACTTTAACACACCTTATGGCTCGGCTTTGAATTTCTGGGATGCCACACAATATCCCAGGACTACGTATCGCCGACCCTTTCTTTTTAATGCGCAAGTAGAAGCATATATTAAATCCCTAGATAATAAAACATTGGGATAGAATAGTATGACTAAATTTCAAACCTTTAAAAACATCCACACTTATATACATTGCAAACCAGTGCACATATATACAAGGTGAACTATTAACTCAAATTCAACACAAGCCGGTTTAAAAACAAGGTCTACAAGTAGGGGTGGGGTTCCACAGACTACAGATCCTCGTCCTCCTCTTCATCATCCTCCATACTCCAACTGAAGCCTTTAGCAGACTGCACCGGACTTTCGAGATCTTCAAAATCCAAGTCTACTCCATCTAGGGACCTGAAATGGTTATTCAATAACCAATGAGACAACGTCTCAGCAAGTTTTACCCCCTAAGACCCGATTAGTAAACCAATACACCTTAGGGCTGCCTATGCATAACACAAGTCAAAGGACTTACCTTGGCCTCAGATTCCACCTACATATTAGCACAGGCCAAATAAGCACCCAAGCAATCACATCACAGATCGATATTTCGATCAATCAACCTAATCGATTACATGTCAGTCAGATCATTTCAAGGTCATTCCCATCCATACTACACAATGTTCCCAATAGTATGCCTAATCACCAATCCACAGTATTCTTTCGAGCGCCGTTTTCGCCGAGATGATGTACAAGAAACACTTTATGTGCATGCTCTTGAGCGTTGTTTTCACCGGGGTGATATATTTATCACAGAGCCAATAGAAATCAATTAAGTGCATTCTCTTTCAAGCATTCCAATTACTTTCAACCACACGAGCACGATACTCAACACACAGAAATACAACCACACAGGCACAATCTAAGCCACAAAGGCATGTTCTACGCCACACAGGCACGATCCTACACCACACAAGCATGATCAATTATCGCCACACAGGCATTATCAATTATCGCCATGCAGACATTATCAATATTCAACAATTTACGTGCATTCTTTAAGGCATCCTACATGCCAAAGCGATGTAATAACCGCTGAGCCATGCCACACAGCATTTCTTCTCATCTTTTATCATACCCGATAAAATATCGTGCGTGGGCACACGGTTGGCCTTAGCCAAAATATAATATTTTCCTTTCCATAACTCCCACATTTTCTGTAGTCCACAAAAATATTTTTGGCATTATCAACCGATGCCCGGTTATTTTCCAATTAATAACCAACCTTAATTAATTTAGGAATAATTCCCAAATTCACAGATAATTCCATTCCGCACAAAATAAAGCTCAATTAAATAAACAGACTGCGCCACAACAATCAGCATATAATTTCGGTCACCGGCTATCCCAGCCTAATTTTCGAAAAATAAATAAATAATTAAATTAATTTCGAAAATTAATAAATAAATATTAAAAATCCAATATAGGCCTGTAATGCTTGATTGGAGCCCGAAACGGGTCGGGAAAAATCCCGAGATGCATTCGATAAATATTAGAAGGTCTCTACTTGCTAACGACTAAGTCTAACCACCTAACATGCATCATTAAGTCACTAATTTAATTATTCTAAACCAATCTAACCACCTAAGTGCACTTAATTAAATCTAACCAAGCCCTAAACATAATAAGCAAACTAAGAAAGATCAGTGAGTAAACCTCACTTGGTTAAAAGTGGAGACCGAATCACCGTGACGGCAACGCGACGGTAGCTGAAATCCGAACTTTCGGTGGCGTCAACGGACACTTAGGCCGGGCCTACAAGCCTCGCAAGCCCACAGTAAAAGCTGGGATTGGGCTGAACTTGCTTGGGCCTCGCTCAATTGGGCTTCACGACTGGGCTTCAAGTTGCTGGGCCTCTTGGTCTTGTGGGCTGAAAACAGAAGATTTCGTGGCCTGAGATGGCTTGAAACAAAACTAAACTGGGCTGGGCTTCAAGTGGCTGAACTGTTGGATTTTTGGGCCCAGCTAGACTTAAATTCGCTGGGCTTGATGGACTGAAAACAAGCCCAGCTGTTGGGCCACGAAAACTTGCGTGGATTGCTGCTGAAAGCTGGGCCGAAGACACGGGCTGGGAGAAAAATGCGTGGGCTGACTTCGGCGGATTGATGCTTGCGTGGATGGATGGACAAAGACGCTGGCTTCTCTGGACGTCGTGGATGGAGATGCACGAAGCAGCGAAGATGAAGCTGCTCGCGGACGTTGGGCCAGGTGGCGACGTGGACCACCAATCGTGGAACTTGCGATGAAATTTGGTGGAGAGCTTCACTGGTTTGTTGACCGTGAAGACAAACCGAAGTGGAGCTGCTGGTGGGATGGCTTCGCTGGCATGGTGTCGCGGATGTTGGGAAGGAGCTGCTGCGGTCGAAAATCGATGGAGAGAGACTCAGCTTCGGTTGATTGGTGGACAAAGGAGGAGGTGGGCCGCGGATGAAGGTGGACTCGGTGGACGCATCGGCTTGCTGGAATCTTCAGTGAAATTCGTAGGCATGAAGATGGGTCAACAAAAAGGGAATTACGGTGGGTGAGGGTTGACCTGCATGGGACATCCGTGGGTGGAGAGGGCAGCAAATAGAGAGAGAGGGAGTGGAAGAAAGATGATGATGGATGAGGGGCATGGATGAGGGATGAGCGAGCGGTCTTTGAAGGGAGCAAAAAGAAATGAAAGCAAAGACAGAGGCTGCAGGAGATGGGGTTGATCGAATGAGGAAGAAGACGGAGGGGACGTTGCGGGCGTGCACGAGAAGCCAGCTGAGAGGGGAGCAAAAGTCAATAACCTTAGCCAATATATTGAATTCTTGGTCCCCCCAAAGCCTACACACATATCTCTAATGTCCCCAATACTTTCTAGCATGTAATTTCCACAACTTAATCCACTTTGGTGCCAAAATTCCACCCCTCATATTAGCATCCGAATTTCACAATTTAAGCTTCGATTTCTTCTCCGATTTCCCCAAATTAAGGTCCAATTTTGTTGAAGAAAATGCCCATACCATTTCTGCAAGTGCCCATCGCCAACTAGCTCGACTCATAAGTCAAAATTTCATTTAATTTGACCCATCCGAATTTCCGCTATATTTCCGCGACGTCCGAAACTATTTTCCATAAAAATCCTAAACTCGATGGAATTTCTCCGAAAGACAAGACGATGTCCTATAAATGAACCGTGACATGCTCGAATGTCCGATTTCTGAAACTGAATTCAATTTCGTGGTTAAAATCGACTGAACACGATTTTAGTCCAATTCGATCTACCGGGTAGCTTTTAGGGATTTTATTGCAATTATATCTCTTAATGGCTTCATCCAATAGATTGGTTAACTCGTGAGTGATCAGCTCAGAGAAAAAGGACCATAGGCGTGTCGACAAGATGCCCATTTCATATATTCGTGATGGGGTCGAAATTTAGGATGTCACAATACCTATACTTTGTTGGAAACTATTGTTATACGCAATCTCCACTAGATGTAATCTTTCATCCTTGCTTCCTTTAAAATCAATTACCCAAGCTCTCAACATGTCCTCTAGTATCTGGATCACTCTTTCCATTTGTCTGTCCGTTTGCGGATGAAAAGCAGTGCTGAACTAGAGCTTGGTCCCTAAGGCGGTTTGGAGACTTCGCCAAAAATTTGAAGTGAATCTTGAGTCTCGATCGAACGTGATTGTTACAGGAATACCATGTAAGCATACTACTTGGCTCACATATATTTCCGCATATTTATCCATTGGATAATCCACACGGACTGTTAGGAAATGGGCTTATTTAGTTAGGCGATCTACTATTACCTAGATGGAGTCATGACCACTCGATGTCTTTGACAAGTTGCACGTATACGTGGTGATGAAGGAGAATTTGCATGAGAGAGCCAGCTTGGCAACGTATTGAAGAGAGTAAACATTGGTGGGAGAGGAGATGTGGCCGATCTCGAATTAATTATTTTGAATATCTTATGGTCGTGGTTAATCTTTGAGGCCACATTAATCTCGCTCGTGGCATTTCATGAAGAAGAAATTTAGTGAGGCAGTAGACTAGCTGGCGTTCTAGTTGTCATGGTGCGGCGGCGACATGGCGATGAGGTGGTGTAGTGGGGATGTGATGAGGTGTGATGGTTCAGTGGGTGACGGTGGTGGCAATATGGTGACCGTGGGTGGCGCCAACAGCATAGTCTGATGACAAGCTTGTCGACACGACATGGACTGTTAAGTATTCAAGGCTCAGGCTGTGGCACCCCTCGAACAGCCCCCGATCTGTCAGGGTCGCCATAGTTCGCTTACCTTTCTCTTGCGTGACCTGAAGGTCCATCAAACCTGGGGTTTTATATCTTTTAGGTCGGCCCCTGCACAATTTATATGGCGGAAGCGTATCTAACAACTCCCTTCCCTATATTCAGAAAACAATGCACACCAACTAAACATCTTATATAAGTTAAAGCCGTACACTTTTATTTACATAACTTGATGGACATCATTCGTCGGTACATCAAAATGCCAAGGTTTTCTATACTCGGCTATATTTCAAAAGATGACCGACATCTCCTCCAACAGTCATATACTTAAAGTCCATCGATCAGTGTCGGCATGCAAAAGTTCCATCCTTTGTTGTCCTCCTCCTCGGGGCCATATCCAACCAATCGGTCCATCTGCTGGTGGCGGTGGCGGTGGTGGTAGAGGTATGTTGTCTAGTCTGAAATGTTGGTCCCCAAACGGGGTGAGTACAACCACTTAACAGCAAAAGATTCAACAAGCTATATCGAGCATAACAATCAGCATCTAATTTCATACAAGATAGACAAGGCAGGGAGACAAGGGATAAATGGATATCAATATACTGGAATTCTTCAATATTAAAGCAATTGCAAATTCTATAAGAATCATATGCCACATCATCATATCACAATCATGAAACCCTTCAATGTGATAACAACATATTCAGACCCCACACATTTATAGTCAAATCATTCATTTTATTTTTCAAAAGGTTTCATCCTCGGAGGACCAATGTTTGCGTCCCTCCGGAATTCGCATCCTTCCAGGCATCGCGAAAGCCTCCGGCATTCAGCCATTTAAGGCCACCGGGCATCTAGAGCGAATCACGCCTCCAGGCATCTCGTACCCCACCTGGCATCACGAGAAACCTCGAGGGCCTCCCATGAAAATGACTACCCTGGCCATCTGGATTTACGTACCGACTAGCATACTGCCGGGCATCTCGAAACTCCCGGGGAATAACCTCCGGCATTCAGCCATTTAAGGCCACAGGGCATCCACAAGGCATCGACTCACTCGATCCTTTGGGCATCCCGACTCCGGGGGCATCATTAATCCGAGGGTTCAATGAGTAACAAAGCGCATTTTAATTTCACAAATGCATCATCATATGTCAAACAAGATATCTCATGAGCCCTTTTATCAAACAAATTGCATTTTAATTCACAAATACACCATCATATGTCAAACAAGATATCTCACAAACTTTTTATCAATCACAATATCCCACCATCAGCATCATCAAGTCACAAGCCTCCCACCATCAGCATCACTAAGTCACATGGCAATTCGAGAACTATACTTCATATAGGACAATTCTATAGAAATCTCGAAACAGTAACTTAATTTCTACAATTGCGCAGTTTTAGCAACAATTCCGAATTAATTACTAAATGGGCTCAGAAAGTTACAAAATTTTTACACGTTATCGATAAGACCTGGATAAACAAATCTTAAGAAGAACACTAAGTCAGATTCCATAGGCACCGAGGGTAAAACTTCGATTTTCTTCCTACCCAACTTTCCATAAAATTCCAGATTTCATATTTTTGTAAGAAAATTATTTCGAAGGTCATACTTTCTTCGTTTTCTCTGAATTTTGGATATGTCATTCATGAAGATGTGCTCTAAAACTTTCATCAAGCATTCAAAATCAAATTGTGGTCATATAATTACAAAAAATTTAAAATGTCGTCTGAGGTCACACTGATTTTCACAAAAACAGTTCACAAGTTCACAAAACTGCTCCTATATATTAGATTTCGACCTCCCGTCATTAAACTCTTTATCCATACACACAATACACCTTACCACAGCATGATTATCACTAAGATTCCTCATGGTCAGAATCTCAAAATCATTTGGTTTCACTTGCAAGTTCAAAAATCCAGCACTCACATCCACAACCAGTTTTCTTGATCTAACACCCTCCTACATATCAAAGACTCCACATGCAGCTCAAGTACTCCATTCTCCTCACCTATTTCACTTCTTTTCTAGGCAAAACAGCTTGCAACAACATAGATTGAAGAAAAATTGCTTGCCTTAAACTCTCTCACTCGGTAGCTGTCCGAAAATGGAGGTCCGGGGGTCGCGGCTTGGCCGGTCGTCGACGGGAACCGGCGGCGAGGCGGCGGCAGCTCGAGCACGGCAGAAGGTGGTCCCTTCTTCCTCTTTGCCGTTCACCCACCTGCTGCTCACTCGCGAATTTCCTCGCTCGATCTCTCTCTCTAGGTTCTGCTCGGTCACTCTCTTTAGCTCACTTACACGAGCAGATTAGCTGCTGGTTTTGCTAAAAACCAGCCAACAAAGAGGGGGATTTTCGGTGGATGCATGCATGGAGGACGGGTGTAGGTACAACAAGGACAAGTGTTTAATGTCAAAGGACAAGTGTAATTATGGAGGAGACAAGTGTGGGGTGGGGAGGGGGGAGAAGCCTTTTTCCGATTCTCTTCTCCTCTCTTCCTCTCTTCCTCGACTACTCTGTCCATTTATTCTTCCATTAGCTGCTAATCATTTGCTAATCATTAGCTGCTTCGTGGCAGCTTGTAACAGGGAAACACGGAGGCTTGTGGGCGTGCACTCAATAGCTTGCTCGTCCATGCAATGGGCGGAACTCCAGTTGTCACTCCTCCTCTAGCGACGTGGCCATCATTTGCAGGGTCTCGGTCAACATCTCTTCTCTCTTGTTGACCATTATGTCGACTAATTAAATGGTTAGTATGGAGTGGTTTGGGTGGGTGGGTTGCGGCTTTATTACTCTTAATATCCAGCCACACTTTATTCTAAATATTCGCCTTAAATCTCCGCATGTGCATGAGTTATATACGGCCTATTCATATGGCCGTATGATACTATAACAATAAACAAGGATGGTTCGATTCGTAGGGTACATGGCCAAGTATAGAAAATTTCTTGTCAATCCATCTTGTGGCACAATCTCGGTCTCATTAGTGATAGTACACAGGGATGGGTCTATGCCTTATGCGACGATCAAAATATTTCTAAACGTGGCCCATCAGTTCGACAATGGAATCAAACAATGCTCATGCAAAATACTAATGGCACCATCCAACAGTACTTCTATTGATTTGTCATGGTCATCATTTATTCGAGGATTGTTGAAATTCTTGGGTGCCATAATTCTCCCCTCCTTAGAGAATTTCGTCCTCGAAATTGGACATCTCTTATGTCTCATTAAATAGATGAGGGTATCTTTCCTTCATTTCCTTCTCACTTTCCCATGTGGCTTTCTCTATATCGTGATGTCGCCATAATATCTTGACCAATGGAATTTTTCTTGGTCCTAAAGACTTGCTCCTTTCAATTCAGTATTTGCACAGGCTCTTTAATGTACCTCACTTTCTTATCCACTTTGAAGGCTTCATGATCGAGTATGTGTCCTGGATCAGGCTGATACTTCCTTTAAAGTTAAGGATGCAAGCTCTTAACATATCTTAATTTATCTCAACATCAAAAATAGTTTTAAAACAACAGCCACCTCTAAAATTTCCTTTGGAACGCTTGAAAATCTTCCTTCATGAAATCAAACAATGCAAACTGAAGTTTTCAAAAGCATTCAACAACAACAGCAAGCTTTGAAACATATGTCATTTCCATGTCAAAACGTTTTCGAATCACTAATGTGGAGAATCCTTTGGGTTCTCGAAAATCCCACTTTATGATATCAAATAATGCAAAATAGGGACAACAATATAACAATAATAGTCTTTGAAAATAGGTAAATCTCATATCGTTGAAACCAATTCATAAAATCAAAAGCATGATACCAAATCCATAAAATCCATTTTCACGTTTAAATTTCAAATACTTTTCGAAATCCACATAAATAGCCTCGAGTCGCACTTGCATCACGGCTCGAAATAATTTATCAAAACCATTAGTAATTTGAAATCGGCACATTGGCAAATTCAAATCTCAATCCCAACTCCAATGATTTGGAATGTTTTTTATAAAAAGTTCATAAATCTTTAAAATATAAATCATTTCTTAAAACACTTGGGTACGGTGCCAAGTACCCATAAATTTTGATGCAATTCAAGAGATTTTCTAAAACAGTTCATAATCAAAATCCGTTTTTCGATTGAGGTTCAAAAACTTGGAATGTACGGGTGATGATTTTCACCAAAACGATAAGCATTTCTTGAAGTATTGGAAACCATAGTTTGGCATGTCGATAATATTGGTCCCGTCGTAAAGATTTTTGAAACTAAAAACTTTGAGATACCAAGATCCTAAGCCTTTCTTGAAATACCGAAATCAACGTATCGGCGAGTCATCAAACTCAGTCCCGACCTTAAGATTTTCAAAGTAGTTTGCATGTAAAATCTTAGAGCTTTGAAAACATCCAAACTCAAGTATTTCCAATCTAACTGCACTACATCAGACAACAACGGCAATGCATTATATAGGTTAGTAGACTTTCACTTGCCTGCATGTTAAACACTAGGAAACGTGTTTAGCTACATCCGCCTTCATGCCATTCCACCAAAACTGTTGGTGTAATTTCTGTACATCTTTGTACTACCCAGATGAATACCATAATTACACCTATGTGCTTCTGACAGGATTTCCCTTTTAATTCTTCATTGTCGAGAACATAGAGTCTTCCTTGACATTTTACTACTCCATCTTTAGAGACTTGAAACTCTGGTCTTTTCCCTAAAGACACAGCATTTCGTATATTCACATTTTCCGAATCAGATTCTTACAGAATCTTAACTTTCTAAATATTTTCGGGTTCAATCCTCAATGCAGTAAGCATACCATTGAGGTGGTCTACTTCCAACTTAAAGTCTGAATTTGCTATTGACTTTAACATATTCCACTCTGTTATCCTTAGATTAGCCATGTTCGTAGCTGACTTTCGATTTAGGGCATCTGCCATCTTGTTCACCTTTCCCGAGTGGTACTGTAACAGTCAAAATCTTTTAATAATTCCATCCACCTCCTCTGTCTCATATTCAATTCCTTTTGTGAAAACATATATTTCAAGCTCTATCCTAAATGCAACTATCAATCAAATTCGAATTTAAAGAATTCCACCTTCTCGACTCAATCGAACACACCATTTAGCCGAACTATTCCTACACCTTCGTCACCACCAATTCAAGCCTAGAACCATCAAAATCAGCACCACCAATAACTCATCTGGTTCAATCCAACAGAGACATTCACTATGCCTTTACTGCAACATGGATTCAAGCCTAAAATACAGCACCATTCATTCAGTTCAAATATTGATAGTCCACCAAGACTTATTTAATTCAAAGATTGACGATCCACGGAGATAAGAACTTGTCTAGTTTCCATCAAGTATATCTCAGATCTCATCCTAAATGATCATCACTTAGACTAATCACTCATCAAATCCACAACTTGAACTTTCACCATTTCACCTTGGAAAGACTATAACCACAATTGATCATATCCACTAATTCCACCAAACCTTTTCAAACTGAGATCATCACCTAAAATTAAAAGTTGATCATTGTCAATTAAACCTATTATTCCAACATATAAACCTCAAATAATTTCATGTCTCATATGACCACTCAAACTCATGACTTCCAAGATCAATCTATACATACTAAATGCCTCCATGTAATGCATCAAGACTTCCAATGAGATCCTTTAATATGAAGTCACTACTTAGCTCAAATGATCATAACTTAATCCTCAAATTCATAACTCACTCTTCATAATTCACTTCTTAAGCTTTGCTTGCAGCACTACGCTTAGATGTTGGGCATGTTCTTCAGGTCCTTTAGAATATATCAGGATATCATCAATGAAGACAATCACAATTTGGTCCAAATAGGGCTTAAATATCTTATTCATTAGATCCATGAATGCATCTAAGGCATTCGTCAATCCAAATAGCATAACTAGGAACTCGTAGTGTCCATAGCGAGTCCTAAATACAGTCTAAGGAATGTCTTCCTTCTTAATCCTTAGTTGATAGTATCCTGACCTCAAATCAATTTTTTAGAAAAGACCGAACTTCCTTGCAGTTGGTCAAATAGGTCATCAATTCTAGGTAATGAGTACTTACTCTTAACAATTACATGATTCAATTGCCTATTATCAATGCATAAACGCGTCGACCCGTCCTTCTTTCTCACAAACAAGAGTTCTACAAGTTCAATCATGCTTCCGCTGCGCTACCCTGATAAAATTATCTCAGAAATACTACCTTCCCAGTTCAATTCATAGTTTGGTTCATTCCTGTCCCCTTTTGCCATCCTAGAAGCCTGCCAGGAGTCGCTCCTTGTTCAGGTCCTCTGACCTCGGCGTTCACTCCCCGCCCTCATCAGATCGGGTCATTACAGGTACACCAGCTTTCGCCTAGTTCGTACCCAAACTACACATCCACTGGAGGGTCTTGTTTCAATAGGGACTAACTTACAGAGATATTATCCACTTTGGCCTATCCCATTCTTAGCCTCACGGTCTTATCCTTAGCGCACGGGTAAATACTATCTCAAGAGATCATCCATCCTAGTCCATCGCTTACGGAGCTAGTTCATTCTTACGATGACGTCAAAGTCATACATAGCTATCATTATCAAGCCCATTTCCAGATCTCATTCCCCTAGGGTTATCTCACACATCTCACATGCTAATGTAGATAACAGCATGTCTTTCAGTGATATGGAGATACGAAGAGGCATATCTAAAGATTTGGTTCCTACTTCTCACAATCATCTATATTTCTCAGACACAATGAATGCATGTCACTTATATCAAATAATGCATATACCTTCTTATCCGTCTATTGAAATCGTACCTAAGATAACATTTTCGGAAGCTTCCGCTTCCTCTTGAGTGACCGCATACACCCTTCCTTATGCTGGTAGCCTCTGTGGATTCCTTGGTAGGTTTGGTCCACCGGTACTTGGTTGTACCTGTCGCACCGAGCCAACACTCAGCTGCGACCTCTCTTGTGGACAATTTCTCTTAAAATGCCCCATTTGCCCACAGCCATAACATTTAGGTGGATTATTACAGAATCCCGGCCCATGCTGTCCACCACACCTTGATAGGGCACTCTCCCTTGAATCGGGCCACTCTTGGCTTTTCCAAAATTCCTAAAATTACTCCTCTTCTTAGATCCCCAGGGCCGACTCTGACCAGGATAAGGTCTCTTACCCTTTCGAATATCACGAAAGGCCATCTGTCTCTTAGATTCTGATTGCTCTCTCACTAACTCTGCTTCCACCAATTGTGCCCTTTCATATATTTCATTATAATCTCTTATATTCAGAGGCACAATTTGTTTCCTAATATCAGTCCTTAGCCCTTTTAGAAATCTCTTTGCCTTTTCCTCTCGATCCTCAACTAATCTAAGAGCATACCTAGACAAGTCAGAAAATTTTGCCTCATACTGGTCTACTGTCAGCTCCTTCTGTTCCAACTGAACAAATTCAGTGATCTTCCTATCCTTGGCACAATCAGAGAAATGCTTCCTATTGAAAGCTTTAACAAACTCATCCCAATTTATATCAGTACCTGGTGGAAAGATCGTATATCTTGAAGCTCTCCACCAAAACTTTGCATTTCCCTCTAGCTGGTACTCTGCCAAAGTTATTTTCTCAGCATCATTATAGTCCAACAACTGGAAAATTCGTTCCATTCCATCTATCCATTGTTCCACCTCCTCAGGACTTCCCATTCCACTAAATTTAAGTGGCTTCAACTTCAGAAATTGTTCCACCAGTCCTTGAGTACGGCGTTCTGCTCCGGGTTGTTGCTGCGTTTGCCTTTCCATCAGATTTCCAATATTGGCCAATGCCTGCAGGATATCTTCCATTCAAGGTTCAACCCTTGCAGCAGAGGCTTCAGCCCTCGATGGATGAGCACTTCCAGCTCGCACCATGACTTTTCTGCAATTTCCAAGCATTGCCTCAGGAATGATTTGAGACTCACTATCTCCATTTAAAAGCAACTACTACTATATAAGTAACATAAACATGTTACTGGCACCTAAAGACAACTCATGATAACTACTAGGGATCTACGAGTGAATACCCATCACCCGTTATTCAAAGTTAGTCAACTACTCTTAGTTAGTATCCTATGGTGTGCATCATTCTATCCTCAATTCCATTTGAGGCTCCTTATCACTCCATATAGACCATAGCTCTGATACCAATTACGGTTGTGGCACCCCTCGAACAGCCCCCAATCTGTCAGGGTCGCCATAATTCGCTTACCTTTCTCTTGCGTGACCTGAAGGTCCATCAAACCTAGGGTTTTATATCTTTTAGGTCGGTCCCTGCACAATTTATATGGCGGAAGCGTATCCAACAACTCCCTTCCGTATATTCAGAAAACAATGCACACCAACTAAACATCTTATATAAGTTAAAGCCGTACACTTTTATTTACATAACTTGATGGACATCATTCGTCGGTACATCAAAATGCCAAGGTTTTCTATACTCGGCTATATTTCAAAAGATGATCGATATCTCTTCCAACAGTCATATACTTAAAGTCCATCGATCAATGTCGGCATGCAAAAGTTCCTTCCTTTGTTATCCTCCTCCTCGCGGCCATATCCAACCACTCGGTCCATCTGCTGGTGGCGGTGGCGGTAGAGGTATGTTGTCTAGTCTGAAATGTTAGTCCCCAAATGGGGTGAGTACAACCACTTAGCAGCAAAAGATTCAACAAGCTATATCGAGCATAACAATCAGCATCTAATTTCATACAAGATAGACAAGGCAGGGAGACAAGGGATAAATGGATATCAATATACTGGAATTCTTCAATATTAAAGCAATTGCAAATTCTATAAGAATCATATGCCACATCATCATATCACAATCATGAAACCCTTCAATGTGATAACAACATATTCAGACCCCACACATTTATAGTCAAATCATTCATTTTTATTTTTCAAAAGGTTTCATCCTCGGAGGACCAATGTTTGTGTCCCGCCGGCATTTGCATCCTTCCAGGCATCACGAAAGCCTCTGGCATTCAGCCATTTAAGGCCACCAGGCATCTGGAGCGAATCACACCTCCAGGCATCTCGTACCCCACCTGGCATCATGAGGAACCTCGAGGGCCTCCCATGAAAATGGTTACCCTGACCATCCAGAATTACGTACCAACCAGCATACCACCAGGCATCCCGAAACTCCCGGGGAATAACCTCCGGCATTCAGCCATTTAAGGCCACCAAGCATCCACAAGGTATCAACTCACTCGATCCTTTGGGCATCCCAACTCCCGGGGCATCATTGATCCGAGAGTTCAATGGGTAACAAATCGCATTATAATTTCACAAAAGCTTCATCATATGTCAAAGAAGATATCTCATGAACCCTTTTATCAAACAAATTGCATTTTAATTCACAAATGCATCATCATATGTCAAACAAGATATCTCACAAACTTTTTATCAATCACAATATCCCACCATCATCATCATCAAGTCACAAACCTCCCACCATCAGCATCACTAAGTCACATGGCAATTCCAGAACTATACTTCATATAGGACAATTCTATAGAAATCTCGAAACAGTAACTTAATTTCTACAATTGCGCAGTTTTAGCAACAATTCCTAATTAATTACTAAACGGGCTCAGAAAGTTACAAAATTTTGACACGTTATCGATAAGACGTAGAGAAACAAATCTTAAGAAGAACACTAAGTCAGATTCCATAGGCACAGAGGGTAAAACTTCGATTTTCTTCCTACCCAACATTCTGTAAAATTCCAGATTTCATATTTTTGTAAGAAAATTATTTCGAGGGTCATAATTTGTTCGTTTTCTCTGAATTTTGGATATGTTATTTATGAAGATGTGCTCTAAAGCTTTCATCAAGCGTTCGAAATGAAATTGTAGTCAGATAATTACAAAAAATTTAAAATGTCGTCTGAGGTCACACTGATTTTCACAAAAACAGTTCACAAGTTCACAAAACTGCTCCTATATATTAGATTTCGACCTCCCGTCATTATACTCTTTGTCCATACACACAATACACCTTACCACAGCATGATTATCACTAAGATTCCTCATGGTCAGAATCTCAAATTCATTTGGTTTCACTTGCAAGTTCAAAAATCCAGCACTCACACTTCATGAAATTCGAAATCCAGCACATGCACCTCATCCACAACCAGTTTTCTTGATCTAACACCCTCCTACATATCAAAGACTCCACATGCAGCTCAAGTACTCCATTCTCCTCACCTATTTCACTTCTTTTCTAGGCAAAACAGCTTGCAACTGCATAGATTGAAGAACAATTGCTTGCCTTAAACTCTCTTACTCGGTAGCTGTCAGAAAATGGAGGTTCGGGGGTCGCAGCTTGGCCGGTCGGCGACGGGAACCGGCGGCGAGGCGGCGGCAGCTCGAGCACGGCAGAAGGTGGTCCCTTCTACCTCTTCGCCGTTCACCCACCTGCTGCTCACTCGCAAATTTCCTCGCTCGATCTCGCTCTCTCGGTTCTGGTCGGTCACTCTCTTTAGCTCACTTACACGAGCAGATTAGCTGCTGGTTTTGCTAAAAACCAGCCAACAAAGAGGGGGATTTTCGGTGGATGCATGCATGGAGGACAGGTGTAGGTACAACAAGGACAAGTGTTTAATGTCAAACGACAAGTGTAATTATAGAGGAGACAAGTGTGGGGGGAGAAGCCTTTTTCCAATTCTCTTCTCCTCTCTTCCTCGACTACTCTGTCCATTTATTCTTCTGTAAGTTCACTTAAATTTTAAATTTATTATTTGCTAATCATTAGCTGCTTCGTGGCAGCTTGTAACAGGGAAACACGGAGGCTTGTGGGCGTGCACTCAACAGCTTGCTCGTCCATGCAATGGGCGGAACTCCAGTTGTCACTCCTCCTCTAGCGACGTGGCCATCATTTGCAAGGTCTCGGTCAACATCTCTTCTCTCTTGTTGACCATTATGTCGACTAATTAAATGGTTACTATGGAGTGGTTTGGGTTGGTGGGTTGCGCCTTTGTTACTCCTAATAGCTAGCCACACTTTATTCTAAATATTCGCCTTAAATCTCCGCATTTGCATGAGTTATATACAGCCTATTTATATGGCCGTATGAAACTACAACAATAAACAAGGATGGTTCGATTTGTAGGGTACACAGCCAAGTATAGAAAATTTCTTGTCAATCCATCTTGTGGCACAATCTCGTCTCATCAGTGATAGTACACAGGGATGGGTCTATGCCTTATGCGACAATCAAAATATTTCTAAACGCGGCCCATCAGTTCGACAATGGAATCAAACAATGCTCATGCAAAATACTAATGGCACCATCCAACAGTCCTTCTATTGATTTGTCATGGTCATCGTACATTCGAGGATTGTTGAAATTCTCGGGTGCCACACAGGCGAAGTCCGGATATCACAAATCTGCCTTACTTAAAGAATTTTGTCCTTTAAATCGAGCGCCCCTTTTGTCTCATTGAAAAGATGGGGATACTTTTGCCTCACTTCCCTCTCGCTTTCCCACGTAGGCTCTTTCACGTCATGGTGTCACCACAAGACTTTAACTAGTGGAATTACCTTCTTTCAGAGTATTTACTCTTTCCGATCTAGTATCCGCATCGGTTCCTCCACATACTTCACTTTTTCATCTACTTCTATAATCTCATGATCCACTTTATGAGCAGGGTCGGGTGATACTTCCTTAACATCGACACATGAAGGACATCATGTAGATTCGACAACTTAAGAGGCAATGCAAATCAATAGGCCAAATCCCCTATGCTTTCAAGGATCTCGAAGGGTCCAATAAATCTCGGGGTCAACTTGCCTTTCTTTTCAAATCTTAATATTCCCTTCATCGGTGACACCTTTAAAATTATGTCATCTCCCACATTAAATTCTAACGGCCTTCTATGCTTATCTACGTAATTTTTTTGTCGACTTTGGGCCGTCTTGAGTCTATTTCTATTGATTTATACCGTATCCGAAGTAGCTTGTACCAACTCTGGTCCTGTTAGTTTTCTCTCACCCACCTTATTCCAACAGACAGGAGTCCTGCAAATCCTTCGTTGGAAGCTATTGTTATATGCAAACTCTACTAAATGTAACTTCTCGTCCCAATTTCTTTTAAAATCGATCACACAAGCTCTCAACATATCTTACAGTACTTGGATTACTCTTTCTATTTGTCCATCCATCTGCGGACGGAATGCAGTACATATCTTACGGTTTGGAGACCCCACTAGAAATTTGAGGTAAATCTCGAGTCTCGATCTAAGGTGATGGTCACAAGAACACCATGTAAGAGTACTACTTGTCTCACATATAACTCGGCGTATTTGTGTGATATTCGGATTTTGCTGGACTTTGAACACGTGACGGGTCGACGGAGTTGTCATCGAACTGCATCGTTTGTGCCACATTGCGGCAACCGTTTTATCATTGCTCTCATCAGGCCAAGATGTCACATATTGTCACGATCTCGCGATGATGCTTCATCTCGGAATTTCTTCATGAATCGCTACACGTCATTGTAGTTAACAAAACAAGGAACACTGATCTGAATTGTCTCACCAACCAACGGAGTTGAAGACCTCGATTTCGTACCACCCTGCCACCACCGTCCTTCCACTTAGACGGCCTCACCAATGGCCACATTTTTTCGGCCATACAGCCACGTGAGATTTCCCTCCTCCATGCAGCAAACTAAGCAACGTCCAAGCCATTGTCAACCAATGAAAGGTTGACCGAAGGGCAGCCACGCACGGCGACGTCGCCTCTCTCTTTCGTGGCTAACCCGTACAAACCCATGCATACAAGGGAGACACGCCTTTGCATGGGAAATGCAAGGTGTTTCCTTGCATGAGCGGCCTTCTGAGCCGTTGCCAGCCGTGTCTTCATCCTGCTGCCACCGTTACTTTTTCTTCTTCATTGACTAAGTTGTCGACATATTGGAGCCGTCTCTCTCTCTCTCTTCTTTCGGCAGCTTAGGCCTCCTCTATCCAGCAAAAACTTCAGTAGCTTTAGTGAGAATTCTCTCACCATCTTGCTGCTTCTCATCGACGCGGTGCCTCGGTCCCTTCGTCGTCGGCCTCGCTCCTCGTGTCTTGCTCACGGTTGTAGTCGACCACTACTACCCCTTAGCCGCTGTCAACTGGAAGACCCACAGCTCGCAGCTTCGACCGCACCACAGCCGCAGTTCACGGACCATCTCACTATCAACACCCCTAAATCGAAGGCAAGTTGATATCTACTAACCTATATCCCATAGATTCCATCGTTGCTTGGTGAAATGCGACCCATAAACTAACGCTGTTTTGAATACTCGCGCCAAAGTGTGAACTCGAAGGTTGCCGAATTGATTTTGAGATATGTGCTAATGGATTGCATATATTATGGTTGAGTGTGAATTTGACGCCTATGTATGTACTGATTTTTGATGTTTTCAAAGCTCTATTATTTTACATGCAAACTACTTCGAAAATCTTAAGGTCGAGACCGAGTTTGATGACTCGCCGATGCGTCGATTTCGGTATTTCAAGAAAGGCTTACGGTTTTGATTAAAATTATCACATGCATATCTCCAGTTTTGAAACGTGCATATTTTAAAACCACGCCTATGAATTTCATACTATGATAGGGGTGGAACAATAAAGATTGATTTCGATTTATTCTGGTATTCGAACTCTGGACTTTATGTAAGGTTTTGTTGCCACTGATTTGATATATCCTCTAAAGTTTTCATAGCACGTTGCTTTATACCATGAATTGGGATTTCGAAAATGTTTTGGCATTGAATTGATTTGACTACTACACCATGGTTGAAACGTTATTGATGCTGTTGGACCCTCGGGTCGACGATGCCCCGGGTGTCGGGTTGCCTGGAGGATCATAGCGGTGATGCCTCTGGAAGTCTAGGGACTAGTGAGCCCTAGAGGTTCCCCGAGTGTCAGGATGCCCGGAAGTATGACAATAGATGTTCCAAAGGGCTGGGGACATCATTGACATGGTGAGCCCCGAAGGTTCCTCGTGATGCCAAGTGAGGTGCAAGATGCCTAGGGGTATAACGTAACACGCTCCGGATGACCGGTGACTGAAATATGGAATCGGAGGCCTTCGTGATGCCAGGTTGGGTGCGATATGCCTGGAGGGACGCAAACACTGATCGTCCAAAAGATGGTGGTAGTGAGTTGTGAGAAACTAACTTTTAAACATCTACTTGTTTTATTGTACTGGGTTGCTTGAGATTCTTCTAAACTTATGCATACCCATTACTTTGGCCGTGTGCTCTGTTTTGGATTGCATGGAAGTAGATGATGATAGTTTTATGTAACATAGTTGAGTAGAGCTTTAACTGCTGAGTAGTCGTACTCACCCCTCATGGGGCTATCATATTTCAGAGTAAGAAAGATGCCATTGCTATCCCCATCCTCTAGTACCTTCTACGGCATTCTTGTCGATCTAGGATGGGAACAATCGGAGCATCCTTATCCGGATCTGCTAGGACTGACTTTCGTCTGAATAAGAGTGATACTGACGATTGATATCGGCCTTCCCTCGGGTCCCGTGTATCAGAATTTTGTGGTCCTGTATGTCCAAAGGGATGGACACACCAAGGGGCTGCCATCACCGCCTCCAGAGGATGATCACGGAGGCTTGAGCAGAATAGAGTGACGGGGGACGAGAGGCCAGCAAGAAATTTTTGGGACATCGGCATGTGATGATGGATGACGTGTGAATAGCTGATATGAACGTCGGTCATATTTTTGGATATAGCCAAGTATAGAAAACTTAGGCTTTTGATGTTCCGACAAAAGACATTTATCATATATATGTAAATAAAAAGTGACTGGTTGATGTGTATATTTAATGTGCATCATTTCAAAGTTTAAGGAAAGGAGTCGATGGATCCACTTCGGTAGTAACATTTGCGCAGGGACCAATGAAAAATGTGATAGACCCCCAAACTTGTGGAATTGCTGAAATCTAATGGTATTAGAATAAAGGACATCCAGGATAAGGAAGCGATGTGGCGACCCTAACGGATCGAGGGCCGTTAGAGGGTGCCACAATTTGTCCATCGGATAATCCATACGTACTGCTAAGAAATAAGCAGATTTAGTTAGGCGATCTACTCTGGACCGTCAACACGGTCGGTGTTAGTTCGGGCGTGAAGCTGTGGGTCCTAATGATCGTAGAATGGTAGTACTAGTTTTGTATGGTTAAGTCGTTGCTGGTCAGTCCAGCTCCATCACTGTCTTGCTTGGGTATGAGGTCAATTGGCGAGTATCGTAATGTTATGGTGATTCGACGTGTTTTGGTTGAGGTTCGAATACTAGAATTCCTTAAGCGAGTCGTTGGAATTGAGTAGCATATAGAATGGTACTAACACTGATTAAATGGTTGACTTCGGTCTTATGCATCCATAGTGGTCCGGTTTAAATGTATGGGATGGCAATAATAAACCTATAGGTGCTGCGCCATGGATGAAATTGATGTTGATGCCGTCGGTTTATTGCGGCAACGATACCCTGGGTGTCAAGATGCCTAGAGGGGCGTGAAAATGGTGCCCTCTAGATGCCTGGCGAATGTGATTGAGCCTCAGGCGTCCTTGTGATACCAGGAGGGGTGCGAGATGCCTGGAGGTGTAATGTGACACGCTCTGGATGCCCAGGGACTGAAATAAGGAACTGGAGTTCCTCATGATGCTAAGTGGGATGCGGGATGCCTGGAGGGGTGCAACATAGGTCCCTCTAGAGGATGGCGGCAGTTAGAACCAAAGTTGAATTGATTTTTGAATTGACCTAGATATCTATTTATCTTCTGGTGTGTTATTTTGTGATATTTCTTTAGAATCAAGGTCGCCCGAGTTATGTCGATTTCCCACATTGCATGTTTAGAACATCGTCGAATGAGTAGTGGTAGACTCATGTAATATGGTTTAACAAGCGATCATTTCCTGAGTGGTTGTACTCACCCCTTGTGGGATTATTATATTTTAGAGACATGACCATGCCACTCCATGTGACGTGTTGGGATATAATACGTGGAAACGACAGGATCTTGCAATTTACGTTAACGCGAAATCACCAGAGAAAATAAACAAGAAAAATAAGGACACCAGAAATTTTCGTGGTTCGGTCCAAGTATCGGTACCTACGTTCACAGGAAGAGCCAGCAGCAAATAATCCACTAAAATCGGAGAATCAGAGTTTACAATCGCTCAATTACTCAAGTGTTTCCCACACCTAGATTTAATTCTAAATCCAAAGTGTTTATAAATAAACAACTCACTTGGGTATAAACTCATGGCACAAAATTACCATGCATCCAAGCTCGAACGAAACGCTCTACATACGTCAAAGAAGAACAGCGTCTTCATTTACGTATCCTCTTCATAGGGCTTCTGCAAGCGGCACGGACGTGCGGCTTCACTCTCTCTCGTACGGGTGCAGCAGCTGCACGCAGGAAAGAGGACGTCTTCTACATAGGGTTTTTTTTCTATTAAATTCTTCGCTGGAAGAAAACGTGTGCCCCAAAAGGTCAAACAATTGACCTAGGCCCACCTATTTTATTTCACGTGGCAGACTTCCTCTCTCGGACGTGTGAGTGTGCGTGTGCCCAAGGTCAAAGGTTTGACCTTGGGCCCCACCAGTTAACATGAAGAAAGAATCACGTGCAGAGGACTTCTTCAGCGTGGAGTGGATGAGGAAACTTGCTCCTTTTAATTTTATTTTATATTTCCTCTTTTATAAATCTTCATGGAATCCAACGAATTGTGTTTTTTCAAATGCTCAAACTCGAATCATAATTTAACAATTCTCCACATTGGCTCAATGTTTGAAGCCAATTTATAGTGCTCTTCATCCATGCTGCTCTCCCAACGCCCCGATGGGCGCTTACTCTCCATAGACGCCAATAGAGCTCAAGTAGAGCTTGAACTTCGTCAAAGAAACAGACTTAGTCATCATGTCTATTGGGTTATTTGCTATATCAATCTTTTTAACAATAACAATACCCTTAGCTAAGACATCTCGGATGAAGTGGTACCTGATGTTGATATGCTTCGTTCGCTCATGATAAACTGGATTATATGCCGAATATATCGCACCTTGGTTATCACAGTATATATCCACACTCTTTTGTTCTAACCCAAAGTCCGAGAGCAAACTTTGTAACCATATCGCCTATTTCGCTACAAAGATTAGTGCCACGTACTCTGTCTTAGTCGAAGACAAGGCAATGTGATCTTGTAAGGATGCTTTCCAACTAACTGCACCACCCGCTAGTGTAAATACATACCTTGCTAAAGACGTGCAATCATCCAAGTCACCAGCATGATCTGAATCCACAAAACCAGTGGTCTCACTACCATTGTTGTCCCTTCGGTACATTATACCCATGTCTATTGTCCCCTTCAAATATCTGAGGATCCACTTCACAGCTTCCCAATGATCTTTACCAGGACGCTTCATATAGCAACTAACTACGGTCACAGCTTGTGAAATATCAGGCTTAATGCCCACCATAGCATACATAATACTACCCACGGCACTAGAATAAGGAACACATGACATATGCTCATCCTCCTCCTCAGTCTGTAGTGATAATTTATCTGAAAGTTTAAAGTGCTTCACTAAAGGTGTATTTACAAATTTTGCTGACTGCATATTAAAACGTGCTATGAACTTCTCAATATATTTCTTTTGAGATAGACGTAAAACTCTTGTAGTGTGACACCCCGAACCCCTCACAGGTCGTCACCAGCGCCGATGTTACACTTTCTCTCCTCTTTCTATCTTGTACTTAAAACAAGTGTCGTTAATCACAGGCATTTTTTTTTTAAACGAATCGGTCCCAATGCGACTCATAGCGGAAGCAAATTAGACATCACCATCTATCCCCCTACCAATCCATGATACAAATACATACCACTAATCATCAGGATTTAAAAGATAAGCCATGCCACTATTATTTACATATTATCATGATGGGTTTTTCACGGGTCGATACAACAAAAGGAGACCAAGATTTTTAGCCACACTCGGCCTCATCCCAAAAAGATACTACGACCCCTAAAGAAAATCACATGACATCCCCCATCCAACAGTGGCGGCTACTCCCCAAAAAGATGACACCAGTTCTCTACCCTTCACGCAACCATCACACCCATCCAGGTGCATCGGGTGGTGGTGGCGGCAACATTCCCCTAAATACTCCGTCTCGGCGGACATGAACAGACAAAAACTCCTGGATGACTGGGCCCTCAGCCAGGCCCACGTCGTACATGACCAGCACACGCACTCGCACAAATGTCAGTCCAGGGATAGTGACGCAGTCGATCTCCGTACATTCTACTTCTACATCTGACGGGATACCATAGAAGGTGCCTCGCGTGACGGTAGGAAGCGGCATCTTTCTAATCTGAAATGTTATCCCCAAAAGGGGTGAGTACAACCACTCAGCAGATAGGGAAATCCAATAACATCCCAATGCATCATGCATATCATCACACGTTGCAAGCATCACTTACCTTATAATCATGCGTATCATGCATCATCACATCATATATATCATCATCGTCATGGCATATCATATATCATTATCATCATCATGCATTTCATTATGCATATCATACCATGGATGATCATCATGTCACATCACACATCATCATCATCATCATCATCATCATCATCATCATCATGCATCATTATGCATATCATCTATCATATCATGTCACATCACATCATCATCATCATCATACACCATCATGCATATATCATCATTATGTATTATCATGCATGATTTAATTTCAATTTCATCTTGGACCATCATATTTCTCATTCCCGGGACCAATGTTTGCGTCCCCCATGCATCAAGATACAATTTCAGATCATCCGGCTCCCCCACTCTCCGGGCATCTCGTACCCCAACTGGCATCACGAGGACCCTCCGGTATCCAGCCATTTAAGGCCACCGGGCAACCGGCCGCACCCTTCAGGCCAGGCATCTCGCACCCAATCCGGCGTCGCGAGGTATCCCTCGGCATAATTACCATGCCGAGCTTCCGGCTCCCCCACTCTCCGGGCATCTCGACACCACTCGGTCTCCCGAGGACCCTCCGGTATCCGGCCACTCATGACCACCGGGCAACCGGCCGTACCCTTCTAGCCAGGCATCCCGATACTCCCGGGGCATCGTCGGCTCACCTCCGACGGTCTTCTCAATTCACATTATTATGATTCAATTTATCATGGCGTATGATGTGATGACAATTCAAGATCATGCTCAACATTGAATACGTACATACATTTCAATTCCATGTCATACACACACCAAGACTTCATCACATAATAACAAGAATTTATTAAATGGACTCTATGCCAATAAAATAATCCATTATTATTTTATTTTATTATTTTATTAATATTTTATTTTCCATAAATAAATATTTAATATCTATGATTTTCCCAAAATCATAATATTCAACAATCACTAATAGTGTTACAATTTCATATAAAATTCTTGGCCAAATTGAATTTCTCATAAATTTCACAATTTCCATGAAATAGCACCTTATATTCGGGTAATGGCCAGTCTTGCACAGTTTCCAAATAAATCCGATTAAAATACTCATATGGCCTTCAAAAATTACGAAATTTTACAGGGAGATAGCCAATACATTTTCGTGAATTTTTTGTCAAAAACTTTAAGCCAAATTAATTTTAGATTAATTTCTATAGCCCTACGAAGCTTCTGGAATCACGAGCGCGACGTCCAGAACACACTCCTCCGAATGTCTTAGCTTTCACCCATCAATTATCTTTCGTTTCTTCTGAAATTTGAGTATGTTATGTACCAAGGTGTCCTTTACAAGTTTCATGAAGATATCTAGGCCAAATGACCAAGCTATGGTCACCATTTAAGTCCGTTAAGTCTCGGGTGTCTCGGTATATTTTGCCAGAACCATCGTTTCAAAGATCTAACCGATTCACCAAGTTATACTTGTTCTTTTTGCCTCATATTCGAGTATGTTGTAGCTTAAGGTGTTTCCTACAACTTTCAAGAAGACAGCAAAGTGAGATCTCCAGCAGAAATCAACATGCAACCAAGAAATCGACAAGAGGTCAGTGAAAATTTCGTAGATCTAAGTCTCCGTATAATAGAACTTTTGACCCCTCAAATCCCCATTTTTTTCTGCGAATTTTTAGTATGTCATAGTACAAGATGTTAGCTTCAACTTTGATGAAGACACCGAAGCCAAAATCGAACTCCAAACCCACATACAAACTCGAACAAGTTACTGACTCCAATAAACCGAACGAGAACAGTCACACGGTTTGCAAAATATCAACTCTTACCTCGGTTTTTCGCACAAATCACACCTATAATCTAACATGCAAACACCACAACAAACATGCAAAGGAAGTTATGGACTCCACTTGCCTTAAAGATGAACAAGCAACAACGAACGGCGACGATCGGACGGCGAACGGACGGCACACCCCTCCGGCTCCGCCTCCTTCCCTCTCGGCTCCTCTCCCTTTCTCTCAAACTCTCTCTCTCGCACACCTCTCTCTTTGGACGAAAATGAAGCAAGAAATCCGGCCACTCCTCTTCTCTCTCTCTTTTTATATCCCCTAAAGCCCATGATTAGTAATGATTGATTCACCTATTGTCCAACCAATGCATGCTCTCCTTTGTGCCACATGTCATTTTTATTTTTGAATTTGAATGGGCTTGGGCTTAGGCCCATCCGACCATTCCCCCTTGGGCTGGTCGAGCTCCCTTCTTGGGCCCTAATGGGCCGACTAGCTTGGCCCACCAAGCTTTAGGCTAATGGGCCCAAGGCCCATTTCGAAAATTTAATCCCCCCCCCTTTTTTTTTGAATTCCTTTCTATAAATATTTCTAAATTCAAATTTCATCTAGGCCAAAGTTTTGGGATATTTTTAATTATTAGGATTTAAATTTATAATCTCATGGCCAAGCATTAATCTATTAAATTTGAATTTCCACAATCACAAGCATAATTCATTAAATTAAAAGACTAATTGGCTAAGGCATAAGCCAAAAGAAATTCTATCACCTAATCAAAGATTTTTAACACACCTTAAGGCTCGGCCTTGAATTTCTGGGATGCCACATGTAGTCCTATCACGCAAAATCTCCATACCCAAAATTTTCTTTGCAGCACCTAAATCTTCCATCTCAAATTCAGCATTTAACTGTCTCTTCAACACATCAATATCAGACATATTCTTAGCTGCTATCAGCATATCATCAACATATAAAAGTAGATAAATCAAAGAACCATTCTCCAATCTCCTAAAGTAAACGCAACTATCCATCTGACTTTTTGTGTAGTCTTGACTAGCCATGAAAGCATCAAAATGTTAATACCACTGCCTAGGAGATTGTTTTAGCCCATACAAAGATTTCTTTAATAAGCAAACATGATCTTCCTTGCCCAGAATAGCAAATCCCTCTGGTTGCCTCATGTAAATCTACTCCTCCAACTCGCCGTGAAGAAACGCAGTTTTCACATCTAGTTGTTCTGACTCGAGATCTTGCGAAACAACTAAGGCAAGTAAAACACGAATAGAAGTATGTCTTACCACAGGAGAGAACACCTCATTGTAGTCAATGCTCTCACGCTGCGTATACCCCTTCGCTACAAGTCTCACCTTATACCTTGCTGCCTCAACACTGGGAATGCTCTCTTTCCGCTTGAAAACCCATTTACTTCTGACAATCTTTTGGCTCTTGGGTACTTTGACCAGCTCTCATGTATGATTTCGATGAAGTGATTCCATCTCTTTACTCATAACCCCTAGCCACCGCGATGACTCCGAACTAGCCATCGCCTTAGAATAAGAAGAAGGCTCATCTGTATCCACCTCATCACCTACAGTCAATGCATGAGCAATATCTGTATAACCATAACGTACCGGTGAGTTAATTTGCCTTCTCTGTCTATTTGCGACTATAGTGTGCCGCGGCTTTGCTGGTTGTTCACTATCACTGACTTCAGGAATTGCGGCTTCATCTGCAATCTCAACTTCTATCACCTTTGAGGTCTTCGGAGTCTCCACCTGAAGCTCCACCTCACTAATGACACCATGATCTATCTGCTCTGCTGGTTGTGTTACAGAACTCCTCTATTGGAGCATTACAGTCTCGTCGAAGATCACATTTCCGCCAATTAGAAAACTAGGTGATTTGGGATAAGTGCACTACAACCAGTAGTCTTTCACCCCATATGCATAAACTAGAAATATGCACTTTTTCGCCCTCGACTCAAGCTTACCATTACTAACATGAGCATTCGCAGGACATCCGAATATACGTAATCTGGAGTAACCAACAGGTTTCCCTGACCATACTTTTTCAGGAGTCTTCCACTCGATAGCAGATGATGGAGATCGATTAACCAAGTAACATGCCATGTTCACTACTTCGGCCCAAAATTCCCTGCCAAGTCCTGCATGTGAAAGCATGCATTGACCTCGCTCAAGCAAAGTTTTGTTCTTTCATTCTGCCACGCCATTCTGCTGTGGTGTCCTAGGTACTGTACGGTATCTCACAATACCTTCTTTCTCGCAGAACTCGGTAAAATATTTACCACGCCATTCTGTTGTGGTGTCTTAAGTACTGTATGGTGTCTCACAATACCTTCTTTCTCGTAGAACTTGGTAAAATTTTTACCACAGAACTCCATGCCATTATCGGTTCTCAGGCACTTGATTTGTTTATCTGACTGCTTCTCAATCAATGCCTTAAATTTCTTGAACCGATCAAACACATCATATTTGTGCTTCAGAAAGTAAACCCATACATTCCTTGAATAATCGTTGATAAAAGTCAGCATATATCGGGCACCTCCTTTTGAAGGAACCGAATGCGGGCCCCAAACGTCTGAATGAATATACTCAACTGGTCATTTGGTCGAATGAATAACTGTAGTAAACTTAACTCGGTGCCACTTCCCATAGATGCAGTGCTCACATAAGTCCAGCTTTCATGTCTTCAGACACTTCAACAACCCCTTTTCGCTCAGCATCGTCATACCTGCCTCACTCATGTACCCTAAACGCATATGCCATAACTGAGTCAAGTTAGAGTTTGACTCACCTGATGAAACTGTAGCGGTTCCGGTCACAGTCTCTCTCAGTAGATGATAGAGAGTATTTACTTTCTTCCCCTTCATCACTGTCATGGCACCTCGAGTGATCTTCAGTACTCCACCTTCAGCAGTGTACCTACACCCATTGTCATCGAGTGTCCCCAGAGAAATAAGGTTCTTCTTGAGCTTCAGTACATGCCTCACATCTGTCAATGTGAGAATCACCCCATCGTGCATCCGGATCCGAATTATCCCTATCCCCACAGCCTTATAGACTGCATTATTCCCCAAAAGAACCCTACCACCATTTGCAACTTGGTAAGTAGTAAACCAGTTCTTATGAGTCGTCATATGATAAGAACAGCTTCTGCATCACTAGTGCTCCCCTCAGTAACGTTTGCCACATTGTTTGTGGCATTCTGCCTATCAACTTTATTCCTCCGCTTTAGACAATCTCTCTTGATGTGCCCCTCCTCATGACACTCAAAACACTTCACACGTCCCTTGGACTTTCTATGGCGCGATTTAGATCTTCTTTTACCTCTGCTGCTATTAGGCTCTCGATGTTGTTCTCTACCCCCGAATCGTCAGTGCTTGCGCTGCTCCTTTCGCCGTACTGTCATCTCGTAACTTTCTCTGCCACTACTTAGAGAATAGGGCGGACTTTACCTCCTTTGAGGTAATAGTAGTACGCCTTTGCAACAGTGAATTAGTAAAGTGCTCCCGTGACTCTGGTAAAGAGGCTAAAACCATCATGCCCTGCTCTTCATCATCAAGTATCTTACTGACGTTCTTCAGATCCAATATGAGTTTATGAAATTCATCTAGGTGTGTTCTGATAGACGTACCTTCAATACGTCTAAATTGAAACATCTTCTTCAACATGTATAAGCGATTGTTCAAACCTTTCTTCACATAGAGTGCTTGAAGTTTTGCCCATAACGCTGCGGCATCCTTCTCCTCAGCAACCTCGATTAAAACCTCATTCTACAAATTTAATAGGATTGTGCTCTTTGCTTTTTCCATTAGCTCTATCCTCTCTGAGGCTTTCATTATAATCGGCAACTCATCTTCACTATCCAGTACTTTGGCCAAACCTTGTGTTGTTAATAATGCCCGCATCTTGATGCTCCATAACACAAAGTTGTCACTCCCATTAAACTTCTCAATTTCAAATTTCCTCTTAGACATAATTGCAATAATAGAATTTCCAGATAATAATCAGACAAGGAAAACCTCCAAATCACAATCAAGAAATCCAACCCTTGCTCTGATACCAATTGTTGGGATATAATACGCAGAAAAGATAGGATCTTGCAATTTACGTCAACGCGAAATCACCAGAGAAAATAAACGAGAAAAATAAGGACACTAGAAATTTACGTGGTTCAGTCCGAGTATCGGTACCTATGTCCACGGGGAGAACCAGCAGCAAATAATCCACTATAATCGAAGAATAAGAGTTTACAATCGCTCAATCGCTCAAATGTTTCCCACACCTAGATTTAACCCGAAACTCAAAGTGTCTATAAATAAACAACTCACTTGGGTATAAACTCACAGCACAAAATTACCGTGCATCCAAGCTCGAACAAAACGCTCTATGTACGTCAAACAAGAACAGCGCCTTCACGTACGTATCCTCTTCGTAGGGCTTCTACAAGCGGCTTGGACGTGCGGCTTCACTCTCTCTCGTACGGGTGCAGCAGCCGCACGCAGGAAAGAGGACGTCTTCTACGTAGGGTTTTTTTCTATTAAATTCTTCACTGGAAGAAAACGTGTGCTACAAAAGGTCAAACAATTGACCTGGGCCCACCTATTTTATTTCACGCAGCAGACTTCCTCTCTCGGACGTGTAAGTGTGCGTGTGCCCAAGGTCAAAGGTTTGACCTTTGGCCCCACCAATTAACTTGAAGAAAGAATCACGTGCAGAGGACTTCTTCGGCGTAGAGTGGATGAGGAAACTTGCTCATTTTAATTTTTTTTTAATATTTCCTCTTTTAGAAATCTTCATGGAATCCAGCGAATTGCGTTTTTTCAAACGCTCAAACTCGAGTCATAATTGAACATGATGTCCTTCCACGGCGACGACCTCCTTATGGTGACCCTCAGCTCTTAAGGTCCATCACACTGTTCATTGGTCCTTGTGCTATATCGTTGCGAAAGCAAGTATGCAACTCCATTCGAACTTAAAATGATGCACACGATATATCAACCGGGCACTTTTATTTACTTATAATTTTCAGACGACATCAGTCGGTACACATAGGCCAAAAAGTTCCTATTTTTAGCTTAACAAATTTTGGATCGACTGTCTAGCAATCTATCTATGCCGTCGTCTTGACATGATGTCCTGGCATCCAAAAATGCTGCCGTCCTCCCGACTCCTCCACTACTCCACCCCACTCGAGCCGTTGTCATCATCATCCGAAAGCAGTAGTGGCCCCACTATGCGCTTGTTAACTCGAGCATACAAGACTATAAACCCCATGAACATGGGACAGTGGGGAGTCAAGCATCCACGGTGAGGATCACTGTAATCTAGATAAACGTGACTTCCGGAAAGTCAAGGTCAGCATGCTCCGTCTGGTTCCACCTAAGGTTAATGGGAATGCCATAGAACATACCGGAATATGCGGGCTAGAGCGGCATCTCTACGTCTTTGAAATATGATAGTCCAACAATGGGTGAGTACAACCACTCAGCAGTCAAAATTCTACTAAACTATATTACGCGAGCCTATTGCCACCCGATTCTACACAATCCAAAACAAAGCACACAATTGGAGTAATGAATATGCATTAATTCAAAAGAATCTCATAATAAAATAGCATATCAGAAAACAATGAGAATTTAAAAACTCAGTTTAACTCAATTCACTACCACCATCTTCTAGAAGGACCGGTGTTTGCATCCTTCCAGGCATCTCGCACCTTACCTGGCATCACAAGGAGACCTAGTTTCATATTTCAGTCACCGAGCATCTGGAGCATGTTACGTCACACCTCTAGGCATCTCGCACCCTACCTGGCATCACGAGGACCTCCAGGTCTCATCATGTCCCCAGGCATCCCAAACATGTTACGTCACACTTCCAGGCATCTCGACACCTGATGTCACACCCCCGCCCCACCTCTGGCATGAAGGCATGACCCAACGGGTTAGCATCGATGCCCCAGGCAACGTCAAATGTCCCGAAAGTCTTTTATCTTTAGTTAAGCACATGCAGAAGCGATCATAAACAATCCCCGTACAAACAAACATGGAAGCCAGGTAAGATGTATGCAAGCCAAGCAAATAAATGCAACATATTCATACACATATTCACATATCAAAAGCTGTTTTGATTACAAGCTCATCCTAGTCCTAGGCGACTTATTTTCATTTCCATATATATAGTCAATCAAAAGGTTGGGGTAGACTAACTCCTTTATCGAGTTGCTCCTAAAAGCGGCCTCCATACTATGTGTATTCCCTTCTTGGACCCTGGTTTGCTCATCACACACTTGAAATGGTGGAACAACAAGAGTGAGTCGAAGACTCAGTAAGTAGAAATCCCTAATTCTCCTATAGGAGGATGTCTCGTCATCGATCCTCGGATACAAGATCACCATCCACTTGTCGATGGCAAATCAATAGCAAGGTTCATGCCTTGCCTGCTCATGCATATGAAAGGCTTTCAACTGTCTATATGCTTTCAAGAACCAAAGATAAGGAGTTAGTGCATATGAACAAGCTTTCCAAGGATCCATCGCTTATAATCATTTCGGTCATGAAAAGGAATGTTTGCATCTCATGAAACTCATTCAAGCATTAAGTGACCCAATTCAAACATCACATATGTAATAGTCATGTGCCACACGTGGACTTTCATTTTTTGTTGGTGCATATGAACAAGCTTTCCAAAGATCCTTGCTCTAATTGATGCAAGGACTTAACAATGCATATCAAACAAACAGAGTTTTTTTTTTTTTTGCAAGCTTCACATATGTATTAGTCATGGACCACACGTGGACTTTCATTTTTTTCCTTTTCCGTATCATATTAGTTGAACTTAATCGACTCTTCTGGTAACAATCGGGAATCAGTCCCCCCTTGGCAACCTGCATCATCCACGATCTCAATGTCATGGGGCTTTACCCCAGGCAACGACCCAGCATCCCCTAGCGTCAACATATATGTCCACCATGTGACCATGCATTTTAAGCATCAACCGATTCATGTCATGTTTAAACTCTTAGCTGAATGAAAGGCCCAAGGGCGTGCCATGCAAGGTGAACTAATGAATGACTCTTGTGTTTTATTAACTCAAACTCATGCCGAACGCAATTTGGGCTCGTGACCTTAAGCTTTAGCATTGTCCATAGTCACCGAGACCTTTCCTCGACATCCGGGTGTTTTTGACACTCATGTGGGATCATGAACTTACTTAATGCAACAACAAGCAATAGAAACACAACAATCATAACAATACAAAGCCAACATAAGCAAACGATGACATGATCCTAAAATCGATAAGCGTTGCACATCGCCCTATCGAAGAGTTGGGAAAATCTACTTACGTTCGATGAACCTCGAGCTAAGACACTAACTACAAAGGAAGAGTGGCTTACTTTGGAGGACGAGAGGGAGAGACGTGAGGTGGAGGGCGTTCAAGGAGATGGAGGGTGGAGAAAATGCGAGCAAAGTGAGGAAAATGAAGAGAGCTTCTCATATTTATAGCCCTTGGAGCCATCATTACCATGCCAAACGGTCCATTCTAATGTTTCCAAGTGTCCTGCCTAAATTCCTTGGGTGGCAAGGCTATGGGTCCAATAATTGAAGCCTAAATGATAAGTTGGAAGGCTAAAAGGCCTTACTTGGCAACCTAAGCTCATAGGCGTCATTGATGATAGACCCGCTTTTCACTTTTCCATTGGTCCACCTATTTGCTTATCCTCCAAGGCTCACTCTAGGCTCATTATTGCCTATGGCGCCTAAGGGATACATAAGCCCCTTTAATGTCTAATGTATTTTTCTAATTTGTTGGTGCTTACCTTAATCACCAAGGCTACAATCTAGGGCCATTATAACCTAAGATTCACCTAAGATTCTAGGGGACACCTAAGTAGGTTAATCACCTCACTCATTAATTGCCAAGATTTCATGCAATTATTAGGCTTAGATGTGTTCATACTAGTCAACTTGCTCTCCAAGTTTCTTCTCTTTAATACACTAAGGTCCAAAAGCATTTAATGCATTCTTATCTTCAAGCCAAGAAGTTTCTAGATTAGCTTGCTCCTCAAGTTGGGCGTGCAGTTCTCACATTCTAAGGCAAAAACAGTTTTGAGTAACTTTCGAAATCAGTACCATTACCTTACCAAACGAACTTGAAAAATTATAAAATTTTAATATGTTGTCGAGAAGATCTTAGGAAACATTTTTCATGTAGGAAACTTAGCCAAATTCGTGCTGTAAAAAGAGAAGAAATTAACTGAACACAACTCAAGATTCGTCCATCGAGCAGATTTAACGGTCAAAGAGAGAGACTCATTTCTAAATCCAAATCTTCACAACCTCCTTTGAAATTTTAATATGTTGTAGATATGGATGTTCTTTAAAACTTTTTTGAAGGAAGAATATTCACATTAGAAAGAGAAAATTTTATAAAAAATCGAGAAGGCAATCTAGTCATCGTTTTCACTACACGGGACAGGTTCCAGACGGTGAATGATTGGGCCTTCGTCCCTATCATTTCACCTTAAAAAAATATGAAAAATAGAACTTTCATGAAGGAAGTTTCTCCAAATTTAAAGTAAAAAGAGCTCTGTAAAATTGGAAAACGACAAAGGTCTAGGGATTTCGAGAATCTGAAGAGTCAAAACCTATGAACCTTAAGTGGCAAGCCTAAGGAGAAGGGGCGGCGTCCTACTTGATCTTCAAGATCCCTTGTCATCACTTTTCTAGGCTATGAATCACTCCCTACCATTTATGAGCTTATCACTCACCCCCCTCTTGACATATAATCATCCAAAATTTCATGATTACCTTTCAAGAGTAAGACTAATTGTGCCAAGTGTCTTACTTAGTCATCATGCATTAATTGGCTACCTTCCAAGCACATTAAATACACCAAGGGAAATATCAAGTTAGAAGGTCATCTCTTTGGACAATAGTCAATCGAGTCTAACCATGAGCGATTATCTTATTTGACCTGAGGTTCGTGCCTAAGCCATGATCGAATAAAGCCAAACACAATTGGGCTTAACTAGTTAAACAAAGTTTGGACTTCTCTCTATAGAGGGCTTGAAGTTGAGGATGTTACACCTGGGGCATCTCCGGGGCTCACCAATCCCCAGGCATCCAGAGGCATCGCCATCACGACCCTCTAGGCATCCCGACACCTGGGGCATCGTCGTCAATGTAGACCAATGGCATTCATTACTCAAGTACCATGGTGTAGCGATCCAGAGATTTTTAATGCCAAAACATTTTTTCATGTCACCCATATAGGGAAATTTCTTTGATTCTGAAATCCCAATTCATGGTATAAGTCAATGGGCAATGAAGTCTTAAAATGCACCAAATCCGTGACAACAAAGCCTTTCATAAAATCAAGAGTTAAATACCATAATAGATTGAAATCAAGTTTCATCGTTCCACTCCTATCATTGTCCGAAATTCACAGGCGTGGACTTAAAGCATCCTCACGCCTCAAAACTTGGAATTTCCATGAGGTAATTTTCATCAAAAACCGTAAGCATTTCTTGTAATATTGAAATCAACATGCCTGCGGATCGATAACCCTAGCCCCGACCCTAAAATTTTAAAGCAGTTCATACGTAGATTCTTAAAGATTTGAAATACCAAAGTCAATGCACGCATGGCTCCCTAATTCGAAATTGACTGTAGAAAATACTAAATTTTACCTGACATAGCTCATCGTCAATCCGGTGACCTCCGAGCTCACAAATTAACGTGAGTATCCTAAAATAACGTTAGTTTACGGGATGTATTTCACCAAGCAACGATGGAGTTCACGTCGTATAGGTTAGTGGATATCGACTTGCCTCAAGTCCAGTGGCGTCGGCGGTGAGGTGAACAGTGAGCTACAGACGCGGCTGGATGGCTGGACGACGCAACGGCTGATGAAGATGCGGCTGATGGTGAGTTGCGGGATAGTGAGGAGGCCAGTGACGCGGTGGTGCGGCAGTCAGCAGCAAGGCACGAGCAGACGGCGTTGGAATTCGGGTGGAGGTTTGCTGAATTTTGGTGAAGTAGATGGTCGACGGTGATGAGGTGCCGAGGGAAAGAATAGTTCTTCTTTAGCTTGCTGTGGTGGACTTGAGGGGTCAACAACACAAAAGGGCTCGTGGACGTTCACCAGGGGATGCGTGGGTGGACGTGTCGCCAAAAGAGACCCACACATAGTTGACCATTTGAGTAAGCATTTTGCCTTCTCGTGGCTGCTCGTGGGAAGGACGGATGGGACAAACGTGTTCCTCAGCCAACGTTCCTTCTGCCATTTGCTCCCTCGTGCACGTTGCAGTTACTGAAATGTTCAAGGTCTTCATTCCTGCATGGGCATGGGCTGTTGACGTGACCCTTATTAGTTGACTACTTGAGTCAACTCAACGAGATCCTGATGACAGCCAACTAAGGGGACAATTCCATGCATGTGTGTCTTGAAGTGTCGCATGGAGGAGAAGTGGTTGGCGTGATTGCATGGTCCTTCATGCATGATAAGATCCCCATCTTGTTGGTCACCGAATGGGCGTGTAGCTAGAGACGTTGGGTGCTTGTATGGAAAGCTCGCTTGTTAAGGTACAAATGCAGGAGATGTTGGTCTCGCAAGTGGTGTTGCATGGGAGAATTTTAGATGAAGTGCTATCGCGAGAACGTGACGATACGTGACGTCTCGGCACGGCAAGGATGGTGATGAAATGACAGCCGTAATTGGTGCCAACGACATAGTTCGATGACAAATTCATCGACTTGTCACGAACCGTTATGTATTTGAGGTTCGGCGAAATCCCGATATGTCACGACCTCCTGCCTTCTAGCACCTACCGCATAGTTTGTCGGTCCTTGCGTGGTGTCAATGCAAAAGTGGGTATTCAACTCCCTTTCAACTTAAAATGATGCACATACAAAACAAAATTTATATATAAACCATGCACTTTTCATTTACTTATAATTTTCAGATGACGTTAGTCGATACACATAGGCCAAAAATTTCCTATATTTGGCTATACCAAAATTGGACCGACTATTCTGCTACCTATTCACAATGTCATTCGTCTTCGTGCCCTGGCGTCCAAAAATTGCTGCCACCATCCTAGGTCCTCCACTACTCCACCCCGCTCGAGCCATCGTCGTCATCCTCAAGCAATGGCAGTGGTCCCACAGTGTGCCTGTTGACTCAGGCGTATAGGACCATAAATCCCTTGAGTACTAGGCTTGAGGTCAGTCTGGTGTCTACCGTGAGGGTCACCCGCATCCGGATGAACGTGAACTCTGGTAGGTCAGGGTCAGGGTGCTCCGTCTGTTCCCATCACAGGTCGATGAGGATACCATAAACTATCCCAGAGGACGTGGGCTGTAGCGGCATCTCTATATCTCTAAAATATGATGGCTCCATGAGAGGCGAGTACAACTACTCAGCAGTCAAAGTTCTACTAAACTATATTACATACGTCTATCGCCACCCAATTCCACACAATCCAAATCAAAACACATGACGGTAGTAATGGATATGTGTCGAGTTAGAAGAATATCATAACAAAACGGCATATCACAAACAATAAGAATTTAGAAATTCATTTGATCTCAATCCACTACCACCATCTTTCGAAGGACTAGTGTTTGCGTCCCTCCAGGCTCTTGCATCCTACCTGGCATCATGAGGACCTCTGGTTCCATATTTTAGTCACTGGGCATTCGGAGTGTGTTATGTTACACCTCTAGGCATCTCGCACCCCACCTGGCATCAAGAGGAACCTTCAGAGCTTACCATGTCAATGATGTCCCTGGGCATCTGGTACGTGTTACATCACACTCCCGGGCATCTCGACACTCTCGAGGAACCCTCCGGGGCTCACCATGTCAATGATGTTCCCAGGCATCCAAAGGCATCGCCATCATGATGCTCCAGGCAACCCGACACCCGGGGAATTGTCATCCCAGGGGCCCAATGGCATCAATAGTCACGTACCAATGGTGTAGTCATCAATCAATTTAACGTCAAAATCTCTCATGTGGATAACGCACGAGAAATATAATGATTAAAAAATTCTCGAAACATAAGACAACTTAGTGTAAACAAGTCTTTGAAATACGTCAAGCTCACATTATTGCAAACTGATATAGCTAGTACGAGTACCTAGAGGGGGGTGAATAGGTATATAAAAGATTTTTCTTGATAATTGCACAATACTTAGATAGTTGAAGGATTTGCGACAAGTAATAATCAACGTAAGACTGAGCAAAGGAAAGAGAGAATTGAACACGCGGTTTATAGTGGTTCGGCTTGATTCAAGCCTACGTCCATTCTTCTGCACTGACAGCCAATTGGCTGGATTCCACTATGAACAAAGAGATGTTACAGTGTTGATCTTCCTTGATTTCTAGGTGTAGATGATCTACCACACTCGCTCAAGGTATCACCAAGTATAGACACTCTCTGTGTATACAATTTCGCTCAGATTGTATCAACTAATAATCAAGGTGCTTCAGACTCTGGAATTTCTCTATTGATCACGTACTCAAACAACTAGAACATCTTCCTTTGTATACTCCTTTATGCCATCATACCCGTTGGCACTTTCCAAAGGAATTCCTCCAATCTACCCGTTGGACGGAATTAATCAAGAAGATCATTCGAGCTATAAAAGGAACCTGACGATAGCCCATCAATCTTGTTCGCTCATACAATCAGGATCTTGGTTTCCAAGAATAGAACATTCCAAGAATATTTCGTCGATCACCGGATCTTCAATCGATCTAGATACGAATAAAAGAATCCGTTACACTTATCCAACCAAGAGATCTTGTCCAGAGGATAGGAATGAATCCTCAACCATATACTTCGGCTCTGGATTTCCTTCGTCACTGGATTAGAAAGACTGTCAATGAGAATCGTCTTGAGTCTTAAGTCTTGAGTCTTGAATCTTGGATCTTGAGTCTGGAGATCAGAGAGTCTTCAGACTTTAAACTAGACGATCTGCAGATATCCAGACTAGACTGATAGAAACGTTTTGTCAGCTTCAAAATATTCTGGAAAGATTTCTCCAACAATCTCCCCCTTTTTGATGGTGACAAAACTTTCCTGTAGATTTGAACCACTTTGACCTGCAAAAACATTTCTCAAGCAATATGGCTATCTCATAAAGATTAACAAAACAACCAGACTCTGCATCCACAGAAAATTGGTTAGTCTTTCATGAGTAATACCATATGACAACACTTGATATAAATGCAAACAGTCAAGCATCAAAATCCACAGCCAATTCAGTCAAATTTAAGTTCACACCCAAGTTCACTCAAGTCATACTAAAAAACAAACATATTCAACCACAAAAATAAATTTAAAGTCAAAGAAAGTTGGTTGGTTGGTTCAAATTGCTTCTCCCCCTTTTTGTCATCATTAAAAAAGGTGAGATAGGAGTCAGGTCTGCTTGGGAATGCGCACGATCTGGAAATCTCCCATGGACTGGACTACGCCTTCTAGCCTCTTCAAGTCTTCCCTTAGTTGAGTTACCTCCTCTCCTTTGGCATTGGCTTGAAGTTGTAGAGCAAGGTCTTTCATTTTGTTCTCTAGGGTAACTGAAGATGCTTGTCCAGCATTCTTCATGGCTTGAATTTCACAGTCCAGAGCATAGATTTGTCCCCGCATTTCCATAAGAACATTAAGAATACGACGAAAATCTGCAGAATTGTCCGTCTGAGTACTTGCATTTGCTTTCTTGGATAGAGTGAATGCAGACGATGGCGCTTCTGTATAATCTTACGGATTTGGTGTCGACGTATCGTGTCCTTCTTCAGGCATTTGAGAAGGCTGAAACTCTTCTGGTTCTGCTGGAGATTGTCTTAGACCTTCACTATTGGCAGCATGAGGTGTGGACCTTTCTTGCTCGCCAACTCCCCCTGTCTCTAGGACATCAAAAGGGGAAGAGTGATGATCATGCTCTTCTGGGTCTTGATTCCCCTTCTCTCCAGATTCAGCTGCAGAATTTTCTTTCTCTTCTTCTCCTTCTTCTTCAGCTTCTTTCTCCTTCTCTCTCTGCTCTTCTTCTTCTTTGTTCTTGACTTGCTCCTCTTCTTCTCTCTGTTTCTTTTGATGTTCTGTCGATTGAGGTACAGAACGTCTGGTCCTTATCAAGGCAGTGATTGTGAGATCTTCCTCCTCATCTTCATCCTCCAAGATGAGAGTTTTCTTCTTTTTGGATGGGGCACCAATGGCCTCCTTTCCTTTTCTCTTTGAAGCAGACGGAACTGGAGTCTTCACTCTGAATTTCTCCATTGCCTTGGAAAGTTCTTTCAGACGCATCTTCGTCAACATCTTTAAACCTACCACCATCTTATCGCACGGTCAAACACAAAGTGTGTGTGGCGGTTCAATATTCATGTGTCTGAAGATCTTGGTCACCAGACCTGGGTAAGGCAATTGTCCCTTGTCCTTCGACATTGCTCTGTACATGTGAAAGAGAATAGTGTGAGGGAGAGAGAACTTCTTCCCTGAGTTGATTGCGTACATCAATTTTGCTTCGGAATTAGACACATCAGTCTTTGATGTAGACTTGGGCCTGATGCAATTGATAACAATTTTGTGCAGCACAATATTGATGGCACGCATCCTTGAATAGATGATTTTTCCCTCGATATCTCTATCTTTGACAAGGTCCATTGAGGCACGAGCAATTGAGACTTTGACTGGTTGATAACGTCCTCGTTCAACTCCAATTATGTCTGCCAACATGTCCACGTCTACCACATAATCCTGATCTCGAACACTGAATGATATTCTATTCGCATCTATAAAGCTGAGATTCGAATAGAAATACGCAGTCAGTTGTGCATAACCGTCCGTGGTATCAGTGCAAAAACGTTCCAGTTGAAGCAGACTGAACTTCTCCCTTAAGTTCACATTAACAGCATCCAAGAAATCGAAATCGACACTCCTAGGGTTTATCACCCCTCGTTTCAGCAGTCTGAAGAACAAATTCTCCTGTTCCTTCGATTTAAATAACTCCATCCTCTTTCCCTTCACCTTCGCAGCAACACCCATTCTAGGTTGAAAATCACTGAACATTTTATCATCATCGTTCCCATCAGTCGGATTTGGTCCCGACATACGAGGGTCACTGGGAATATTCGCAAGTGCTTCCTCTGCTTTACCTTTGGGAGCAATTCCCAAATCCTCCATTCTTTTCAGAAAGATATACTCATTCCCATAATGCTTATCTTTGAGAAAATCATCCACGTATTTCAACGGAGTCCCAGTACTTTTCAACGCACGGTAGAGTTTGTAAATATAAGAGGGTTTTTGGACTCTTACAGGGTCTGCGTCCTCGATTATCTCTTCCTCCGGATGTTGACCCGCACCTTGTGGGGTAGATGGCGTTGAGTGACGTCGTGGAGAGTGAATCGGGCTCTGTTGCTGACTCGATAATTCTTCCTCTTCGGTGAGATCGAAATGGGTAGGTCCCTCCTTCATTCTCTATGGTCCCCTGTTCGCGATTCTTGAAGACTTCCTCGAAGAAGACATCCTTTCTTGTCGCTGAAAGATTCCTTTGCTTTCTTTCCCAAGAAAAGATGACAAGTTTCTCGAAGATGAACTCGAAGTAGAAATCGGATTGGGAGGAGAATGCTTTTTAGGGTTTTGAAGATTGAAAATGAAAACTGTATATATATATAACTCAGTTTTGAAAAGGGAAGTTCAATCGGCACAAGGAAAGTGTACGACTACCTCTTTTCGAAATCAATAACTGCCAAAATTAATCCTTTTGAAAAGACAAGTTTTCGTTTTTTCACGGAGATTACAAAATAACTGAACGAAAGATCATACCTTTTCGAGTTGAGATAAAATAACAACTTACAGTTTATAGTCATCAATGTTTGAGTCTGAGGATTTAGAGTCTGAGAGATTAGAGTCTGATGATCATCAACTTTCTGATTCTGAAGGTTGGAGAGTCTCTAGACTTTAACTTCTTCGAGCTTCAAAATGTTGAGTTTGGAACGGATAAAATCGAATTGATTTTTCTCTAAAGGCTTTGTGAATATATCCGCTAGTTGACTTTTTGAATCAACAAATTGAATCGAGATTTCTCCATTTTGAATATGATCTCTAATAAAGTGATGTCGAATCTCTATATGCTTTGCTCTTGAATGAAGAATTGGATTTTTGGTGAGATTGATTGCGCTGATGTTGTCACATTTGATTTCTATGCATGAGTCTTCAATCCCAAAGTCTTGTAGCTGTTGTTTTATCCATAGAATTTGCGAACAGCAGCTTCTAAGGGCTACATACTCTGCTTCTGTTGTTGAGAGAGCTACGGTGCTTTGTTTCCTTGAAAACCAAGACACCGTCTGCTTCCAAGCAATCGGCAAGTTCCCGAGGTACTCTTTCTATTGACTCGCAGCCGGCCAGATCGCGTCGAATATCCCGGAAGATTAAAGTCTCCCTTCTTAGGATACCAAAGACCGATGCTTGAAGATGAAGCAACGTATTTAATGATACGTTTTGCAGCACTGAGATGGGATTCTCTAGGATCTGATTGAAACCTAGCACAGATGCAAACACTCAACAAAATGTCAGGTCTAGAAGCAGTTAGATAAAGAAGCGAACCGATGATGCTCCGTACAGTTTTGATCAACTTTCTTTCCTTCTTCATCTTTGTCTATCTTCAAAGAACTTGACATTGGTATATCAATCTTCTTACAATTTTCCAATCCAAACCTTTTGACAAGATCATTAGCATATTTTTCTTGGTAAATGAAAGTTCCTTCCTTCAATTGCTTTATTTGAAGACCAAGAAAGAATGTTAATTCTCCCATCATACTCATTTCAAACTCATCCTGCATAGACTTAGAAAATTTCTTGCATAGACTTTCATTAGAGGATCCAAAAATAATGTCATCCACATATATTTGAACGAGTAAAAAGCTTTTGTTTTCCTTTTTGATAAATAGAGTAGTATCTACTTTACCTTTGACAAAACCATTCTGTAATAAGAACTTACTTAGTCGGTCGTACCAGGCTCGAGGTGCTTGCTTTAAACCATACAAGGCCTTTTTCAGTCTGAAGACTAAGTCTGGCTTCTTTGGGTCTTCAAACCCAGGTGGTTGTTCCACATATACTTCCTCTTGGATAAATCCATTTAGGAAAGCACTTTTGACGTCCATTTGGAATAACCTGAAATTTTTATAACAAGCAAACGCAAGTAATAGTCGGATAGCTTCTAACCTTGCTACAGGAGCGTAAGTCTCATCATAGTCTATTCCTTCTTCTTGCGTGTATCCTTTGGCCACGAGTCTTGCTTTGTTTCGTACGACTTTTCCTTTTTCATTCATCTTATTTCTGAACACCCATTTGGCTCCAATAACAGTTTTACCTTTCGTTTTAGATGTCAATTCCCAGACATCATTAATATTGAACTGTCTGAGCTCTTCTTGCATAGCTTCGATCCAGCTTTCATCAGATAAAGCTTCTTCTATGCTTTTTGGTTCAATTTCAGAAATGAGAGCCACAGCACTAGACTCTTCACGTCTTTTGGATCTGGTGCGAATTCCTTCATTAATTTCACCGATAATGAGATCTTTAGGATGACTGGACTTGTGCTTCCAGTTACTGGTTGATTTGTCTGAATGATGATCTCTTTCTTTATTTGAATCTTCATGAACATCTTGATGCTAGTCTTCCAGAGTCTGAGATACTTCTTGAGTTGTAAGCTTTGGAACTCTTCACTCTTCATTGAGTATGACCGGATTCATCTTGCGTAGAGTCTTGAAATTTGACATTCATTGACTCCTCCACGAGACGGCTCTTCTTGTTATAGACTCTGTAGGCTTTGCTTGATGTAGAATATCCAAGGAAGATGCCTTCATCTGATCTTTCTTCAAACTTACCAACTCGATCTTTTGCATTTTTCAAAATAAAGCATTTGCAACCGAACACATGAAAGTATGAAACAATGGGCTTCTTACCTTTGAATAATTCATAAGGAGTTTTCTCTAGAATAGGTCTTAGGAAGACTCTATTGATGATATAGTATGCTGTTGAAACAGCTTTAGCCCAAAATCGTGAAGAAATTTTACTTTCAATTAAAAGAGTTCTAGTCATTTCTTGAAGAGATCTATTCTTTCTTTCCACAACTCCATTTTGCTGAGGAGTGTATGGAGAGGAGAACACATGCTTAAATCCAGATTCATCACATAATTTTGTAAAATCTTGATTTTCAAATTCACCTCCATGATCTGTTCTTATACTAGAGATAACACATCCTTTTTCATTTTGAACCTTTTTAGCAAAGTTTTCAAAATACGAACAGGTTTCTGACTTACTTGCAAGGAAATATACCCAAGTAAAACGGGAGTAATCATCCACAATTACCAGGCAATATTTCTTACCTACAATACTCTGGGTTCTGGTTGGTCCGAAGAGATCCATATGCAGCAACTGTAGTACATGATTAGTAGAGACATGATTTATTGGCTTAAATGAATTTCTTACCTGCTTTCCCAGAATACATGGTGTGCATGGATCGGACTTTTGGTAAGGTAATTTGGGTAGACCTCGAACAAGCTGTTTTGAAGAGATCTTGGCTAATTGCTTCATGTTGACATGACCAAGCTTTCTGTGCCATAAACTTGCTTCATCTTGAATTGAGATTAGGCATTGCGATTCATTTAGTTTCATGTCTAAAAGGTAGATATTTCCATGTCTTCGACCCATGAAAGATTGAGTAGAGTCTTTACTGATTCCAGAGCATATTCCTTCCTAAAAGGAGATCTTGAAACCAGTATCACACAATTGGCTAATGCTGAGAAGGTTATAGTTGAGTCCTTCCACTAGAGAAACATTGCTTATTATGAAATTTCCAATTTTCACAGTTCCAAATCCCACAATGCTTCCTTTTCCGTTTCCTCCAAATGAAACATTTCCACCATTTACTTGAACAAGCTTTATGAAGTAATTTGAGTCTCCTGTCATATGTCTTGAACATCCGCTGTTAAGATACCACTTTACCTTTTTCTTGACGGAGACCTGCATTTAAAAGAGAATCTCAAGCTTTCTTTGGTACCCAAATTTTCATGGGTCCTTTGGTGTTAGTAGGATAAACATTATTAGGCCATACTTTCTTAACAGGCTTCCAAACCATAGGACACTCTTTTTCAAAGTGATCCTGACTGTTACACTTTGAACACCTTAGAGCATTTCGACCTACAGACTTTACAAAAACTTTCTTGAAATGATTTTTGTAAGCCTCTCTCGATGGTCTTTTCTTAATTCTTTCTTTTACTTTAGGAAAATCAATCAAGGGAATTGTTTCTGCTGTCATGCCTAGACCAGACTTATTGAAGTAAGGTCTTTGAACTGAAAGAACTTTTTCAAGTTTTCCGGATCCTATCGAAAATTTCTTTGAAATATTTGATAAGTCAGTTTTTAAAAAAGCATTTTCTTTGAAAAGATTATCTTCTTTTTCTTTAAGAGTGGAAACATTCAAGTCTAAACTTTTGACTCTTTCTTCTAAAATATTTTCCTTTTGTTTTAGAGCTGAGTTTTCCTTTTTAAGTTCGGAAATTCTTTTGAACGAAGTCTTAAGACTAAAACACAGTTCATCAATGTATTTAGAGACTTTGACAGGAATTTTAAAATCACTTACCTCAAATTCACTGTCTGAGTCTGATCCAGAATCTGAGTCTGAGTCTGAATGTGCCAGCAGACATATGTTGGCATATTCATTATCACTTTCTTCACATTCTGTATCACTCCAGGTTTCGGCTTTGAGAGCTTTTCGAAACTTCTCAGCTTTTCCTCTCTTCTTCTTCAGAAAAGGACAGTTGGGTCTGATGTGTCCCTTTTTCTTACATACGAAGCAGACTACATCTTTGTTTAGTTCCTCATCATCAACAGACTTGGTCTATTGTCTTTGGAAACTTTGTTTCTTTGAGTTGAACATTCTACCTTTTTTATTCAGTTTTCTGAATCTTCTTATCATGAGAGCAAGCTCCTCGTCGTCCATATCATCTCCTGAATCTGTATCATCAGAATCATCATTTGATTTTAAAGCAATGGATTTCTTACCTCTTGGATCTTCGTCTTCATTAATTCGTTCCACTTCATAAAACTGAAGAGTTCCAATCAGCTCGTCGACAGATAGAGGCATAATTCTTTGCGTCTCTCTTATTGAAGTCTTTATATGATTCCAATCCTTAGAGAGTCCACGCAGTAGCTTGTTCACCTTCATGGGATCATAAATTTTTTGTCATTGGTTCTCAAGACCATTGACAATATCTGTAAAACGACTAAACATGTCAGTTATAGATTCTCCTGGTTTCATTTTGAAGGCTTCATATTGACCGAGGAGAATGTTGATTCTGGTCTCCTTTACTCGATCTGTTCCTTCATAGGTGATATGTAATCTGTCCCATACTTCTTTTGCTGTAACACAAGAAGATATTCTGTTATATTCAGTTGGAGACAAGGCACAATATAAAGAGTAAATTGCTTTTGCATCGAGTGCTTGTCTCTTGTTTGTCTCTTCCTGAGTCATGACGCTGGTCTCAACAGTTTCTTTCCCTCTTTCAGAGACTGATGCAGCAGTAGGAGTGATTCCTCTTTCCACAACGTCCCATTCCAGAGGATCCTTTGATCGTAAGAAAGCTTTCATCTTGTTCTTCCAGATGTTGTAATCATTTCCATTAAACTAGGGTGGTCTGGTATTGCTTTGCCCTTCCACCAGCCCTGGTGCTAGCATACTAGCCATGAATCTTTTACTCTGAAGTAAAACACTTCAAATAAAGTAAGAACACGAGCTCTGATACCAATTGATATAGCTAGTACGAATACCTAGAGGGGGTGAATAGGTATATAAAAGATTTTTCTTGATAATTGCACAATACTTAGATAGTTGAAGGATTTGCGACAAGTAATAATCAACGTAAGACTGAGCAAAGGAAAGAGAGAATTGAACACGCGGTTTATAGTGGTTCGGCTTGATTCAAGCCTACGTCCATTCTTCTGCACTGACAGCCAATTGGCTGGATTCCACTATGAACAAAGAGATGTTACAGTGTTGATCTTCCTTGATTTCTAGGTGTAGATGATCTACCACACTCGCTCAAGGTATCACCAAGTATAGACACTCTCTGTGTATACAATTTCGCTCAGATTGTATCAACTAATAATCAAGGTGCTTCAGACTCTGGAATTTCTCTATCGATCACGTACTCAAACAACTAGAACGTCTTCCTTTTTATACTCCTTTATGCCATCATACCCGTTGGCACTTTCCAAAGGAATTCCTCCAATCTACCCGTTGGACGAAATCAATCAAGAAGATCATTCGAGCTATAAAAAGAACCTGACGATAGCCCATCAATCATGTTCGTCCATACAATCAGGATCTTGGTTTCAAGAATAGAACATTCCAAGAATATTTCGTTGATCACCGGATCTTCAATCGATCTAGATACGAATAAAAGAATCCGTTACACTTATCCAACCAAGAGATCTTCTCCAGAGGATAGGAATGAATCCTCAACCATATACTTCGGCTCTGGATTTCCTTCGTCACTAGATTAGAAAGACTGTCAATGAGAATCGTCTTGAGTCTTGAGTCTTGAGTCTTGAATCTTGGATCTTGAGTCTGGAGATCAGAGAGTCTTCAGACTTTAAACTAGACGATCTGCAAATATCCAGACTAGACTGATAGAAATGTTTTGTCAGCTTCAAAATATTCTGGAAAGATTTCTCCAACACAAACAATTTGTAAAATCGAGAGTTTTATACCGAATCCATCAAGATCCAATTTCACGGTTCAACCCCAAAAATTTTCGGAATACACATGCATGAACTTAACACATCTTCACATGAACAGCACGTACATATATAAAAAACTTCAAACACATTCGGCAATATCAAAGCCAGTATGTCCGTGGTTCAAAATCTCAAAATATCACTCGAAAAGTTTTGAAACCGTTAAAATGAATTTTAACACTTTTGAAACATCCACCTTGATACACACACAAGGGTCCCCCAACCCGAGTTTGGTTATAGAATGCACGAAATTTCAATATCCAAGGTTCGTGGTTAGTTCAACGACATCCGAAATCATCAATTCACACAATTATCATGGATCAAATGTTAGTTTGTAGATTTTGACAGAATACGTTTCACCGAGTTACGATAACGTCGACATAATCTAGGTTAGTAGTTATTGACTTGCCTCAGGTCCAGCGGTGTCGATGGCGAGATAAACCATGAGCTACGGCTATGGGTGTGGTTGAATCGAGCTGGACAACGCAACGGCAGAATGAGGACGCTATTGATGGTTAGCTACGGGACAGTGATGAGGAGGTGGTCGGCAACAATTGCGAGCGGGTCGCAAGGAGTGAGGCCGGCGGCGAAGGGGTCGAGGTACCGTGCCAAGGATTTTCGATCAAGGTGGGGCGAGAGGGTGAGGGCTTCTGGATTTTCTTCAACTGACCGTGTGGTTGAATTGAGAGAGAAACAAGCTGCGGGAGAGAGAATGGAGGGGGTGACTTCGTGAGCTCCGCCCGCTCCCTTCTTAAGTTGACTTCTTCAGTCAACATCTTGGGGCTTCGATGTTTGTCCAAGCCGAAGGCAGGTGGCGAGAGGTGGCGCCAGCAAGGCTGCCGTGCGCGCCATCTTGCATGCCCCATGCAAGACGTGTCCGCTCGGTCAGCTGGGGGAGAGAGAGGGGCATGGCAGCAGCGAATCAGCCCTTGCATGCAAGTCGCAGCTGCATGGTCAACACCCTTCTTCAGTTGACCGATCGAATAGGGGAGGAGGCGTGGCTGTCGTTGGTGGCCTCTTGGTCAACGGCTCCTCTCTTATTGATCATCAACGAACGTATGCATGGCTGTACATGGGCAACTCCTCCGATTATTGACCAACAAAAAGAAAGGAACGTGCATGAAGACATAGGGCTATCCAAGAAGAGGAACGGTCGTGTCGAGGAGTACGCAATCCAGATCAGTTCGATTGGTTAGTGAGGCAACTTAGGGTTGACGTTTGTCTTCATAGCCGACTAAATGAGAAATTTTAGACAAGGTGTTATTGCGAGAACGTGACAATACATGATGTCTCGACACGGTGAGGATGGTGATGAAACGGGGTCGCGAGTGCTACCAATGACGTAGTTCGACGACAAACTCGTCGATCCGTCATGGACTGTTACGTATTCGAGGTCCGGCAAAATCCAGATATCATAGGATATCACTATTCTCCCCTCCTTGGAGAATTTCGTCCTTGAAATTGAGTGCTTCTTACGTCTCATTGAAAATGTGAGGCTACCTTTACCTCGTTTCCTTTTCGCTTTCCCACATAGCCTCTTCCATGTCGTGGTGTCGGCCATAAGACTTTTGACAAGTGGAATTTTCTTTGTCCGGAGAACTTGCTACTTTTGATCCAATATCTGGATTGGCTCTTCCATGTACCTCACTTTTTCATCCACCTCGATGACTTCATGATCGAGTATATGAGCAGGATCGGGCCGATCTTCCTCAGCATCGGCACATGGAAGATATCATGTAGATTCGCCAATTTAGGAGACAGTGCTAGTCGAAAGGCTACATCCACCATCTTTTCAAGGATTTCAAAAGGTCCAACAAACCTCGGGCTCAATTTACCCTTCATTCCGAATTACGATATACCCTTCATCAGGGACACTTTGAGAAACACATGATCTCCCACGTTGAATTCTAATGGCCTTCTACACTTATCTAGGTAGCTTTTCTGTTGACTCTGGGCTGTCTTGAGTATATTTTTAATAATTTCTACTGCATCTGTCGTAGCCTGTACCAATTCAGGTCCTATCAGTGTTCTCTCATCCACTTCAATTCAATAGGCAGTACTCCTACATCTTCTCCCATATAATGCCTCATAGGGAGCCATACCTATACTTTGCTGGAAACTATTGTTATACACAAATTCCACTAGATGTAACCTTTCATCCCAACTTCCTTTAGAATCAATCACACATGCTCTTAACACATCTTCCAGTATTTGGATTATTCTCTCCACTTGTCCGTTCATATGCGGATGAAAAGCAATGCTGAACTGAAGCTTGGTCCCTAAGGCGGTTTGGAGACTTCGCCAAAAATTCGAGGTAAACCTCGAGTCTCGATCTAACATGGTGGTTACAGGAATACCATGTAAGCGTACTACTTGGCTTACATATATTTCGGCATACTTAGCCATTGGATAATTTATGCGCACTACTAGGAAATGGGCAAATTTAGTCAGGCGATCAACTATCGCCCAGATGGAGTCGTGACCATTTGACGTCCTTGGTAATCCTTGCACGAAATCCATCATTATGTGCTCTCTTTCCACTCTGGTATATCCAGTGGTCTTAATAGTCCTGCAGACTTACGATGTTCCGCCTTCACCTGTTGCCATGTTAAACACTGAGAAACATGTTTAGCAACATTTGTCTTCATGCCATTCCGCTAATACTGTTGACATAAATTCTGATACATTTTTGTATTTCTAGGGTGGATACTATAGTTGCTCCTATGTGCTTCTGACAGAATTTCCCTTCTTACTTCTTCATTGTTGGGGACACATAATCGTCCTTGGCATCTCACTATTCAATCCTCAGAAACTTGAAATCTTAATCTTTTTCCTGACGATACTTCATCTCACAATTTCATGATTTTTGGGTCAGACTATTGTAGGGTTCTAATTTTCCGAATAACTTATGGTTCAATTCGCAGTGCGGTTAATATACCAGTGAGATGGTCTATCTCCAATATGAATTTCGATTTTGCTATCGTTTCTAATAGGTTCCATTCTGTTACCCTTACACTTGCCATATCCATGGCCGACTTACGACTGAGAGCATCCGCCACCTTATTTGCCTTCCCCGGATGATACAGTATCTCGTAGTCATAATCTTTTAGTAGTTCCATCCACCTTCTCTGCCTCATATTCAATTCATTTTGTGAGAATAAGTACTTTAGACTTTTGTGATCTGTGTAGATTTCAAATTTTTCTCCATACAGATAATGTCTCCATATCTTCAATGCGAAGATTATGGCTACCCATTCTAAATCATGAGTTGGGTAGTTCAATTCATAGGGTTTCAATTGTCTCGATCCATAGACTATGACCTTACCGTACTGCATCAGAACACATCCCAATCCTTTGTGAGAAGCATCACTATATGTCGTAAATCCACTAGATCCAGACGGAATAGTTAGGATTAGAGCCGTGGTCAACCTACTCTTGAGTTCCTTAAACTCCTTTCACATTCCCCATTCCATTCAAATTTCACTTTTTTTCCGAGTCAATTTTGTCAATGGGCCCGCGAGTTGTGAGAACCCTTCTATAAATCTCCTATAGTAACCTGCCAGTCCCAAAAAACTCCGTATTTCAGTTGGCGTTGTCGATCTCAGCCAATTTACTACCATCTCGACCTTCACTGGGTCCACCGAGATTCCTTCTCCTAATACCACATGTCTAAGAAATATTATCTTGTCTAGCCAAAATTCATACTTACTGAATTTAGCATACAATTTATGGTCTCTAAGGGTTTGCAATATTATGCTAAGATGTTGAACATGTTCCTCAGGTCCCTTGGAGTGGATTAGAATATCATCAATGAAGACAATTACAAAACTGATCTAAATAGGGTTTGAATACCCTATTCATTAGGTTCATGAATGCTGTTGGGGCATTTGTCATTCCAAAGGGCATAACTAGGAACTCATAATGTCCATAGCGAGTCTTAAAGGCAATTTTAGGAACGTCTTATTTCTTAATTCTTAGCTAATGATATCCTAACCTCAAGTCTATCTTAGAAAAAACTAAACTCCCTTGCAACTGGTCAAATAGATTGTCAATTCTAAGCAATGGATATTTATTCTTAATGGTCACCTGATTCAATTCCATATAGTCGATGCACAGGCGTATCGACCTATCCTTTTTTTTTCACAAATAGGACCGATGCACCCCACGGGGACACACTTGCATAATAAATCCCTTATCAAGTAATTCTTGCAATTGTACTTTCAACTCCTTTAGTTCCACCAAAGCCATCTTATACAAGGCTTTTGATATTGGTTCTGTTCCAGGCATTAGCTCAAGTTCGAATTCGATTTCCCGTTCCGGTGGTAGTCCAGGCAGTTCTTCAAGGAACACATCCGGAAAATCTTGGACCACTCGAATTTCATTAAGCTTGGTCTCCTCCTTCGTATGGTCCTTTACTACCACCAAGTATCTTTAACATCCTTTGTCAAGAAGTGCATGTGCCTCTACTATCGAAATAAGAGCTATTGAAGGGTTTGTCCAATTTCTGTAAAATTCAAAACTAGGCTGATTAGGTGAATTGAATTGAATCATCTTTCTATAATAGTCAACCCTAACCCGTTGTTTATGGAGCCAATCCATTCCTATGATGACGTCAAAGTCATACATGGCCATCACTTCGACGTCTATTTCCTAGTCTCTTCCGCCTATAGATATTTTACATTTCTCACAACAAACATAGGCAACACCATGTCTTTCAGCTGCGTAGAAATACGAAGAGGCATATCCAAAGATTTGGTTCCTATTTCTCCAAATCGTCTATATCTCTCAGACACAAATGAATGCATAGTGCCCGAGTCAAATAATGTATATGCCTTCTTGTCATTTATAGAGATCGTACATGAGATAACATTTTTGGAAGCTTCTGCTTCCTCCTGAGTGATCGCGTACATCCTTCCTTGTGCTAGTGGTCTCTATGATTTTCCTTGGGGAGGTGGTCTGCCTACATGTTGGTGCACCTGTTGCATTGGGTTAACGTTCGACTCCAATCCTCCTTGTGGACAATTTCTTCTAAAGTGACCTCTCTGTCCACACCCAAAACACCTCTGGTGATCTTGACAAGGTCCTTGCTCATGTTTTCTACCACTTCTTAGGCAAAAATTATTTTGATATGGAACCTTTCCTGGAGCCTGACCACTCTTGGTATGCCCAAAATTTCCAAAATTTTGCTTTTCCTTAGAATCCCAAGGTAGTTCTCGGGCTAGATGGGGTCTCTTGCCCCGTCGGGCATCAATTAGTGTCAATTGATGTCCTAACTCCATTCACTCCCTCATTACTTCCTGCTCGACAAGCTAGGCCCTTTCATAAATTTCAGTATAGTCTCTTATATTCAGGGGCACCAGTTGTCTCCTAATATCCATCCTCAGACCCTTCAAAAATCTTTTAGCTTTTTCCTCTTGGTCTTCTATCAATCTAGGAGCATACCTAGATAGTTCAGAGAATTTTGCTTCATATTGGTCCACCGTCAGTTCTCCTTGTTCTAGTTGGACAACTTCTGTTATCTTCTTATCTCGGGCACAGTCAGAGAAATGTTTTCTATTGAAAGCTCTAACAAACTCATCCCAATTTACGGTAGTACCAGGTGGAAAGATTGTATCTCTAGAAGCTCTCCACCAATACTTGGCATTTCCCTCTAGTTGGTACTCTGCCAAGGTTATCCTTTCCGTGTCGTTGCAATTCAACAACCAAAAAATTCTTTCTATTCCATCGATCCATTGCTCCACCTCTTCAGGACTCCCCATTCCAGTGAAATTGGGTAGCTTCAATTTCAAGAATTGTTCCACCAATCCTTGAGTACGATGCTATGCTCCCGGTTGTTGTTGTTGTGCTTGTCTTTCCATCAAATTTCCTATATTGGCCAATGCTTACAAGATGTTTTCCATTCAAGGTTCTTCCTTTGAAGCAGTAGCTTCAGTCCTTGATGGGGGAGAACTCTCGGTTCGTACCCTAGTTTCCTGCAAGTTATCAAGCATTTGCCTTAGGAACAATTAGTGACCTAGTGTCACTAATCAACTAAGAAAGAAAAGTAACATTCTCACGTTACTGGGATCACATAAGTAACATAACAATGTTACTTGCACACATAGGTAACTTCAATCGTTACCGATATTTTACGAGTGAAAATCAATCACCCGTTATTCACAGTTGGTCAACTATCCGCGGCTAGTGCCTTATCATGTGCGATCATTATAACCTCCTTTTCTACTAATGCACCTTATTTGTGACATATTGATTTTCTGACTCTATTTTCGATTGAATGAGTTGGGCTTTTCATCGATGCACCTATAGTTCTTTTCTCTGAGTTGGCCACTCACGATTTAACTAGCTTATCAGGTGAAGCCGTTAAGGAATATAAACGTGACCGACTTGAGAATTCGACCAGTGTCATATCTTGAATTTCAAGTTCTGTTTTCAGTTGAATGAGTCAGGCATTTCATTGACGTGCCTATAGTTCTTTTCCCTGAGTTGGCCACTCACGGGATAACTAGTCTATCTGGTGAAGCCATTAAAGTATTTGAACGCAATGAACTTGAGAATTCGACCAGGAATCGATTGCTCGACCATGCTAATCTGCAAGGGTCATTACAACACAGTTAAAAATCGACTAGAGACCAAAGATAGGTCAATTCGACTGAGCCATGTGATTAAGTGTGGGTGATTACACCTAATTGCAAAATTTTTGTTGATCGGCACTAGACAATTTTTTCTGTCATTTTGGTACCTTGCGTCCATATTTGAAACCTCGAGATTTTCACGACAACTGAGAGTCGCCAATGAATTGAAGATGTGCAATGCGGCTCGAAAATAATCAACAACGGGTCAATTGCACTAAAAATTCCTAAAAGCTACCCGGTAGGCTTGGCCACGCCAAAATCGTGCCCAGTTGAAATTAATCGCAAATTTGAATACGATTTCATAAATTGAAAGTTCTTTCATGTCACAACTCATTTTAGAACATCAACTCACCCTCCGAAGATTTTTCTACAAACCAAGATTTTTGGCCAAAATTCAAAGTAAGGCCGTTTTGGACCGGGAAAATTAGAGGACCGTTTTTGAGTGCACTGTTAGCCATCAAGTTGGTTCAATTGACAAGGAAAAATATGAAATGGAGTGTGGCACCTTGGATGGATTTATGGACTCCAATTTAGGCCCACTTGGAGACGATTGGAACTCAAATTGGGGGAAATGTGTCAAAATTCGTAGGTCATGGGGGCAGCACACTTTTGGACCATTTGGGAAGTGTGTTGAGAAAGCTTGAGCGCTGCCAAGAGGCCTTGGATGACAGCCAAGGTGGTGGGCCAAGTGTGTTGAGTGTTTAGATATTTAAGGCAGACTTTTGTGGCCATTGGTGGCCCCTCCTTGACCAACAGCCCATCTTCTTCCCTTCGGCCTTCCTTTCTCCATTCTTATTGTTCTTAAGCTTGAGAAAACCAAAGGAAACCAGCCAGCCAAGCCTCCAAGCCGTCCGAGCAAGTCGCACACTTGCTGGAGCCCGAGCGCCGCTCCTCTGTGCGTCGCGAGCCGCACGCCGTCCGCTCGCTCGCACCTACTCCTGCTTGCGTTCTAGCGAGCCTAGCCTACTATCTCAAGCCCCTCCACCACCATCTCCGACATCCCCAAGACCCGCTGTCGACCGCTGTAGCCCGCTTAGCCCGTTTCAGCCCTAATCAGCCGCTTGATCTAGCTCTTTCGGCCTAAGAACAGAGCTAAAAGCTCAGAAAGGGCTTAGGTCTTCGTGGCCCTTTTTAGGCCAGTTCAGACCTCCTTTGGTTGTGGCACCCCTCGACACGGCCCCCGATCCGCCAGGGTCGCCACAACTCGCTCACCTGACACTTGTCCTAATAACATTCCACTCCGATACCATTTCAATTCCAGCGGGTTCAAAAAAACCTGGGGGTTTACTTCTTTTAGATCCGTCCCAGCACAATTCATATATAACGGAAGCATACTTACCATCTCCCTAACCTATACACAAACTAAACAATACAATGCAATACACACAACTACAACCTTTCATATATAAATGCATTTTAGGGCCGAATCACTTTTATTTACATAACTAAGATGGATTTCCCAAGTCGGTACAACAAAAGGCCAAGACTTTAAGTAAGCTCGGCTAAACCCAAAAAGAACCCGACTATACATCAGACATGTACATCTATCCATCAACTAGTGTCGGCCATCCCATAAAGTTTCCACCTCCACTAGCCATACGCTCAATCACACCTAACACGGTGCATCACCCGGAGGCGGCGGCAGCATCCCTATCATCACTCCATCACGTCGGACATGAACAGACAAAAACTCCTGGATAACAGGGCCATCAGCAAGTTCCACATCGTACATAACCAAGACATGGACTCGGACAAACACCAAACCAGGTACACTAACATAGGAATGCTCCGTGCACTCCACCTCAACATTAGATGGCAAGCCATAGTAAGTACCACGCGCGACTGGCGGCAGAGGCATCTTTCAATCTGAAATGTTAATCCCCAAAGGGGTGAGTACAACCACTCAGTAGTAAAGATCCACCAAACCACATGATACATCAGACAGAACAATTAAGGTATCACGAATAAAAGACATATCATCCAAGAAATTGAGCATACCTCACCATATGCATATATCACCATGCAACGTGCATATACCACCATGCACTTGTACATACATCATCAGGCAGCCATGCATATATCACCATGCAACGTGCATATACCACCATGCACTTGTACATATATCATCAGGCAGCCATGCAATTCATGCTCGCATTTCCATGAGGTTCATCCCATGCCATATGCGCACATCCATGCGCATGATTTAATTTTCAATTTTATTTTTTAATTGGATCTCATCATTTTTCTTCCCAGGGACCAATGTTTGCATCCCCCATTTATCGCTCGCACCTAACCCGGCCTCGCGAGGAGCCTCCGGCACACACCTCCGGGCATCTCATACTCGAACTGGCATCACGATGAATCCCCCCAGCACACACCTCCAGGGCTTCTGGCACACACCTCCGGGTATCCCGACACTCCCGGGGCATTGTCGGCTGACACCTCCGATGGTATCATCATTTTCATAATTTATATTCACATATGTATCTTAATTTCAACATGGCATTTGATGTAATATAAAATGCTAAATGTCACCACATATGCAGCCTAATCAACCACTCAAGACATTATATCACATGGAGCAAATTCATTTATTTTGAAAATATAGCAGTTTTCGGATAAAAACAGATTGCACTCCTTTGGTCATAATTCTTGAAAAATTAGTAAACAGCCTTAATAAATTCTAAAAATTTGACATGTTATATACAAGATCTAGAAGAAAATATTTCATGCAGAAAACCATATCAAAAGAACATCATACAATTCGGTACAGTCCACGCATCACAGTCTTTAAAATTTCGGAATATTGCCATACACAGTTACATTCACAAATTCGGTAAAAAAATCCTAAATCAGCTCCAAAAATCCTGAAATTTTGATATGTCATAGACAAAGTCTAGAAGTCAATATTTCATGCAGAACTAGAAATCAAATTTGTGATAGATTAAAACTATAATAACCATAACCGTCCATAATCCTCGGCATCGAATTTCAGATCTAACCATTTCGGATAAAGATTGTTTCACCAACCTAAAATTATCCATTGCCTCTAAAATTTTATTATATTACTCCTTAACATGTCATCTTTAACTTTCATTAAGAACATGAGATCGAATTTCAACCGGATAATTTTATAAAATTCACAGAATCGCACTAGGTCAGCATCACGATCTCCAGATCTAACTTCTTCAAAGAAAAATAGTTTCACCGGTCTATACTTGTTCATTTCTTCTGAAATTTTGATATGTTACTCTCCAAGAAGTCCTCTAGAACTTTTATCAAGAAGTCGAAGCGAGATTCTAACAAAAAAATTACATGCAGCTCACGAAATCATCAAAGGTAGGACTGTTTTTCCAGAAATAGAATACTAGGCTAGAACACAACTCCTATAACTTCGAAATTTCTCACCTCAACCACATCCGAAATTCACCATTCATCACAAACAAACACAGCAAGCAAATGGTAGATCAATGGACTCTACTTGCCTCTAATCCAAGGAAAAACACAGCAAACACACGGCGGGGCAAGGCGGCTCAACGGCGGGACTCGGTGCATGCACGGCAGGGAACGGACCTCCTCTTTCCTTTCTCTCTTCCTCTCTTTCTCTCCTTCTCTCGCACGACAGCTCTCTCTCTCTCCCTCTCGATTGAAAACCCCCTCTCCCAATCTGCCTCTCCTCTTTTCTTTCCCCCTTAATGATTTGCAATCATTGGATTTTGCATGGCTCTTACACTTGGCTACCAAGGGACAACACTTGGCAACCTTCTCTTGCCACTTGGGGATTTAGCCATGCAAGTTGATGGGCCTTCCTTTGGACCGGGCCTCTCCCTCCGTTCCTCTCTTCCCATGGTCGACGGTAGCCCCCTTCCTTTTGGGCTTCGCGGGCCAGCCTTTGGGCCAAGCTTGGCCTAAGAATTTCGGCCCACTCTCCTTTTTTTTATTAATCTACTCTAAATCCCACTTATATAAATACCTAATTACACTTATTCATTTGGCCATAAAACTTGAAATCATGAATCAATAAACTCTAACTTATAAAACACATGGCCAATAATAGAATTTTCCCATCAAGTAATTATCCATTGAAAAGCTCGGCCTTAATCTATTGCAAATCATGGATTAAATGGCTACAATATAATTTGATGGTGTTTCCATCACCTATCGATGGCTCATATCACAACTAGGGGTTGACATGAAATTCTAGGATGCAACAATTCTCCTCTCCTTAGAGAATTTCGTCCTTGAAATTAGACATTTCTTATGTCTCTTGAAACAAGTGAGGTACCTTTCCCTCATCTCACTATCACTTTCCCATGTGGCTTACTCCACATCAAGATGTTGCCATAAAATCTTAACCAACGGCATTTTCTTCGTCCGTAGGACTTGTTCCTTTCGATCTAGCACTCGTACAGGTTCCTCAATGTACCTCACTTTCTCATCCACTTTGGTGGCTTCATGATCGAGTATGTGACCAGGATCCGGCTGGTACTTTCTCAGCATCGATACATGGAACATCATGTAAGTTTTCTAGCTTAGGAGGTAATGCTAGTCGATAGGCTACATCCCTTATCCTTTCAAGTATCTCAAAAGGTCCAACAAACCTAGGGCTCAACTTACCCTTTACTCCAAATCGAGATATTCCTCTCATAGGAGATACCCTAAGAAATACATGATCTCCTACATCAAATTCCAAGGGCCTTCTACGCTTATCTGTGTAGTTCTTTTGCCTACTCTGGGCTGTTTTAAGTCTTTTCCTAATAATCTCGATAGCTTCAATAGTAACTTGTACCAATTCAGGTCCTATCAATCTCCTTTCACCTACTTCATCCCAACAGATAGGGGTCCTGCATCTTCTTCCATATAATGCTTTGTGTGGAGCCATGCCTATACTTTTCTGAAAACTATTATTATAGGCGAACTCTACTAAGTGTAACTTCTCATCCCAACTTCCCTTAAAATCAATAACACGGGCTCTCAACATATCTTCTAGAGTCTAAATCACTCTTTTCGTTTGTCCATCCGTTTGAGGATGAAATGATGTACTATATTGAAGTTTTGTCCCCAAGGCATTTTGGAGACTTCACCAAAAATTTGAAGTAAACCTAGAGTCTCGATTAGATGTGATCGTTACAGGAATACCATGTAAGCGTATGACCTAGCTTACATAAATTTCAACAAGTTTATCCATTGGGTAGTCTATGCGAACTACTAGAAAATGGGCAGACTTGGTTAAATGATCCACTATTACCCAAATAAAATCATGACCACTTGATGACCTCGGCAGTCCTTGCACAAAGTCCATCATCACATGCTCCCACTTCCACTCTGGTATGTCTAATGGTCTTAATAGTCCTGTGGGTTTGCGGTGTTCCTGGATGGATACTATATTGACTCCTATGTGCTTCCGATAGGATCTCCTTTTTCACTTCTTCCTTATCGGGGACACAGAGTCGTCCCTGACCCCTTACTATCCCATTCGCAGAAACTTGAAACTCTGATCTTTTCCCTGAAGACACAGCATTTCGTATCTTCATAATCTCCGGATCAGATTCTTGCAAAATCTTAACTTTTTGAACAATATCGGGCTCAATTCTCAAGGCAGTGAGCATACCGGTAAGATGGTCTATTTCCAACTTGAACTCTGAATCTACCGCTGACTTTAACAGATTCCACTTCGTTATCCTTAAACTAGCCATGTCCATAGCCGACTTTCGACTAAGAGCATCTGCCACCTTATTGGCCTTTCCTGGGTGGTACCGTATTTCACAATCATAATCTTTCAATAATTCCATCCACCTTCTCTGCCTCATGTTCAACTCTTTTTGCGAAAACAAGTACTTCAAACTCTTATGATCTGTATAGATTTCAAACCTCTCTCCATACAGATAATGTCTGTCACGGCCCGACTCTTGGTAATGTGACCATCCTTCAAGCTTGGTCGATTTTAAAATGCGAATCCCTAGGACTACATATCGTCGACCCTTTCCTTTTTAATGGCACATACAGAAGCAGTTATAAAATCCCCAGACAATAAAGCAATGAGATATACAAGTAGGACTAGGAAATTGAACTTGAAAACCAACACCCTTATGATCATATACAAGCCATACTAAGACGATTGGTTTCTACTCAAATTGATTCTATAGCAAACGTCATCGAGATCCTACTCTGGATCATCCTCGGGGTTCTCCTTCAGATACTTCTCTTCTTTCTTTCTCCTCAGGTTCTTCATCAGGGTCCTAAAATGTTTTCCCCAAACCGGGATGAGACTATGTCTCAGCAAGTTCTACCACACTAAGACCCAATTAGTAAACTAATACACCTTAGGGTTGCCTATGCACAACATGAGTCAGAGGACTTACCTGGGCCTCAGATTCCACCTGCATATTAGCACAGATCAAATAGGCACCCAAGCAATCACATCACAGATCAAAGCATCGATCAAATCGACCTAGTCGATTACACACCAAGAAGACCACTCACGGTCATCTCCATTCAATCATTCAATCCACAACATCAAATCAAGGCGACGATCAGTTGACCTAATCGATTACGAATCAGTCGGATCATTTCTAGGTCATTCATTCCATCCCACATAACCTCCAAAATACACTTAGTCACAGAGCTCCATCAATGCTCTCGGGCGTTGATTTCGCCAAGGTGACATAAGTATCAAACGGTCTACGTGCGTTCTTTAAGGTGCCGTTTTTGCACAGTGATATTCCTCATCACCAAACCACGCCCGTCATAGGTCATAAATCACTGACAGTCTACGTGCGTTCTTTAAGGCGCCGTTTTTGCACAATGATATTCTTAATCACCGAACCATGCTCGTCACGATTCATAGGCAGTCTATGTGCGTTCTTTAAGGTGCCGTTTTCGCACAGTGATCTCCCTAATCACTGAACCACGCCTGCCATAAGTCATAGACAGTCTACGTGCGTTCTTTAAGGCGTTGTTTTCGCACAGTGATGTACTTTATCACCGAACTACGCCTGTCTATACTTCATACTTGATCGATCTTAGCCAATAGAATTCTCAGTTAGCTCTTACCACTTTCTCCACTTACAGCTCAACAAGGCAGTACAAATGCTAACTAGCCATACTCGGCCATCTAACAATCAATAATTCAATATCACTCAATTTCAATCAATTTAAGGTAAATCCCTAAAACATCACAATTTATTTAATTCCATACAACGTAAAGCTCAAATAAATAAATGGACTGTGCCACGAAAATCAGCACGAAAGTCCGGTCGTCGATTACCTCAGCATTAATTTTCGAAAAATAATTAATTAATAAATATTAAAAATTCCATTTAGCTCAAAATAAAGCCCGATTAAATAAACGGACTTCACCACGATCATCAGCATAATATTCCGGTCACTGGCCATCCCAGTTGAATTTTTGGAAAATAAATAATTAAATAATTAATTTTTAGGCCCGACGAGCTCAACGCGAGGATCGACTTTCCTCAAAGTGGGCCGAGCATCCGGGCTCGGGAAGGCGGTCAAAACGGGCCAAACAACCGCTGCTATACCCATTTTCGAACTCTCGTGCGCGACTGGTTAAGGCAGTTCTGGCGCTGATTCAAGCTGTACAAGGCTGGCGAAGGGCGAGGGGACTCCGGTGAGGCCGGAGGAGGTCAAGCGGTGGCCGGAGGTGGCCGAACGAGACCAACCAAAGGAGAAACAGAGGCTGGACAGAGGCGGCAGCTCAACTGGACGAGGCGAACGGCATTCAAGCGGGCGAGAGGGAGACGAACGGCAGCACGATGGCGAACGGCGAAGGCAATGGCATCGCATGTGGTCGCTGGCTGCTCCGGCGTCCTCAGATCTACTGGGATTCGAAGTCTTCAAGGCACACCAAAGAAGGAGAAGAGACAGTCGAACAGCAGGGGGAGAGGCGTAGGTCGCGCAGTGAGGCGCAGCTGGCCGTGGAGCAACGGCGGTGGCTCCGGCTTCGGTGGGCGATGACGGCAGCTGCTTCTGCTTCGCTAGTCTTCGATTATTGCTGAAGAAGAAACCCAAAGAAAGGGGAAGAAGATGGAGATGCTCGATGGAGGAGAGAGGAAAAACCGGTTTTCTCTTCCTCTCTCTCTCTCTCCCTCTCTTTGGCCCCACCATTCTAGCTATCTTACACTCACCTTTCCTTGCCAAAAATGCCCCTTCTATAAGCTTTAAGGTAGGCCAAAATGTGGGGGTAGAGGTGGCATACGAATTTTGCTAAGTTTTCTTCCCAATTGGACCTTAAACCCTCTTGATTCAATTTAAATTGACTCCCATAATTTCATTCAACACCCCATCATTCCAATTGGTATTTTTCCTTAGCAATATAGCCCACTTGCATCCTAATTTCACAATCCCTGGCTTCAACTGAACAAAAACGGCCCTATTTATCCAGTCGAAATTAAAACCCGAAAATCTGGATGTCACAATATCTCCATATTTTCAATGCAAAGACTATAGCTGCCAATTCCAAATCATGAGTAGGGTAAGTTAACTCATGTGGTTTCAACTGCCTTGATGCATAGGCTATGACCTTGCCATGCTGCATCAAAACACATCCTAGTCCCTTGTGAGATGCATCACTATACACCGTGAATCCACCAGATCCATATGGTATAGTTAGAATTGGAGCTGTAGTTATTTTCCTTTTAAGTTCCTGAAAACTTCTTTCACATTCTCCACTCCATTCAAATTTCATAATCTTCCGAGTCAATTTTGTTAAAGGGCCTGCCAAAAGTGAAAACCCTTCAATAAACCTCCTATAATAACCAGCTAATCCCAAGAAACTTCTTATTTCAGTTGGTGTCGTCGGTCTCGGCCAATTCATTACCATCTCAACTTTTGCAGGATCTACTGCAATTTCACTTCTCGACACCACATGTCCTAAAAATATTATCTGATCTAACCAAGATTCGCACTTACTTACTTTAGCGTACAATTTATGGTCTCTCAAAGTTTACAACGCTATCCTCAAGTGTCGCTCATGCTCTTCAGGTCCTTTAGAATATATCAAGATGTCATCAATGATGACAATCACAAATTGATCTAGATAAGGCTTAAATATTCTATTCGTTAAGTCCATGACTGCCGCTGGTGCATTCATTATTCCAAATGGCATAACTAGGAACTCATAATGTCCATAACGAGTCCTAAATGCAGTCTTAGGGATGTCTTATTTCTTTATCTTCAACTGATGGTATCCAGATCTTAAGTCAATCTTAGAAAGGACTGAGCTTCCTTGCAATTGATCTAACAAATCATCGATTCTAGGCAAGGGATACTTATTCTTTATATTTACTTGGTTCAGCTGTCTATAGTTGATACATAAACGCATTGACCCATCCTTCTTTTTCACAAATAGGACTGGTGCAACCCAAGGAGAAACACTTGGTCTAATAAATCCCTTATCAAGCAATTCCTGTAGTTGCACCTTCAACGCCTTCAACTCTACTAAGGCCATTCTATACGGGGCTTTTGATATTGGTCTAGTTCCAGGCAGTAGTTCAATTTCAAACTCAACCTCTCGTTCCGGTGGTAATCCAGGCAATTCCTCAGGAAACACATCTTGAAATTCCCTGACTATTTGAATCTCATCAATATTTGCCTCATTCTTAGTAAGATCCCTTACTATCGCTAGATATCCTTGACATCCTTCTTCAAGTAATTCATGAGCTTCTACTACTAAAATAAGGGCTATAGAGGGGCTTGTCTATCCTCCGAAAAATTCAAAACTAGATTGGTCAGGTAACATGAATTGAATCACTTTCCTATAACAATCCACCTTAGCCTGATACTTGTGGAGCCAGTCCATTCCTATGATAACATCAAAATCATACATGGCCATTACAACTAGGTCTATTTCCATATCCCTTCCCTCTATCGTTATCTTACACTTTCCACACACCAATGTAGATAATACCATGTTCTTTAAAGGCGTAGAAACACAAAGAGGCATCTCAAGAGACGCAGTTTCTAACTCATTTAACTGTCTATATCTTCCAGATACAAAGGAATGAGTAGCACCCGTATCAAACAATGCATATGCCTTTTTATCATTTATAAGGATCGTACCTGAGATAACATTTTTGGAAGCTTCCGCTTCCTCTTGGGTGATTGCATACACCCTCCCTTGAGCTGGTGGTCTCTGTGAATTCCTTGACAAATTTGGTCCAGCACTACTTTGTGGCACCTGCCGCACCGAGCCGGCGCTCAACTGTGATCTCTCTCGCGGACAATCTTTCTTAAGGTGACCTACCTGTCCACAACCATAACATCTCAACCGTCCATTGCAAGGTCTTGGGCCATGATGCCCATCTCATCTCCAACAAGCACTACTCTGATAGGGTGTCTTTCCTAAGTTCAAGCCATCCCTAGCTTTTCCAAAGTTTCCAAAATTACCCTTTTTATTAGGTTTCTAGGTTTGACCTGGACCAGGATAAGGTCTCTTACCCTTTCCAATATCACTGAAATCCAATGGCTTCTTAGACTCTGATTGCTCTCTCATCAATTCCTGCTCCACCAATTGTGCCCTTTCATAAATCTCATTGTAATCTCTTATGTTTAAAGGCACTAGTTGCTTTCTAATATCAGTTCTCAACCCTTTCAGAAATCTCTTAGCCTTTTCTTCTCTATCCTCAACCAATCTGGGAGCATACCTAGACAATTCAGAAAACTTTGCCTCATACTGATCTACTGTCAGCTCCATTTGTTCCAACTGAACAAACTCAGTAATTTTCTTATCCTTAGCACAGTCAGAGAAATGCTTCCTATTGAAGGCTCTAACAAATTCATCCCAATTTATATCAGTACCTGGTGGAAAGATCGTATCTCTTGAAGCTCTCCACCAAAACTTAGCATTTCCCTCCAGTTGGTACTCTGCCAAAACTATCTTCTCAGCATCAATGCAATTCAACAACCGAAAAATTCGTTCCATTCCATCTATCCAGTGTTCCGCCTCCTCAGGACTTCCTGTTCCACTAAACTTTGGTGGTTTCAGCTTCAGAAATTGTTCCACCAGTCTTTGAGGACGACGTTCCACTCCGGGTTGTTGCTGCGCTTGTCTTTTCATCAAATTTCCAATATTGGCTAATGCCTGCAGGATATCTTCCATTTGGGGTTCAGCCCTTGTAGCAGAGGCTTCAGCCCTCGATGGATGTGAACTTCTAGCTCGTACCATGACTCTCCTGCATTTTCAAGCATTGCCTCAGGAATAATCTGCGACTCAATGTCTTTATTTAAGGCTACTACTGCTATATAAGTAACATAAACATGTTACTGGCACCTAAAAGTAACTCATAATAAACTACAAGGGATCTAAGAGTGAATACCCATCACCCGTTGTTCGACGTTACTCCACTATCCTAGCTAGTATCCTATGGTGTGCATTGTCATTATATCCCACAACTTCCAGATGAGGCTCCTTATCACTCCACCTATAACCATTGCTCTGATACCAAAACCATGCTGTGGCACCCCTAGACACGGCTCCCGATCTACTAGGGTCGCCACAACTCGCTCACCTGACACTTGTCCTAATAACATTCCACTCTGATACCATTTCAATTGCAGAGGGTCCAAAAAAACTTGGGGGTTTACATCTTTTAGATTGGTCCCAGCGCAGTTCATATATAACGGAAGCATACTTACCATCTCCCTTACCCATACACAAACTAAAAAAACAATGCAATATACACCAACTACAACCTTTCATATATATATATATATATATATATATGCATTTTAGGGCCGAATCACTTTTATTTATATAACTAAGATGAATTTCACAAGTCAGTACAAAAAGGCCATGACTTTAAGTAAGCTCAGCTAAACACAAAAAGAACCCGATTATACATTAGACATGTACATCTATCTATCAACTAGTGTCAGCTATCCCAAAAAGTGTCAACCTCCACCAGCCATGCACTGAATCACACCCAACCCGGTGCATCGGTCGGAGGCGACGGCAGCATCCCTATCATCACTCCATCACGTCGGACATGAACAGACAAAAACTCCTGGATAACAGGGCCATCAGCAAGACCCACATCGTACATAACCAAGACACGGACTCGGACAAACACCAAACTAGGTACACTAACACAGGAATGCTCCGTGCACTCCACCTCAACATTAGATGGCAAGCCATAGTAAGTACCACGTGCGACTGGTGGCAGAGGCATCTTTTAATCTGAAATGTTTATCCCCAAAGGGGTGAGTACAACCACTCAGCAGTAAAGATCCACCAAACCACATGATGCATCAGACAGAACAATCAAGATATCACGAATAAAGCACATATCATCCATGCATTCGAGCATACCTCACCATACAGCCATGCATATATCACCATGCAACGTGCATATACCACCATGCACTTGTTCATACATCATCAGGCGGTCATGCATATATCACCATACATAGTGCATATACCACCATGCACTTGTACATATATCATCAGGCAGCCAAGCATATATCACTATGCAACGTGCATATACCACCATGCACTTGTACATATACCATCAAGCAGCCATGCATATATCACTATGCAACGTGCATATACCACCATGCACTTGTACATATATCATCAGGCAGCCATGCAATTCATGCTCGCATTTCCATGAGGTTCATCCCATGCCATATGCAAACATCCATGCGCATGATTTAATTTCCAATTTTATTTTTCAATTGGATCTCATCATTTTTCTTCCCAGGGACCAATGTTTGCATCCCCCATTTATCACTCGCACCTAACCTGGCATCACGAGGAGCCTCCGGCACAAACCTTCGGGCATCCGGCACACACCTCCAGGCATCTCGTACCCCAACTGGCATCACGATGAATCCCCCCGGCACACACCTCCGGGGCTTCTGGCACACACCTCCGGGCATCCCGACACTCTCGAGGCATCCAGTTCACACACTCCGGGCATCCGGCACCCACACTCCGGGCATCCCAACACTCCCAGGGCATCGTCGATTCACACCTCCGACGGTATCATCATTTTCATAATTTATATTCACATATGTATCTCAATTTCAACATGGCATTTGATGCAATAATATCGAAGGTCTAAACCAGCTTTTGATGTAAGATAACATGCCAAATGTCACCACATATGCAGTATAATCAACCATTCAAGACATTATATCACATGGAGCAAATTCATTTATTTTTGAAAATACAGCAATTTTCGGATAAAAACAAATTGTACTCCTTTGATCATAATTCTTGAAAAATTAGTAAACAACCTTAATAAATTCCAAAAATTTGACATGTTATATACAAGATCTAGAGGAAAATATTTTATGAAGAACACCATATCAAAAGAACATCATACAATTCGGTACAGTCCACACATCACAAACTTTAAAATTTTAGAATATTGCCATACACAGTTACATTCACAAATTCGATAAATAAAAAATCCATAATCAGCTCCAAAAATCCTGAAATTTTGATATGTCATGGAAAAAGTCCATAAGTCGATATTTCATGCAGAACCCGAAATCAAATTCGTGATAGATTAAAACTATAATAATGATAACCGTCCATAATCCTCGGCATCGAATTCCAGATCTAACCGTTTCAGATAAGGATTGTTTCACCAACCTAAACTCATCTATTTCCTCTAAAATTTTAGTATGTTACTCCTTAGCATGTCATCTTCAACTTTCATTAAGAACACGAGATCAAATTTCAACCGGATAATTTTATAAAATTCACAGAATAGCACTAGGTCAGCATCATGATCTCCAGATCTAACTTCTTCAAAGAAAAATAGTTTCACCGGTATATACTTGTTCATTTCTTCTGAAATTTTGATATGTTACTCTCCAAGAATTTCTCTACAAGTTTCATCAAGAAGTCGAAGTGAGATTCCAACAAAAAAATTACATGCAGCTCACGAAATCATCAAAGGTAGAACTGTTTTTCCAGAAACAGAATACTAGGCTAGAACACAGCTCCTATAACTTCGAAATTTCTCACCTCAACCACATCCGAAATTCACCATTCATCACACACAAACACAGCAAGCAAAGGGTAGATCAATTGACTCTACTTGCCTCTAATCCAAGCAAAAACACAGCAAACACACGGTAGGGCAAGGCAGCTCGACGGCGGGACTTGGCGCACGCACGGCAGCGAACGGACCTGCTTTTTCCTTTCTCTCTTCCTCTCTTTCTCTCCTTCTCCCACACAACAGCTCTCTCTCTCTCTCCTTCTCGGTTGAAAACCCCCTCTCCCAATGCGCCTCTCCTCTTTTCTTTCCCCCTCAATGATTTGCAATCATTGGATTTTGCATGGCTCTTACACTTGGCTACAAAGGGACAACACTTGGCAAGCTTCTCTTGCCACTTGGGGATTTAGCCATGCAAGTTGATGCCCCTTCCTTTGGACTGGGCCTCTCCCTCCATTCCTCTCTTCCCATGGTCGATGGCAGCCCCCTTCCTTTTGGGCTTTGCGGGCCAGCCTTTGGGCCGGGCTTGGCCTAAGAATTTCGGCCCACTCTCCTTTTTTTAATAATCTACTCTAAATCCCACTTATATAAATACCTAATTACACTTATTCACTTGGCCATAAAAATCAATAAACTCTAACTTATAAAACACATGGCCAATAATAGAATTTTCCCATCAAGTAATTATCCATTGAAAAGCTCGACCTTAATCTATTGCAAATCATGGATCAAATGGCTACAATATAATTTGATGGCGCTTCCATCACCTATCCATGGCTCATAACACATCTAGGGGTTGACATGAAATTCTAGGATGCCACATTAGTGTCACCGTGAGCCCGAGTTTTGCTCACCTCTACATTGCTATTGCCGTGGACTCACCGGATTGCTAAATAGGTGAGTTTACTCACTAAACCTTGCTTAAGAGGTTAATTATGCTTACTAGTTGATTAGATTAGCTTAAAAATGGATTAGTGATAACCTAGAATGGTTAAATTAGCCTTAGAATGGATTAGTGTTAATCTAATTAGTGAGATTAGCACCATTGAGGATGGCTTAGTCCAATTCAGTGGACTTTCTTTAGTTTTGATTTCTGGACCTACGTCATTTTCCATTTTTGTATATCGAAATGGATTGTGAATTTGAGGTTGATTTATTCTTGAGAAATGTTCTAGACATCTTCAGCTATAACATATATTCTTATCAAGATTTTTAGGGATTTAAAAAAAGGATAAATTAGCTTCATCATTTGCAAACAGAATCTCGGACTGTGCTGGAATATGTAACCTTTTAGGATTCTAGGGATCTTTATCGACTCTTAGGGTTTGAATTTCAAAATGGTTTCTTCAAAAAAGTTTTTTTTTTGACATCTTCTAGTTTAACATAGCCAAATTTCAAACCAAATGGACAAGTTTTGGATTTCGAACCAAACTGATTTTGGAAAATAGACTTTCTTGAAACGGACCCAGTTTTTTGTATTGGATTGGGCGATTTACTGAGCCGAATCTAGAAGAATCTGGTTAAGGTGTCTGCATGAAAAATATTCATCTATGTGTACTTGACAACATATTCAAATTTGAAAATTTTCCGAACTCGTTTGTTTAGGTTTTTGGATTTAAACTCGGAGACGCGCAAGTGGGCCTTTGATGCTGATTAGGGCTGGTTATGATTTTGTGGTATTGTTGGTGCAATGCTTGCTGGTTTGTGCATATTTGATGATATGGTTGGTTTGGACATGCCTAGAGCTTATGCGTGTGCATATTTGGTGACTATTGACCGTCGATGTGACAAGTGTTATGTTGAGGGAACCCGATGTGTTGTGAGCAAGTAAAGGGCTAAGTACTACACAAGGACGAGACTTCATGTGGGTCACCTCTAGAGCCTTATACTATTGCTTATATATGTGAATAGGTTGTGAGCAGGTAAAGGGCTAAGTGCTATACGATAGCAAGACTTCATGTGAGTTATTTCTAGTGCCTTATACCATTGCTTATTGTAATCAAGGGCTAAGTGTTACATGGCGACTTGAGTCGCATGGGAACTACCTTTAGAGCCTTGCGGTATTGTCATGCTTAGTGAAGGGCTAAGTGCTACACGATAGCGAGACTTCGTGTGAGTTACCTCTAGAGCCTTATACTATTATTATTTGTTGTCAAGGACTAAGTATTGCACGATGATGAGACTTTGTGGGAGTCACCTCTAGAGCCTTGAGTCTGTTATTGAGTTAGAGCCTCAAATCTAATATTGAGTTGGGATGTTGAGTTTGAATATTGAGAGTAAATATTGGGTGTGGATGGAACCACTGACATGAATTGTCCGCACCAAATTATGGGAGGAAATTGTGTGACACGATATTGGACATGTCATAATGATTTGGCCTTATAATTGGGACTCCTGTGAGCGATTGTTTAATCGAATGATGGATCGATTGTATTGATTGATTGATTGACTGACTGACTAAGATTGAAATGAGACGTCCTAAATGCTTGAGTGTTGTTACTGCACTTATGTGATATCTGAATTGTGGTAACATGTAGGAAGGAACTGAAGTGAGGTAAGTCTTCTGTATTGTGTGCATAGACTGCCTCTAGGCGTATTTCCTTTCTAGTCGGGGTTTAGGGGTTGAACTTGCTGAGACATTGTCTCACCTTGTCGTGGGCTTAACTTTTTCAGGTCCCTAGTGTGAAGAACTCGGAGCTTGAGGCGGTAGGGTCAGGAGCATGGGTGGTTTAGAAGTTCTTTGTGGAGATAGACCACTTGTACCCTAGAGTTGGCCTCTGTGTATAAACTCGTTTGTTTGTAAAAGTGTGATTGATTTGAAATTGGTTATACTGCTTTTCTATCTCATGTCTATTGTTGTCAAGGGATTAGTTTTTTCGCTTCCGCTTGTGCATTAAATTAATGGGTTGGCGACGCATCCTGGGAATGTCAAAATTTTATTGACCATAGAGGGATGGGCACGCGCTCGAGGATCAGGGCGTGACAACCAGGAATTGACTGCCAAATCGTGCTAATTTGCAAAGGTCATTACGACACAATTAAAAATCGATTAGAGATTGGAGATAGGTCGATTCGACAGAGCCACGTGATTAAGTGTGGGTGATTCCACCTAGTTGCAAAATTCTTGTTAATAGGCACTAGACCGATTTTTCTGTCGTTTTCGTACCTTCTTTGAAACCTTGAGATTTTTACGATAACCAAGAATCGCTAATGAGTGGAAGATGGATGATGTGGCTCGGAAATAATCAAACATGGGTCAAATGTGCTAAAAATTCCTAAAGGCTATCCGGTAGGTTAGGTCACGTTAAAATCATGCTCGGTTGAAATTAATCGCGAAATTGAACCTAGTTTCAAAAATTGAAAGTTCTATCATGTCACAATTCATTTTAGAAACATTGACTCATCCTCCAAAGATTTTTTTGCAAACCCAAGTTTTTTGCGAAAATTCAAAGTTGGGCTATTTTGGAACAAGAAAGTTAGAGGACCATTTTTTGTTGCACTTTTGGCATTCAAGTTGGACTAAATGGTAAGGAAAAATATGGAATTAAGTGTGGACACCTTGGCTGAATTTTTGGGGCATTAATAGGATTACTTTGGAGAGGAATTGAATGGGATTGAAGGGGAAATACACAAAATTCGTATGCCTTGTGGGGTGCAACATTTGAGGCATCAAATGAAGCTTATAGAGGAAGATTGAAGAGGATTTGGCTATCGTGAATGAGGCTGAGCAAGGTGGGGCAGCCACTCAAGTGTTCGGACATTATTTGAGGACTTTTGAGGCCATTTGGTGGTCCCCCTTCAACTAAGCACTCCTTCTTCTTCCCTTGGCTTGCTTTCTCCATTTTTGTGCTAGTTGAGAGCTCAAAGAACTAGAGAACCAACCAGCCTTCCCCCTTCAGCAGAGCCAGCCACCATCGAGCAAACCGAGCAGCTGTACGCCCACACCCATCACTCACGCGTCCAGGCCATCGCTCGCCATCCCCACGCCTCCAGCCATGCGTCCCTTGCTATCCTGAGCTCACCTTGGTCATCGTCGACGCCATCCAAGCAGCCAAATCCACCGTCAACGCCCGCCTAGAGCCGCTGCAGCCATTGCCACTCGTCTCCTCACTGTTTCAGCCGTGAAAGCCCTTCAGTTCAGCATTGGACATAATCGAACCTCACAGCGCTCTGCTGTCAACTTCGTGTGGTTTTTCCAAGCTCTTCCGAGCCTCATTTGGTGTCGCAATAGGCCCGAGTCTCATCCGCCTTGGCATTGACATCGCCGTGAACTCATCAGATCGCAAAACCAGCGAGTTTACTCACTAAACCTTGCTTAGGAGGTTAATTATGCTTAAGTGTTAATTATATTAGTCTTAAGATGGATTATTGTTAATCTAGAACGATTAGATTAGCCTTGAGATGGAGTATTGTTGATCTAATTAGCGAGATTAGAACTAATGAGGTTGGATTAGTCCAATTCAGTGGACTTTTTGCAGATCTGATTTCTAGACCCTCACCATTTCCCATTTTTGTAGATCAAAATAGATTGCGAATTTGAGGTTGATTCCTTCTTGAAAAATGTTTTAAACATCTTCCTTTATAACATATATTTTACTCAAGATTTTAGGGATTTAAACAAATGACATATCAGCTTCGTCATTTCAAAATAGAACCTCTATTTTCGCTTGAACTGATGACCTTTTGGGATCAAAAGGATTTTTATCCCCTTTTAGGGTTGTAGTTTTGAAATGGTTTATCCACAAAAGTTGTTGGTCACATCTTTTAGTTTAACATACCCAAATTTCAGATCAAAAGAACAAGTTTTGGGTCTCGAACCAAACTGATTTCAAAAAACGGACTTTCTGGAAACGGACCTAGTTTTGGTACTAGATTAAGCGATTTACTTGGATGAATCTAGAAGGATTTAAGTTAAGGTGTCTACATAAAAAATGGTCATTTATGTGTCCTTTATAACATATTCAAATTTAGGAATTTTCTAAACTCGTTTAAATATATTTCTAGATTGAAACTCAGAGATGCATGAGTGGATCGTTGCTGCCAGTTAGGACAGGTAGTAGTTTTGTGATTGTTCTCAATGTTATGCTTGCTAAACCATGCCTACTTGGTGATGTGGTTGCTTTGTGATATGCTTAGAAGTGACACGTGATGAGGCGCGAATGGTTGTGCCATGATTGTGGTCTATTGTTATTGCTTTATGTGATGACTATTGAAAGAGGATGAAATGTGTTGAGAAAACCAATTGGTTGTCAGCATGTAAAGGGCTGAGTGTGCATGATAGCAAAACATCGTATGAGCCACCTCTAGTGCCTTGTACCATTGCTTATGATACTCAGCAACTAAGTGCTACACAACAGCTTGACTTCGTGGGAGCCACCTTTAATAACTTGAGCTATTGTTTATTGTAATCCAGAACTAAGTGCTACATGAGAGCTTGACTTCGTGGGAGCCATCTTTAGTAACTTGAGCTATTACTTAGGATAACTAGGAACTAAGTGCTACACGATAGCTTGACTTCGTGAGAGCCACCTCTAGTAACTTGAGCTATTGTTTATTGTATTCAAGAACTAAGTTCTACACGACAGCTTGACTTCGTGAGAGCCACCTCTAGTAACTTGAGCTATTGCTTATTATGGTCAGGGACTAAGTGCCACAAAATATCGGAATTTCGTGGAAGGGGGTACCTCTAGAACATTGAGTCTAGTATTGAGTTTTGAGTTGGAATTTGGAGTTTGAGTATTGTGAGTGAATATCGGGTGTCGATTGAACCCAAGATATGAGTTACTCGCACCTGGTTATGAGACAATATTGTCTGGCACGGTATGGGATGTGTCATAATGATTTGGCCTTATAATTGGGACTCCTATGTTTGATTGGTTTGAAAGTGACATGCTTCAATTGATGAGTGGATTAGTTAGATGCATATGTTTTATGAATTGTACTGATATGCGGGAAGGAATTGAGGCGAGGTAAGTTTCATTGATTGTGTGGTTAGGCCGCCCCTAGGCATATTTCATTCCTAATTGGGGTTTAAAGCGTGAACTCACTGAGATTGATATCTTACCTTGTTCTAGGTTACCATTTTCAGGTCCCTCGTGTGAAGAACCCAGAGCTTGTGAAGGAAGGGTCAGGAGCATGGATAGCCTAGAGGTTTCTTTTTAAGATGGACCTCCTGTACATAGACCTTAGGGTTGGCCTCTTTGTGTAAACCAGATTGTCTATAAAAGTATGTTTGGTTTGAAATTGATTGTCTTGCTTTTCTATCCCATGTTTGTTGTTGTCAAGGGATTAGTTAATTCGCTTCAACTTCTACATTGAAATGAATGGGTCGATGACACGTCTTGGGAACGTCGCAATTTAGTCGACCACTGAGGTATGTGCGCGCGCTCAAGGTTCGAGACGTGACATTATCAGAATGGGTTAGTATTTGGAGTGGTAAAATACAATGGGTCTTAGGATAGTTAGTAGAAAATGCCTTTTTCTTATACAAATGCATGTGATTAACTAATTGATTGTTTGTGTGGGTCACTCAGTTTTCCTAATTATGTGTGGAATTGGAAAGCAAGTTCTGTAAAGATCCTCTAAGATGAGCGATAAAGAGTCAAGGATTCCTTAGAAGAGGAGTGTTACGTTAGCCTCTTGGGATAGGACGCCGACTAGGGTCCGTGCCTAAGGTATAGCGTAGGCACAGGCCAGCATGAGTGAGAGAGTATCTGTGGCATCCCAAAATTCATGGCAACCTCTAGTTACATTAAGGTCTATGAATAGGTGATGGGAGTACCATCAAGATGTATTGTAGCCATTTAGTCCATAATTTGCAATAAGATTCATGGCCAAGCTTTTAATGGATAATTATTTTATAGGAAAGAAAATCCTATCATTGGCCATGTGTTTTATAAATTTGAATTTATGGAATTATGATTTCAAGATTTATGGCCATATGAAATCGTAATTTAGTATTTATATAAGTGGGGATTTAAGGTAAATTATTGAAAGTAAAATGGACTTATTTAAGAAAATTTTGGGCCATTAAAGCTTGCACTTTAGGCCCAAGTGTGTTGGCCTAAAGTGGGCCAAGAGGCCCTGCCCATAGAGCCCATTGGGCTGTCGGCGCATGGAGGGGGAAGGAGGAGCCGCATGGCTTCCTCCAAGTCTCCCTAAGTGTCCCCCATGCAAGGAGGGGGTGCATGCAAATATATATACAACCAAAGGGAGAGAGAGAGAGTGGCTGGTGGAGAATTCGGCCAAAGGGAGAGAGAGGAGGTTGCGAGAGAGAGGGAGTGGCGAGAGAGAAGGGGCAGCCGAGAGAAAGAGCTGTTCGCCCGTCCCCGCTTGCACGCCGTTCGTCCGTCGCCGGTGTGCCGTTCGTGTGCTCATATTTGGTCGGTCTAGAGGCAAGTTGGGACTGATTTCCACCCCTTGCATGTGTGCCTTGCATGTGTGGTTGAATTTTGGATGTTTAGAGGCTAGAAATCGAAGTACATGAGGTTTGTTCTTGGAGATGCATGCTGTTTTCGTGAGAGCTTGCATTAATTGTTTCGAGTTTGATTTTGACCTTGATTCCTTCATGAACGCTGTACCCAACATCTTAAAATACAACATCCTAAAATTTGAGACAAAATGATGGAGATTTGAGGGGTCAAACTCACATCCTCCGGAGACACCAAATCTGGAACGATTTCACTGACCTTTCGGTGGATTTGAGGTTGCATGTTGATTTTTACTAAGAATCTCTCTTCGACTTCTGCATAAAACTTGTAGAGAACATCCTAAGGAATAACATACTCGAATTTGAAGTAAAATGGGCAATTGTAGCCTAGGGAATCGACTTACTCTTGAAGACGGTAAATCTGGAGACGTGGTACTGGACACTCGAGACTTCATGGACCCATATGATGACTATACTCTGGAAATTTGACTTAGATCCCTAAACGAAAGTTGTAAAGAACCTCTTGAAGTAAAACATATCCAAATTTCAGAGGAAACGAAGATGAATAAAGGGGAGAAAACTCGGTATTTCGAAGATGACTACACTAGACGTTTCGGTGCTATATCCAGAAGCTTCGTACGACTGTCGAAAATAATCTAAAACGAATCAGTCCTAGAAGTCTGCATTAAAAATCTACTTTAGCGTCTTAGCTACAACCTGGTAAAATTTCATAATTTTCGGAGGTCGTTCGGATATTTTAACCGAATTATTTCGGAAACTGTGCATTCTGCTTCTATCCGAGATTGCATGCTGTTTTGTGAGAATTGTATCTTCTTGTGTGGAACTCTATTGGGCATGTGTTTTTCATGGAATTGTTATCTCATTGTCTTATCTATCACGTGCCTTGATTTCATGATTTTTGAGAAGCTTATGGATATTTAATTTAAATATTTTCTAAAAATGGTACATGCTGGAATTTTGTAAAAAGGGCATGAAATATGGACCATTTTAAATTGCATGGACTCCATGAATTGTATTGATTGGATGATGGTGTCTTGATGCATGCATGATAGTGAATTGAGATGCATGTATGAATTCAATGATGAATATGATCTTGAATGCCATCACATCACATGCCATGATTAAAATTGAGCTATAATTGAAGATGAGAATTGAGATAAATGAGAAGGTCGTCGGAGGTGTGAGCCAATGATGCCCCGGAAGTGTCGGGATGCCCGGTGGTATACGGTACGTAATTCCAGGGGAGGCCTTGTGGTATGTCGGTACGTAATGCCAGAAGCCCCAGAGGTTTGTGCCCAGGGGGATGCCTCGCGATGCTAGTTGGGATGCGAGATGCCCGGCCAAAAAGTGTAAATGCCGGAAGCCTCGGAGGTTTTTGCCCAAGGGGATGTCTCGTGATGCCAGTTGGGATACGAGATGCTCGGAATGTGGGGGGGCCGGATGCCCGGTGGCCTTAAATGGCTGAATGTTGGAGGGTTCTCGCGATGCCAGGATTGGGCGCAAGTGATGAATATGGGATGCAAACATTGGTCCCGGGAAAGAGAAATGTGGCGGTCCAATGTGAAAAGATGACATTGAGAAATTAAAATTGAAATATGCATGCCATGATGATATGTGCATGGATGCATGGTAATGATGATGGCGCATGTGATATGATGATGATGAATGCATGCATGCTTGGTAATGATGATGGCGCATGTGATATGATGATGATGAATGCATGGATGCATGCCAATGATGATGGTAAATGTATGATATGATGGTAATGACTATATGATGATGGATGTACATGAGGTATGATGACATGTGCATGATATCAAGGTAAATTGTGCATGGATACTTCAATGACATGTAATGCTATGATTGTGATGATTGTGTGGCATGATGCATTGAGTGGTTTATTAGTCCTTTACCAGCTGAGTGATTGTACTCACCCCTTCAGGGACCAACATTTCAGATTAGTAGATGGATTGAGCGGTCGGATATGACCGCGAGGAGGAGGATAGCAAAGGAGGGAACTTTTGGACGCCGACACTGGTTGATGAACCTTAAGCAGACGATTGTGGGAGGAGAAGTCGGTCATCTTTTGAAATATAGCCTAGTATAGGAAACTATGGCATTTTGATGTACCGATGAATGATGTCCATCTGGTTTAAGTAAATAAAAGTGTGCGGCTTTTACCTACAAATGTTTAGTTGGTGTGCATCATTTTCTGAATATAGGGAAGGGAGTTGTTGGATGTGCTTCCGTATATAAATTGCGCAAGGGACCGATCTAAAAGATGTAAACCCCCAGGTTGTATGGACCCGCTGCAATTGAAATGGTATTAGAGTGACATGTTATTAGGGAAAGTGAATAGTAAGCGAACTGTGGCGACCCTAATCGGATCGGGGGCCATCGAGGGGTGCCACAGCCTGTTTTAGTATCAGAGTGATGGTCTATTTGGAGTGATAAGGTGCCTCAGATGGAAATGAGGATAGAATGATGCACACCATAGGGTACTAACCAAGAGTAGTTGACTAACTATGAACAATGGGTGATGAGTATTCACTCGTAGATCCCTAGTAGTTAATTTTGAGTTGTCTTTAGGTACCAGTAACATGTATATGTTACTTATGTAGTAGTAGTAGTTGCTTTGAATAGAGACAGCGAGTCTCAGATTATTCCTGAGGCAATGCTTGGAAATTACAGGAAAGTCATGGTACAAGCTAGAAGTACTCATCCATCGAGGGTTGAAGCCTTTGCTGCAAGGGTTGAAGCCTTTGCTGCAAGGGCTGAACCCCGAATGGAAGACATCCTGCAGGCATTGGCCAATATTGGAAATTTGATGGATAAACAAGCGCAGCAACAACCCGGAGTGGAACGTCGCCCTCAGGGACTGGTGGAACAATTTCTGAAGTTGAAACCACTTAAGTTTAGTGGAATGGGAAGTCCTGAGGAGGTGAAGCATTGGATTGATGGAATGGAACGGATTTTTCGGTTGTTGGACTGCAATGAGGCTGAGAAAATAGTTTTAGTAGAGTACCAGCTGGAGGGAAATGCAAAGTTTTGGTGGAGAGCTTCGAAGGATACAATCTTTCCACTAGGTACTGAAGAGTTTGTTAGTGCTTTTAATAGGAAGCATTTCTCTGATTGTGCCAAGGATAGGAAGATCATTGAACTTGTTCAGTTTGAATAAAGGGAGCTAACAGCGGATCAGTATGAGGCAAAATTTTCTGAACTGTCTAGGTATGCTCCTAGGTTGATTGAGGATCGAGAGGAAAAAGCTAAGAGATTTCTGAAAGGATTAAGGACTGATATTAGAAAACAACTAGTGCCTTTGAATATAAGGGATTATAAGGAGATTTATGAGATGGCACAGTTGGTAGAGCAAGAGTTAGTAAGATAGCAATTAGAATCTAAGAGGCAGATGACCGTTAATGATGTTCGAAGGGGTAAGAGACCTTATCCTGGTCAAGGTCGGACTTGGGAATCTAAGAAAAAGAGTAACTTTGGAAATTTTAGAAGAGCTTGGAGTGGCCCAACTTTTGGGAAGGCACCCTATCAGCCTGATATTTGTCGAAAGTGTGATGGGAGGCATGGGCCAGGACCTTGTAATAGCCAACTAAGATGTAATGGATGTGGGCAAATAGGACACTTTAAGAAAGATTGTCCACGAAAGAGGTTGCAGCCGAATGTTAGCTTGGTGCAACAGGTACAACAAAGTACTGCTGAACCAAATCCACCAAGGAATCCACAGAGGCCACCACCACAAGGAAGGGCGTATGTGGTCACTCCAGAGGAAGCAGGAGCTTCCAAAAGTGTTATCTCAGGTATGATTTCGATAGAGGGATAAAAAGGTATATGTGTTATTTGATATGAGTGACACACATTCATTTATGTCCAAAAAATATAGATGATTGTGTGGAGTAGGATACTTAAGCTTTATTTGGATAAATTGTGATTGTCTTCATTTGATGATATCCTGATATATTCTAAAGGACCTGAAGAACATGCGTAGCATCTAAGCGTAGTGTTGCAAGTAAGGCTTAAGGAGTGAATTATGGAGAGTGAGTTATGAATCTGAGGATTAAGTTATGATCATTTGAGCTAAGTAGTAACTTCCTATTAGAGGATCTTATTGGAAGTCTTGATGCATTATATGGAGGCATTTAGTATGTATAAATTGATCTTGGAAGTCATGAGTTTGAGTGGTCGTATGAGACATGAAATTATTTGAGGTTTATATGTCGGAATAATAGGTTTAATTGATGATGGTCAACTTTTAATTTTAGGTGATGATCTCAGTTTGAAAGGATTTGGTGGAATTAGTGGATATGATCAATTGTGATTATAGTCTTTCCAAGGTGAAAAGGTGAAAGTTCAAGTTGTGGATTTGATGAGTGATTAGTCTAAGTGATGATTCTTTAGGATGAGATATGAGATATATTCGGTGGAAACTAGACAAGTTTTATTTTGGTGGATTGTCGATCTTTGAATTAAATAAGTCTTGGTGGACTATAGATATTTGAATCGAAGGAATGATGCTATATTTTAGGCTTCAATCTATGTTGCGGTGAATGCATAGTGAATGCCTTTGTTGGACTGAACCAAATGAGTTATTGGTGGTGTCGATTTTGATGGTTCTAGGCTTGAATTGATGGTGACAAAGGTATAGGAATAATTTGGCTAAATGGTATGTTCGATTGAGTCGAGAAGGGGGAATTCTTTAAATTTGAATCTCATTGATAGTTGCACTTAGGATAGAGCTTGAAATAGATGTTTTCACAAAAGGAATCGAGTATGAGATAGAGGAGGTGGATGGAATTATTAAAAGGTTTTGACTGTTACAGTACCCCTCATGAAAGGTGAATAAGGTGGCAAACGCCCTTAGTCGAAAGTCAGCTACGAACATGGCTAATCTAAGGATAATAGAGTGAAATCTGTTAAAGTCAATAGTAGATTCAGGCTTTAAGTTGGAAGTAGACCACCTCAATGGTATGCTTACTACATTGAGGATTGAACCCGAAAATATTCAGAAAGTTAAGATTTTGTAAGAATCTGATTCGGAAATTATGAAGATACGAAATGCTGTGTCTTTAAGGAAAAGACCAGAGTTCCAAGTCTCTGAAGATGGAGTAGTAAGATGTCAAGGACGACTCTATGTTCCCGACAATGAAGAAGTAAAAAGGGAAATCTTGTCGGAAGCACATAGGTGTAATTATAGTATTCATCTGGGTAGTACAAAGATGTGCAGAAATTACACCAACAGTTTTGGTGGAATGGTATGAAGGCGGATGTAGCTAAACACGTTTCCTAGTGTTTAACATGCCAGCAAGTGAAAGTCTACTAACCTATATAATGCATTGCCGTTGTTGTCTGATGTAGTGCAGTTAGATTGGAAATACTTGAGTTTGGATGTTTTCAAAGCTCTAAGATTTTACATGCAAACTACTTTGAAAACCTTAAGGTCGGGACCAAGTTTGATGACTCACCGATGCGTTGATTTCAGTATTTCAAGAAAGCCTTAGGATTTTGGTATCTCAAAATTTTTAGTTTCAAAAATCTTTATGATGGGACCAATATTATTGACTCGCTGAACCATGATTTTCAATACTTCAAGAAATGCTTATGGTTTTTTTTTTTTTGGAGAAAATTATCGCCTGTACATTCCAAGTTTTGAACTTCAACTAAAAAGCAAATTTTGATTGTGAACTGTTTTAGAAAATTCTCTTGAATTTCATCAAAATTTATGAGTACTATGACACAGTGCCCAAATGTTTTAAGAATTGTTTCCTATTTCAAAGAATTCTGAACTTTTTATAGAAAACATTCCAACCCATTGGAGTTGGGATTGAGATTGGAATCTTGCCAACGTACCGATTTAAATTTACTAAGGGTTTTGATAAAGTATTGTATTTCGCGCCGTGATGCAAGTGCGACTCAAGGCTTTACACGTGGATTCCGAAAAACATTTGAAAGTTAAACGTGAACATGGATTTTATGGATTTGGTATCATGCTTTGATTTTGTGAATTGGTTTCAACGATATGAGATTTACCTATTTTCAAAGACTATCAATGTTATACCGTTGTGTCTTTGAAATCCCTGTTTTGCATTATTTGATATCATGAAGTGGAATTTTCGAGAACTTAGAGGATTTTCCACATTGGTGATTTGAAAATGTTTTGACATGGAAATGACATATGATTTCAAAGCTTGCTATTGTTGTTGAATGCTTTTGAAAACCTCAGTTTGTATTTTTGATTTCATGAAGGAAGATTTTCAAGCGTTCAAAAGAAATTTCAGATGTGGTTGTTGTTTTAAAACTGTTTATGGTGTTGAGATGAATTAAGATATGTTAAAAGCTTGCATCCTTAACTTTAGAGGAAGTATCAGCCCGATCCAGGACACATACTCGATCATGAAGCCATTAAAGTGGATGAGAAAGTGAGGTACATTGAGGAGCCTGTGCAAATACTGGATCGAAAGGAACAAATTCTCAAGACCAAGAGAATTCCATTGGTTAAGATATTATGGCGATATCATGATGTGGAGGAAGCCCCATGTGAGAGTAAAAAATGAGATGAGGGAAAGGTACCCTCACTTATTTCAAGAGACATAGGAAATGTCTAATTTCGATGACGAAATTCTCTAAGGAGGGAAGAATTGTGGCATCCCAAAATTCATGGCAACCTCTAGTTACATTAAGGTCTATGAATAGGTGATGGGAATACCATCAAGATGTTTTGTAGCCATTTAGTCCATAATTTGCAATAAGATTCATGGCCAAGCTTTTAATGGATAATTATTTGATAGGAAAGAAAATCCTATCATTGGCCATGTGTTTTATAAATTAGAATTTATGGAATTATGATTTCAAGATTTATGGCCATATGAAATCGTAATTTAGTATTTATATAAGTGGGAATTTAAGGTAAATTATTGAAGTAAAATGGACTTATTTAAGAAAATTTTGGGCCATTAAAGCTTGGACTTTAGGCCCAAGTGTGTTGGCCTAAAGTGGGCCAAGAGGCCCTGCCCATAGTGCCCATTGGGCTGTCAGCGCATGGAGGGGGAAGGAGGAGCCGCATGGCTTCCTCCAAGTGTCTTCAACAAGGGAGACACTTGTCTCCTTCTTAGGGACAAGTGTCCCCCATGCAAGGAGGGGGTGCATGCAAATATATATACAACCAAAGGGAGAGAGAGAGAGTGGCTGGTGGAGAATTCGGCCAAAGGGAGAGAGAGGAGGTTGCGAGAGAGAGGGAGTGGCGAGAGAGAAGGGGGAGCCGAGAGAAAGAGCTGTTCGCCCGTCGCCGCCCGCATGCCGTTCGTCCGTCGCCGGTGTGCCGTCTGTGTGCTCGTATTTGCTCAGTCTTAGAGGCAAGTTGGGACTGATTTCCACCCGTTGCATGTGTGCCTTGCATGTGTGGTTGAATTTCGGATGTTTAGAGGCTAGAAATCGAAGTACATGAGGTTTGTTCTTGGAGATGCATGCTGTTTTCATGAGAGCTTGCATGCATGTTTCGAGTTCGATTTTGAACTTGATTCCTTCATGAAAGCTGTACCCAACATCTTAAACTACAACATACTAAAATTTGAGACAAAATGATGGAGATTTGAGGGGTCAAACTCTCATCCTACAGAGACACCAGATCTGGAACGATTTCACTGACCTTTCAGTGGATTTGAGGTTGCATGTTGATTTTTACTAACAATATCTCTTCGACTTCTTCATGAAACTTGTAGAGAACATCCTAAGGAATAACATACTCAAATGTAAAGTAAAATGGGCAAGTGTAGCCTAGGGAATGGACTTACTCTTGAAGACGGTAAATCTGGAGACGTGGTACTGGACACCCGAGACTTCATGGACCCATATGATGACTATACTCTGGAAATTTGACTTAAATCCCTAAACAAAAGTTGTAGGGAACCTCTTAAAGTTAAACATATCCAAATTTCAGAGGAAACGAAGAAGAATGAAGGGGAAAAAACTCGGTATTTCGAAGATGACTACACTAGACGTTTCGGTGCTATATCCAGAAGCTTCGTACGACTGTCGAAAATGATCTAAAACGAATCAGGCCTAGAAGTCTTCATTAAAAATCTACTTTAGCGTCTTAGCTACAACCTGGTAAAATTTCATAATTTTCGGAGGTCGTTCGGATATTTTAACCGAATTATTTCGGAAACTGTGCATTCTGCTTCTATCCGAGATTGCATGCTGTTTTGTGAGAATTGTATCTTCTTGTGTGGAACTCTATTGGGCATGTGTTTTTCATGGAATTGTTATCTCATTGTCTTATCTATCACGTGCCTTGATTTCATGATTTTTTAGAAGCTTATGGATATTTAATTTAAATATTTTCTAAAAATGGTACATGCTGGAATTTTGTAAAAAGGGCATGAAATATGGACCATTTTAAATTGCATGGACTGCGTGAATTGTATTGATTGGATGATGGTGTCTTGATGCATGCATGATAGTGAATTGAGATGCATGTATGAATTCAATGATGAATATGATCTTGAATGCCATCACGTCACATGCCATGATTAAAATTGAGCTATAATTGAAGATGAGAATTGAGATAAATGAGAATGTTGTCGGAGGTGTGAGCCGATGATGCCCCGGGAGTGTCGGGATGCTCGGTGGTATACTGTACGTAATTTCAGGGGAGGCCTTGTGGTATGTCGATACGTAATGCCAGAAGCCTCGGAGGTTTGTGCCCTGGGGGATGCCTCGTGATGCTAGTTGGGATGCGAGATGCCCGGCCAAAGAGTGTAAATGCCGGAAGCCTCGGAGGTTTTTGCCCGAGGGGATGCCTCGTGATGCCAGTTGGGATACGAGATGCCCGGAATGTGGGGGGGTCGGATGCCCGGTGGCCTTAAATGGCTGAATGCTGGAGGGTTCTTGCAATGCCAGGATTGGGCGCAAGTGATGAATATGGGATGCAAACATTGGTCCCAGGAAAGAGAAATGTGGCGGTCCAATGTGAAAAGATGACATTGAGAAATTAAAATTAAAATATGCATGATGATATATGCATGACATGATGATATGTGCAAGGATGCATGGTAATGATGATGGCACATGTGATATGATGATGATGAATGCATGGATGCATGCCAATGATGATGGTAAATGTATGATATGATGGTAATGACTATATGATGATGTATGTACATGAGGTGTGATGACATGTGCATGATATCAAGGTAAACTGTGCATTGATACTTCAATGACATGTAATGCTATGATTGTGATGATTGTGTGGCATGATGCATTGAGTGCTTTATTGGTCCTTTACCTGCTGAGTGGTTGTACTCACCCCTTCGGGGACCAACATTTCAGATTAGTAGATGGATTGAGCAGTTGGATATGACCGCGAGGAGGAGGATAGCAAAGGAGGGAACTTTTGAACGCTGACACTGGTTGATGAACCTTAAGCATACGATTGTGGGAGGAGAAGTCGGTCATGTTTTGAAGTATAGCCGAGTATAGAAGACTGCGGCATTTTGATGTACCGATGAATGATGTCCATTTGGTTTAAGTAAATAAAAGTGTGCGGCTTTTACCTACAAATGTTTAGTTGGTGTGCATCGTTTTTTGAATATAGGGAAGGGAGTTGTTGGATCTAAAAGATGTAAACCCCCAGGTTGTATGGACCCGCTGCAATTGAAATGGTATCAGAGTGACATGTTATGAGGAAAAGTGAATGGTAAGCGAACTGTGGCGACCCTAATCGGATCGGGGGCCGTCGAGGGGTGCCACTGTTTCGCCGCAGGCCGGTATTGGTATAGCAACACCTAGTGATCCGAGAATCGATGGGATCATGTAGGTGTTAGAGACGGTGTGGAATATGGTAGGATAGCAGGCCCAAAGTCAAGCCGCCAATGCCGCCGCTACAGTCGTCGCTACAATAGCTGCTAGTACTGCCAGGTGGAACCTCGGTAGGTGCATAGGCCTCTCTCTCTTAACAACCATGTTCCCAGGTGGAACCTTGGTAGGTGTGGCAACAAGTGTGGTAGAAACTACAGCGGCAAGAGTGGCGGCTGCGGTAGTGGCGGCTGAAGCGGTGGGAACGGTATTCTAGGCCTGCTGCCCTACCACTTTGCCCAGTGTCTCTAATGCTGGCATGATCTCGTCGATTCTCGGATCACCAGGTGCTACTACACCAGCACTGACTGACGACGGCGCCACTCCACTTTCGCTGGCCTGAGCCTGCGCACTACTTCGGGTACCTCGAGTACCGACCCTAGTCAGCATCCTACCCCAAGCTACTGGGCTACTGCCCTCTTCCTATGTGTCCTCAGCTACTGGTCACTCATGCTATAGGATATTTATAGAAACCTTTTTTCCAATTCCACACGAAATTAGAAACTGAGTGACCACACAAACAAGCTACCAATTAGCTATCAATCACATGCATCAGCATAATAGAAAGCCATTCCTACTAACTAGCCCATAACCCATCGCACCTTATCACTCTAAACACTGACCAGCGCTGATACCACTTCAGGCGGGAATGTCACGCCCTAAACCTTGAGTGCGTGCCCATCTCTTGATGGTCGATAAAATTGCAACGTTCTTAGGACATGTTGCCGACCTATTCATTTTATTGCACATGCGGAAGCGAATAAACAACCCCTGACATCAAACCACAAGGGATAGAAAAGTAGGATAACAACTTCACAACCAAAAAACTTTTACAAAGACTCAAGGTTTATATACAAAGGTCAGCCAAAAAAGCCTACTACAAAAAGGAGGGGTTAATAGGTCATCTAGGCACACGAATCCCTAAACTCCGAAGCCTCTAAGGATTCTGGATCCACCACAGCACCCTTAGGAGGGTTAGCTATACCCACACCATGAGCGATGTCTACCACCACAGCTAGGACATCAAAATCCTGCAGGGGACCCACTCTGTATCCATTGAGCACGTCGACGAAACCATGCCCTAAATCGATGAGGTACCCTCTGAGGTAGACCCTCATCAACCCAGACGATGGTCACGACGAGCTCATAGATCCAGACCTCGTGGACCCCGAGAATAAGGAAATTAGTAACCAGCTGTCGCGACCCGATCTCGCCGTCCCTCGAAAAGTATCCAAGGTGGGAAAGGTCGGATTTAGGGGTACTTTCATCACGGGAGTTTCATCACAAGATCACGAGCTCTCCCAAGCTCGTACCCCGCGCAACAGTGGGTTTATTTATGTGGTCTAATTGTTTAACAACCTAAGAATATACAGGAGTCGCCACTACCCTTAACTTTGGGGGTCGGCTAGAAACCCAATCGAGGGTCGGGAGTGTTCCCTCGATTCCTACGCAATCAGATATCTAGGTTCGGGGACTTTAGTTACGCTAATATTGCTATTAGCGCCCTTTCGGTACCTAAACAGTATGTTCTGTTTTTCCTAACATGCGTTTCTTTTTATATTTTCACGATCGTTATTTCTAGACTAAGTGATCATGCGTGGTGGATTACTTTCACTCTATTCTATTTCTAAAAAATGAAAGGAAAAAAATCAATAAAATTGAAAGTGCAAGACATTAAGTAAACAATCAAGAAAAGCAGTTAAACGTAATAATGTAATTCTAAAAATATAAAAGAGAGAACAATCCGGAAAGAAAGGAAACCCGCAACTTGTCGGGTTTTATGCAATGAATGGAACCCGAGACATATGTCGGCAAAACAAATAAAACATGACAATGGTCGGAATGGACATCGACCTCTACCGTCTTCACGCTTTATCCATGTTCAGGATCCTATTCTAAACCTAATCTAAGAAACAAGAATCCCTTGCCTCATCTTATATGACTAAAACAACGCATATAAATCGTTATTATAACGAACACGCATAGGCATCAGACATGAACATGAATCTACCAAATTCAAATCACAAACAAGACAAAATAAAATGCATGCTTAAAGGTTTGTAAGACAACCTAGACAATGTAAAAAAATGTGAAACTCGCACATGACATAAGGTTGAATGCGAAAAAGGTTTGGGTAAACATTTAACCCTAAATCCGAATGCAAAGAAGTCACACAAGTCATTAACATTGCAAAGTGACTTGGAACTAAGAATGTCATGCTTGACAAATTTCAATTGCAATTAGCTAGAGAAAAGACAGCATTTTTTCAGATTCAATATGCATATTTTTTCTAAAAAAATTCAAGAGCAGAGATGTATCAATTGGCTAAAAACAATCTACACAAGAATAGAGCAGCAATTATAGCATACTGAAATTCACAAATGGAGTGTATCATGAAAATACATACAACTTCAAGAAAGCCAAAAGGAGCTTGGAAGTCAGAAATAAGAAAAAACAGCAAGCAAAGAAAAATTGACACTAAAGAACAACATAACTCTGGACATCTTTACAAACAAAAACTTATAGGGTTTGGATCAGTAGAACACAAATAAGCTACTGGGCAAAGCGATTAATGTTCGACATTGGTTTCATGGTGGATATCTAATATCTATTATCAACAATAGAACTTTGCTAAAAAAGAGAACAATAGAGCAAGACCATCCCACACGTGATTTACTTTTTTTGGTATTATCAACCTCAAAATCTATGCTCAAAAGGTTGTAGGAAAGTGGCACACAATCAGGCCCACCCAAAAACAGAATATGCATTTCTGACCAAGGCAAATTCCAGATTTCAGAATGGATTTAAAAAAAGAATGTTAAACATGGCAAATGATGGTCGATTCAGGCCTACAATATGTCATTTTAAAGCTTGAGATGCCTATTACAATTATCTAGAAGACATTAAGTCCTAATAACATCATCTACCAGTTTATATCAAGTGGTTTACACAGAAGGTCATCCGAAACAGAGAGACAAATATTTGGCAGATTCTGGACCAGATTTCGGACAGACAAAAACCATATTAAATGAAGTCCAATTAGGGGATTCTATAGCTCATTGGAAAGATAATCGAACCATCTTCAACCTCCATGAAGACTTCGAACACAGAAAACCACAACAACCAGCTCACATCAAGTCATTTGCACAGAAGGTCATTCAGAACACAGAGACAAATATTTGGCAAATTCTTGACCAGACTTCGGACAGACAAAAACAATATTAAATGAAGTCCGATTAGGGCATTCTATAGCTCATTGGAAAGATAATCGAACTATCTTCAACCTTCACGAAGACTTCGAACACAGAAAACCACAACAACCAGCTCATATCAATTAAAACAGAAAATCACAGAATAGCAAATCAACCTTAAAACTACTGCAGAATTGACAGAATTTGTAGGTGTTTTTCAGTGACCAAATGACGTTTGTTCAGGGTGTGCGACATATCAAATCGAAGCTCTACAAGTGTATCTTTTATGTCTAGAAGGGCTAAAGACCAGAAAGCCTCATCTATCACTTCATTTAAGCCAAAACAGAAAGTCTATCACAAACACACGAAATTGCAGATTAATAGAAATCAAACTCAATCAACCTCAAGGTCGTGATCTTTGATCATCAAATTAAGGTGCTTATCAATGTGTACACATACATTTTTGCGCTATTCCTCACATAACAGAACATGTAATTCATATTCACTCTCAGTGGACAAAATCAGAACATGCTGACCATTTAATCGAGCAGAAAGTATGCATCTTGGCCATGAGTCCAAAATGCAAAAGCCAAATAGGAAAGCACAACCAAACTATCACAACAACAATATTACAGGCTCAGATTACCCAATGAACTTCGATAGTAGGTAAGTTTCTCATGCACAAAAATCAGAATCCTCAGTGACTTTTCAACCCAATGAACATCCGGATATGGAAGATGAATTTATGTTCAACGTACCTTGAATGAAGCGGCGAAGGATCGTAAGTCGTCACTACAGTCGACGCTGTCTAAACTCTAAACTCCAAACTCCTCGACCGGCCGTTCGAGCAAGTCAAATCCGGCACACAAGACAGAGCCGAGAGAAAATGTGCGAGGTCAGAGAGAGAACGGGAGAGAGAACCAGATCCTAAAAACTTAATCAGATCAAGAGAGAAAGAGAGGGGAAGAGCTCATGTGCGATCCCCGACCGCCGGTCTTCAATCAATCGAGCGAGCGAGCGATAGCCCGAACCAGAACAGAGAGATCGGGAAAGCAGAACAAGAAGAAGATCGGAAGCCGTCACCACAGCTGAAGTCGCCGATGTTCCCGGTCTTTGTCCCAAACCGAGAGAGATCCGCTGAAAAAACTTCAGAACCACCAAAATTGAGAGCGATTGAGAACCCCTTCGTGATGCTTGATCATCGGTTTTCAATTTCCGAGGGTGATCCACCGAGCCAGCTTCGCTGTCGTTGTTGCCGTGGTGACCGTCATCACCTCTTTGGGAGAGAGTGCCAGCGTCCTCAAAGAATCTGTGCCTCGGAGGTTGTTACCGCCGAACTCCGGAGAGAGATTGAGGGAGAACTAGAAAAGTGAGCCTCTCCCCTAGTGCAAGAGAGATCCTCCGTTTTCTTTTAGAGAGAGCCCATGAGAGAGCGAGAGAAAAAGACAGCATGAGTGAGAACCCCCCAATCCCCTTTTCGATTATTCCTTTTTCTTTCTTTTATTTTTTCCTTTTTCTCTCCTTTTTCATTTCCGTTTTCCTTATTTCTTATTTTTTTTCTCTTTTCATTTCATTTCATTTTTTTTCTTTTTGTTTTCTTTTGTTTTCTTTTTTTGTTTTCTTTTTATTTATTTATTTATTTATTTTTGGCTCTTTATTTTTTATATTTTTTGCAAAAAAGGACGATTAAAATGTCGACGGAAATTTCGTGTGTCAACAGCTGCCCCTCTTTGGGTGGGAGTTCGAAGAGGTTCCACTCAAAGACAAAATTGATACCTGCAATTTTTAGTCGACCCAACTTTGAAAAATAGAGAATGACAAAAGCAATGATAGTCGGTTAAGGACATACCTAATACTTACCTTTGCTCGTTGGGGTATCTAAACTCTTGTTGAGGTTTATTCATTCTGTCTCTCGCTCTCTCTCTCTAAGAGACAACGTTTAAGGATGATTTGGAAACGTGTGGTTTAAGGATGAACCCACGAACCTAGTAGTTTAAGGATGGACCCACGAACCTAAGAGACAAGGTTTAAGGATGACTTGGAACCGTGTGGTTTAAGGATGGACCCACAAACCTAGTGGTTTAAGGATAGACCCACGAAGCTAAGAGACAAGGTTTAAGGATGACCTGGAACCGTGTGGTTTAAGGATGGACCCACGAACCTAAGAGACAAGGTTTAAGGATGACCTGGAACCGTGTGGTTTAAGGATGGACCCACGAACCTAGTGGTTTAAGGATAGACCCACGAACCTAGTGCTTTAAGGATAGACCCACGAACCTAAAGACAAGGTTTAAAGATAACCTAGAACTTGGGGACAAGATTTTAAGTTGACCTAGAACTTGGGGACAAGGTTTTAAGTTGACCTAGAACTTGGGGACAAGGTTTTAAGATGACCTAGAACTTGAGGACAAGGTTTTAAGTTGACCTAGAACTGTGTGTTTTAAACCGGGAGAAGGGTCTTACCGTGTAATAACGGGCTTTGACCGGGAAAAGGGTCTTACCGTGTTATAATAGGCTTCGACCGAGAAAAGGTCCTTTCGACCGGGAAAAGGGTCTTACCGTGTAATAACGGGCTTCGGCCGAGAGAAAGGTCTTTTCGACCGAGAAAAGGGTCTTACCGTGTTATAACGGGCTTCGATTGAGAAGAGGTCATTTCGACCAGGAAAAGGGTCTTACCGTGTTATAACGGGCTTCGACCGGGAAAAGGGTCTTATCGTGTAATAACGGGCTTTGACCGAGAGGGGTCCCTTCGACCAGGAAAAGGGTCTTACCGTGTTATAACGGGCTTTGACCGGGAAAAGGTCCTTTCGACCAAGAAAAGGGTCTTACCGTGTTATAACGGGCTTCAACCGGGAAAAGGTCCTTTCGACCAGGAAAAGGGTCTTACCGTGTAATAACAGGATTTGACCGAGAAGAGGTCCTTTCGATCGGTTATGAGTTTCGAAATTGCTGGAGAACCAATCTTGCGCAATAACATTGATTGCCAAATTCTTTCAGAGAAGATTTTAACAAAAATGAGATTTGATTAACCATCTAAGGGTTAAATCAAATATGCCAAGTGGAAACATCCTAATCAGAAGAGGATTTTAACAAAAATGAGATTTGATTAACCATCTAAGGGTTAAACCAAATATGCCAAGTGGAAACATCCTAATTAGAAGACGTCTTTCACACTAGCTCTTGAAAATGGCTTTTTTTCCCAACGATTGATATGGGAAAACTGTTTAAATCTCACTGGAGAAGTCTCACTCAACCTATGTCTAAGGTTTTCGAAAACGTTCATAGTGAATACAATCCATTGATCAAAAGGTCTTTTAAAGGGACCGTAATGATGGCTTGGTCATGGGCTTACACAGAGGGTATGCACTTTGAGGCCAAGAAAAGATTATTCAATCAACATCTTTGTTAAGTTTACAAGTAAAGAATCTTGAAGATAAGATAAGATAAGATTGCTTCCACTTCTTCTAGCGGTAGCTCCTATGTGATATTCTCATTTCAACTCAAACCATCCCAATCAAAAGAGACTTCGGATAAGGGTTGTAGTGTTGGTTCGGGTGAGGCTTAGAAAGGCTTGAAAAACTTTCAGATATCAAAGGGTTAAAAAGTGAGTGATTATCTTGGCATCATTACCATCACACGACTTCTCAAAAATTCGACTCTTGAAATTTAACCTATCTCGAGAGTCCTTTGGGTAATTTGTCTTGAGACATGAGAGCTTCACTATTTGTTCTAATGATATTGCTTGCAATACATGTTTTCTCTTGCAAGACATTTCTTTTGTTTTTCAATGAATGATATTTTGCATGATCATGGATTTCGCTCTTTTTTGCATTCTTGTTTTATTTGCATTTTTTTTTCATGGGCATTGGCCTTGCTTTTACCGGGCACACTGCTTTTTCATGCCCCCTAGTTTTCATTCTCTTTTGAGCATCTAGGACTCTCGAGTGGCATTTACCAATTTTCTCAATTTTGTTGGTAAATCATGTGCCTTGCCCCAGTGTGGGGAGATAATCATCACCTGGGGTTATAAAAGAATTGCATAAGGCTCAAATTGGCTAAGCAAGGGATAATTGTGTTTGTGGTAGTGAACACAATGCTCTTCGTCACTTCGGGATGCTTCGAGTTTCGATAGGAAATCACCTGAAGCTAGCACAAGAAGATTGACATAAGTGAAAGCAATAAAATCTTTCTTAATCTTTTGCTCCATAATTTTCAACCAAGACCCCCTATTTTGCCTCAATGTGGGGTTGTTCTTGACAGGGTTATTTTGGAAATGCTCCCTATTTGGCTCAAAGTGGCTTGCAAGGGATATTAATAGTGTTTGGGATTGAGAAATGAAGTGCCTTTATCATTTCAAATCATGTATTCATCGTGAATGAATCCTAAGCCCTAAGACATGGTTCTTTCCACTCAATTCTCTCATAGTGTAAGAGGACGTGTTTGGTAAAAGGGTTGCCTCTCATCATTTTAGGCACTACCACTTGGCATGTTTAACAATCCTTTTCAAGTTTTCTAAAGTACACTTTGGTTAAATTTAGCTCCTTGGGGAAATGAAAATATAATGAAATTTTGTCTGAAATGACATGTTTCCTTAACCTTACTGGGGAGATTTTTTGGAAGTAAGATTGGACAAAATTTGTAAATAGAATAGGCTTTGCTTAGCACATGGGTTCATTTCTAGAGTTCTAACTATACTTCTAGAATTCTAACCGACTCTTTTGGCATTCTAAAGGATAAGGTCACTTCTAAGTTCTAAAGAAGAATGGACACTTTTGAAAGTTTTGCACTCTTGGGATGAACCTCTTGTGGACAAGTAGAATCTTCATCAGAGATCCTGCAAAATGAACAAACATGCAAATGCAATATGTATGCATGAAATGCATGATGTAAACATTCTAAAATGGCTCAGATTCAATCCAAAAATGGCTCAAAAGTTTTTTACTTTATTCATGGATAATATTTCTTAATAGCATCGGCGTTTACAAGTTTTGGCAACTCTCAGCCATCCATTTCTATAAGAATCAGTGCTCCACCAAGCAACACCTTTGTTACAATATATGGACCTTCATAGTTTGGAGTAAACTTCCCATGAGGATTTGGAATGATAGATAAGACTTTTCTCAAAACAAGATCGTTGATCTCGAAATGCCTTGGTCTAACCTTGCGGTTAAATGACCTAGCTACTCTCTTCTGATAGCTTTGTCCATGGCATAAGGCTTTTACCCTATTTTCATTAATCATATTAAGTTGTTCAAATCTTTGTTGAACCCATTCAGTTTCAAAGAGCTTGATTTGAGAAAGTACCCTCAGTGAAGGAATTTCCACTTCCACAGCGGGTAATACAGCTTCCATCCCATAAACCAATGAGAACGGTGTTGCCCCAGTCGAAGTACGAATTGAAGTTCGATAAGCAAACAAAGCATATGGCAATCGATCATGCCAATCACGATAATTCTCTGCTGTTTTGGCTAAAATCTTCTTGATGTTCTTATTTGCCGCTTCCACAGCTCCATTCATTTGTGGACGGTACGGCGAAGGATTCAAATGGCAAATGTGGAATTCTCCAAGAAATTCATCCATTACTTTATTGTTCAGGTTCGATCCATTATCTGTGATGATCGCTTCAGGAACTCCATATCGAGCGATGATATCATGACGGATGAATTTTGCCACACTCTTTGCAGTAACATGGGCATAAGAATTGGCTTCAATCCATTTGGTGAAGTAATCAATTGCTACAAAGATAAAATAATGTCCATTCGATGCTTTAGGATTAATTGGTCCGATGATGTCGATGGCCCACATTGAAAAAGGCCAGGACTCGGACATTTGATGTAGCTCATTAGGATGCGCATTGATTTTGTCTCCATAGACTTGGCATTGATGACAGCACCTTACATGCTGAGTACAATCGGCTTCCATGGTCAACCAATAGTAACCGAGCTTCATGATTTTTCTAGCCAAGAGTTGACCGTTCATATGAGTGCCACACTCTCCTTCATATATTTCTTTGAAGAGCCCAATTAATCTATTGGCATCCACTTGAGAGAAACCTACCCCAATCTTGATTTCTTTCAAGGTTATTCGAATCTCCTAAATTTACAGTGATTGGCGGTTTGGTGATAAGAGGTTTGGACTCTTCATATCTAAGCCATTCATTTTCAATAACTCGAGGATCATCTTCATTCTCTGAGTTAGAATAATCGGGTTCGTCAAAGTCTTTTGAATGCGAATCGAGCCATGCAAATGACTATCATGATGTGAAATGCCATGCTTGAGATGCAATCGAAATACGGTTAGTATATATATATAAATAAATATATATATATATATATGAATAAATGCAATGAATGTAAATGTCATGAAAATTTTGTTTTCAAATTCAAGTTGTTTTTTTTTTTGAAAAATTTATTGGGAACTAGCCCTCATGTCATTGGATGTCTTTGTTCCACTAAAACATTTTGAAACTATAGATCGTGTGGAGGCTCAGGCCTCAAAGCATCATCATAGGACTGATTTGGGCTTCACATGTCTATTAACAAAACATGAATTTTATTGATATGCAAAAATTGCATTACTACGTATGTCATCTTGGATCCATAGAGTTTATGATCCAGATTATTACAAACACAACCGAATGAAATAAATGGAATTTCTTCGTAGGGGAGAAATGAATGGAATTCCCTCGCAAGGGAGAAATAAATGGAATACGACTAAAAATTAAATGCAAAAACTAGAAACATCTCTTACACAGTGGAAACTGTAGGTTCTTCATTTCCATCAATAGCGCCAACCATGTTGACATCTTTAGAATGCTTTGGAAGGGGATTTTGTTGGACATTCGGTGCTGAGTCCTTAAAGGTGAGCAGCTTTTTATCCAACAAATCCTGGATCTTAGAACGGAGCACCAAACAGTTGTCCATATGATGGCCTTTTTCACCCATATCATACTCACATGTCTTATTAAGATCGTACCCGGCAAACTTTGGCTAATTATCCCTCGATATCTCTTTTGCGACAAGATGATTTTTGATCAGCATTGGAAGTAGTTGGGACATGGGCCTAGGCAATGGAGTAAATTGCCTTTGAGGGGCTTTTCCATTGCGCTCCAAGTTTCTAGAAGAAATCCCTACTACCATGGCAAGTTTATGAGCTTGAAAGTTGTATGGCTTCTGAGAAGAGGAATTTTGTATGTAGGCGATCTCCACAGCCGATTCCTTATCTCTCTTCGGGATATATCGATGGTTTGTGTTCTCCATCAACCTTCCTTCTCACATGATCCCCTCGATGCGTTCTCCCAACTCTACAAATGTAGCAAAGTTCATACAAGTATGGTTGTACATCTTCTCAAAAAAATCACGGGGCATAGCCTGAAGTAGCAATTTCATGGTCTCTTTCTCAGACAATGGCACCATTTTACTTGAGACGCAGTGACCCTCCATCTTTGAGCGTAGGCTCTAAATGATTCAGTTCTCCTTTTCTCCACTCGGACTAATTCCTCCCGAGTCGGAGCAATTTCAGTATTGAATTTGTATTGCTGAAGGAAGTCATCAACGAGATCTTCCCAAGTATGGATTTTCTCCATGTCCAACTCTATAAACCAGGTTAACATAGGACCAACCAGGCTGTCCTGAAATGAATTGATCAAGAGTGGGGGATTATCTGAATAACGGGCCATCTTGCTCAGGTAGTACTTCAAATGTGTCTTAGGACATCCGATGCCGTCGTATTTTCTTGTGAACTCCGGCTCCTTATAGAATTCAGGGACCGTAACTTTGGCAAAGGGTGACAGTTTATCAAGCCCCTGCAATTGATAGCCTTGCAGCATGCAAAGGCGCTCCTCAATCTTGGTGAGGCGCTTTGCATTTTCTTCATCGAAGTGCAAAGTTGGAATCTCCTTAGATGGAGGTTCTGGACCAATAACTATTGGGATTGCAGTGGGAATCTCTTCCGCAGGCCCTTTTTCCACGAGCTCTACTACTGGCACTTCAGGAGGCGCGGTAGGAATATTCATGGTAGAAGAAGCAGGAGTTACAGACGTCAAGTTTTTGACCTGGTTGGAGAGATCAGCCAATAACGTCATCATTTGTGCCATTTGATTCTCCATATTAATGACACGGGCTCGGGTATCTTCGTTTTCCATCTTTATTTGGTGACGAGTTCGTATAACAAACCTTTCTTCAGCCGTTTTTTCAAAACCTCCTGTAAAGAAAATGACTCGAATTAATACAAGTTAAAAGAGATTATTGAAATACAAATCCTAGTCAATTTTATATTTTCTTGATAAGAAGTGGATACGATCCCAGTATCATATAACATCCTCTTATCAAAATTTCCTCAAAAGAAATTATACAATTGAAAAGGAACAACGACAAATATTTAATCAGAATGCCCATTTTCTAAAAATTACATGAAAATGTTCATGAATTTCTTTCATTTCAATCGAACAATTACAAGGGAAAACAAAACCTTGCTTTCTTGAAGCTTACAAAGTGGTCCGACTTTACATGTGAAGTTTACATGGAATATGAAAATGAATACAAGGAAACCTCAATAGAAAGGAGGGAAATACAAAGGAAATCCCTTTACAAAAAAAGCATATGAAATGGAAACCTAAGGACTAGGTGGGATCGCGAGGAGACACTTGTTATCATGGGCCAAGCGTTCCTCGTTGATTAAAGCACTATCTTCTTGCTCCTTAATATGAGCTCGCCAAAAACGCCTATGCATTTTCTCCGCGTAGTCTTGATGTCTTGGGTCGAGATTCACTCATAGAGTCTTGAGATTTCCAGGTATAGGGATCACGTCCACTTTGAGTTTACCCATCTAAATCTAAATCTAAAGGGGTACCCATGATTAAAACATATCGTCGTCGAAATATAAAATGCATAATCGAAATATGGAAAGTAAAAGATAAGAATGATAAAAAAGGAACGATTTCTTACCCACCAGACACATGATAGGCACAAATCACATGTCGCATGAAACTGTGAGGTTTTGACGCCTAACGTGAGGGCACTAAAGGCTCAAGGTCCTCATCCCAAATGATAAAATTAGTTTACCCACCGCTACTATCGTCAGTCAGTGCTATCTTTATTAGTTTGGATGAACAAGTTTATGTAAGTAATGGATTACCACGAGCATTCACTCGCGGGTTCCACCCATAAACCCTCTTAAGGTCCTGAATTGGGCGATAGGGGTTTTAGACCGCGGTTGTGTGTGTAGTGTCATGCTAAAACTTGTAATCATGCATTTAAATTTAAACATCCAACACTTCAATATAAAACCACATACATTCAAACATCCTTACACCACCTGCAAAACAGAGGGTTTACAAGCACGCCTCCCTTTATAGCTCCCACCTACAAAACCATTTAACACGAGATTAGCGACTAACCTGATTTTCCACGCGACTTTGACATGTAGGTGATCCTACATAAGACATGTTAGTTAAAACACAACAACCATTTTTAAACAACTTCAAGTCCTCTTAATCTAGTAACCAGTCTCCAACGGAGTCGCCAAGCCTGTCGCGACCCAATCTCGCCACCCCTCGAAATGTCCAAGGTGGGAATGGTCGGGTTTAAGGGTACTTTGATCATGAGAGTTTCCTCACTAGATCACGAGCTCTCCCAAGCTCGTACCCCACGTGACAGCAAGTTTATTTATGCGGTCTAATTGTTCAACAACCTAAGAATATACAAGAGTCACCACTAGCCTCACTTTTGGGGGTCGGCTAGAAACCCAATCAAGGGTTGGGAGTTCTCACTTAATTCCTACGCAATCAGATATCTAGGTTCGGGGACTTGGGTTACGCTAATATTGCTATTAGCGCCCTTTCAGTACCTAAACAGTATGTTGTGTTTTTCCTAACATGTCCATGCGTTTCTTTTTATATTTTCACTATTGTTATTTCTAGATTAAGTGATCATGCGTGGTGGATTACTTTCATTCTATTTTATTTCTAAAAAATGAAAGGAAAACAAACAATAAAATTGAAAGTGCAAGACATTAAGTAAACAATCAAGAAAAGCCGTTAAACCTAATCATGTAATTCTAAAAATATAAAAGAGAAAAAAATCGGGAAATAAAGGAAACCCGCAACTCGTCGGGTTTTATACAATGCATAGAACCCAAGACATATGTCGGGAAAACAAATAAAACATAACAATGGTCGGAATGGACATCGACCTCCACCGTCTTCACGCTTTATCCATGTTCAGGATCCCATTCTAAACCTAATCTAAGAAACAAGGATCCCTTGCCTCATCTTATATGACTAAAACAACGCATAGAAATCGTTATTACAACGAACACACATAGGCATCAGACATGAACATGAATCTAGCAAATTCAAATCACAAACAGGACAAAATACAATGCATGCTTAATGGTTCGTAAGACCACCTAGACAATGTACAAAAATGTGAAACTTACACATGACATAATGTTGAATGCGAAAAAGGTTTGGGTAAACATTTAACCCTAAATCAGAATGCAAAGAAGTCACACAAGTCATTAACATTGCAAAGTGACTTGGAACTAAGAATGTCATGCTTGACAAATTTCAATTGCAATTACCATAGAAAAAACAGCATTTTTTCAAATTCAGTATGCATTTTTTTTCTAAATAAATTCAAGAGCAGAGATGTATCAACTGGCTAAAAACAATCTACACAAGAATAGAGCAGCAATTATAGCATATTGATATTCACAAATGGAGTGTATCATGAAAAGACATACAACTTCAAGAAAGCCAAAAGGAGCTTGGAAGTCAGAAATAAGAAAAGACAGCAAGCAAAGAAAAATTGACACTAAAGAACAACATAACTCTGGACATCTTTCAAACAAAATGTACAGGGTTTGGATCAGTAGAACACAAATAAGTTGCTGGGCAAAGCGATTAATGTTGGAAATTGGTTTGATGGTGGATATCTAATATCAATCATCAACAACAAAACTTTGCTAAAAAAGAGAACAATTGAGCAAGACCATCCCACACGTGATTTACTTTTTTTGGTATTATCAACCTCAAAATCTATGCTCAAAAGGTTGTAGGAAAGTGGCAGACAATCAGGCCCACCCAAAAACAGAATATGCATTTCTGACCAAGGCAAATTCCAGATTTCAGAATGGATTTAAAAAAAAATGTTAAATATGCAAATGATGGTCAATTCAGGCATGCAATATGTCATTTTAAAGATTGAGATGCCTGTTACAATTATATAGAAGACATTAAGTCCTAATAACATCATCTACTAGTTCATATCAAGCGGTTTACACAGAAGGTCATCCGAAATAGAGAAACAAATATTTGGCGGATTCTGGACCAGACTTCGGACAGACAAAAACCATATTAAATGAAGTCCGATTAGGGCATTCTATAGCTCATTGGAAAGATAATCGAACCATCTTCAACCTCCATGAAGACTTCGAACACAGAAAACCACAAAAACCAGCTCATATCAGTTAAAACAGAAAATCGCAAAACAGCAAATCAACCTTAAAACTACTGCAGAATTGACAGACTTTCTAGGTGTTTTTCAGTGACCAAATGACGTCTGTTCAGGGCGTGCGACGTGTCAAATCAAAGCTCTACAAGTGTATTTTTTATGTCTAGAATGGCTCAAGACCAGAGAGCCTCATCTATCACTTCATTTAAGCCAAAACAGAAAGTCTATCACAAACACACGAAATTGCAAATTAATAGAAATCAAACTCAATCAACCTCAAGTTCGTGATCATTGATCATCAAATTAATGTGCTTATCAATGTGTACACGTACATCATTTGCATTATTCCTCACATAACAGAACATGTAATTCATATTCACTCTCAGTGGACAAATTCAGAACATGCTGACCATTTCATCGAGCAGAAAGTATGCATCTCGGCCATGAGTCCAAAATGCAACAGCCAAATAGGAAAGCACAACCAAACTATCACAACAACAATATTACAGGCTCAGATTACGCAATTTACTTCGATAGTAGGTAAGTTTCTCATAAACATAAATCAGAATCCTCAGTCACTTTTCAACCCAATGAACATCCGGATATGGAAGATGAATTTATGTTCAACGTACCTTGAATGAAGCGGCGAAGGACCGTAAGTTGTCGTTGCCGTGGACGCTGTCTGAACTCTAAACTCCAAGCTCCTCGACCGGCCGTTCCAACAAGTCAAATCCGGCGCGCAAGACAGAGCCGAGAGAAAATGCGCGAGGTCAGAGAGAGAGAACGGGAGAGAGAACCAGATCCTAAAAACTTAATCGGATCAAGAGAGAAAGAGAGGGGAAGAGCTCACATGCGATCCTCGACCGCCGGTCTTCGATCGATCGAGCGAGCGAGCGATAGCCCGAACCAGAACAGAGAGATTGGGAAAGCACAACAAGAAGACAATCGGAAGCCATCACCACAACTGAAGTCACCGATGTTCCCGGTCTTTGTCCCAAACCGAGAGAGATCCGCTGAAAAAACTTCAGAACCACCAGAATTGAGAGCGATTGAGAACCCCTTCGCGATGCTTGATCATCGGTTTTCGATTTCCGAGGGTGATCCGCCGAACCAGCTTCACTGCCGTTGTTGCCGCGGTGACATTTGTCACCATTTTGGGAGAGAGTGCCAGCATCCTCAAAGAATCTGTGCCCCGGAGGTTGTTACCGCCGAACTCCGAAGAGAGATCGAGGGAGAGCTAGAAAAGTGAGCCTCTCCGCTGGTGCCAGAGAGATCCTCCGTTTTCTTTCAGAGAGAGCCCATGAGAGAGCGAGAGAAAAAGAGAGTGTGAGTGAGAACCCCCCGATCCCCTTTTCTATTATTTTTTTTCTTTCTTTTATTTTTCTTTTTCTCTCCTTTTTCTTTTTCGTTTTCCTTATTTCTTATTTTTTTTTCTCTTTTCATTTCATTTCTTTTTTTTTCTTTTTTTTTTCTTTTGTTCTCTTTTTTGTTCTCTTTTTTTTTGTTTTCTTTTTATTTATTTATTTATTTATTTTTGGCTCTTTATTTTTTTATATTTTTTGCAAAAATGGACGATTAAAATGTCGACGAAAATTTCGGGTGTCAACACCAGCTCGGTAACCCTCTGAGGCTGACCAAAACATTATGGAGGAATTGCCATTTAAGAACCTAAAAGCGGTTGAGCCCACGACAGGGTGAGACAATGTCTCAGCAAATTCACCCCCAAACCCTATTAGGAAGGAAATACACCCAAGGCGGCCTACCCACACAGTACAGAGGACTTATCTCATCTCAAATCCCACCTACACATCAGCACAGTTCATATACATAATGCATATAATCAATACACACCACAATTAAAATGCCTCACTAAACTCAATCAAACACAGGGGTCCCGTTATAAGGCTAAACCGTTATGACACGTCCCATACCATGCCACATAGTTTCGTCTCATAATCAAGCGCATCTAAATCAATCAATCATGCGTTCCAATTGTTAATCTCAGCCTACTCGACATTTGGTTGTCTTCTGGTGTAGCCAGGCGTCGTCTCACCCCATTGAGCACGGCAACATCTACTAGACGGCTTTCCCAAAGGAGCATCGGTCCAGAATCTACTGCGACTGGCTTCCGTTGTCCAGGGGCATCCTATATAGGGGCAACATCCGGCGTAAACGCTCACGACGGGTTCTCATAATCAACTCACGACCATTCAATTATGGCCAAAACATCATGCATTGCACTTAAATGTCTCAATTAAGATAATGCGCTTGGCCCATTTTCTTTGTATTAAAAACATTCGGGAAAATAGTCGTGTGTGGGTACATGATCAGATCGAACCTTAAAAAGTGATTTCCTCCCTTTTGAAAGTCCCACTATTTGATATAGTACATAAAAAATATTTTCGGTGTCAAAACCCGATACTCGGTATTTTCTAATTAAATACCATAAACCCAAAATTTCAAAATAATATTTCAAAAATTCATAATCATCACTCAATTGCACAATCCAACAATCAATTGTATGAACTAACCACACCACACCAATTAGCACGAAATTCTAACGACCGACTATCCCGGTGTAATTTTCATTAAATAATAAATAAATTAAATCATTTACATAATTAATTAAATAAATATAAATTAATTAAATAATTAGACAATAATTAAATAAATGCAAAATAATTAATTAAAAGCCTAATTAAGCTTACACTAACCTAATTGCCTAATTAGACTTAATTAAATAAAATGCTAAACTAATTAAACCACATAATCTAATTAGCCTCTAACTAAACTAATCTAACCACCTAAACCATACTTAGCCTAATCTAATTAACCCTTAAGCATAATTAACCTCATAATAAAGGTTTAGTGAGTAAACTCACCGGTTTAGCGATCTGGTGAGTCCATGGCGATAGCTATGCCAAGGCAGGCGAGACTTAAGCTTAAAGTGGTGCCAAGGGAGGCCGGGAAAGGCCTGGAAAAGCCAAATAAAGCCTCTAGGCTGGGTTGGGCTTTCAGTTCTACTTGCTAGCCGAAGAAGGCTGCTCGAGCAGGTTGGCTGGCTGGAACGGCCAAGGCGGGCGGTTACGGGCGAGTAGGGGCGACAAATGGTTGGACAGCAATGTACGGTGGCGTGACGGTGACCAGGGTGGACGGCGGAGCAGCAGCCAGATGCGGAATGCGAAGAGGAGGCAGGACCGACGCTAGTGGGCTCGCGCGGCAGTGACTACACAAACGGGCGGCACAAGTGATCGAAGGCATGCAAGGTTGAGCTGGCTAGCTTCTAGGTGGCTGGAGGAAGCTCGATGACTTAAGACAGTGGCCAAGCTCCAATGGACGACCAGCAAGTAGCGCGGGACAGCGGGGACGCACGACGGCGACAGCTAGCGAATGAGCGGCCTCGGGCAGGCGTACAGCTTGCTCGGATGGTTTGGAGGCTTGGCTAGCTGGTTTCATATGGTTTTCTTGAGATCAAGAACAACAAGAATGGAGAAAGCAAGGCCAAGGAGGAAGAAGGAGACAGCAGCTGAAGAGGGGGGACCCAAATGGCCTCCAAAGTCTTCAATCTCATCCACATTCACTCATCACTTGCCCCCACCATGTCAGCCTTGTCCATAACCCCTTTCTCTTTCCTAAAGCTTCCTTAAGAAGCCAACCAAGTGGTCCAAATGTTGCTGCCCACCATGGCCAACAAATTTGCACATTTGCTTCCTTAATTTCATTCAATTCCTCTTCAATTTAATCCAATTGGTGTCTAAAAATTCCAGCCAATCTACTCACATCAAATCCACATTTTTCCTTGCCAATTAATCCATCTTTATGGCCAAAAATGCATCCAATTTGGCCTATCCGAATTTCCCGGTCCAATTCCACCAATTCTTGATTTTTCGCCAAAAATCCAAACTTGCCAAAAAATCTTCAAATGATGAGTCGACGTTCCTAAAATAAATTGCGAGACTACACAACTTTCAATTTTCGTGGTTAATTTCAACCGAACGCAATTTTAACGTGATCTAACCTACCAGGTAGCTTTTAGGAACTTTAGCGCATTTGACCAGTGGTCGATCATATTCGATCCACAATGTGCATTTTCAACTCATAGGCAACTCTTGGTTGTTGTAAAAATCTCAAGATCTAAAATATGGGCACTTGGTACAGAATCGACAGAAAGTCGAGTTAGTGCCATTCGACATGAATTTTGCAATTAGGAGGAATCACCCACTCTAAATTACATGCCTCTGTCAAATCAACCTATTTTCGGTCTCTCATCGATTTTGACGGTGCTATATTGACCCTTGCAGATTAGTACGGTCAAGCAGTCAATTTCTGGTTGAATTCTCAAGTCAGTTGCGTTTATATTCCTTAATGGTTTCACCTCATAGATTAGTTATCTCGTGAGTAGACAACTCTGAGAAAAACACCATAGTTGCGTCGATGAAAAGCCTAATCCATTTCATTGAAAACAGAGTTGAAAATCAGGATGTCACAGTCACCATACTAAAGAACTGTGCATTGGGCAGATACGCTGAGTTGTACATGCACCAGATAGATCGACTGCATAGAGTACCAGTGATAGTCACATCAGATCGAGACCAACAGTTACAGACTACTTTGGGAACGAAGTTGCAGCACAACATGGCCTATCATCCGCAAATAAACAGCTAATTTGAGACGATGATTCAAACCCTCGAGGACATGCTGAGAGTTTGTGTGCTAGACTTCAAATGAAGTTGGGACAAATTGCTTCATCTCGCCGAGTTCGCTTACAACAACAGCTACCAGCAAAGTATTCAGATGGGGGCTTTTGAAGCGTTGTATGGCAAAGCATGTAGAACGCCAGTTTGTTGAGATGAAGTCGGAGAACGGAAGATCACAGGCCCAGAGTTAGTTCAAACAGTTAGTAGATGTAGTTATAGTTATTAGGGAAAGTTTAAAGACAGCTCAGAGTTGTCAGAAAAGTTATGCAAATAAGCTGCGAAGACCAGTTCAGATAATAGATCGAAAGTGGCAAGAACTGCGTACCAAGACGACCTCTTTAGTCAAAGTGGTCTGGCAACACCACGGGACAGAAGGAGGGACTTGGGAAAGTGAAGACTCGATGAGACGACAATACCCCCACCTTTTGATTAAGATTTGTAAAGGTTTAAATTTCGAGAACAAAATTTTTATAAGAGGGGAAGAGTTGTGACATCCTGATTTTCTGACTCTGTTTTCGATTGAATGAGTTGGGCTTTTCATCGATGCGCTTATAGCTTTTTTCTCTGAGTTGGCCACTCACGAGATAACTAGCCTATCAGGCGAAGCCGTTAAGGAATATAAAGGCAACCGATTTGAGAATTCGACCAAGAATCGACTGCTTGACCGTGCTAATCTGCAACGGTCATTACGGCACAGTTAAAAATTGATTAGTGACCGGAGATAGGTTGATTTGACAGAGCCACGTGATTAAGTGTGGGTGATTCCACTTAATTGCTAAAGTCTTGTTGATCGGCACTAGACCAATTTTTCTGTAGTTTTGGTATCATGTGTCCATAGTTGAAACCTTGAGATTTCTATGATCACTAAGAGTCACCAATAAGTCGAAGATTGACAATGTGGCTCGAAAATAATCGACCACGGGTCAAATGCGTTAAAAATTCCTAAAAGCTACTCGGTAGGTTAGGTCACGCTAAAATCGCACTCGACTGAAATTAAGCACGAAATTGAACCCGATTTCAGAAATTGAAAGTTCTATCATATCACAATTCATTTTAGGAACGTCGACTCATCCTCCGAAGATTTTTCTGCAAACCTGAGTTTCTGGTGAAAATTCAAAGTTAGGCTATTTTGGATCGGGAAAATTTGGGGACCGGTTTTTGTTGCACTTTTGGCATTCAAGTTGAACTAGTTGGCAAGGAAAAATGTGGAATTAAGTGTGGACACCTTGGCTGAATTTTTTAGGCATCAATTGGATTAATTTGGAGAGGAATCGAATGGGATTGAACGGGAAATGCACAAAATTCGTATACCTTGTGGGGTGCAACATTTGAGGCATCAAATGAAGCTTGTAGAGGAAGATTGAAGAGGATTTGGCTGCTATGGATGAGGCTGAGCAAGGTGGGGCAGCCACTCAAGTGTTTGGACATTATTTAAGGACTTTTAAGCCATTTGGTGGTCCCCCTTCAGTTGAGAACTCCTTCTTCTTCCCTTGGCTTGCTTTCTCCATTTTTATGCTAGTTGAGAGCTCAAAAAACAAGAGAACCAACCAGCCTACCCCCTTCAGCCAAGCCAGCCACCGCCGAGCAAACCGAGCAGCCGCATGCTTGCGCCCACCGCTCGCACGTTCAGGCCATCACTCGCCGTCCCCACGCCTCAAGCCATGCGTCCCCTACTGTCCCGAGCTCACCCTAGTTGTCGTCGATGCCATCCAAGGCACCGAAGCCACTACTGTCACCCGCCTGGAGCTGCTGCAGCCATTACCACCCGTCTCCTCGCCGTTTCAGCCATGAAGCCCTTCGATTCAGCCTTGGACAGAACCGAACCTCATAGCTCAGCTGTGAGCTTCGTGTGGCTTTTTTGAGCTCTTCCAGGTCTTGCTTGGTGTCACTCTAAGCCCGAGTCTCGCCCGCCTTGCCGTTGCCGTCGCCATGAACTCATGGGATCACAAAATCAATGAGTTTACTCACTAAAACTTGCTTAGGAGGTTAATTATGCTTAAGGGTTGATTATATTATTCTTAAGATGGATTAATGCTAATCTAGAATGGTTAGAATAGTCTTGAGATGGAGTATTGTTGATCTAATTAGTGAGATTAACACTAATGAGGTTGGATTAGTCCAATTCAGTGGACTGCAGATCCGATTTCTTGACCCTCGCCATTTGCCATTTTTTTCTATCAAAGTGGGTGGCGAATTTGAGTTTTATTCCTTCTTGAAAATTTTTTTAGACATCTTCAGCTATAACATATATTTTACTCAAGATTTTATGGATTTAAACAAATGAGGTATCAGCTTCATCATTTCGGAAGAGAACCTCTGTTTTCGCTAGAACTAGTGACCTTTTGGGATTCAAATGATATTTATCAACTCATAGAGTTCGATTTTCAAAATAGTTTCTTCACAAAAGTTTTTTTTCATATCTTTTAGTTTAACATACTCACATTTCAAATCAAACGGACAAGTTTTAGGTTTCAAACAAAACTGATTTCAGAAAACAGACTTTCTGGAAAAAGACCCAGTTTTTGGTACTAGATTGAGTGATACACTGGGATGAATCTAGAAGGATCTGAGTTAATGTGTCTACATAAAAAATGTTCATTATGTGTCATTTACAACATATTAAAATTTGAGAATTTTCGGAACTAGTTTGATGAGATTTCTGGATTTAAACTCAGAGACGCACAAGTGGACCATTTTTGCTGGTTAGGACCGATAGTAGTTCGGTGATTGTTCTTGATGCTATGCTTGATGAACCATGCCTACTTGGTGATATGGTTGCTTTGTGATAGCTTAGAAGTGATGCGTGATGAGGAGTGAAAGATTGTGCCTGATTGTGGTTTATTGTTATTGTTTTATGTTGCAATTATTGAAAGAGGATGTGTTGGGTTGAAAAAACCAATTGGTTTTTAGCAAGTAAAGGACTAAGTGTGTACGATAGCAAAACATCATATGAATGGGTCAGCGATGCGTCCTGAGAACGTCGCAATTTAGTCGACCATCGAGGGATGTGCATGCGCTTGAGGTTCGGGGCGTGACATTATTACTCTAGAAAAAACCAAGCTCTGATACCACTTCAACTCGTGGCATCCTCCCTCGACAACGACCTCCTAATGGCGACCCTCGGTCCTTAAGGTCCGCCTCGCCGTTCATTGGTCCTTACGCTATATCATTGCGGAAGCGAGTATGTAACTCCATTCAAACTTAAAATGATGCACACAATATAACTTTTATTTACTTATAACTTTCAGGTGACATCAATCGGTAAACATTGGACAAAAAGTTCCTATTTTTGGCTTAAGCAAAATTTGGACCGACTATCTAGCTATCTATCTATGCTGTCGTCTTGACATCACGTCCTTGCATCCAAAAATGCTGCTGTCCTCCCGAGTCCTCCACTATTTCACCCCACTCGAGTCATCATCATCTGTGGCACCCCGAACCATTCTTAGGTTGCCGTAGGCACCAACGTTACACCTTATTACATCTCATAAAAGAAACGTCGTAATTCATGGACTTTTTTTTTTTTAAAAACGGTCCCAACGCGACTCATTAGCGGAAGCAAAATAAAACATCTCCATCTCACCCTCCATCAACCATAATACAATTGCACACCACTAATCATCATAACAAAAGACAAAGTCATGACACTTTATTTACATATTTTCAAGATGGGTTTCTTTGGGTCGGTACATCAAAAGAAAGGCTAGGACATGAAGCCACACTTGCCTAAAACCCCAAAAAGAAACACTTAACCCACTACAACTCACGTGCAAGATCCCCCATCACTAGTGTCGGCTAACCATCCCAAAAAGTTTCAGCTCCTACTCGTCACGCACGGGCCCTCACACCCATCCCGGTGCATCAGGCGGTGGCGGCGGCAACATCCCACGCATCACTCCGTCGCGACGAATGTGGACGGATATGAACTCCTGGACAACAGGGCCCCCAGCCAGGCCTACATCGTACATAACTAAACAGTGCACTCGAATATACGTCAGTCCAGGAACAGAGGGACAGCTAAACTCCTCGCACTCGACCTCTACATCGGAAGGTAGGCCGTAAAACACACCCCGCATGACAGGAGGGAGCAACATGCTGCTAATCTAAAATGTTGGTCCCTAAAGGGGTGAGTACAACCACTCAGCAAGTAAAGGAATCCAATAACCACTCAATGCATCATATAATACAATCACAACATCATACATGCCATTCATGCATCCAAGCGTACTTACCTTGAAGCCATGCATATACCATCATACATCATCATCACAATCATATCACATACATGTCATCATATCATAGGTGATCATCATCACATCATACACATGTCATCATGCCATAGGTGATCATCATCATATCATACATATGTCATCATGCCATGGGTGATCATCATCATATCATACACATGTCATCGTACCATAGGTGATCATCATCATCATCATATCATATCATATCATATCATATATGCATGATTCAATTTCCACTTTTAACTTTCAATTTGATCACCACATCACTCTTTCTCGGGATCATCAATTTCATCTCATACTTTACACTCGTACCCCATCCTGGCATCGCGAGAAAAACCTCCGGCATTCAGCCATTTAAGGCCACTGGGCATCCAGCACCCCCACATTCCAGGCATCTCACATCCCAACTGGCATCACGAGGCATCCCCTCGGGCAAAGACCTCCGAGGCTTCCGGAACCCAACCATTCCGGGCATCCTGATACTCCCAGGGCCATCCGGCCATGTATCTCTATACATTCCGAGCATCCGGCACCCCCCATTCCGGGCATCTTGATACTCCTAGGGCATTATCATCCGCCACAAACAGTTTCCTCATTTATCATTATTCATGCTTACCAATTTAGGTCTCAACTCAGCATGTCACATGATGTAATGGCAAACAAACCACTTTCATGCTTCGATCTATACATGCATCATCAGTCATCATCATACATGCAACAATATGCAATCAATCATAAACATAAAATTTATGGCATTCGTACAATTTAGCATAGTCCATTTATCATGCCTTTTTGAAATTTATTTAAATTCCAACTTGTACCATTTTTGAAAATATTTAAATTAAATATCCATATGATTCTCAAAAATCATGAAATTAAGACATGTAATTGACAAGACAATAAACATTGATTTCATGAAAAACACATGGCCAATAAAGTTCCACACAAAAGATAACATTCACACAAATACAGCATGAAATTTCGGATAACAACAGAATGTGCAGTTTTTGAAATAATTCAATTAAAATACCCGAACGACATCCGAAAATTATGAAACTTTACCAGGTTCTACTTAAGACACTAAAGTAGATTTTTCATGAAGAATTCTAGGCCAAATTAGTTTTAGATAATTTTCTATATTCGTCCGAAGCTTCTGGTTCTCATACCGAAACATCCAGTGTAGTCATCTCCGAAATACCGAGTTTTTACCCACTTATTCTTCTTCGTTTCCTCTGAAATTTGGATATGTTTTACATCAAGAGGTCCCCTACAACTTTAATTAAGGGATCTAAGTCAAATTTCCAAAGAACAATCACCATATGTGTCCATGAAGTCTCGGGGTCCTGTACCACGTCTCCAGATTTACCGTCTTCAAGAGTAAGTCGATTCACTTGGTTATACTTGTTCATTTTACTTCAAATTCGAGTATGTCAGTCTTTAAGATGTTCTATACTAGTTTCATGAAGAAGTCGAAGAGATGTTCTTAGTAAAAATCAACATGCAACCACAAATCCACCGAAAGATCAGTGAAATTGTTCCAGATCTGCTGTCTTCGTAGGATGAGAGTTTGACCCCTTAAATCTCCATCATTGTGTACCAAATTTTAGTATGTTGTAGTTTAATACCTTGGCTAAAACTTTCATTAAGGAATCAAAGTCAAAATCAAGCTCAAAACATGCATGCAAGCTATCACAAAGTTCTGGCTCAGGCGGTTCATGCGAAAACAGCATGCAAACTCAAGAACAAACCACATTAGCTTCACTCCCGTGCCTCCAAACATCCTAGATTCCGACCACACATGCAAGAAATTCGTGCAAGAGTAGAAAGCGGAATCCCAACTTGCCTCTAGACCGAGCTAGCGATGAGCACACGGCAGCGAACGAGCGGCAAACGGGCGGCGACGGGCGGACGGACGGCGAGCTCCTTCCTCTCTCTCGGCCTCACTCCTCTCGGCCTCCCTCTCTCTCTCGCAATTCTCTTTCTCTCTTTGGCTTGGACGGAACCAACCGGCCACTCTCTCTCTCCTTCCCTTTTATTCCCCCAATTCCTCATCATTTGCAATGATTGCTTGCCACTTCCAATGGCCAATGCATGCAAGTCCTCCTTGCCACTTGGTAAAGCTCATGCATGGGCCGGCCACTCTCCTTTGGGCCTCACTTGGGCTGGCGACAGCCCCTCTGTGGGCTTCTATTGGGCCGACTAGCTTGGCCCATTTAAAATCCACCTTTGGGCCTAAGGCCCAAACCTAAAAAAAAAAAAAAAATTCAAATTTTACCCTTTTCTTATTCTTTCTTTTAGGAATTTAATTACTAAATTCCACATAGCCAAAATCTTGTAACATTTTATTTATGGGAACTTAGTCTATAAAATGCATAGCCAAGCATAGATTATTCTCATTAATTTATCCTATAGTACTAATTTAAAAACCAATGAACACAAGCACATGACACATAGCCTTAAGAGAAAACTAATGGCTAAAACATAAACCATAGGTAATTTCATTACCTAATTATGGGCTTTAATTTCTCTAGAGGATGTCTTGAATTTTGGGATGCCACATCATCATCCTTCAGAAGCGGCAGTGACCCCATCGTGCGCCTGTTAACTTGGGCATAAAGGATTATAAACCCAATGAACACAAGGCCAGTGGGGAGTCCAGCGTCCACGGTGAGGATCACCGTAATCCAGATAAATGTGACTTTTGAAAAGTTAGGGTTGACATGCTCCATCTAGCCCACCTGAGGTCGATGGGAATGCCATAGAACATACTGGAAGATGCGGGTTGGAGTGGCATCTCTACGTCTCTGAAATATGATAGTCCCACATGGGGTGAGTACAACCACTCAGCAGTCGAAATTCTACTAAACTATACTACGCGAGCCTATAGCCACCTGATTCCACACAATCCAAAACAAAAGCACACAACTGGAGTAATGAATATGCATTAATTCAAAAGAATCTCATAATAAAATAGCATATCATAATGAGGACCTCTGGTTTATCTCAATTCACTACCACCATCTTCTTCTGGACTAGTGTTTGCATCCCTCCAGGCATCTCGCTCCCTACCTAGCATCATGAGGACCTCTGGTTTCATATTTAGTCACTGGGCATCCGAAGCATGTTACATCACACCTCCAGGCATCTCGCACCCTAGCTGGCATCATGAGGGCCTTCGAGGCTCATCATGTCTCCAAGCATTCGGAATATGTTACATCACACTTCCAGGCATCCCGACACTTGGGGCACCTCCGGGGCTCACCAGTCCCCAAGCATCCAGAGGCATCGCCATCACGACCCTCCAAGCAACCCGACACCTAGGGCATTGTCGTCAATATAGAGTGACGGCATTCATTACTCAAGTACCAAGGTGTAGTGATCCGGCAATTTTTAATGCCAAAACATTTTTTCATGTCACCCATATAGGGAATTTTCTTCGATTCCGAAATCCCAATTCATGGTATAAGTCAACGTGCAATGAAGTCTTAAAATGCACCAAATCCATGACAACAAGACCTTTCATAAAATCAAGAGTTTAAATACCATAACAGATTGAAATCAAGTTTCATCGTTCCACACCTATCATTGTGTGAAATTCACAGGCGTGGACTAAAAGCATCCTTACGCCTCAAAACTTGGAATTTCCACACGATAAATTTCATCAAAAGCTGTAAGCATTTCTTGCAATATTGAAATCAGCATGTCTATGGGTCAATAACCTCAGCCCCGACCCTAAAATTTTAAAGTAGTTCGTACATAAAGTCTTAAAGCTTTTAAACACCAAATTCAATGCACACATGGGTCCCTAATTCAAATTTGACCGTAGAAAATACTAAATTTTTCCTGACATAGCTCGTGGTCAATCCGGCGACCTTCGAGCTCACAAATTAACGTGAGTATCCTAAAATAATATTAGTTTACGGGACGCATTTCACTAAGCAACGATGGAGTTCACGTCGTATAGGTTAGTAGTTATTGACTTGCCTCAAGTCCGGTGGCGTTGGTGGTGGGGTGAACCGTAAGCTGCGGACGCAGCTAGGTGGCTGGACAATGGAATGGCTGACGGAGACGCGGTTGGTGGCAAGTTGCGGGACAATGAGGAGGCCGGTGACGTGGTGGTGCAGCAGTCGGCAGCAAGGCACAGGCGGACGACGCTGGAATTCGAGTGGAGGTTTGCTGAATTTTGGTGAAATAGATGGTCGACGGTGATGAGGTGCCAAGGGAAAGAACATTTCTTCTTCAGATTGCTGTGGTGGACTTGAGAGGTCAACAACTCAAAAGGGCTCATAGACGTTCACCAGGGGACGTGTGGGTGGACGTGTTGCCAAAAGAGACCCTCACATAGTTGACCATTTGAGTAAGCATTTTGCCTTCTTGTGGCTGCTCGTGGGAAGGACAAATGGGACAAAAGTGTCCCTTAGCCAATGTTCCCTGCGCAACTTGCTCCCTCGTGCACGTTGCAGCTACTGAAATGGTCAAGGTCTTCATTCCTGCATGGGCATGGACTGTGGACGTGGCCCTTATTAGTTGACTACCTGAGTCAACTCAACGAGATCTTGATGACAGCCAACTAAGGGGACAATTCCATGCATGTGTGTCTCGATGTGTCGCATGGAGGAGAAGTGGTTGGCGTGATTGCATGGTGCTTCATGCATGGTAAGATCCCCATCTTGTGAGTCACCGAATGGGCGTGTAGCTAGAGATGTCGGGTGCTTGTATGGAAAGCTCACTTGTTAAGGTACAAATGCGGGAGATGTTGGTCTCACGAGTTGTCACGCCCCGATCCTTGAGCACGTGCCCATCCCTCGGTGGTCGATAAATTTGCGACATCCTAAGACGCGTCACCGACCCATTCATTTTAATATGCATGTGGAGGCGAAACAATACCCCTGACAACATACAGCTTGGGATAGGAAAGCAAGAAACAAGTAACAACCAAAACAAGCATTTTATAAACACACAGGTTTATTTACAACAGTAGACTGGGTTTTACATAGAAGTCTACAAAAACTGACAAGCCTACAGGTCCTCTAAGCACACGAATCCTCAACTGATGACTCCGAGGTCTCTTGGGGACTTGGGTCCACCACTGCACCACTAGGAAGGTCAGTTGTACCCTCACTAAAAGCGATGTTTACTACCACAATAGGGACATTAAACTCTTGTAGGGGACCTTCACTGGGTCCATTGAGCCCATGACAATACCACGCTCTAAATCAATGGGGTACCCTCTGAGGTAGGGCTGCATTGACCTAAACGGTGGTCCTCACAAGTTCATAGACCTAAGCACTATGGCCCTTGGAACAGGGATATCCATGACCTACTCGGTAATCCTCTTCGGCTGACCAAAATGTTCCGGAAGAATCGCCATCTCAGTAAGTTCACCCCTTAAACTCCGATTAGGAAGGAAATACGCCTAGAGGCCTAACCACACAAGTCAGAAGACTTACCTTGCCTCAGTTGCTTCCTACACGTCAGTACAGTTTATAATCTCAACCAGTCAAATCAGTCCAATCGATTCGATACTATCGATAACATCTATCATTCAATCCAATCAATACTATCTATTAATCTAGTACCGACTATCAAATTGCTTCGTCGATACGATAACTGCTCACCCAAGTTGATATAGATAGATAGTAGCTCGCCAAAGCTGATATATGTATATTATAGCTCACCAAAGCTGATTAATGCTCACCAAAGTTGCTAAGGTACTCAAAAACCACAATTGATGTCACAGCTAGACACCCGGTATTTTCCAATTAAAATACCTATATAACACAATCATCACTCAATTTCACAAAATAGCATTCAATTACAGAAACTAAACATACTACAGCAAACAGTATGAAATTCTAATGACCGACCATCCCGGTATAATTTCCGAAAAATATTAATTAATTAATTAAATTCCGAAAATTAAATTAATTTAAATATTAAATAATATAATTAAATAATATTTCATTTAAATAAATAAAATAATTAATTAAAAGTCCAATCATGCTTACATTAATCTAATCTAATTAACATTTAACTAAACTAATCTAACCACCTAAACATGCTTATCCTAATCTAAACACCCGTTAAGCTTAATTAAATTCCTAAGCAGAGTTTAGTGAGTAAACTCACCGGATTAGCGTTCCGATGAGTTCACGGCAACAGCAATGCCAAGGCGGGCGACAAACCTCCTTACGGCGACACCAACCAAAGCCTGGAAAAGCCTTAAAACGGGCTACGAAGTTCCAAATCTTGCTGGAACTTCTGCTTCAGCTTGCTGGTCGAGGGAGGCTGAACCGGAGAAGACCAAGGGCAGAACAGCAAGAAAGCGGGTGGCAACGAGGGACGGCGGACTAGGCAGGGTTACGGTGGAGGTCCGGCGGCTTGGGGACAGCGTACGATTGACGAATGATGGCTCATGGGTTGCATGGACGGCGAAGGACACACGGACTGGAGTCACATGAGCGGGACGACATCAGCTGGCAGACGAGCTACTCGGGTGGACGTGCGACGCTCGACGGGCGGCTAGGGGCTTCGGTGGCTTGGACAGCGATGGCGGCTCACTTCCAAGTGAGTTGTGACGGCTGAACGGTGAGGGACACAGCTAGAGGAGCTTGGACATAGGCAATGCAGTGGGTAGCTCATTGGGACATGTGACTGGCGCGCGATGAGTAGCAGTTGCTCGGGCGAGCGTGCGGCTTACTCGGACGGCTTAGAGGCTAGGCTGGCTATCTTCCTCTGGTTTTCTTGAGCTCAAGAACATCAAGCATGGAGAAAGCAAGCCAAGGAGGAAGAAGGGGACAACAGCTGAAGAGGGGGGGGGGATAAAGGCCTTCAATGCCACTCCAAAGTCTCCAAACACTCATCACACTTGGCCCCACCACATAGCCTTATCCTTAGCCACTTTCTCACTCTTCAATCTTCCCCAAGAAGCCTCCCAAGTGGTCCAATTGTTGCACCCCACCATGGCCTACGCATTTGTACATTTTGGCCTTCAATTCCATTCAAATCCTCTTCAAATCAACCCAAATTGAAGCTCATATACCCAACCAAGATGTCTACACTCAAATCCATATTTTTCCTTGTCAATTAAGCCAACTTGAATCCGAAAAACGCTATAAAAAATGGTCCTACAAATTTCTCGATTCAAAATACCCTTACTTTGGATTTTTCGCCGAAAATCTCGGTTTGCAAAAAAATCTTCGGAGGATGAGTCGACATTCCTAAAAGGACTCGTGACATTAAAGAACTTCCAATTTCTGAAATCCGATTCAATTTCTTGGTAAATTTCAGTCGGGCGCAATTTTAGCGCATCCTAATATGCCAAGTAGCTTTTAGTAACTTTTAACGCTTTTGACCTATGGTCGATTGATTTCGAGCCGCAAAGTGCATCTTCGACACATTAGCGACTCTCGATTGTCGGAGAAATCTCGAGATTTCAAATACGAACACAGGGTACCAAAATGATAGAGAAATCGGTCTAGTGTCAAACGACAAGAATTGTGCAATTAGGTGAAATCACCCACACTTAATCACATACTTTTGTCGAGTCGACCTATCTCCAGTCATTAAACGGTCTATGCCATAATGGCCCTTATAGATTAGCACGGTTGAGCAGTCGATTCCTAGTCGAATTCTGAAGTTTATTACGTTTAGATTCCTTAACAGCTTCAACTGATAGACTAGTTATCTCGTGAGTGGCCAACTTAGAGAAAAGAGCTATAGGCACGTTGATGAAAAGCCCGACTCATTCAATTGAAAATAGAATTGGAAAATTAGGATATCACAACTATTCCTCTCTTATAAAAATTTCGTCCTCAAAATTTAAACATTTACAAATCTTTAAACAAAAAGGTGGGGGTACAGTTGTCTCATCGACTCTTCACTTTTCAAGGTTGCTCATTCAGTGCCATGGTGTTGCAAGACCACTTTAACCAACGGGATGGTCTTGGTGCACAGAACCCGTTCTTTCCGATCCATAATTTGAACCGGGCTTTCCACGTACGACACTCTATCATCACGTCTAAATCCTCAAAATTCAGCACGTGGGTCAGGTAAAACTCATACTTCCTCAACATCGACACGTGAAAGACGTCATGCACTTGCGCCAATCTCGGCAGCAATGCAAGATGATACACTAGGATCCCTATTCTTTCTAGTATCTCAAAAAATAACCTACGTACCTCGGACTCAGCTTTCCTTTCTTGCGAAAGCGTGAAGTAGCCCTCATTGATGACACCTTCAGAAAAACGTGATCACCAACTTGAAATTCCAAAGGCTTTCGACGCTTATCAACATAACTTTTCTGGTGGCTCTGAGCAGTCTTCAATCTATCTCTAATGACAACAACTGCATCCACTGACTATTGGACTAACTTTGAGTCTGTGATCTTTCATTCCCCAACCTCATCCCAACACACTAGCATTATGCACGCTCTGCCATACAACACTTCGAAATGAGCCATTTGAATGCTCTGCTGGTAACTGTTGTTGTAGGCAAACTCGACAAGATGAAGCTGCTCCTCCTAGCTTCCCTTGAAATCCAATACGCAAGCTCGCAGCATGTCTTCGAGGGTTTGAATTGTCCTCTCAGACTAGCCATCCGTTTGAGGATGATAAGCCGTACTGTACTGCAGCTTCGTTCCTAAAGCGATCTACAGGCTTTTCCAAAAGGTTGCTATTAACTTCGGGTCTCGATCTGATGTAATCGTCACCGGCACTCCATGCAGACAAACGATCTGATGCACGTACAACTTTACGTGCCTGTCCAAATCAAGGTCCTTCTATACTGCGATGAAATGTGTTGACTTCGTCAGTCTGTCGACCACTACCCAATAGAATCATTACCTCTCTAATTCCTTGGTAAGCTCGTCACAAAGTTCGTTTTGATATGCTCCAATTTCCACTTAGAGATCTCGAGAGGTTATAGAAGTCCTCCCGACTTACAGTGCTATGCCTTCACTTGCTGACACGTCAAACACTTAGCGACATGCTTGGCGATGTCCGACTTCATACTGGATCACCAATAGTTTTGACGCAAGTTTTGATACATCTTCATACTACCAGGATGAATGCTGTAACTGCTACGATGAGCTTCTGATAAAATCTCTTCCTTAAGCACTGCATCATCAGGTACACACAATCGTCCTTAGAACCTCAGCGTTCCGTCCTCAGAAATCTGAAAGTCAGCATTCTTCTTTTCGATATTCTCTTGTAGGATCTTCTGAATCTCTAGCTTTGTCCACTCAAGCGTCTTAATTCTGATCTACACTTCCAGTTCAATTCTAAGGGTGGCCATTAGATTCGAAAGGTGGCTTACCTCAAACTTGAAAACCAAATCTCGAGCTTTCTCAAGCAAAGCCCACTCTTTGAGCACCATCTGCGCCACTAAAGATTTCTGACTTAGCGAACCAGCAACCTTGTTCGCCTTTTCAGGATGATATAAGATATCACAGTCATAATCCTTGAGGAGTTCCATCCAACGACGCTGTCTCATATTCAACTCCTTCTAAGATAATAGATACTTCAGACTTTGATGGTCAATGAAGATTTGGAATCTTTCTCCACATAAATAGTGTCTCCAAATCTTCAAAGAGAAAATAATCGCTACGAGTTCTAAGTCATGCGTCAGGTAATTCAGCACATGAGGTCTCAACTGACGGGACGCGTATACAACAATCCTACCATGTTGCATCAACACGTAACCCAGTCCTCTAAACGACGCATCACTATATATCTCGTACCCTTTAGGACCAAATGGAATGGTCAGCACAGGTGCGGTAGTCAGCTTCTCCTTAAGCTCTTGGAAACTACGGTCGCACTTGTCTATCAACACAAACTTCTCTTCCTTCTTCAGTAGTTGAGTCAAAGGCGACGCTAATGCTGAAAACCCCTTTATGAACCTTTTATAGTATCCTGCTAAACCCTAGAAACTTTTGATCTCTGTCACTGTTGTCGGTCTTGGCCAATTGATAACTTCTTCGATCTTAGATGGGTCCATGGAGATTCCTTCGCCTAAAATCACTTAACCTAAGAATGCCACACGAGTCAACCAAAACTCACACTTACTGAACTTAGCGTATAGCTCATGATTCCTCAGAGTCTGGAGCACTATTCTCAAATGCCTCTCGTGCTCCTCAGCACTTATCGAATATACCAGAATATCATCAATGAACACGATCATGAACTGATCCAGGTATTCCTTAAACACTCGGTTTATCAAATCCATGAAAGCAGCTAGGGCATTCGTTAAACCAAACGGCATTATAGTGAACTCATAATGGCCGTATCAAGTATGAAACACTGACTTTGGTATATCCTCTTCTATGATCCTCAACTGATGGTATCCTATCATCAAGTCAATTTTTGAAAATATCGACGCTCCTTGCAACTAATGAAACAAGTCGTCGATCCTCGGGAGTAGATACTTATTCTTGATCATCACTTGATTGAGTTGTTGATAGTCAATGCACAGACACAACGAACCATCATTTTTCTTCACGAACAGAACTAGTGCTCCCCAAGGCAATGCACTGGGACATATGAATCCCTTATCCAACAACTCTTGCATCTACACCTTTAGTTCATTTAACTCAGATAACACCATCCAATAAGGAGCCTTAAAGATTGGCTTTGTCCAGAGTGCTAACTCGATCACGAACTCAATCTCTCTCTCTGGCGGCAGACTTGGCAATTCTTTTGGAAACACGTCTAGAAACACTTGGACTACAGCGATGTCCTTGATCTTCAGTTCCTCAACTGTCGTGTCCCATGACAGTTGCCACATAACCTTGGCAACCTGTGACACCCCGAACCCCCCTTAGGTCGCCACAGGCACCTAACGTTACACCTAATTACATCTCTTAGAAGAAGCATCGTAAATCATAGACATTTTTTTTTTTTGAAAACGGTCCCAGCGCGACTCATTTAGCGGAAGCAAAATATAACATCGCCATCTCTCCCTCCATCAACCATGATACAATTGCACACCACTAAACATCATAATAAAGACAAAGCCATGACACTTTATTTACATATTTTCAAGATGGGTTTCTTTGGATCGGTACATCAAAAAAAAAGCCAGGACATGTAGCCACACTCGGCCATAAACCCAAAAAGAAACACTCGACCCACTACGACTAACGTGCAAGATCCCCCATCACTAGTGTCGGCTAATCATCCCAAAAAGTTTCAGCTCCTACTTCTCACGCACGGGCCCTCACACCCATCCCGGTGCATCAGGCGGTGGCGGCGGCAACATCCCACGCATCACTCCGTCTCGACGAACATGGACGGATATAAACTCCTAAATGACAGGGCCCCCAGCCAAACCCACGTCGTACATCATTAAGACGCAAACTCGAATATACGTGAGACCAGGGACAGTGGGACAGTCGATCTCCTCGCACTCGACCTCTACATCGAAAGGAATGCCGTAAAATACGCCCTGCGTGACAGCAGGGAGCGGCATCCTACTAATATAAAATGTTGCTCCCTGAAGGGGTGAGTACAACCACTTAGCAGGTAAAGGATCAATAAGCCACTCAATACATCATGCCATGCAATCATCACAATCATAGCATCACATGTCATACAAGCATCCATGCACAACATACCATGGCATCATGCACATGTCATCATACCTCATATACCATCATCATCATATCATACACTTACCATCATCATGTCACATATGGCATCATCCTTACCATGCATCCATGCATATAACATCATCATCATATCACACGTACCATCATCATTACCATGCATCCATGCATGTAACATCATCATCATATCACATGTACCATCATCATGTTATGCATCCATGCAAGTAACATCATCATAATGTCATGAATATATCATCATGCATCATATCATGCATATATCATCATGCATAATTTGATTTCAATTTCATCTTAGACCGCCACATTTCTCTTTCCCGGGACCAATGTTTGCATCCCACATGTATCCAAGATACAATAAGACCATCTGGCTCCCCCACTCTCCGGGCATCTCGTACCCCAACTAGCATTGCGAGGACCCTCCGGCATTCAGCCATTTAAGGCCACCGGGCAATCGGCCGTACCCTTCTAGCTAGGCATCTCGCACCTAAACCGGCATCGCAAGGTATCCCTTGGCACAATACCTGCCGAGCTTTCGGCCCCCCCACTTTCCGGGCATCTCAACACCTCTCAGTACTCCCGAGGCCCTCCGGTATCCGGCCATTCATGACCACCGGGCAACCGGCCGTACCCTTCTAGCCAGGCATCCCGACACTCCCGGGGCATCGTCAGCTCACACCTCCGACGGCCTTCTCATTTATCTCAATTCTCATCTTCAATTATAGTTCAATTTTAACATGGCATGTGATGTGATGGCAATCAAGATCATATTCATCATTGAATTCATACATGCATCTCAATTCATTATCATACATGCATCCAGACACCATCATCCATAACAATACAATTCAATTAAAATACCCGAACGATCTCCGAAAATTATGAAATTTTACTAGGTTGTAGCTAAGACTCTAAAGTAGATTTTTCGTGAATACTTCTAGGCCAGATTCGTTTTAGATAATTTTCTATAGTCATCCGAAGCTTCTGGTTCTCACACCAAAACGTCCAGTGTAGGTATCTCCCAAATATCGAGTTTTCACCCCTTTATTCTTCTCCGTTTCCTCTGAAATTTGGATATGTTTTACTTCAAGAGGTCCCCTACAACTCTCATTAAGGGATCTAAGTCAAATTTCCGAAGAATAGTCACCATATGGGTCCATGAGTTCTCGGAAGTCCTGTACCGTGTCTCCAGATTTACCGTCTTCAAGAGTAAGTCGATTCACTAGGCTACACTAGCTCATTTTACTTCAAATTTGAGTATGTTAGTATTTAGGATGTTCTATACAAGTTTCATGAAGAAGTAGAAGAGAGATTCTTAGTAAAAATCAACATGCAACCACAAATCTACCAAAAGGTCGGCAAAACTGTTCCGGATCTAGTGTCTTCGTACGATGAGGGTTTGACCCCTTAAATCTCCACCATTTTTTCCCAAACTTTAGTATGTTATATTCTAAGATGTTGGATACAACTTTCATGAAGGAATCAAGGTCAAAATCCAACTCGAAACATGCATGCAAGCCTTCACAAGATTCTGGTTCAGGCGGTTCACACGAAATCAGCAAGCATACTCAAGAACAAGTCACATTCTAGCTTCGGTTTTGCCTACCCTAGCATCCAAAACCTACCACCAACACATTACACATGCAAGGCACACATGCAAGAGTGGAAATCAGTCCCAACTTGCCTCAAAGACCAAGCGGACAGCGGCACACGAACGGTACACCGGCGACGGACGGACGGACGGCGTGCGGGCGGCGACAGGCGAGCTCCTTCTCCCTCTCGGTTCCTCCCTCTCTCTCTCGGCGATTCCCTCTCTCTCTCTCACTTCGACGGTGGCCCTCAACCGGCCCCTCTCTCTCTCCTCTCCCTTTTATTTCCCCACAACTCCATCATTGGCAATGATTATTTGCCTCTCTCAATGGCCAATGCATGCAAACCTCTTTTTGCCACTTGGCATGCCACATGCAAGATGGGCTTGGGCTTGGATTGGGCCGGCCACTCTTCTCCCCCCCTCATGGTCGACGGTCACTCTTCATGGGCCTCAATTAGGCCAGCCATTCGGCCCACCAAAATCCATGCTCTTGGGCCTAAGGCCCAACCTAATTCAATTCAATTTTAATCTCCTTTTTAAACACTAATTAAATCTTATTAAACTAAAATACCATAGGGTAAAATTAAATAACTAAACACTTAGAATTACAAACCTATGGATTCTAATTCACGATGCACATGGCCAGAGATAAATCATTTTTTTTCCAAGATCTATCCTTTTAAACTCGGCCATAGATTTCAACACAAGATAATAACCGAAGCACCCCTAATTGGCTAGCAAGCAATTTCAGGATGCCACAATTCTCCCCTCCTTAGAGAATTTGGTCCTCGAAATTAGATACCACTTGTGCCTTCTCGAAACAAGTAAGGGTACTTTTCCTTCATCTGATCCTCACTCTCCCATGTGACTTCCTTCATATCATGATGTCGTCATAATACCTTAACCAATGGGATCTTTTTAGTCCTAAGAATTTGTTCCATTCGATCCAATATCTGTATAGGCTCTTCCATGTACCTCACTTTCTCATCCACTTTGATAGCTTCATGATCGAGTATGTGACCAAGATCCAGCTAGTATTTCCTTAACATCGATACATGAAACACATCATGCAAATTTCCTAACTTAGGAGGCAGCGTTAAACGATAAGCTACATCCCTTATCCTTTCAAGTATCTCAAAAGTTCCGACAAATCTAGGGCTTAACTTCACCTTCATCCTAAATCGAGATATCCCTTTCATTAGAGATACTTTCAAGAATACATTATCTCCTACGCCAAATTCCAAAGGCCTTCTATGCTTATTTGTGTAGTCTTTCTGTCTACTCTGAGTTGTTTTAAGTCTTTTTCTGATAATTTCAACAGCCTTAGTGGTAACTTGTACCAATTCAGGTCCTGTCAATTTCCTTTCACCTACTTCATTCCAACAGACAGGAGTCCTACATCTCCTTCCATATAATGCTTCATAGGGAGCCATGCCTATACTTTTTTGGAACCTATTATTATAGGCAAACTCTACTAAATGCAATCTTTCATCCCAATTTCCTTTGAAAGCAATTACACAAGCCCTTAACATATCCTCTAGTGTCTGAATTACTCTTTCTATTTGTCCATCTGTCTAGGGATAAAAAGCAGTATTAAACTGAAGTTTAGTTCCTAATGCAATTTGAAGACTTCGCCAAAAGTTCAAAGTGAATCTCGAATCCCGATCCGAGGTAATAGTCACTGGAACACCATGTAAGCATACCACTTGACTTACATACAGATCCGCATATTTGTCCATTGGGTAGTCCATGCGAACAGTTAGGAAATGAGCCGATTTAGTCAAATGGTCCACTATAACCCAAATACAGTCATGACTGCTTGACGTCCTTGGTAATCCTTGTATGAAGTCCATCATTATATGCTCCCATTTCCATTCTGGAATGTCTAATGGTCTCAAGAGTCTTGCGGGTTTACGATGTTCCGCTTTTACTTGCTGGCACGTCAAACATTGAGAAACGTACTTAGTCGTATCTGCCTTCATACCATTCCACCAAAACTGCTGATGTAAATTCCTGTACATCTTTGTACTACCCGGATGAATACTATAATTACTCTTATGCGCCTCCGACATAATTTCCTTCTTTAACTCTTCGCTATCGAGGACACAAAGTCGTCCTTGGCATCTTACTATTCCATCATCGGAGACTTGAAATTCTGGTCTTTTTCCTAAAGACACAGCATCTTTCATTTTCAAAATCTTCAGGTCAGACTCTTGGAGGATTTTAACTTTCTAAATAATCTCCGGTTCAATCTTGAATGCACTAAGCATACCAGTAAGACAATCTACCTTCAATTTAAATTATGAGTCTGTAACAGACTTTAACAGGCTCCATTTCGCCATTCTTAAGCTAGCCATCTCCATAGCCGACTTACGACTAAGAGCATCCGCTACCTTATTCGCCTTCCCTGGATGGTATTTTATCTCACAATCGTAATCCTTTAACAACTCCATCCATCTCCTTTGCCTCATGTTCAACTCCTTTTGCGAGAACAGATACTTAAAACTCTTATGGTCCGTATAAATCTCAAACTTTTCCCCATACAAATAGTGTCTCCATATCTTCAAGGAAAACACTATAGCTGCTAGCTCTAAATCATGCGTTGGGTAGTTCAGCTCATGGGGTTTTAATTGTCTAGATGCATAGGCTACGACCTTGCCATGCTGCATCAAAACACATCACAATCCTTTGTGAGATGCATCACTATACACTGTAAAACCATCAAGTCCAGTCGATATAGTCAGGATTGGAGTCGAGGTCAATTTCCTTTTAAGCTCCTGGAAACTCCTCTCACATTCCTCATTCCATTCAAATTTCACATTCTTTCGGGTCAACTTAGTTAAAGGACCTGCCAGTCATGAAAATCCTTCAATAAACCTCTTATAATAACTAGCCAGTCCTAAGAAACTTCGTATTTCAGTAGGTGTCGTCGGTCTCGGCCAATTTAGTTGGGTCTACTGCAATTCCTTCTCCCGTGTTGACACCTAAATTTTGGCGACCCGTTTAATCATTTATTGCATTAAAAAATTAGGGGTTAATTTTATCCCTAAAAAAATAGTTAATTGCATAAGCATATAGTTTTAGGTGCATTTTTATTTTTATTGCATTTGCATGGGACCAACAACGAATGGACTTAAATGGATGACTTCGAACTTAATGAAATTGGATTAAAGCCGCAATAATGAAAATTCTTGGGCAAAGCCCATGGACACTATAAGAATTGAAATTTTCATTGGAAAATGTTCAATTAGGATATTAATTTATGCAAGATTTGAACAGACCGTGACCGACTGATTAAAAGGAATCTGGCATATAATCTTGGGCACGTCGAAAGCGTATATTGAGAAATCAAAAGAAGATTGGGATTTAGTCAATCAAGGAAGAAATTTGCTTGAAAAAGGAAATCCATATAGCAGAATAAGCTATTCGCATGGTCAATCAAAAGGGAATCGGCGGAAAAAGCGAGTATAAAAGCCAAGGGAGGAGGACTCTCCTTGGGGAGAGAGGCGATACAATTGAAAACACACTGAGACAGAATCTAGGTCAGCCACAATATAAAAATTGTGAGTGAGAGCTGAGAGAGGGGGGGGTCTTCAAGGTCCTGAGCGGCAGCACTTGGAGGACTTCTTTGGGGTCAACATTCGGCACAATAGAGAGCACAAACTTGGCGCCATAGACGCACGCAAAGAAGAAGACCATTCTCGGTCTAGCCCTGTTCAATCCATCTCGTAGTGCCCTTTACGAAAAAGACACAAGAAGGAACAAATTCTAGGGATTCCACAAGTCCTCAAAGCGGCTGCCGATCCATTATTGATCCACCGTGAGTCCAGGCCGCTGATCCCCCAACGACAAGCGGCACCCGTACCAACCAATAGCCTCGCGACAATCACACCGAGAAGCTGCTGCTTCGGCCGTCGTGACTTCAGGAGCCCACGAAATTCACAAGCCCGGCCACGCCTACGGTAGATACAAAGCTCTGAACGAAGAGGCAGTCGACGATGACGACGAATCCCCTCCATCGGCAAATAAGTTGGTGCTGTCAATTTGCAACGCTTGGCCTGTCAAAGCGGAGGGTCCTCAGTTCGAAGTTTCTTTTATGTCTAAACCGGCCTCACTTTTTCTGTCATCACTTGCATTACTTGGAGAGTTCTGGGCTACCATCACTTGAAAGGAAAATAAAGGCCACGAATATTGAATAAAGGAGCACTCCACGAAGAAGCACTCCCAGGATAGTTCTGAATATTGCCCAAGGAACACGTGCACACATAATCCCACCGTGAGCAACTCGTTGAGGGTCAACCCTTTACTGTGTGCTTGACTTCGGCAAACCAATCTTTGGACAACTCCAGTCGCATGTAGCCACGCTGCGAAATCTCGTGCATTGTGTCCACGGGAGAGTTTTTGCTACAACAGAAAAAGAAAGAACTTATTCTGTGCAGGTTTCTGACCGAGCCAAGCACTGTGGAGCCATGCACATCTCTAGTATATTTGGAGATTTTATTGCCTAAATATATGTCTATTTATATCTAGTTTCATATCCATGAGTGATAGACATAACTTTCAATTAGGATTTATTTCCTAGTTCGCAACCGCATACCGATTTTTTATTCCATCTATAAGGCTTTAGATGGAATAATTAATTACGCGGGAATAATATTGATATCTTGATCTTTAAGGCTTAAGATCAATTTATCGATTTTTTTAACGAAATAATCAAGTTTGATTTAGATATTGTTTCCTTATTCGGACGATGTGTGATGATTCTGAATAATTTTGTGCTTCTCTTTTAATTGCTTTATTTATCTCGAAAATACAAAAAAAGATTGCATTTGCATATCATGTAGATTATATTTGATTTCCTATGTAGAATTGCATGATAGAATAGTTAGATACCTTTTTTAATTATATTAGAATGCATGTTTAGATGATATCTGGGTTAGATAATATCTTGGAATTAAATTGCATGTCGAGCTAAATTTCTAAGTTAAGATAGGATTAGGATCAGTCTATTTCCTAACTTAAAATAGATAATATCTTACTTTAGTTAGATTTTTATTGTTAGCAATTTTTAATTACGAATTTTTATTAAGAAAACACAAAAAATATATTATGCCCATGACATTTAGGATTAGATTCATTGAAATGCATGTCATGTGGTAGTTGTTGCTAGGCCCATTCAACTAGAAGTTACATGTCATTAGAGTTAGGTTATTTAGTTAATATTGCATCGCATATTGCATAATTTTCATTAAATAAGTGAAAACAAAAAAAGAGATTTTGCGTGTTAATTAGAAACCATATCCAAGGTTGTTGATGTGGATTTTGAATTAGTATTGCAGATGCTTTCGTTGCTACGAGGTAAGTCCTGCATTTTCTATTTGCTTTATTGGGTGTTAAATTGATGGATTGCGCACCCGCATGATCGCCTCACATGTTAGGGAAATAAATTAAAATCAATCCAAACTGCTTGCCAAACATTTTTCAAAATAAAAAGAAAGGTACCGAAAGGGCGTTAGAGAATTCTAGCGTAACCAAGTCCCCGTACCCATAGTCTCTGGTTCGTATAAGTAAAATAATTCTCCCGTTATTTTACTTGGGTTTCTAATCGACCCACCAAAAATAGATTAGTGGCGACTCCTAATTGAAAATCAATTGCATGTTAAGAACTTGAACCTAAGTCGCGAATTGGTATGGGCTTGGGAGAGCCCGAGTTAAGTCTAGGCTTAACAATCCATTAGCCAAACCTTAGGTGGTCCAAACCCGAAAAATTGGTCGCGACAGCTTGGCGACTCCGCTGGGGACTTGAGTTAAAACTCTTAGTGGACTTAGGCCAATTTTCTCTTTCTTGAAAAAATGTTTTGTTTGGCAGCGAGGATCCTAGGTACGTCCCTAACATTTAATGTGTTAAATGTTCTTGCAGATTGGGAGATATAAGGGGAATAGTCTGTGGTAACCCTTGTCTTGCAGGTTGGAGTTGGGGATGAATGTTTTAAATTCAAGCTATTGAAGTGTTGTTTGATTTAAATTGTTGTGCATGCCCTGCATTTAGCACTATACTTTTGCACACACAACCTGCTGCCGGACCTGGGCCGCACTAGGATATTTAGGATGGTATTGAGTTGGATACGACTTCGACCGCGAGGCCGCGTAGTAGAGGTTGCCCAACTCAATCCCGAAAGTTTTTCTTGGTGTCAAGAATGTTTACCTCTGCCCGCGAGACTGCGTCGCATTGGGGTATCATTCTTGACCAAGCCGAAATTAGGAGGACTTGACTTAGTATGTGAGGCTACAACTAGTCATCCAACCCTGCTAACTTCACTTTGCTAAGCCTGTCTAGAGTAGAAATCGAACCCCACATTTCATGTGCTTGTCTATGTGATTGCCATTGATTCTCCTTGGTGAAGTAAGTGTTCTTTCCCTATAGCATGCAATTTACTTTCTTGGGTCGGTCCATGACAATCTAGGTCAATCATTGATTTGATTCATTTGTCAATTGGAAATGAAATGAGAAATTGCTAGGGAGTGACGCATTTAAAAAAAAACTTTGGAGAATTTATTTTTACATCATGTCTAGAAAATTTGGTTTTACTAGGATATCCATTTTTAGGAAATTCCCTTCTTGCATAGACTTTTCATGAATAAATGAAAAAAAAGAAGAAAAAAAATAGAAAAATTGATTAGATCATTGTCATGGACTGACTCTCCATTTACACCTCATGCTTACATGTTCCCGTTTATTTCCTTTAGGTGATTATGGAGCGATCTCGCTCACCCATCCATACACGGCCGAGGGCTAAAATGGCGGATCAAAATGAAGTGCTGGACCGTATCATTGACAATATGAACAAGCGAATTGCACACCACCAAAGTCAAGTCGATGAATTGTCTGCTACTGTGGCTTTTCTCATCAAGCAAAAGGGCTGTGATGACATAGGTACTCTATCTTCAATGAGAAACTGCAACTCAAAGAAGAGAGCCAAAAGAACTTTTGATTTGTCTCATTTTCCTAAGGTAGCTGAATTTGATGCCACCATGAAGAGACTAGTGACTTATCTAGAAGGAAGAATCTCTAACCTGGAGGGTTCGCATCACAAGATCAAGGAGGGTGAAGAACTCAAGTGCACATAATTCATGGTCTTAAGTAGATCGCTTTTCTTATTAGGGGCATGTTCAATTGCACATTCCCCCTACGCGGGAATTTTTATTGCATTTTAGGAATTGTTTTTGCTTTCGAGAAATTGTTTTTGACTTCTTCTCTTTTTAAGGGTTAGGAATCATAATTTCCATTCCAATAATGTAATTCATTTGATTCTATTCAACGAAATTACAATTTTATTTCCAATTTTTGAGGGCATGACGAGGTACTCCAAACTAGCCCGGTGACGATATCCAACAATAAAAAGAAAATATCATCCAAGGAGAATTCTGAGGACTGGGCTTCTTCATGCTTCCTCATCCAAAAAAAAAAATCCAAAAGAACAGAAAAAAAGAGATCATTTTTCAAGCCATTTCCAAAAAGCATGCATTAGATTAGCCTTGTTTAGTTTTCTGACTCATTTACTTCATGTTTCAGAGCATTACTTTCTTGACCCGATAAGAAAGCATATGAAAAAGGCACATCAGGTTGCAATCGGTTCAATTGTTACTCAACAAGTTTCTAAAGAGTTAATGTCAGTCACATCTTGATACTACTTTAAATATCCATTTTGAAGGGCCAAACAAAGTGTGTTCCATTTCCGTGCTTGACGGAATTTTCATTCTTGCCCATTAAATGAGAGGCAAGTTAAAAGAGGATCATCCATCTTTGGTGAAAGAGGTACATCTCGTCTTTGAACATAAATAATTTTGGGAGATGACGCTTTGTTCTTTTCCTTGCAGATGACGAATTGGGGGCACTATAGATTCTAGTAGTGACATGACTGAGACAAAATCTCGATCCGAGTCAAAATGGTTATGCAATTTGAATTTACTTTGAGTTGCATAGTATCCTATTCATGAACGTTCTCTTGTGCAAGGGCAAAAGCAAAACAGAGTATTCATCAAATCAAAAAGCGGATTTTCACTTTTGATTGATAGAGACAATCCAAGGACATCCATTGCTAAGACAATCCTTTCGTGGGATAATTCCTTGAATGAATGCTTAAAACCATGTTTTGAGTGCAATAAATTGTTTGTTTTGAAGTCACAAACACATTTCATGCTTAAAGTTGCTGGACTCTTTTGAAAAGAGAATTTTCATATTGATTTAACTCACCAATTTCATGTGGAAATTTGTCAAGATAGATGATTCAATGGAGTGACATTAATGCTTAAGAATGCTTAATGAGACGTGTTAGGATGATGAAAGGCAAGCCTTATCCTATACACAGTCCCCTACTTATGCACTTGTGAGATGAGTGTAAAATTTCAATATCCGTAAGGTAAAGAGTTCTCTCGCAAAAGGTATGATGACGAAAATGATGAGAGGCAATTCATTTCTCTATTCCAAACGCTACAAGTGATCCATTGCCTAACCCTTTTGAACCCATACACTTGTGGAAATTTTTTTTTAAAGTTATCCCTGTCAAGAACCACCCCACATTGGGGCAAATTGGAGGGTAAGATAGCACCATAAGGTGAGAAAAATGAAAAGAGATTTTCTTGCTCTCATCAATCTTCTAGTCATGCTATTACATTGAATTCATGTGGTAATTTAAGTGCCTTAGAATGAGCAGTTCTTTCTCTACCATACACACTTTTATCCATTGCATAGCCCATTTGAGCCTATGAATTCATTTCAAATTAAACCCAGTTGGTGATCATCCCCCACACTGGGGCAAGGCGAAAGACAGATGAAGACCCTTGAAAGTTCGAGTGTCATTCAAAGTGTAATTCCTTGACGCATGCACTGTGTGCAAAAATTGAAATCAAAATAGAACTAAGGGGCATGAAAAAAGCAGTGTGCCTGGTAAAAGCAAGGCCAATGCCCATGAAAAAAAAGTGAAAAAAATGAATAAGAATTAGGGGCATGAAAAAGTGGTGTGCCTAGTAAAAGCAAGGTCAATGCCCATAGATGAAAAAAGAGAGTCAAGATAACGTGACTATCAATTGTAAGAGTTGAATCCCGATGGAGCAATACTCACAGAACTCAAATGCTGAGTTTTTATAATCAATGGGGCATTTCATGAAGACAATCCCCGATGATGAAAAAACCGGTGGCAATGCCAAGATGATCACCAACTCTCACCCTTTATACACATTTTGAGCCTAATGATCCTTTCATTTCTCAACCCATGAATCCAGCCTACGTTACGTCCCTTACAAAGTCTCTTCAGATTAGGGCACTTGAATTAACATGGGAGTTCATATGTTTATAAGCATCGCTCGAAGAAGTGCGAGCAAGATTATTTCTTTCTCATTTTGCAGGGTTCTTGACTTGTAAACCCGGAGATGATTATAGAATTATTCTTTCAATTGCCTTGACTCGAAGAGTCCCTTTGTTAAGCCATTGACCAAGCCCACATTATGGTCCCTTATTAAAGATCTCTTAGATTGGTAAGATCGTACTGCTTGCGAGAATACTTGGACCCTTATCGATATGATGATGTTGAGATTGAGTGATTCTCACAAAACAGCTATTCTAAACGAGGGTGAGTGAAAGTCCTTTCTAACTGAAAGTCTCTCATTTAGCATTTTAAAGAAATTCGTGTCATTGTCTTGAACGACAACTCTCTCCAGTGGAAAATTGGGTGATGCAAAGGTCATTATGCATGAACCCCGATTGAGTTGATGAAAACCTCACTGAATTTTGAAATGTGTATTCTAGAGTAGCTCAAATTGTTTATCTCTTTGATGAATGCATATCAGTTTTTACTTTAAATCATGTCTGACAGGTAATTCAAGTTCCTTTCAAAATGTTTCATGATATTAGGAGATGAGAAACTTCCACCACGAGGTGAAAGACCTCCACAGGATATCTAAATTCCAAAATACATTTTTCTCCAAGAATCAGAGATATCACCAGGTAAGTATATCTCTACCATACTCTAAAATACTTGTCATTGTGCAGGTATTCTCTCTTAAGTGCATCAACACTTGACTTGGTCAAGCTGTCCAGTTATATCGACCTGGCGTGCTTTCGTAGCCCAGAATCATTTTCATCGACTCGGCATGCTTCCGTACCTCGATGTCTCTTTCTTGACCTGGCGTACTTTCGTATCCCAGAGTCCATTTTATCGAACCGGCGTGCTTCCGTAGCCCAGATTTCTTTTATCGACATGGCGTGCTTTCGTAGCCAGAGTCCTTTACACCGACACTCAATGGAGTTGTCCCCCAAATATTTTCCTTCAGATTCAATCTGATTAAGGCGACCGAAGAATGGTTCGGGTCCTGGTCGGATGATTTCTATCGCAAGGCTGGGCGACCGAAGAATGGTTCGGGTCCTAGCCAAGCAAAACCTCAGTCTAGGCGACCGTAGAATGGTACGGGTCCTAGACAACATTTATTGCTCTAATAGGCGACCGTAGAATGGTACGGGTCCTTGACAACACTTATTCCTTATTCAGGCGACCGTAGAATGGTACGGGTCCTGGGAAAGCAGTTCCTTCACAAAGTCATGTTACTATTCTAGGCGACCGTAGAATGGTACGGGTCCTCGACAGGTAACACCCACTACCTCGAATTACTCTATCATCCTCGAAGCTAAGTTATTCCAGTTAGGTTCATTTATCATTTGCATTAGCATTTCCAGGCATCATATAAATTGCATTCAAAAATGGAATTTATTTTCCAACAAAAAAAATTCATTCAATGCATGTGCATAGTTAAAATTTAGGTCTCAATTTATCTTTGATGGCAACCTCTTCGAGCTTACCTTCAAAGAGGGGCAGCTGTTGACACCTAAATTTTGGCGACCTGTTTAATCATTTATTGCATTAAAAAAAATTAGGGGATAATTTTATCCCTAAAAAAAAAGTTAATTGCATAAGCATAAAGGTTTAGGTGCGTTTTTATTTTTATTGCATTTGCATGGGACCAACAACGAATGGACTTAAATGGATGACTTCGAACTTAATGAAATTGGATTAAAGCCGCAATAATGAAAATTCTTGGGCAAAGCCCATGGACACTATAAGAACTGAAATTTTCATTGGAAAATGTTCAATTAGGATATTAATTTATGCAAGATTTGAACAGACCGTGACCAACTGATTAAAAGGAATCTGGCATATAATCTTGGGCACGTCGAAAGCATATATTGAGAAATCAAAAGAAGATTGGGATTTAGTCAATCAAGGAAGAAATTTGCTTGAAAAAGGAAATCAATATAGCAGAATAAGCTATTCGCATGGTCAATCAAAATGGAATCGGCGGGAAAAGCGAGTATAAAAACCAAGGGAGGAGGACTCTCCTTGGGGAGAGAGGCGATACAATTGAAAACACACTGAGACAGAATCTAGGTCAGCCACAATATAAAAATTGTGAGTGAGAGCCGAGAGAGGGGGGGTCTTCAAGGTCCTGAGCGGCAGCACTTGGAGGACTTCTCTGGGGTCAACATTTGGCACAATGGAGAGCACAAACTTGGCGCCATAGACGCACGCAAAGAAGAAGACCATTCTCGGTCTAGCCTCGTTCAATCCATCTCGTAGTGCCCTTTACGAAAAAGACACAAGAAGGAACAAATTCTAGGGATTCCTCAAGACCTCAAAGCGGCTGCCGATCCATTGTTGTTCCACCGTGAGTCCAGGCCGTTGATCCCCCAACGACGAGCGGCACCCGTACCAACCAATAGCCTCGCGACAATCACACCGAGAAGCTGCTGCTTCGGCCGTCGTGACTTCAGGAGCCCACGAAATTCACAAGCCCGGCCACGCCTACGGTAGATACAAAGCTCTGAATGAAGAGGCAGTCGACGACGACGACGAATCCCCTCCATCGGCAAATAAGTTGGTGCTGTCAATCTGCAACGCTTGGCCTGTCAAAGTGGAGGGTCCTCAGTTCGAAGTTTCTTTTACGTCTAAACCGGCCCCACTTTTTCTGTCATCACTTGGATTACTTGGAGAGTTCTGGGCTACCATCACTTGAAAGGAAAATAAAGGCCACGAATATTGAATAAAGGAGCACTCCACGAAGAAGCACTCCCAGGATAGTTCTGAATATTGCCCAAGGAACACGTGCACACATAATCCCACCGTGAGCAACTCGTTGAGGGTCAACCCTTTACTGTGTGCTTGACTTCGGCAAACCAATCTTTGGACAACTCCAGTCGCATGTAGCCACGCTGCGGAATCCCGTGCATTGTGTCCGCGGGAGAGTTTTTGCTAAAACAGAAAAAGAAAGAACTTATTCTGTGCAGGTTTCTGAGCGAGCCAAGCACCGTGGAGCCGTGCTTCATCGCCATGCAGGTAATGCTTGCCGCCGTTCGCCGTCGAGAAGCTGGTCTCAATCCCGATCCGATTGCACTTGGTCCAAATTTGGGAAGAATATCATCAAATTAGGTAAGATGCACATCTCTAGTATATTTGGAGATTTTATTGCCTAAATATATGTCTATTTATATCTAGTTTCATATCCATGAGTGATAGACATAACTTTCAATTAGGATTTATTTCCTAGTTCGCAACCGCATACCGATTTTTTATTCCATCTATAAGACTTTAGATGGAATAATTAATTACGCGGGAATAATATTGATATCTTGATCTTTAAGGCTTAAGATCAATTTATCGATTTTTTTTAACGAAATAATCAAGTTTGATTTAGATATTGTTTCCTTATTCGGACGATGTGTGATGATTTTGAATGATTTTGTGCTTCTCTTATAATTGCTTTATTTATCTCGAAAATACAAAAAAAGATTGCATTTGCATATCATGTAGATTATATTTGATTTCCTATGTAGAATTGCATGATAGAATAGTTAGATACCTTTTTAATTATATTAGAATGCATGTTTAGATGATATCTAGGTTAGATAATATCTTGGAATTAAATTGCATGTCGAGATAAATTTCTAAGTTAAGATAGGATTCGGATTAGTTTGTTTCCTAACTTAAAATAGATAATATCTCACTTTAGTTAGATTTTTATTTTTAGCAATTTTTAATTACGAATTTTTATTAAGAAAACACAAAAAATATATTATGCCCATGACATTTAGGATTAGATTCATTGAAATGCATGTCATGTGGTAGTTGTTGCTAGGCCCATTCAACTAGAAGTTACATGTCATTAGAGTTAGGTTATTTAGTTAATATTGCATCGGATATTGCATAATTTTCATTAAACAAGTGAAAACAAAAAAGAGAATTTGCGTGTTAATTAGAAACCATATCCAAGGTTGTTGATGTGGATTTTGAATTAACATTGCAGATGCTTTCGTTGTACGAGGTAAATCCTGCATTTTCTATTTGCTTTATTGGGTGTTAAATTGATGGATTATGCACTCGCATGATTGCCTCACATGTTAGGGAAATAAATTTAAAATCAATCCAAACTGCTTGCCAAACATTTTTCAAAATAAAAAGAAAGGTACCGAAAGGGCGTTAGAGAATTCTAGCGTAACCAAGTCCCCGTACCCATAGTCTCTGGTTCGTAGGAGTAAAATAATTCTCCCGTTATTTTACTTGGGTTTCTAATCGACCCACCAAAAATAGATTAGTGGCGACTCCTAATTGAAAATCAATTGCATGTTAAGAACTTGAACCTAAGTCGCGAATTGGTATGGGCTTGGGAGAGCCCGAGTTAAGTCTAAGCTTAACAATCCATTAGCCAAACCTTAGGTGGTCCAAACCCGAAAAATTAGTCGCGACATCCCGATACCACATGCCCTAAAAATATTATCTGGTCCAGCCAGAATTCACACTTACTAAACTTGGCATACAGCTTATGCTCTCTCAGGGTTTGCAAAACTATCCTCAAGTGTTGCTCATGCTCTCTAGGTCCTCTCGAATATATCAGGATGTCATCAATAAAAACAATCACAAACTGGTCTAAATAAGGTTTAAATACCCTATTCATTAAATCCATAAATGCAGACGGCGCGTTAGTCAATCCAAATGGCATAACAAGGAACTCGTAGTGTCCATAACGAGTCCTGAACGTGGTCTTAGGAATGTCCTCTTTCTTAATTCTCAGCTGATAGTATCCCGACCTTAAGTCAATCTTAGAGAAGACCAAACTTTCCTGGAGTTGGTCAAACAAGTCATCAATTCTAGGCAAAGGATACTTATTTTTAATGGTCACCTGGTTTAACTGCCTGTAGTCAATGCACAAACGCATCGATTTATCTTTCTTTTTCACAAATAAGACCGGTGCACCCCAAGGTGAAGCACTTGGTCTAATGAATCCTTTGTCAAGCAACTCCTGCAATTGCACTTTCAATTCCTTCAATTCGACTAAGGCCATCCTATATGGGGCTTTTGATATAGGTCCTGTTCTAGGCATTAATTCAATTTCAAACTCAATTTCCTGCTCTGGCGGTAGTCTAGGCAATTCCTCAGGGAATACATCTTGAAATTCGTTAACTACCCAAATTTCATCAATCTTAGGCTATTCCTTAGTATAATCTCTAACCATGGCCAAGTACCCTTGACATCCTTTGTCAAGTAACGCACAGGCTTCTATTGCTGATATAAGCACTACAGGTAGGTGGGTCTGACCTCCCAGAAATTCACAACTAGACTGATCAGGTAAAGTAAATTGGATCGCTTTCCTATAACAGTCCATTTGGGCACGATACTTACGAAGCCAATCCATTCCTGTGATAACATCAAAATTATACATGGCCATTACAACTAAATCTATTTCCATATCCTTTCCCCCCATTGTTATCTTACAATTTTCACACACCAGCGTAGACAATAACATATCCTTCAGAGGCGTCTTAAGAGGCATAGCTTCTATCTTACTCAACTGTCTATATCTTTTAGACACAAATGAATGCGTAGCACCCGTATCAAATGTGGCATCCCAAATTTAATGACAAGCCATAAGGTGAGTTGAAGTTCCTAATTAGGTGATAGAATTTCTTTTGGCTTATGCCTTAGCCAATTTGTCTTTTAATTTGATGATTTGTGTATTTAAATTTAATAGATTAATAATCTATGCTTGGCCATATGATTTAAATTTCAATGAGCAAAAATATCCTAAGACTTTGGCCAAGATTGAAAATTGAAATTTAGAAATATTTATACAAGGAATTTTTTTTTAAAAAAAAAAGAGGGAAAAAGAGGGTTATTTTTGGAATGGGCCTTGGACCCATTGGCCTAAAGCTTGGTGGGCCAAGCTAGTCGGCCCAAATGGAAGCCAAGAGGAGGAATTCAACCAGCCCAAGGGAGTGGCCGGATGGGCCTAAGCCCAAGCCCATTCATATTCAAAAATAAAAATTACATGTGGCACAAAGGAGAGCATGCATTGGTTGGACATTAGGTGAATCAATCATTACTAATCATGGGCTTTAGGGGATATAAAAAGAGAGAGAGAAGAGGAGTGGCCGGATTTCTTGCTTCATTTTCGTCCAAAGAGAGAGGTGTGCGAGAGAGAGAGTTTGAGAGAAAGGGAGAGAGACCGAGAGGGAAGGAGGCGGAGCCGGAGGGGTGTGCCGTTCGTTCGCCGTCCGATCATCGCTGTTCGTCGTTGCTTGTTCATCTTTAAGGCAAGTGGAGTCCGTAACTTCTCTTGCATGTTTGTTGTGGTGTTTGCATGTTAGATTTTAGGTGTGATTTGTGCGAAAAACCGAGGTAAGAGTTGGTTTTTTTGCAAACCGTGTGACTGTTCTCGTTCGGGTTGTGGAAGTCAGTAGGTTGTTCGAGTTTGCATGTGTGTTTGGAGTCCGATTTTGGCTTTGGTGTCTTCATGAAAGTTGAAGCTAACGTCTTGTACTATGACATACTAAAAATTCGTAGAAAACGATGGACATTTGAGGGATCAAAAGTTCCATTATACGGAGACCCTAGATCTGCGAAATTTTCACTGACCTCTTGCTAGATTCTTGTTTGCATGTTGGTTTCTGTTGAAGATCTCACTTTGTTGTCTTCTTGAAAGTGGTAGGAAACACCTTAAAATACAACATATTCAAATTTGAAGCAAAAAGAACAAGTGTAGCTTGGTGAATCGGCTAGATCTTGGAAATAATGGTTCTGGTGAAGTATCTCGAGACACCCGAGACTTCATGGACTAAAATGGTGACCATAATCTAGTTATTTGGCCTAGATCTCTTCATGAAACTTGTAAGGGACACCTTGGTACATAACATACTCAAATTTCAGAGGAAACGAAAGAGATTTGATTGGTGAGATCTACAAATTTCGGAGAAGTGTGTTCTGGACGTCGCGGTAGTGGTTCCAGAAGCTTCGTAGGGTTGTAGAAATTAATCTAAAAAGAATTTGGCTTAGCGTTCTGAATGAAAAGTGTACGAAAATATGTTGGCTATCACCTTGTAAAATTTTGTAATTTTTGAAGGCCATATGAGTATTTTAATCGAAATTATTTGGAAACTGTGCAAGTCTGGCCATTACCCGAATATAAGGTGCTATTTCATGGAAATTGTGAAATTTATGAGAAATTCAATTTGGCCATGAATTTTATATGAAATTGTTACCCTATTAGTGATTGTTTGAATATTATGATTTTGGGAAAATCATAGATATTAAATATTTATTTATGAAAATAAATAAATAAATAAATAATAAAATAATAATGGATTATTTTATTGGCCATTGATTCTATTTAATTAATTCATGTTATTATGTGATGAAGTCTTGGTGTGTGTATGACATGGAATTGAAATGTATGTACGTATTCAATGTGGAGCATGATCTTGAATTGTCATCACATCATATGTCATGATAAATTGAATCATAATAATGTGAATTGAGAAGACCGTCGGAGGTGAGCCGATGATGCCCCGGGAGTATCGAGATGCCTGGCTAGAAGGGTACGGCCGGTTGCCCGGTGGTCATGAGTGGCCGAATGCCGGAGGGTCCTCGGGAGACCGAGTGGTGTCGGGATGCCCGGAGAGTGGGGGAGCCGGAAGCTCGGCATGGTAATTATGTCAAGAGATACCTCGCGACGCCGGATTGGGTGCGAGATGCCTGGCCTGAAGGGTGCGGCCGGTTGTCCGGTGGCCTTAAATGGCTGGATACCGGAGGGTCCTCGTGATACCAGTTGGGGTACGAGATGCCTGGAGAGTGGGGGAGCCGGATGATCTGAAACTGTATCTTGATGCATGGGGGACGCAAACATTGGTCCCGGGAATGAGAAATATGATGGTCCAAGATGAAATTGGAATTAAATCATGCATGATAATACATGATAATGATATGCATGATGATATGCATGATGATAATGACATATGCATGATGATGTGTATGATGAGGATGATATATGCATGATGATATGCATGATGATGATGGCACGTGATGTGATATGATGATCACCTATGATAATATATGCATGATGATGCATGATGGTGATGTGTGATGTGACATGATGATCATCCATGGTATGTTATGCATGATGAAATGCATGATGATGATAATGATATATGATATGCCATGATGATGATGATATATATGATGTGATGATGCATGATACGCATGATTACAAGGTAAGTGATGCTTGCAACGTGTGATGATATGCATGATGCATTGAGTTGTTATTGGATTTCCCTATCTGTTGAGTAGTTGTACTCACCCCTTTTGGGGATAAACATTTTAGATTAACAAGTATGCCGCTACCTGCCGTCACGCGTGGTACGTTTTATGGTCTACCGTCTGATGTAGAGGTCGAGTGTGCGGAGATAGACTGTCCCTCTGTTCCCGGATTGACTTTCATCCGAGTGCGATGTTTAGTGATGTACAATATAGGCCTGGCTGGGGGCCCTATCATTCAGGAGTTCATTTATGTGCACGTTCGTCGAGATGGAGCTATGTGAGGGATGTTGCCGCCGCCACCGCCTGATGCACCAGGTTGGGTGTGAGACCTACGCGCGATGAGTAGGAGCCGAATATTTTGATGTAGATAATCGACACTTTTGATGGGGGTTGTGCGCTTGATGTAGAGGGTTGATAGTTTCTTTTTGAGATTTTAGGCAGGACATGGCAGAGTCCTCGCTTTTCTTGTTTTGTAATCGACCCGAGAAAGGAGGAGTCCCATCCTAAAAGAATATGTAAATGAAGTGTCGATGTTCGTTTATAAAATCCTGATGTTTAGCTGGTGTGTATTGGTATCATGGTTAGTAAGGGGAGAGATGGAGATGTTTAATTTGCTTCCGCTATGAGTCGCGCTGGGACCGCTTTTAAAAAAAAAAATGCCTGTGATTAACGACGCTTGTTTTAAATACAAGATAGAAAAGGAAATCAAGTGTAACACCGGCGCTGGTGACGACCTGCGAAGGGTTCGGGGTGTCACATCAAACAATGCATATGCCTTTTTATCATTTATAAAGATCGTACCTGAGATAACAATTTGGGAAGCTTCCGCTTCCTCTTGGGTGATCGCATACACTCTTCCTTGTGCTGGTGGCCTCTGGTGGTTCCTTGGTAAGTTTGGCCTAATAGCATTTCGTTGTGGCTGCTACACCGAGCCCATACTCGCGTGCGATCTTTCCTGAGGGCAGTTTCTCTTAATATGGCCTAGTTTTCCACAACTATAACATTTTGGTTGCCCAATGCAAGGTCCTGGGCCATGTCGCCTATTACACATTTGACACTTTGCATCCTGATAAGGTGTCCTTCCCAAATTCAGGCTACCCTTGCCTCTTCCAAAGTTCCCAAAATTGCCCTTCTTCTTAGATTCCCAGGTCTGACCTTGACCTGTATATGGTCTCTTACCCCGTCTTACATCACCAAAGGACAATGGTTTCTTATCCTCCGAATGTTCCCTCACCAACTCCTACTCCACCAACTGTGCCCTTTCATAAATCTCATTATAATCCCTTATATTCAGAGGCACTAGTTGTTTCCTGACATCAGTTCTTAACCCTTTTAGAAACCTCTTAGCCTTCTCTTCCTGATCCTCAATTAGCCTAGGAGTATATCTAGACAGTTCAGAAAATCTAGCCTCATACTGGTCTACTGTCAGCTCCTTTTGTTCTAATTGAACAAACTCAGTAATTTTCCTATCCTTAGCACAGTCAGAAAAATGCTTCCTATTAAAAGCTCTGACAAACTCTTCCCAGTTAACCTCAGTACCTGGTAGGAAGATTGTGTCCCTCGATGCTCTCCACCAAAACTTTGCATTTCCCTCCAGCTGGTACTCTGCCAAAGTTATTTTCTCAGCAGCAGTGCAGTCCAACAACTTGAAAATTTGCTCCATTCCATCAATCCAGTGTTCCACCTCCTCAGGACTTCCCATTCCACCGAACTTAGGTGGCTCCAACTTCAAAAACTGCTCCACCAGTCCTTGAGTACAGCGTTCTGCTACAGGTTGTTGCTGCGCCTACCTTTCCATCAGATTTCCAATATTGGCCAATGCCTGCAGGATGTCTTCCATTCGGGGTTCAGCCCTTGCAGCAGAGGCTTTAGCTCTCAATGGATGAGCACTTCCAGCTCGCACCATGACTTTCCTATAATTTCCAAGCATTGCCTCAGGAATAATCTGAGACTCACTGTCTCCATTCAAAGCAACTACTACTACTACATAAGTAACATATACATGTTACTGGTACCTAAAGACAACTCAAAACTAACTACGAGGGATCTATGAGTGAATACTCATCACCCGTTATTCAATTATTCCGTTTTATATCCTATGGTGTGCATTGTCTTCATGCTCCTCAATTTCCAAATGAGGCTCCTTATCACTCCACCTATAACCATTGCTCTGATACCAAAAAGGGCGGCTGTGACACGCCGAACCCCCCTTAGGTCGCCACGGCACCTAACGCTACACTTAATTACATCTCTTAGAAGAAGCGTCGTAAATCATAGACATTATTTTTTTTTTTTGAAAACGGTCCCAGCGCGACTCATTTAGCAGAAGCAAAATTTAACATCGCCATCTCTCCCTCCATCAACCATGATACAATTGCACACCACTAACATCATCATAAAGACAAAGCCATGACACTTTATTTACATATTTTCAAGATGGGTTTCCTTGGGTCGGTACATCAAAAGAAAAGCCAGGACATGTGTCGGCTAATCATCCCTAAAAGCCACACTCGGCCATAAACCCAAAAAGAAACATTCGACCCATTATGACTAACGTGCAAGATCCCCCATCACTAGTGTTGGCTAATCATCCCAAAAAGTTTCAGCTCCTACTTCTCACGCACGAGCTCTCACACCCATCCCGGTGCATTAGGCGGTGGCGGTGGCAACATCCCACGCATCACTCCGTCTCGACGAACATGGACGGATATAAACTCCTGAATGATGGGGCCCCCAGCCAGGCCCACATCATACATCGCTACGGCGCGCACTCGAATATACGTAAGACCAGGGACGGTGGGACAGCCAATCTCCACGCACTCGACCTCTACATCCGAAGGAAGGCCGTAAAATACGTCCCACGTGACAGCAGGGAGTGGCATCCTGCTAATCTGAAATGTTGGTCCCCGAAGGGGTGAGTACAATCACTCAGCAGGTAAAGGACCAATAAACCACTCAATACATCATACCATGCAACCATCACAATCATAGCATCATAGGTCATACAAGCATCCACACACAACATATCATGGCATCATGCACATGTCATCATACCTCATATACCATCATCATCATAAGACATCACCATCATATCATACACTTACCATCATCATGTCACATATGGCATCATCCTTACCATGCATCCATGCATATAACATGATCATCATATCACATGTGCCATCATCATTGCCATGCATCCATGCATGTAACATCATCATCATATCACATGTACCATCATCATTGCCATGCATCCATGCATATAACATCATCATCATATCACATGTACCATCATCATTGCCATGCATCCATGCATGTAACATCATCATCATATCATGCATATATCATCATCATCATATCACATGTACCATCATCATTGCCATGCATCCATGCATGTAACATCATCATCATATCATGCATATATCATCATGCATAATTTGATTTCAATTTCATCTTGGACCGCCACATTTCTCTTTTCCCAGACCAATGTTTGCATCCCACATGTATCCAAGATACAATCAGACCATCCGGCTCCCCCACTCTCCGAGAATCTCGTACCCCAACTGGCATCACGAGGACCCTCCGACATTCAGTCATTTAAGGCCACCGGGCGACCGGCCGTACCCTTCTAGCCAGGCATCTCTCACCCAAACCGGCAACGCAAGGTATCCCCCGGCCATACCCTGCCGAGCTTTCGGCTCCCCCACTCTCCAGGCATCTCGACACCTCTCGGTACTCCTGAGGCCCTCCGGTATCCGGCCATTCATGACCACCGGGCAACCGGCCGTACCCTTCTAGCCAGGCATCCCGACACTCCTGGGGCATCGTCAGCTCATACCTCCGATGGCCTTCTCATTTATCTCAATTCCCATCTTCAATTATAGTTCAATTTTAATATGGCATGTGATGTGATGGCAATCAAGATCATATTCATCATTGAATTCATACATGCATCTCAATTCATTATCATACATGCATCAAGACACCATCATCTATAACAATACAATTCATGGAGTCCATGAAATTTAAATGGTCCATATTTCATGCCTTTTTCAAAATTCGAGCATGTACCATTTTTAGAAAATATTTAAATTAAATATTTATATGCTTCTCAAAAATCATGAAATCAAGGCATGTGATAGATAAGACAATAAGATAGCAATTTCATGAAAAGCACATGCCTAATAGAGTTCCACCCAAGAAGATAGAATTCACACAAATACAGCATGCAATTTCGGATAGAAATAGAATGTGCAGTTTTCGAAATAATTCGATTAAAATACCCGAACAACCTCCGAAAATTATGAAATTTTACCAAGTTGTAGCTAAGACTCAAAAGTATATTTTTCATGAATACTTCTAGGCCATATTCGTTTTAGATAATTTTCTATAGTCATCCGAAGCTTCTGGTTCTCGCACCGAAACGTCCAGTGTAGGTATCTCCGAAATATCGAGTTTTCACCCCTTTATTCTTCTTTGTCCCCTACAACTTTCATTAAGGGATCTAAGTCAAATTTCCGAAGAATAGTCACCATATGGGTCCATGAAGTCTCGGAAGTCCTGTACCGTGTCTCCAGATTTACCGTCTTCAAGAGTAAGTCGATTTACTAGGCTACACTACTTCAAATTTGAGTATGTTAGTCTTTAGGATGTTCTCTACAAGTTTCATGCAAAATTTGAAGAGAGATTCTTAGTAAAAATCGACATGCAACCTCAAATCTACCAAAAGGTCAGCAAAACTGTTCCGTATCTAGTGTCTTCGTAGGATGAGGGTTTGACCCCCTAAATCTCAACCATTTTATCCCAAATTTTAGTATGTTATAGTTTAAGATGTTGGCTACAACTTCATGAAGGAATCAAGGTCAAAATCTAACTCGAAACATGCATTCAAGCCTTCACAAGATTCTGGTTCAGGCGGTTCACACGAAATCAACAAGCATACTCAAGAACAAGTCACATTCTAGCTTCGGTTTTGCCTACCCTAACATCCGAAACCTACCACCAACAAATCACACATGCAAGGCACACATGCAAGAGTGGAAATCAGTCCCAACTTGCCTCAAAGACCAAGCGGATAGCGGCGCACGAACGGCACACCGGCGACGGACGGACAGCGTGTGGGCGGCGACGGGCAAGCTCCTCCTCCCTCTCGGTTCCTCCCTCTCTCTCTCGGCAATTCCCTCTCTCTCTCTCACTTCGACGGTGGCCCTCAACCGGCCACTCTCTCTCTTCCTCTTCCTTTTATTTCCCCAAATCTCCATCATTGGCAATGATTATTTGCCTCTCCCAATGGCCAATGCATGCAATCTTCCTTTTTGCCACTAGGCCAAGCTCGTGCAAGATGGGCTTGGGCTTGGGCTTGGATTGGAAGAAGTGGGCCGGCCACTCCTCCCCCCGCTTGGTCGACGGTCATTCTTCAAGGGCCTCAATTGGGCCGGCCATTCGGCCCACCAAAAATTCATGCTTTTGGGCCTAAGTTCCAACCTAATTCAATTCAATTTTAATCTCCTTTTTAAATACTAATTAAATGTTATTAAACTAAAATACCATAGGGTAAAATTAAATAACTAAACACTTAGAATTACAATCCTATGGATTCTAATTCACGATGCACATGGCCAGAGATAAGTCATATTTTTCCTAGATCTATCCTTTTAAACTCGGCCATAGATTTCAACACAAGATAATAACCGAAGCACCCCTAATTGGCTAGCAAGCAATTTCAGGATGCCACACAACCCCGTCAAATGAACGGGTTGCCTCTAGCAATGAGATTAAGGTAATCGAGGGTCCTCCTCGACTTCCAATAAACTCTAAACTCTCACCTACTAACTGGTTAAACTGAATTGCCTTGCAATAGTAGTCCATCTTAGCTCATTGCATGGTGAGCCAGTCCATGCTAATTATCACATCAAAATCATACATGGCTAGGACTATCAAGTCTATCCTCCCCTCTCACTCACCAATCACTAACTCGCAACCAGGACAACCCACAACAACTAACACCTTATCCTTTAACGGTGTAGATATGCTTGTTAGTGCTAGTAGGAACACCTAGAGGGGGTGAATATGTGTTAAGACATTTTTTGCAAGGAACAATGAAAATATTTTACTTTTAAAACAGAGTCTGAAGAACAATAGACTTTGAAAAAGTTCACACTTTAGCAATTAATTAGAATAACGAACAAAATAAGGAAGTTCAGGGAAGAGATTATGAACACATAATTTATAGTGGTTCCGCTTAGATCAAGCCTACGTCCACTCTCCCACGCCGATAGCTTTCTGGATGGATTCTACTATGAAATAAAAGATAATTTACAATCTTGTGATCTCGACTTCACAATGAAGAGTCTCTACTGCTCTCTCACGAAGTCACACTATAATTCTCTCTCTTTTAAGTACAGTTTAGAGCACAGAGTAAAAAGTAACAAGGGAATGGAATGTTTCAGACTTTGGAATTTCTCTTTCAGACACTCTATCAAACAACTATAGAGTCCTCCTTAAATACTCCTTCATTCCTTCTCGACGGTTAACACTTTCCAAAGGAATTCTTCTAATCAACCTGTTGGACAGAATCAATCATGGAGATCTTGAGCCATTTAAAGATGGTGACAAAAGCCTGTCAATCCTGTTGGCCCATAGAATTAGGATCTTGGTTTCCATAAGTAGATTCTTTCCAAAAATACTTGCCCTTCAAAAAGATTTGATGAATCTAAATTGATTCTAGTGAAGATATCCAATCTCGTAGGTGATATTTCCAACCAGAAGTCCATATATAATCTAAACGAACCAATCCCTTGAATAAAGAAAGATAATCCCTTATCTGGAAAAATCTTCATCCTTCACTTTCGTTTAGTCTGGAATTTGTCAGAGTGGACAGAATTTGACACAAAGTGTGGGAGTCTTTAGACTTTGACACAAAATCTATGAGTCTTTAGACTTTGACACAAAAGTCTAGTATTATTAAGAATAGACTTTGGATAAGTTTTGTCAACTTCAAAATATCAAATGAGTTTTTTCCAACAATCTCCCCATTTTTAATGGTGACAAAACTTCCCTGCAAATTTAAAGATTTATAACCTGCAAAACAACTCTTAGCAATATATGACAACTCATAAAAACAGTTAGTTAAGAATCTAGATAGTATCGATTCTGCAACCACATAAAACATGTTAATTTTAAACACATGTCAAAATTTAAACCATCCACATCAACAAACATCACTACTGCAAGAATTTATGCAAAATAAGTAAATGTTCAAAACAAGCTTAAATCAAATATGCAAAAAGTGCAAAAAGTTGAAGGTTAAAAGTAGAAAAATCTACAAATTCTCCCCCTTTTTGTCAACAGCAAAAAGTGGAGACAGGAAAAATAGAGAGTGTAAAAAAAAAAAAAAGAATCAAGGATGTCTAGAAAGTCGAACGAGCTTGAAATCCCCCATTGGCTGCACTAAGTCCTCAATCTTCTGGCTCTGGAGATGAACATTCTCGACTTGACTCTGCATAATCTTGATAAGGTGACGAGTCTGTTCATGCTTGACTTGATTTTGGGCAACAGTCCAAGATACTTGCTGATTCAGAGTCTGTATCTGAGTATCTAAGGACTGTACCTTTTCAGTGTCAAAGTCTGAGGAGGATCTCAACACAGTATGGAGTTTCTGAATTTCAATCTCTAAAGCATATTACTAAGCCTTTACTTCCAAAAGAAGCTCGATCATCCTTGGATATTCAGCAGTTAGTTCTGTTTGCGCACTAGCCTCAGCGAAATGAGTTCGTGGAGAGTTCAGAAACGAGGGAACATCAACTTGCCTAGTTCCATGACTCGGTGTGGATTCTTCAATGTCTGCTTCAAGAAAATGAGAAGCATAGACATCTTTAGGGTGTACTGGAAACCGACTGATACCACCACTCGTAAAGAGATGAGAAGAAGTCCATGTTTGCTCAATGGTTCCCCATTTGTGTGCCTATAGGTAGAGACAGGATTTCTTCTTCTTGATTCTTCTCCTTTTTAGGATGAGAGTGATGTGCTTCCTCTGCACGAACTCCAATTTGACCACTCCGAGTTGCTCTTCCTTCTTCTTCTCTTCTTTCTTATGTTCTTCCTTCTTCTTCCTTCTCTGATCCTTCTTCTCCTTCTAGCTTTGCTTCTTTTCTTCCTCTTCCTTCTAGTTGCTCAGAACCAACAAAACTTCGAAGATTCTTCAAGGCAAGTGTAGAAATGGTAAGATCATCATCATCCTCTTCTTTGTCCTATAGGATGAGAGATCTTCTCTTCTTGACGGGTTCACTTGCAATTTCCTTGCCTTTTCTTTTCCTTGCAGCAAAATCTACTTTGGTTTTGCTGGAGGACTCCTTCTTCACGCGCTCAATGGCTTTGTTCAGATCTTTCAACCGCATCTTCGAAATCATTTTCAATCCTATAACCATAAGAGCAACAGTTCTAGAGCAAAGAAAGATGGGGAACTCGATCTGAAAATCTTTGAACAGCTTGGTAACTAGTGCAGAATAGGGTAACTGTCCCTTGTTCTTCACAACCATCCCATGCATGTGCATTAGAATGGTATGAAGGAGTGACAATCTCATCCTATTGCGGATTGCAAACATGAGCCATGCTTCGAACCTGGAAACATCAGTCTTTGATGCAGCCTTCAGTCTGATGCAGTTGATGACAACTTTATGCAACAGAATGTTTGAGGCTAACAGTCTAGAATAGGTGATGCCTCCTTCGAGTACTCTGTCCTTGACAAAGAATCTAATTGCTTGACCAAAAGAGACATTTATTGGTTGAAAACCACGCATTTCAACCCCAATAATGCCAGCCGATGTGTATACATCTACCACATAGTCTTTATCATACACAGTAAATCTGAAATGATTCTGGTCAAGAAAAGATAGGTTTGAATAGAAATAAGTAGTCAATTATGGATAAGCAATAGTTGTCTTAGAACAAAAATTCTCCAGTTGAAGTAAGGCTAACTTCTCCCTCAAGTTAACCCTTATGGAGCCTAGGAAATCAAAATCAATAGTATGAGGGTTGAACACCCCTCTCTTTAGCATCTGTGAGTAAACCCTATTGTGTTCCTTAGAATGAAACAATTCCATTCTGTCTCTAGGGACATTTGCAACTACACCCATTATTGGTTGAAAATTAGAATAAAATCTTTCATCATCATCCTTGTTCTTAGGATGATTTCAACCAAACTTAGGGTCTGGAAGAAAATGAGAAAGGCATTGTCTGCCTAACCTTTGGGTGCTATTCCTAACTCTTCCATCCTCCTTAAGAACAAAGTCTCGTTCTTATCACCTTTCTCTCTTAGAAATTCATCTATAAAAAAGTCATGGGAGTTCCACCCTGCTTTAAATGAGTGTAAAGCATATAATGAACCTGGGGTCTCGAGGCTCTAAGAGGCTCAGTGTCTTGAACAACTTCCTCTTCCAGGGGTTCACGCGAAACATTTTGAGTAAACTACTGCTGAGAATGCTGTGGAGAGTTGCGCGGAGAGTCTTCCTCTGTAAGATCAAAATGAGTCTGTCCTTCTGGCATGCCTTGAGGTCCTTGGTTAGCAATCCGAGAGGATTTCCTTTGGAAAGACATACTTGCAGCTTTGGAGGATCTCTCAAACAAGTTCGAGTGAAAAAGTTGGAAACTTGCGGAACAATCTTGCGAGTAAAAACGAGAGAGTAGAGCGTATGTATTTTAGAGTTAGGAAAAAGTCTTCAAAAGAAATACAAGAGTGTATATAAAGAAAATGAAAAGTCACAAGGAAAATCAAAACGTCATAAGGAAAAAAAAACTGTCTGAAATAACTGAAATAAAAACTACCAAAAATTCAAAAATTCGAAAAAGATAACTTCCAAAAATAAAATAGGCAAACAACAATTCGAATAATCATACATTTTTATTCCAAAAATAAAATACCTGGATACGAGACTTTACTAAAGTAGCATATGGAAATTCTGAGTCTGGTCACTTCAGACTTTACTCCAAAATAGAAGTAATATTCAGTCTGGTGCGAATAGACTCAAATATATTTTTCTCCAAAGGCTTCGTGAAGATGTCTGCTAGTTGATTCTTTTACTCAGTGAACTGAATCATAATCTTCCCATTCTGGATATGATCTCTTATAAAGTGATGTCGAATCTCTATATGCTTCGCCCTTGAATGAAGAATTGGGTTCTTAGTGAGATTAATAGCACTGGTGTTGTCACATTTGATCTCGGTATGCGATTTTTCTATCCCAAAGTCTCTTAGTTGTTATCTTATTCAAATGATTTGAGAGCAACAACTCCCAAGAGCAACATACTCTGCTTCTACAATTGAAAGCGTCACAGTACTTTGCTTCCTTGAGAACCAAGATACCAACATATTTCCCAGCAGTTGACAAGTGCTAGATGTGCTCTTTCTATCAACTTTACAACTGATCATGCTTCTGTATAGCTTTTGATCTACTTTCTTCCCATCTTCATCATTGTCCATCTTCGAAGAACTTGACATTAGAGTCTCTGTTTTCTTGCAATTCTCCAATTCAAATTTCTTGATGAGATCTTTGGCATATTTTTCTTGGTGAATGAATACATCTTTCTTTCATTGTCTAACTTGCAATCCCAGAAAGAAAGTTAACTCACCCATCATGCTCATCTCGAATTCAAATTACATAGACTTTGACAATTTATTGCAAAGACTTTCGTTAGGAGAACCAAAACTAATATCATCTACATAAATTTGTACAAGTAGAAAATATTTTCCTTCTTTCTTTATAAATAGAGTTGTATCAACCTTTTCTTTTTCAAAACCATTTTGAATTAGAAACTTACTCAACCTCTCATACCAGGCTCAAAGTGCTTGCTTGAGTCCATACAATTCCTTTTTCAATCTATAGACTAAGTCTGACTTTCTTAGATCTTCAAATCCTAGTGGTTGTTCCATATAGACTTCTTCTTATATAAATCCATTTAAGAATGCATTTTTGACATCCATATGGAATAACCTGAAATTTTTATAGTAAGCAAAAGCAAGTAATAATCTTATTGCTTCTAACCTCGTTACTGGTACATAGGTCTCATCATAGTATATCTCTTCTTCCTGTGTATATCCTTTTGTCATGAGTCTTGCTTTGTTTCTGAACACTTTGCCATTTTCATTCTTCTTGTTCTTGAAAACCCATTTAATAATGGATTTGTCTTTGGGTTTTGGAATCAACTCCCATACATTGTTGATGTTGAATTGTCTAAGTTCTTCCTGCATAGCTTTCATCAGACAAGGCTTCATCTACACCTTTTCGTTCTATCTCAAAAACAAGTGGTAGAGCACTGAACTCTTCTCTTCCTTTGGATATGGTACAAACACCTTCATCAATGTTGCCAATGATGAGTTATTTAGCAGTTGGTTGTCCCTCTATATTGGTTGAATCTTCTCGTTCTTCTTGTTGCTGTTCTCTAGAAGTTTGATTCTTCGGGGGAAGTAGACTTTATAAAGTCTAGAACAAGTTCAGACTCTTCAATTTGAGTCTGATTTGATAGATTCTCGACATAATCTAGAAACTTAACATTCATAGATTCTTCCATAGATTGAGTCTTCTTGTTAAAGACTCTGTAAGCTTTGCTTGAAGTTGTATAATCAAGGAAGAGTCCTTTATTTGATTTTGTTTCGAACTTTATAGATGGATCATTTGCATTCTTTAGAATAAAACATTTGCAGCCAAAGACATGAAAGTAGGAAACATTCAGCTTTTTTCCTTTATACACTCCATAAGGATTTTTCTCTAGAATAGGCCTCAAGAATACTCTATTGATAATGTAGTAAGCAGTTGAAACTACTTCTGCCCAAAAGCGAGAGGATATTTTGCTCTCTATTAAGAGAGTTCTAGCCATCTCCTGTAAGCATATGTTCTTTCTTTCCACAACCCCATTTTGTTCTAGAGTGTATGGAGAAGAGAAAACATGCTGAAAACCAAATTCATTACAGAACTTAGCAAAGTTCTAATTCTTAAATTCACCTCCATGGTTAGTTCTTATGCTTGAAATAGCATAACCTTTTTCATTCTGAACCTTCTTGGCAAACTTTGAGAAATAAGAAAAGGTTTCAGACTTACTTGCAAAAAAGTAGACCCAAGTAAAGCGAGAGTAATCATTAACGATTACTAGACAATACTTCTTTCCACCAATACTTTGAGTTCTGGTTGGACCAAAAAGATCCATATGAAAAAGCTGCAGGGCTTGAATGGTAGAAACTTGATTTATAGATTTAAAAGAACTTTTAACTTGTTTTCCTAGAACACAAGGAGTGCACAACTCATTCTTCTGGTAAGCCAGATTAGGAAGTCCTCGAATAAGCTTCTTAGAAGAAACTTGGCAATTTGCTTCAAGTTAACATGACCAAACTCTCAATGTTAGAGACTTGCTTCATCTTGAATGGAAATAAGACACTGAGAACTTTTTGGGTTTACATTCAGAAGGTAAATGTTGCCATGCCTTCGCCTAGTGAAAGATTGAGAGAAATCTTGACTCGGTCCAAAATAAGTGCATTATTGAAAGTTTATTCTGAAACCAGTATCGCAAATCTGACTTATGCTCAACATATTATTGATGGTTAGGCTTCCAATCTTCCTAGTTCCACATCCTACAATCTTTCCTTTACTATTTCCTCCAAAAGATATGTTTCCTTCATTCAGTCTAACAAGCTTTATAAAGCAACTTGAGTCTCCTATCATATGCCTCGAACAGCCACTATCCAAATACCATTTGATCTTCCTTTTAAAAGTGACATGTAATAAAAAAAATAAAAAATCAAACTTTCTTTGGCACTCAAATTTTCTTGGGTCCAGGAGAGTTAGTATTAAAAACAATCTTAGCCTAGTCCTTCTTAATTGGTCTCCAAACCTGGGGACATTATTTCTCGAAATGTACACTTTGAACATCTGAGTACACTTCGACCGACAGGTTTTATAAAAAAATTTGAAAATGATTATTGTAAAATGACTTTCCATGTCTTTATTTGATTCTTTCTTTTACTTTGAGAAAATAGATTAATGGAACAGTTTCTGAAATCATACCTAAACTAGATTTGTTAAAGTAGGGTATTTGAGTTGAAAGAATTTTCTCTAGTTTCTGGGATCCATTTGAAAATCTTTTTGTTATATTTGAATATCACTTTTCAAAACAGTATTTTCCTTTGAAAGATAATCAGAATTTTCTTTCAAATTATCAAAACTTGTTTACAGACTTTCAAATTTTTCTTTCCAATAAATTTCCTGTTGCTTCAGCTTAGAATTCTCCCTTTTTAGTTCAAAAATCCTTTTAAGAGAGGATTTGAGACTGAGACAAAGTTCATCTATGTATTTAGAGACTTTGGCAAGAATTTTTAAATTATTAACCTCAATTTCGTGGTCTGAATCTGAATCAAAGTCTGTTTCTAATTCTGAGTCTAAGTTGGAATGAGCCATTAGATATATGTTGGCATATTCTTCTTCACTTTCCTCACATTCAGTGTCACTCCAAGTTTTAGCTTTGAGTGTTGTTTTATACTTCTTCAACAGAGGACAGTTAGGTCTGATATGCCCATTTTTTCTTGCATTCAAAGCATATCACATCTTTGCTGGTTTCATTGTCCTCAGTTGGTCGCTTCTGGAAATTTTGCATGCTCTGTTTTTTCAAGTTGAATATTCTTCCCTTTCTATTTAACTTCATGAATTTCTTGATCATGAGTGCCAGATCTTCCTCATCCATATCATCATCCGAATCTATATCATCTGAATCAACATTAGACTTTAAAGCAATTGACTTCTTACCTTTAGGATCTTCCTAACCATTTATTTGTTCCACTTGATACGATTGAAGCGTGCCTATCAGTTCGTCAACTAATAGAGACATAATCCTTTAGTTTTCTCTAATTGAAGTCTTCACATGACTCTAGTCTTTCGAAAGCCCACGCAGCAGTTTATTGACTTTCATTGGTCCTGAAATTGGTTGACCTTGATAAGCCAGGCCATTTACAATCTCTATAAAGCGACTGAACATATCAGTAATGGATTCTCCAGGCTTCATTCTGAAGGCTTCATACTGTCCGAGCAAAATGTTTATTTTGGTTTCTTTCACATGGTTAGTTCCTTTGTATGTAACAAGCAATCTATCCCAAACTTATTTTGTTGTTTCACAAGAAAAAATTTGGTTATACTCAGTAGGAGATAAAGCATAGTATAAAAAGTAGATTGCTTTCGCATCAAGAGCTTGTCTCTTAGTAAATTCAGCTCGTGTTGCTTCGTTAGCATCAATAACTTCTTTTCCTCAGTTTGAAGCTGATGCAGCTTTAGGGTTGATCCCTTTTTCTATGACATCTCATTCCAGAGGATCTCTGGATTTGAGAAATGCCTTCATCTTGTTCTTCTAGACATTTTATTCCTTTCCATCAAAGTAAAGAGGTCTGGTGTTACTTTGACCTTCAACCAAACCTGGAGCCAAAATATTAGCCATAGAAGATCTTTAGCTTAGAAGTAAAACACTTCAAAAATTAAGCACATAGGCTCTGATACCAATTGTTAGTGCTAATAAGAACACCTAGAGGGTGGTGAATAGGTGTAAAGATAATTTTTGCAAAGAACGGTGAAAATAATTTACTTTTAGAACATAGTCTAAAGAACAACAGACTTTGAACAAGTTCACACTTTAGCAGTTAAATAAAATAATGAACTAAATAAGGAAGTTCAGGTAAGAGAATATGAACACAGAATTTATAGTGATTCGGCTTAGATCAAGCCTACGTTCACTCTCCCACGCTGATAGCCTTCTAACTGGATTCCACTATGAAACAAAAGAGAATTTACAATCTTGTGATCTCGACTTCACAATGAAGAGTCTCTACTGCTCTCTCACGAAGTCACACTATAATTCTCTCTCTTTTAAGTACAATTTAGAGCACAGAGTAAGAAGTAACAAGGGAATGGAAAGTTTTAGACTTTGGAATTTCTCTTTCACGCACTCTATCGAACAACTGGAGAGTCCTCCTTAAATACTCCCTCATGCCTACTCGACTGTTAACACTTTCAAAAGGAATTCTTCCAATCAACCTATTGGACATAATCAATCAAGGAGATCTCGAGCCGTTTGAAGATTGTGATGAAAGTTCGCCAATTCTATTCACCCATACAATTAGGATCTTGGTTTCCATAAGTAGATTCTTTCAAAAAATACTTACCCTTCAAAAAGATTTGATGAATCTAAATTGATTCCACTAAAGATATCCAATCTCGTAGGTGATATTGCCAACGAGAAGTCTATATATAATCCATACGAACCAATCACTTGAAGAAAGAAAGATAGTCCCTTATTTGGAAAAATCTTCATTCTTCACTTTCATTTAGTCTGGACTTTGTTAGAGTGGGTAGACTTTGACACAAAGTCTGGGAGTCTTCAGACTTTGACACAAAAGTCTGTAATTCTTCATAATAGACTTTGGATAAGTTTTGTTAACTTCAAAACATCAAAGGAGTTTTCTCCAATAATGCTAACCACTGACTTCAACAATTTAGGACTCAATTCTACCAGCTTAACAAACTACTCAACTGTAAAGGAACGAGTGGCACCAGGGTCAATTAAAGCATATGCAGCATGTTCATTGAACAAGACCATACCTGTAATCACATTAGATGCATCCTCAGCCTGTCATCTCGTGATGGCGTACGCTCGTCCTTGTGCTGGGGGTCTATTCAGTCCACCCTGCGATGCAATCTGCGGCGCAAACCCCCTATTCTAACCCAACGGTGGCGGTGGCGGTAAATGACGTGGTCCCCTCGGCATTCTAGGACAATCTCTAGCCAAGTGACCTAGCTGGTCACACTCAAAGCAAGCACCCATCCTTAAAGGGCACGGGGCTGATCCATGTTGCCTTCCACAAAAGCGACACACGTCATTCTGAGTCGACGCTAACTTTCCAATTCCACCATTCCTATTGGACGGGACATGGTACCTTCCTTCGATCATAAGCTTCTTTCCGAACCAGTTACCATCTCTGTTCGAACTGAACCGCGAACCAGATGCGGCGGCTCGTTCGTTTTGATCTCTCTTTATCAGCTGTGCCCGTTTCATAAAGGTTGTTGTAGTTCTTCAGATTTAATGGCACCAGCAAGCTTTTCACTTCCGGTCTGAGCCAACTCTAAACCTTCTAGCTCGATCTATCGGATTCTCAACCAGTCCGGGGGTGTGTTGTGATAGCTAAGTGAACTTTTCTTCATACTGATCCATTGTATTGTACCTTGGCGACGGCGCTAGAATTCTGCCATCTTCAGTTCTCTAGCACTGTTAGAGAAGCACTTGTCATTGAACACTTCGACAAAGGTGTTCCACTCCGGAACCATACCTCCTGGGAACACTATTTCTTTGGTGGCCCTCCACCAAGTACTCGCAATTCCCTATAGCTGATAGGCTGCAAGGACTACCTTCTCCACCTTGGTGCACATTAGCAATGCAAAGGCTTTCTTCAAGCCCTGGATCCATAGGGCTCCAGCTTCAGGATCTCCTATGCCAATGAACTTCGGCGAGTTCAACTTCAGAAACTGTTCCACCAGTTTATGCATTGGTCTCCCAGCGACCACTGTGGCATCCTGAAATTTCATAAAAATCCCTAAATATGCCATGAACTATGGATAGGCGATAGAAGTACCACTATTGTATTTTGTAGCCTCCTAGTCTATGAGTTGTGATGAGATGTATGGCCAAGTCTTTAATGGATGAATTTTTGGAAAAGGAAGTTTTATTTTTGGCCATGTATGTGTGATAAATTGGAACTTATGGAATTATAATTTCGAGTGTATAGTTATCTTAGATTGTAATTTAGTACTTCAATTTAATAGGGATTTAAGTAATTTTTTTTTTAAAAAAAGGTTGATTTTAGGGTAATTAAGCTTGGGTCTTAGGCCCAAGAGGGATGGGCCTAAGATGGGCCAAGCTGGTCGGCCCAATAGAAGCCCACGGAGGGGCTGTCGCTGGCCCAAGTGAGTCCCAAGAAGGAGAGTGGCCGGCCCATTACATGGGCTTTGCCAAGTGGCAAGGAGGTCTTCATGCATTGGCATGTGGAGAGGCATGTGATGATTGCTAATGATGGAGAATTGGGGGAATAAAAGGGAAAGAGAGAGAGAGAGAGGGGCCGGTTGGGTTGCCGTCCAAGTGAGAAAGAGAGAGAGTGAGTTGCGAGAGAGAGGAACCGAGAGGGAGGAGAGGAAGGAGCTCACCGTTCGTCCGCCCGTCGCCGCCAGTTTGCCGCCCGTTCGTCCGCCGTGTGCCGTCGTTCTCTTGAGTTTAGAGGCAAGTTAGGATCCTCTTACTACTCTTGCATGTGTGTGTTGCATGTATGTTTGGAGTAGTGTCGAATTTTGGGTGATTAGGACGGAGAAACCAAAGCTAGAATGACTTGTTCTTGAGTGATGTTGCTGTTTTCGCATGAACCGCCTGAGCAGAACCTTGTGACAGCTTGCATGCACGTTTTGAGTTCGATTTTGACTTTGACCCCTTCATGAAATTTGTACCCAACATCTTAAACTACAACATACTAAAATTTGGTACAAAATGGTGGAGATTTAAGGGTTAAAACTGTTTTTGTGGTAGATTTGTGGTTGTATGTTGATTTTTACTAAGAATCTCTCTTCAACTTCTCCATGAAACTTGTAGGACACATCTTAAAGACGAACATACCCAAATTTGAAGTAAAATGAACAAGTGTAGCCTAGTGAATTGAATTACTCTTGAAGACGGTAAATCTGGAGACGTGGTACTGGCCACCCGAGACTTCATGGACTCATATGGTGACTGTTCTTTGGAAATTTGACTTAGCTCTCTTAATGAAAGTTGTAGAGGACTTCCTTAAGTAAAAAATATCCAAATTACAGAGGAAAATAAGAAGAATAGGAGGGTGAAAACTTGATATTTCGGGGATGACTACACTGGATGTTTTGGTATGAGAACCAGAAGCTTCGAACGACTATAGAAAATTATCTAAAACGAATCTTGTAGCACCCCAAACCCTTCGGCGATTGCCACAAGCTCTGATGTTACACTTTATCACCTTTCTTTCTTTCGAAACAAGCGTCCTAATTTGCAAACACATTTTTTTTTTTAAAACGATCGGTCCCAACGCGACTCATAGCGGAAGCAAATTAAACATCACCATCTATCCCCAAAAAGAAACTCTCGACCCTCAACATCACACGCGCAACAATTCCCATCATAAGTGTCGGCTATCTATCCCCAGAAAGAAACAGCTCCTACTCATCGCGCGCAGGTCTCACACCCAACCCGGTGCATCAGGCGGTGACGGCGGCAGCATCCCTCGCATAGCTCCATCCCGACGAACGTGTACAAAAATGAACTCCTGAATAACAAGACCCCAGCCAGGCCCACGTCATACATCACTAGCCAACGTACTTGGATAAAAGTCAGTCCGAGAACAGAGGGACAGTCTATCTCAACACACTCGACCTCTACATCGGATGGTATCCCGTAAAATGTACCCCGCGTGACGGCAGGAAGCGGCATATTGGCTAATCTGAAATGTTATCGCCAAAATGGGTGAGTACAACCACTCAGCGGATAGGGAAATCCAATAACAACTCAATGCATCATGCAAATTTCACATGCATTGCAGGCATTACTTACCTTGAAGCCAGGCACACCCTATCATGCATCATCATATCACATCACATATTATCATCATCATCATCATGCATATCATCATGCATATCATATCATATCATAGGTGATCATCATATCACATCACATATCATCATCATCATCATGCATATCATCATGCATATCATATCATATCATAGGTGATCATCATATCACATCACATATCATCATCATCATGCATATCATATCATATCATAGGTGATCATCATATCACATCACATATCATCATCATCATCATCATGCATATCATCATGCATATCATATCATATCATAGGTGATCATCATATCACATCACATATCATCATCATCATCATCATCATGCATATCATCATGCATATCAAATATCAGGGGTTCATTTTTCATCTTTTATCTTTAAGTTTGATCACCACATCACCCATTTCACATATCATCAATTTCATCATCCTTTCGGGCAAAGACCTCCGACAGGGTTCCCAGCATTCCAGCCATCCCATGGCCACCAGGCTTCCGGCCCCCCACATTCTGGACGTCTCGCATCTCAACTAGCATCACGAGGCATTCCCTTAAGGCAGAAACCTCCGACAGGGCTTCCGGCCTTTACCCTTCTAGCCAGGCATCCCGCACCCACATCCTAGCATTGCGAGGTATTCTTTTCGGGCAAAGACCTTCGACAAGGCTTCCGGCCCCCCACATTCCCGGCATCCTGAATCTCCCAGGGAATTCCGGCAATGCATCTCTGTACATTCCGGCATCATCCTCCACCACAACCTCTTACACACATATCATTTTCCACATTCACCATTCTTTTAATCTCATTATTACATGGCATATAAGTCACACATGCATCACAATTTATGATCATACATATACCAATGTCATATAGCAATGCAAAATAAATTCAATGGAATTCATGGCCAATAAAATAATCCCCTTTTTATTTTATTATTATTTTATTATTATATTATTATATTTATTTATTTTCATAAATAAATATTAAATTTAATATCTATGATTTTCCCAAAATCATAATATTCAAACAATCACTAAACAAACCAATAAGATGACAATTTCATACAAAATTCATGGCCAAATTGAATTTCACATAATTTCACAATTTCCACAAAATAGCACATGATATTCGGATAATGACCAGAATTGCACAGTTTCTAAATAAATTCGATTAAAATACACAAGGAAACTTCTGGAACCACTACCGCATCGTCCGGAATACACATCTCCGAAATATTAAGATTTTACCCATCTATTATCTTTCGTTTCCTCTGAAATTTGAGTATGTTATGTAACAAGGTGTCCCTTACAAGTTTCATGAAGAGATCTAGGTCAAATAACCAAATTATGGTCACCATTTAAGTCCATGAAGTCTCCGGTGTCTCGGAACACATCACCAGAATCATCGTTTCCAAGATCTAGCCGATTCACCAAGCTATACTTGTTCTTTTTGCTTCAAATTTGAGTATGTTGTAGAGTAAGGTGTTACCTACAACTTTCATCAAGAAATAGAAGTCAAATATTCAACAAAAATCAACATACAAACAAGAATCCAACAAGAAGTCAGTGAAAACTTCACAGATCTAGGGTCTCCGTATAATAGAACTTTAACCCATCATATCTCCATCATTTTCCACGAAATTTCAGTATGTTATAGTACAAGACGTTAGCTACAACTTTCATGAATACAACGAAGCCAAAATCGGACTCCAAACATACATGCAAGCTCAAACAAGCCACTGACTCCCACAAACCGAGCAAGAACAGTCACACGGCTTGAAAATAAGCCACCCTTACCTCGGTTTTTTCGTACTAAAACACCTAAAATCTAACATGCAATCAACAAAACAAACATGCAGGAGAAGTTAAGGACGCCACTTGCCTCTAAGATGAGCAAACGACGGCGTACGGACGGCGGGACACGGCGGCACACGGCTGCTCCTCCTCGGCTCCGCCTCCTTCCTCTCGGTCTCTCCCTCTCTCTCGCAATTTCTCTCTCTCTCTCACTCTCTCTCTCAGCCGAATGAAGAAAACCGGCCACCTTCTCTCTCTCCTCCCCTCTTATACTCCTTAATCTTCATGATTAGCAATCATGAGATTGCCTACAAACCCACCAATGCATGGCCTCCCCCTTTGCCACTTGTCTCATTGGATTTTTCTTTTAAATTTGATTTGGGCTTGGGCTTGGGCCCATCCGGCCACTCCTCTTGGGCTGGTCGACAGCCTCCTTTGGGCTCTAATGGGCCGACTAGCTTGGCCCACCAAGCTTTAGGCCAATGGGTCCAAGGCCCATGCGAATTTAATCCCCTTTTTCCTTTTTTTTTTTTTAAATTCTTCTATAAATATTTTTGAATTCCAATTTTCATCTCGGCCAAAGTCTTAGGATATTTTTGCTCTGTGAAATTTAAATCATATGGCCAAGCATAGATTATTAATCTTATTAAATTTAAATTTCCACAATTACAAGCACAAATCATCAAATTAAAAGACTAATGGCTAAAACATAAGCCATGGAAATTTAACACCTAATTAGAGACTTTAACACACCTTATGGCTTGGCTTTGAATTTCTGGGATGCCACAACTCTCCCCTCCTTAGAGAATTTCGTCCTTGAAATTCAAGCACTACTCGCGCCTTCTTGAAATAAATAGGGATACTTTTCCTTTATCTGATCCTCACTTTCCCATGTGGCTTCTTCCACATCATGATGTCGCCATAACACCTTAACTAATGGGATCTTTTTGGTCCTAAGGATTTGCTCCTTTCGATCCAATATCTGCACAGGCTCCTCAATATACCTTACTTTCTCATCCATTTTGATGGCTTCATGATCGAGTATATGACCAGGATCCGGCTGGTACTTCCTCAACATCTATACATGAAACACATCGTGCAGATTTCCTAACGTAGGAGATAACGCTTAACGATAAGCTACATCACCTATCCTCTCCAGAATTTCAAAAGGTCCAACAAACCTAGGTCTTAGCTTACCCTTCATCCCGAATCGAGATATTCCTTTCATTGGAGATACCTTAAGGAATACATGGTCTCCTACACTAAATTCCAAAGGCCTTCTACGTCTATCTGCGTAGCCTTTCTGTCTACTCTGAGCTGCTCTAAGTCTTTCTCTGATAATATCGACAGCTTCAGTGGTAACTTGTACCAGTTCAGGTCCTGTCAACTTCCTTTCACCCACTTCACTCCAACAGATAGGAGTCCTACATCTCCTTCCATATAATGCTTTATAAGATGCCATGCCTATACTTTTCTGAAAACTATTATTATAGGCAAACTCTACCAAATGCAACCTTTCATCCCAATTTCCTTTGAAATCGATTGCACAAGCCCTTAACATATCCTCTAATATCTGGATTACTCTTTCCGATTGACCATCTATCTGAGGATGAAAAGCAGTACTAAATTGAAGCTTAGATCCTAACGCAATTTGAAGACTCCTCCAAAAATTCGAAGTGAACCTCGAATCTCGATCTGAAGTAATGGTCACTGGAACACCATGTAAGCGTACCACTTGACTTACATACATGTCCGCATACTTATCCGTTGGGTAGTCCATGCGAATCGCTAAGAAATGTGCCGACTTAGTCAAACGATCCACTATAACCCAGATTGAATCATAACTACTTGATGTCCTTGGCAATCCTTGCACAAAGTCCATCGTTACATGTTCCCATTTCCATTATGGAATGTCCAATGGTCTCAAAAGTCCTGCGGGTTTACGATGCTCCGCTTTTACTTGCTGACACGTCAAACATCAAGATACGTACTTAGCCATATCTGCCTTCATACCATTCCACCAAAATTACTGACGTAAATTTCTGTACATCTTTGTACTACCTGGGTGGATACTATAATTACTCTTATGTGCCTCTGACAGAATTTCCTTCCTCAATTCCTCATTGTCGGGAACACAAAGTCGTCCTTGACATCTTACTATTCCATCATCAGAGATCTGAAATTCTGATCTTTTCCCTAAAGATACAGCATCCTTCACTTTCAAAATCTTTGGGTCAGATTCTTGCAGGATTTGAATTTTCTGGATAATCTCTGGCTCAATCCTCAATGCACTAAGTATGCCAGTAAGACAATCCATTTCCAATTTAAATTCGGAATTTGCTACAGATTCCAACAATTCCCATTCTGCCATCCTCAAACTAGCTATTTCTACGGCCGACTTTCGACTAAGAGCATCTGTCACTCTATTCGCCTTTCCTGGATGATATCTTATCTCATAGTCATAATCCTTCAATAACTCCATCCACCTCCTTTGTCTCATGTTCAACTCCTTTTGTGAGAACAAATACTTCAAACTCTTATGATCCATGTAGATCTCAAACTTTTCCCCATACAAATAGTGTCTCCATATCTTCAAGGCAAACACTATAGCTGCTAGCTCTAAATCATGCGTCGGGTAATTTAGCTCATGAGGTTTCAATTGTCTGGATGCATAGGCTACAACCTTGCCATGCTGCATGAACACACATCCTAGTCCTTTGTAAGATGCATTACTATACACTGTGAAACCATCAGGTCCAGTAGGTATAGTCAGAATTGGAGTCGAAGTCAATTTCCTTTTGAGCTCCTGAAAACTCCTTTCACATTCTCCATTCCATTCAAACTTCACATTCTTTCGGGTTAACTTAGTTAAAGGTCCTGCCAGTCTTGAAAATCCTTCAATGAACCTTCTATAATAACCAGCCAGTCCTAAGAAACTTCATATCTCAGTAGGTGTTGTCGGTCTCGGCCAATTTACTACCATTTCAACTTTTGCCGGGTCTACTGCAATTCCTTTTCCTAACACCACATGTCCTAAAAATATTATCCGATCCAACCAGAATTCACACTTACTAAACTTAGCATACAACTTATGCTCTCTCAGAGTCTGCAAAACTATTCTCAAATGTTGCTCATGCTCCTTAGGTCCTTTCGAATATACCAATATATCATCAATAAATACAATCACAAACTGATCTAAATAAGGCTGAAATATTCTATTCATCAAATCCATAAATGCAGCCGGGGTGTTAGTCAATCCAAATGGCATAACAAGGAACTCATAGTGCCCATAATGAGTTCTAAACGCAGTCTTAGGAATGTCCTCCTTCTTAATTCTCAACTGATGGTATCCCGACCTCAAATCAATTTTAGAGAAAACTGAACTTTCCTGGAGTTGGTCAAACAAGTCGTCAATTTTAGGCAAAGGATACTTATTCTTAATGGTCACCTGATTCAACTGCCTATAGTCAATACACAAGCGCATCGATCCATCTTTCTTTTTCACAAACAAGACCGGTGCACCCCAAGGTGAAGCACTTGGTCTAATGAATCCTTTGTCAAGCAATTCTTGCAGTTGCACTTTCAACTCCTTCAATTCAACTAAGGCCATCCTATATGGGGCTTTTGATATTGGTCCCGTTCCAAGCATTAATTCAATTTCAAATTCAATCTCCCGCTCTGGCGGCAATCCAGGCAATTCCTCAGGAAATACGTCTTGAAATTCGTTAACTACACGAACTTCCTCGAGATTAGGCTCCTCCCTTGCATAATCTCTAACTATGGCTAGGTACCCTTGACATCCTTCGTCAAGTAACTTACATGCTTCTACTGCTGAAATAAGTGCTACAGGCAAATGGGTCTGACCTCCTAAAAATTCACAACTACACTGATCAGGTAAAACGAATTGAATCACTCTTCTATAACAATCCATTCTAGCCCAATACTTACGAAGCCAGTCCATTCCTATAATAACATCAAAATCATACATAGTCATTACAACCAAGTCTATTTCCATGTCCTTTCACACACCAGCGTAGACAATACCATATTCTTTAGAGGCGTGGAAATACAAAGAGGCGTCTCAAGAGGCATAACTACTATCTTATTCAAACATCTATATCTTTCAGACACAAACGAATGCGTTGCACCCGTGTCAAACAATGCATATGCCTTTTCACCATTAATAAGAATCGTACCTGAGATAACATTTTTGGAAGCTTCCGCTTCCTCCTGGGTAATCGCATACACCCTTCCTTGTGCAGGTGGTCTCTGAGGATTTCCTTGCGGGTTCGACCTAACAGCACTCTGATATCCTTGTCGCACTGAGCCAACACTCACTTGCAACCTCTCTTGTGGGCAATTCCTCCTAAGATGACCTACTTGTCCACAGCCAAAACATTTATGTTGTCCAGTACAAGGTCCTGAGCCATGGCGTACATTACACTTCTGACAAATACCAAGCTGATAGGGTGCTTTCCCTATATTCAGACCACTCCTTACCCCTCCAAAATTCCCAAAGTTACCCTTCTTCTTCACATTCCAGGTCTGACCTTGACCAGAATAAGGTCTCTTACCCTTTCTCACATCACTAAAATTCAACGGTTTCTTAAACTCTGACCGTTCCCTCAACAGCTCCTACTCCACTAACTGCGCCCTTTCATAAATCTCATTATAATCTCTTATGTTCAAAGGCACCAGTTGCTTTCTAATGTCAGTCCTCAGCCCTTTCAGGAATCTCTTGGCCTTCTCCTCCTGATCCTCAATCAATCTAGGAGCATATCTAGACAATTCAGAAAATCTAGCCTCATACTGATCTACAGTCAATCCTTTTTGTTCTAACTGAACAAATTCAGTAATCTTTCTATCCTTAGCACAATCAGATAAATGCTTCCTATTGAAAGCCCTAACAAACTCCTCCCAGCTAACATCAGTACTTGGTGGAAAGATTATGTCCTTCGAAGCTCTCCACCAAAACTTCGCATTTCCCTCCAATTGATACTCTACTAAGACTATTTTCTCAGCATCGGTGTAGTCCAACAGCCGGAAAATTCATTCCATTCCATCAATCCATTGCTCTGCCTCCTTAGGACTTCCCATTCCATTAAACTTAAATGGCTTCAGCTTCAAAAACTGCTCCACTAGTCCTTGAGTACGGCATTCTGCTCCAGGCTGTTGCTGCGCCTGCCTCTCCATCAGATTTCTAATATTAGCTAATGCCTGCAGGATATCTTCCATTTGGGGTTCAGCCCTTGCAGCAGAGGCTTCAGCCCTTGCAGCAGAGGCTTCAGCCCTCGATGGATGAGCACTTCCAGCTCGCACCATGACTTTCCTGCAATTTCCAAGCATTGCCTCAGGAATAATCTGAGACTCACTACCTCCACTCAAAGCAATTACTACTACTATTACATAAGTAACATATACATGTTACTGGTACCTAAAAGCAACTCAAAATAAACTCTTGGGAATCTACGAGTGAATACTCATCACCCGTTATTCAATTATTTCATTTTAGATCCTATGGTGTGCATTGTCATCATGTTCCTCAATTCCCAAATGAGGCTCTTTATCACTCCACCTATAACCTTTTGCTCTGATACCAAAACAGGAGCGTTGTAGCACCCCGAACCCTTTGGCGATCGCCACAAGCTCTGATGTTACACTTTATCACCTTTCTTTCTTTCGAAACAAGCGTCCTAATTTGCTGACACATTTTTTTTTTTAAAACGATTGGTCCCAACGCGACTCATAGCGGAAGCAAATTAAACATCACCATCTATCCCCCTACCAATCCATGATACAAATACACACCACTAATCACCATAATTTTATAAACAAGCCACGACACTTTATTTACATATATATTTTCAAGATGGGATTTCTTTTGGGTCGGTACATCAAAAAGGAAAAGCTAGGACTCAGCCACGTCCAGCCTAAAACCTCAAAAAGAAACTCTCGACCCTCAACATCACACGTGCAACAATCCCCATCATAAGTGCCGGCCATCTATCCCCAAAAAGAAACAGCTCCTACTCATCACGCGCAGATCTCACACTCAACCCGGTGCATCAGGCGGTGGCGGCGGCAGCATCCCTCGCATAGCTCCATCCCGACGAACGTGTACAAAAATGAACTCCTGAATAACAGGACTCCCAGCTAGGCCCACGTCATACATCACTAGACAACGTACTCGGATAAAAGTCAGTCCGGGAACAGAGGGACAGTCTATCTCAACACACTCGACCTCTACATCGGATGGTATCCCGTAAAACGTACCCCGCGTGACGGCAGGAAGCGGCATATTGGCTAATCTGAAATGTTATCCCCAAAAGAGGTGAGTACAACCACTCAGCAGATAGGGAAATCCAATAACAACTCAATGCATCATGCAAATTTCACATGCATTGCAGGCATTACTTACCTTGAAGCCAGGCACACACTATCATGCATCATCATCTCACATCACATATTATCATCATCATCATCATCATGCATATCATCATGCATATCATATCATATCATAGGTGATCATCATATCACATCACATATCATCATCATCATCATGCATATCATCATGCATATCATATCATATCATAGGTGATCATTATATCACATCACATATCATCATGCATATCATAGGTGATCATCATATCACATCACATATCATCATCATCATCATGCATATCATCATGCATGTCATATCATATCATAGGTGATCATCATATCACATCACATATCATCATCATCATCATCATCATGCATATCATCATGCATATCATATATCATGGGTTCATTTTTCATCTTTTATCTTTAAGTTTGATCACCACATCACCCATTTCTCATATCATCAATTTCATCATCCCTTCGGGCAAAGACCTCCGACAGGGTTCCCAGCATTCCAGCCATCCCATGCCCACCGGGCTTCCGACCCCCCACATTCCGAGCATCTCACATCTCAACTAGCATCACGAGGCATTCCCTTAAGGCAGAAACCTCCGACAGGGCTTCCGGCCTTTACCCTTCTAGCCAGGCATCCCGCACCCACATCCTGGCATCGCGAGGTATTCCTTTTGGCAAAGACCTCCGACAAGGCTTCCGGCCCCCTACATTCCGGGCATCCTGAATCTCCCAGGGAATTCCGGCAATGCATCTCTGTACATTCCGGCCTCATCCTCCACCACAACCTCTTACACACATATCATTTTCCACATTCACCATTCTTTTAATCTCGTTATTACATGGCATATAAGTCACACATGCATCACAATTTATGATCATACATACACCAATGTCATATAACAATGCAAAATAAATTCAATGGAATTCATGGCCAATAAAATAATCCCCTTTTTATTTTATTAGTATTTTATTATTTTATTATTATATTTATTTATTTTCATAAATAAATATTAAATTTAATATCTATGATTTTCCCAAAATCATAATATTCAAACAATCACTAAACAAACCAATAAGATGACAATTTCATACAAAATTCATGGCCAAATTGAATTTCACATAATTTCACAATTTCCACAAAATAGCACATGATATTCGGATAATGACTAGAATTGCACAGTTTCGAAATAAATTCGATTAAAATACTCATATGGCCTTCAAAAATTACAGGGTGATAGCCAAGACATTTTCGTGCATTTTTCATGAATAAATCAAAGCCAAATTCTTTTTAGATTAATTTATACAACCACACGAAACTTCTGGAACCACTACCGCATCGTCCGGAATACAAATCTCCGAAATATTAAGATTTCACCCCTCTGTTCTCTTTCGTTTCCTCTGAACTTTGAGTATGTTATGTACCAAGGTGTCCTTTAGAAGTTTCATGAAGAGATCTAGGTCAAATAACCAAATTATGGTCACCATTTAAGTCCATGAAGTCTCCGGTGTCTCGGAACACATCACCAGAATCATCGTTTCCAAGATCTAGCAGATTTACCAAGCTATACTTGTTCTTTTTGCTTCAAATTTGAGTATGTTGTAGAGTAAGGTGTTACCTACAACTTTCATCAAGAAATAGAAGTCAAATATTCAACAAAAATCAACATACAAACAAGAATCCAATAAGAAGTCAGTGAAAACTTCACAGATCTAGGGTCTCCGTATAATAGAACTTTAACCCATCATATCTCCATCATTTTCCACGAAATTTCAGTATGTTATAGTACAAGACGTTAGCTACAACTTTCATGAAGACAACGAAGCCAAAATAGGACTCCAAACATACATGCAAGCTCAAACAAGCCACTGACTCCCACAAACCGAGCAAGAACAGTCACACGGCTTGAAAATAAGCCACCCTTACCTCGGTTTTTTCGTACTAAAACACCTAAAATCTAACATGCAATCAACAAAACAAACATGCAGGAGAAGTTAATGATGCCACTTGCCTCTAAGATGAGCAAACGACGGCGTACGGACGGCGGGACACGGCGGCACACGGCTGCTCCTCCTCGGCTCCGCCTCCTTCCTCTCGGTCTCTCCCTCTCTCTCGCAATTTCTCTCTCTCTCTCACTCTCTCTCTCAGCCGAATGAAGAAAACCGGCCACCTTCTCTCTCTCCTCCCCTCTTATACTCCCTAATCTTCATGATTAGCAATCATGAGATTGCCTACAAACCCACCAATGCATGGCCTCCCCCTTTGCCACTTGTCTCATTGGATTTTTCTTTTAAATTTGATTTGGGCTTGGGCTTGGGCCCATCCGGCCACTCCTCTTGGGCTGGTCGACAGCCTCCTTTGGGCTCTAATGGGCCGACTAGCTTGGCCCACCAAGCTTTAGGCCATTGGGTCCAAGGCCCATTCGAATTTAAACCCCTTTTTCCTTTTTTTTTTTTGAAATTCTTCTATAAATATTTTTGAATTCCAATTTTCATCTTGGCCAAAGTCTTAGGATATTTTTACTCATTGAAATTTAAATCATATGGCCAAGCATAGATTATTAATCTTATTAAATTTAAATTTCCACAATTACAAGCACAAATCATCAAATTAAAAGACTAATGGCTAAAACATAAGCCATGGAAATTTAACACCTAATTAGAGACTTTAACACACCTTATGGCTTGGCTTTGAATTTCTAGGATGCCACAAATCTGTCCTAGAAGTCTGCATGAAAAATCTACTTTAGTGTCTTATCTATAACCTGGTAAAGCTTCATAATTTTCGGAGGTCATTCGGGTATTTTAATCGAATTATTTCAAAAACTACACATTCTGTTTTTATCCGAAATTGCATGTTGTATTTGTGTGAATGATATCTTTTGTGTGAAACTTTATTGGCCATGTGTTTTTCCTGAGATCAATGTCTTATTGTCTTGTCTATCACATGTCTTAATTTCATGATTTTTGAGAATCATATGGATATTTAATTTAAATATTTTCATAAATAGTACAAGCTGGAATTTAAATAAATTTCAAAAAGGCATGATGAATGGACTACTCTAAATTGTACGAATGCCATAAATTTTATGTTTATGAATGATTGTGTATTGCTACATGTATGATGATGACTGATGATGCATGTATAGATCGAAGGATGAAAGTGATTTTGTTTGCCATTACATCATGTGCCATGCTGAGTTGAGACCTAAATTGGTAAGCATGAATAATGATAAATGAGGAAACTGTTTGTGGCGGATGATAATGCCCTGGGAGTATCAGGATGCCCGGGATGGGGGTTGCCGGATGCCCAAAATGTATAGAGATACATGGGCGGATGGCCTCGGGAGTTTCGAGATGCCCGGAATGGTTGGGTGCCGGAAGCCTCGGAGGTCTTCGCCCGAGAGGATGCCTGGTGATGCCAATTGGGATGCGAGATGCCCGGAATGTGGGGGTGCCGGATGCCCGGTGGCCTTAAATGACTGAATGCCGGAGGTTTTTCTCGCGATGCCAGGATGGGGTGTGAGTGTAAAGTATGAGATGAAATTGATGATCCTGAGAAAGAGTGATGTGGTGATCGAATTGAAAGTTAAAAGTGGAAATTGAATCATGCATATATGATATGATATGATGATGATCACCTATGGCATGATGATATGCTTATATGATATGATAGGATGATGATCACCTATGGCATGATGACATGTGTATGATGTGATGATGATCACCTATTGCATGATGACATGTATGTGATATGATTGTGATGAGGATGTATGATGGTATATGCATGGCTTCAAGGTAAGTATGCTTGGATGCATGAATGGCATGTATGATGTTGTGATTGTATTGTATGATGCATTGAGTAGTTATTGGATTCCTTTACCTACTGAGTGGTTGCACTCACCGCTTCAGGGACCAACATTTCAGATTAGCAGCATGCCGCTCCCTGCTCTCACGCGAGGCGAGTGCGAGGAGTTTGAATGTCCCTCTGTTCCTAGTCTTACGTATATTTGAGTGCACGTCTTCGTTATGTATGATGTGGGCCTGGCTGGGGGCCCTGTTATCCAGGAGTTCATATCCGTCCACATACGTCGCGACGGAGTGATGCGTGGGATGTTGCTGCCGCCACCGCCTGATGCACCGGGATGGGTGTGAGGGCCCGTGCGTGACAAGTAGGAGCTGAAACTTTTTGGAATGGTTAGCCGACACTAGTGATGGGGGATCTTTCACGTTAGTCATAGTGGGTCGAGTGTTTCTTTTTGGGGTTTAGGCCGGGTGTGGCTTCATGTCCTGGCCTTTCTTTTGATGTACCAACCCAAGGAAACCCATCTTAAAAATATGTAAATAAAGTGTCATGGCTTTGTCTTTTATTATGATGTTTAATGGTGTGCAATTGTATCATGGTTGATGGAGGGAGAGATGGCGATGTTATATTTTGCTTCCGCTAAATGAGTCGCGCTGGGACCGTTTTAAAAATAAAAAAAAAGAAATGTGCCCATGATTTACGACGCTTCTTCTAAGAGATGTAATCAGGTGTAACATTAGTGCCTGTGGCGACCTAAGAGGGGTTCGGGGTGCCACAGCACCCCTTTTTGGTATCAGAGCAATGGTTATAGGTGGAGTGATAAGGAGCTTCATTTGGAAATTGAGAAACATGATGACAATGCACACCATAGGATATGAAACGAAATAATTGAATAACGGGTGATGAATATTCACTCATAGATCCCTAGTAGTTTATTTTGAGTTGCCTTTAGGTACCAGTGACATGTATATGTTACTTATGAAGTAGTAGTAGTTGTGTTGAATGGAGGCAGTGAGTCTCAGATTATTCCTGAGGCAATGCTTGGAAATTGCAGGAAAGTCATGGTACGAGCTGGAAGTGCTCATCCATCAAGGGCTGAAGCATCTGCTGCGAGGGCTAAACCCCGAATGGAAGACATCCTACAGGCATTAGCCAATATTGGAAATCTGATGGAAAGGCAGGCGCAACAACAGCCCGGAGCAAAACGCCGTACTCAAGGACTGGTGGAGCAATTTCTGAAGCTAAAGCCACCTAAGTTCAATGGAATGGGAAGTCCTGAGGAGGCGAAACAATGGATTGATGGGATAGAACGAATTTTCCTGCTGTTGGACTGCACTTATGCTGAGAAAATAACTTTGGCAGTGTACCAGTTGGAGGGAAATGCAAAGTTTTGGTGGAGAGCTTCGAAGGACATAATCTTTCCAACAGGTATTGATGTTAACTGGGAGGAGTTTGTGAGAGCTTTCAATAGAAAGCATTTTTCTGACTGTGCTAAGGATAGGAAAATTACAGAATTTGTTCAACTAGAACAAAAGGAGCTGACAGTGGACCAGTATGAGGCTAGATTTTGTGAACTGTCTAGATATGCTCCTAGATTGATTGAGGATCAGGAGGAAAAGGCTAAGAGATTCCTAAAAGGGTTGAGAACTGACATTAGAAAGCAACTAGTGCCTTTGAACATAAGAGATTATAATGAGATTTATGAAAGGGCATAGTTAGTGGAGCAGGAATTGTTAAGAGAACGGTCAGAGTTTAAGAAACCGCTGAATTTTAATGATGTGAGAAGGGGTCAGAGACCTTATTCTGGTCAAGGTCAGACCTGGAATGTGAAGAAGAAGAGTAATTTTGGAAATTTTGGGGGAGCAAGAAATGGTCTGAATATAGGGAAAGCACCCTATCAGCATGGTGTTTGTCAAAGGTGTAATGGGTGACATGGCCTAAGACCTTACAATGGACGACTAAAATGTTTTGGTTGTGGACAAGTGGGCCATCTTAGGAGAAGTTGCCCACAAGAGAGGTCGCAAGTGAGTGTTGGCTCGGTGCGACAGGGATATCAGAGTGCTGTTAGATCAAACTTACAAGGAAATCCTCAGAGGCCACCAGCACAAGGAAGGGTGTATGCGGTCACCCAAGAGGAAGCGGAAGCTTCCAAAAATGTTATCTCAGGTACAATCCTTGTCAATGGTGAAAAGGCATATGCATTGTTTGATACGGATGCAACGCATTCATTTGTGTCTGAAAGATATAGACGTTTGAATAAGATAAAAGTTATACCTCTTGAGACGCCTCTTTGTGTTTCCACGCCTTTAAAGGATATGGTATTGTCTATGCTGGTGTGTGGGAATTGTAAGATATCAATGGGAGGAAAAAGATATGGAAATAGACTTGGTTGTAATGGCTATGTATGATTTTGACGTTATTATAAGAATGGACTGGCTTCGTAAGTATCAGGCTAGAATGGATTGTTATAGAAGAGTGATCCAATTCGTTTTACCTGATCAGTCTAGTTGTGAATTTTTAGGAGGTCAGACCCATCTTCTTGTAGCACTTATTTTGGCAGTAGAAGCCTGTGAGTTACTTGACAAAGGATGTCAAGGATACCTAGCCATAGTTAAAGATTATGCAAGGGAGGAGCCTAAACTTGAGGAAGTTCGTGTAGTTAACGAATTTCAAGATGTTTTCCCTGAGGAATTGCCTGGATTGCCGCCAGAGTGGGAGATTGAGTTTGAAATTGAATTAATGCTTGGAACAGGACCAATATCAAAAGCCCCATATAGGATGGCCTTAGTCGAATTGAAGGAATTGAAAGTGCAACTGCAGGAGTTGCATGACAAAGGATGCACTAGACCAAGTGCTTCACCTTGGGGTGTGCCGGTCTTGTTTGTGAAAAAGAAAGATGGATCGATGCGCTTGTGCATTGACTATAGGCAGCTGAACCAGGTGACCATTAAGAATAAGTATCCTTTGCCTAGAATTGATGACCTGTTTGACCAACTCCAGGGAAGTTCGGTCTTCTCTAAGATTAACTTGAGGTCAGGATACCATCAGTTAAGAATTAAGAAAGAGGACATTCCTAAGACTGCGTTTAGGACACGTTATGGACACTACGAGTTCCTTGTTATGCCATTTGGATTGACTGACGCGCCGGCTGCATTTATGGATATAATGAATAGGATATTTCAGCCTTATTTAGACCAGTTTGTAATTGTTTTTATTGATGATATTCTGGTATATTCAAAAGGGCCTAAAGAGCATGAGCAACATTTGAGGATAGTTTTGCAGACCCTGAGAGAGCATAGGTTGTATGCTAAGTTTAGTAAGTGTAAGTTTTCGCTGGACCAGATAATATTTTTAGGGCATGTGGTGTCAGGAAAAGGAATTGTAGTAGACCCGACAAAAGTTGAAATGGTAGTAAATTGGCCGAGACCAACGACACCCACTGAAATACGGAGTTTCTTAGGACTGGCTGGTTATTATAGAAGGTTTATTGAACGATTTTCACGACTAGCAGGTCCTTTAACTAAGTTGACCCGAAAGAATGTAAAATTTGAATGGAATGGGGAATGTGAAAGGAGTTTCCATGAGCTTAAAAGGAAATTGACCTCAACTCCAATCCTGACTATACCTATTGGACCTGATGGTTTTACAGTGTATAGTGATGCATCTCACAAAGGACTGGGATGTGTTTTGATGCAGCATGGCAAGGTTATAGCCTATGCATCTAGACAATTGAAACCCCATGAACTGAATTACCCAACGTATGATTTAGAACTAGCAACTATAGTGTTTACCTTGAAGATATGGAGACACTATTTGTATGGGGAGAAGTTTGAGATTTATACGGATCATAAGAGCTTGAAATATCTATTCTCACAAAAGGAATTGAACATGAGACAAAGGAGGTGGATGGAGTTGTTAAAGGATTATGATTGTGAGATAAGATATCATCCAGGGAAAGCGAATAGGGTAGTGGATGCTCTTAGTCATAAGTCGGCTATAGAGATGGCCAGTTTAAGAATGGCGGAATGGAGCTTGTTAAAATCCGTTACAGACTCAGAATTTAAATTAAAGGTAGATTGTCATACTAGTATGCTTAGTGCATTAAAAATAGAACCCGAGATTATTCATAAAGTTAAAATCTTGAAAGAATCTGACCCAGAGATTTTGAAAGTGAAAGATGTTGTGTCTTTAGGAAAAAGACCGGAATTTCAAGTCTCTGATGATGGAATAGTAAGATGCCAAGGACGATTTTGTGTTCCCGATAACGAAGAATTAAAAAAGGAAATTCTGTCTGAGACACATAAGAGTAATTATAGTATTCATCCGGGTAGTACAAAGATGTACAGAAATTTACATCAGCAATTTTGGTGGAATGGTATGAAAGCAGATACGGCTAAGCACGTTTCTCAATGTTTGACGTGCCAGCAAGTAAAAGCGGAGCATTGTAAACCCGCAGGACTCTTGAGACCGTTAGACATATCAGAATGGAAATGGGAACATATAACAATGGACTTTGTGCAAGGATTGCCAAGGACATCAAGTGGCCATGATTCTATTTGGGTTATAGTGAACCGTTTGACTAAATCGGCTCATTTCCTAGTGATTCGCATGGACTACCCAATGGATAAGTATGCGGACATGTATGTAAGTCAAGTAGTACGCTTACATGGTGTTCCAGTGACTATTACCTCAGATCGGGATTCGAGGTTTACTTCGAACTTTTGGCGAAGTCTTCAAATTGCATTAGGAACTAAGCTAAAGTTTAGTACTGCTTTTCATCCCCAGACAGATGGACAAACAGAAAGAGTAATCTAGACATTAGAGGATATGTTGAGGGCTTGTGTAATTGATTTCAAAGGAAATTGGGATGAAAGATTGCATTTGGTAGAGTTTGCCTGTAATAATAGTTTCCAGAAAAGTATAGGCATGGCTCCCTATGAAGCATTATATGGAAGAAGATGTAGGACTCCTGTTTGCTGGAATGAAGTAGGTGAAAGGAAATTGACAGGACTTGAACTAGTACAAGTTACCACTAAAGCTGTTCAAATTATCAGGAAAAGACTTAAAACAACTCAGAGTAGGCAGAAAGACTACGCAGATAAGCGTAGAAGGCCTTTGGAATTTAGCATGGGAGACCATGTATTCCTTAAGGTATCTCCAATGAAAGGGATATCTCGATTTGGTATGAAGGGTAAGTTAAGCCCTAGATTTGTTGGACCTTTTGAAATACTCGAAAGGATAGGGGATGTAGCTTATCGCTTAGCACTATCTCCTAAGTTGGGAAATTTGCATGATGTGTTTCATGTATCGATGTTGAGGAAGTACCAGCCGGATCCTGGTCACATACTTGATCATGAAGCCATCAAAGTGGTTGAGAAAGTAAGGTACATCGAGGAGCCTATACAGATATTAGATCGAAAGGAACAAATTCTTAGGATTAAGAAGATTCCTCTGGTTAAGGTATTATGGCGACATCATGATATGGAGGAAGCCACATGGGAAAGTGAAGATCAGATGAAGGAAAAGTACCCCTATTTGTTTCAAGAAGGCACGAGTGGTGTCTAATTTCGAGGACGAAATTCTCTAAGGAGGGGAGAATTGTGGCATCCTGGAATTTCATAAAAATCTCTAAATATGCCATGAGCTATGGATAGGCGATAGAAGTACCACTATTGTATTTTGTAGCCTCCTAGTCTATGAGTTGCGATGAGATGTATGGCCAAGTCTTTAATGGATGAATTTTTGGAAAAGGAAGTTTTATTTTTGGCCATGTATGTGTGATAAATTGGAACTTATGGAATTATAATTTCAAGTGTATAGTTATCTTAGATTGTAATTTAGTACTTCAATTTAATAGGGATTTAAGTAATTTTTTTAAAAAAAAGGTTGATTTTAGGGTAATTAAGCTTGGGTCTTAGGCCCAAGAGGGATGGGCCTAAGATGGGCCAAGATGGTCGACCCAATAGAAGCCCATGGAGGGGCTGTCGCCGGCCCAAGTGAGGCCCAAGAAGGAGAGTGGCCGGCCCATTGCATGGGCTTTGCCAAGTGGCAAGGAGGTCTTCATGCATTGGCTTGTGGAGAGGCATGTGATGATTGCTAATGATAGAGAATTGGGGGAATAAAAGGGAAAGAGAGAGAGAGGGTGGCCGGTTGGGTTGCCGTCCAAGTGAGAAAGAGAGAGAGTGAGTTGCGAGAGAGAGGAACCGAGAGGGAGGAGAGGAAGGAGCTCGCCGTTCGTCCGCCCGTCGCTGCCTGTTTGCCGCCCGTTCGTCTGCCGTGTGCCGTTGTTCTCTTAAGTTTAGAGGCAAGTTAGGATCCTCTTACTATTCTTGCATGTATGTTTGGAGTAGTGTCAAATTTTGGGTGATTAGGAGGGAGAAACCGAAGCTAGAATGACTTGTTCTTGAGTGATGATGCTGTTTTCGCATGAACCGCCTGAGCCAGAATCTTGTGAGAGCTTGAATGCATGTTTTGAGTTCGATTTTGACTTTGATTCCTTCATGAAAGTTGTAGAAAACATCTTAAAATACAACATAACAAAATTTGGTACAAAATGGTGGAGATTTAGGTGGTCAAACTCTCATCCTACGAAGACACTAGATCTGGAACTGTTTTGCTGACCTTGTGGTAGATTTGTGGTTGCATGTTGATTTTTATCAAGAATCTCTCTTCGAATTCTTCATGAAACTTGTAGAGAACATCTTAAAAACTAACATACTCAAATTTGAAGTAAAATGAACAAGTATAGCCTAGTAAATCGACTTACTCTTGAAAATGGTAAATCTGGAGACGTTGTACTGGACACCCGAGACTTCATGGACCCATATGGTGACATTTCTTTGGAAATTTGACTTAGATCCCTTAATGAAATTTGTAGGGGACCTCTTGAAGTAAAACGTATCCAAATTTCAGAGGAAACGAAGAAGAATAAGTGGGTGAAAACTCGGTATTTCGGGGATGACTACACTGGACGTTTCGGTATGAGAACCAGAAGCTTCGGACGACTATAGAAAATTATCAAAAATCAATCTGGCCTAGAAGTCTGCATGACAAATCTACTTTAGTGTCTTATCTATAACCTGGTAAAGTTTCATAATTTTCAGAGGTCGTTCGTGTATTTTAATCAAATTATTTCAAAAACTGCACATTCTGTTTTTATCCGAAATTGGATGCTGTATTTGTGTGAATGATATCTTTTATGTGAAACTTTATTGGCCATGTGTTTTTCATGAAATCATTGTCTTATTGTCTTGTCTATCACATGTCTTAATTTCATGATTTTTGAGAATCATATGAATATTTAATTTAAATATTTTCATAAATGGTACAAGCTGGAATTTAAATAAATTTCAAAAAGGCATGATAAATGGACTATTCTAAATTGTATGAATGCCATAAGTTTTATGTTTATGAATGATTGCGTATTGCTGCATGTATGATGATGACTGAGGATGCATGTATAGATCGAAGGATGAAAGTGATTTTGTTTGCCATTACATCATGTGCCATGCTGAGTTGAGACCTGAATTGGTAAGCATGACTAATGATAAATGAGGAAACTGTTTGTGGCAGATGATAATGCCCTGGGAGTATCAGGATGCCCAGGATATAGGGTGCCGGATGCTCGGAATATATAGAGATACATGGGCGGATGGCCTCGGGAGTTTCGAGATGCCCGGAATGGTTGGGTGCCAGAAGCTTCGGTGGTCTTTGGCTGAGGGGATGCCTCGTGATGCCAGTTGGGCTGCGAGATGCCTGGAATGTAAGGGTGCCGGATGCCCGGTGGCCTTAAATGGCTGAATGCCGGAGGTTTTTCTCGCGATGCCAGGATGGGGTGCGAGTGTAAAGTATGAGATGAAATTGATGATCCAGAGAAAGAGTGATGTCGTGATCGAATTGAAAGTTAAAAGTGGAAATTGAATCATGCATATATGATATGATATGATGATGATCACCTATGGCATGATGATATGCATATATGATATGATATGATGATGATCACCTATGGCATGATGACATGTGTATGATGTGATGATGATCACCTATGGTATGATGACATGTGTATGATGTGATGATGATCACCTATGGCATGATGACATGTATGTGATATGATTGTGATGAGGATGTATGATGGTATATGCATGGCTTCATGCTTGGATGCATGAATGGCATGTATGATGTTGTGATTGTATTGTATGATGCATTGAGTGGTTATTGGATTCCTTTACCTGCTGAGTGGTTGCACTCACCCCTTCAGGGACCAACATTTCAAATTAGCAGCATGCCGCTCCCTGCTATCACGCGGGGCGTATTTTATAGCCTACCTTCGGATGTAGAGGTCAGGTGCGAGGAGTTTGACTGTCCCTCTATTCCTGGTCTTATGTATATTCGAGTGCGCATCTTCGTTATGTATGATGTGGGCCTGGCTAGGGGCCCTGTTGTCCAGGTGTTCATATCCGTCCACATTCGTCACGACGGTGTGATGCGTGGGATGTTGCCGCCGCCACCACCTGATGCACCGAGATGGGTGTGAGGGCCCGTGTGTGACAAGTAGGAGCTGAAACTTTTTGGGATGGTTAGCCGACACTAGTGATGGGGGATCTTTCACGTTAGTCGTAGTGGGTCGAGTGTTTCTTTTTGGAGTTTAGGCTGAGCGTGGCTTCATGTCTTGGCATTTCTTTTGATGTACCGACCCAAGGAAACCCATCTTGAAAATATGTAAATAAAGTGTCGTGACTTTGTCCTTTATTATGATTTTTAGTGGTGTGCAATTGTATCATGGTTGATGGAGGGAGAGATGGCGATGTTATATTTTGCTTACGCTAGATGAGTCGCGCTGGAACCGTTTTAAAAAAAAAAAATGTACCCATGATTTACGACGCTTCTTCTAAGAGATGTAACCAGGTGTAACGTTGGTGCCTGTGGCGACCTAAGAGGTGTTCGGGGTGCCACAACCATGTTCCCTGGTTGAACCTCAGCAGGTGCGGCGGCAACTGCAGCAGCAGCAGCTGCATCAATAGCGGCATCGGCAGCATTAGTAGTGGCTGTAATAGCGGCGGCTGAAGCGGTGGCACTGGCAACTTCATTCTAGGCCTGCTACTCCATCTGATTTCCTGTAATCTCTAGCGCCTACATGATCCCTTTGATCCTGGCATCACCAAGGGCTGCTACCCCAGCACCAATAAGAGGCAGCGTTACTCCACTTGCGTTGCCCTCAGCCTACGCTCTACTCTGGGCCCCTTGGGTACCGACTCTTGTCGGCGTCATACCCCGAGCAATTGGACCCATGGTCCTCTTTCTAGGAGTCCTCTACTCCTGGTTACTCATCTATAGGATCTTTATAAAAACCTATTTCCAATTCCAATACCATATTAGAATTTGAGTGATCTACACCACACAAGCTATCAAATAACTATCACTCACATGCATCAGCATGAAATAAAGGTCATTGTTACTAACTATCCCAAGAACCTATCACACCTAATCACTCCAACTATCAACCAGCTCTGATACCAAAACTGGCGAGGATGTCACGCCTTGATCCACGAGCACGTGCCCAACCCTCAATGGTCGATAAATTTGCGACGTCCCAAGATGCGTCGCCGACCCATTCATTTTAATACGCATGTGGAAGCGAAACAATACTCCTAACAACATACAGCTTGGGATAGGAAAGCAGGAAACAAGTCACAACCAAAACAAGCCTTTTATAAACACACAGGTTTATTTACAATAGTAGACTGGGCTATACACAGAAGTCTACAAAAACTGACAAGCCTACAGGTCCTCTAAAGACATACATCCTCAACTGAAGACTTTGAGGTCTCCTGGGGACTTGGGTCCACCACTGCACCACCAGGAGAGTCAACTGTACCCTTGCCAAAAGCGATGTCTACTACTACAACAGGGACATCAGACTCCTGTAGGGGACCCCACTGTGTCTATTGAGCGTGTGACAATACCACGCTCTAAGTTGATGGGGTACCCTTTGAGGTAAGTTCGCATCGACCCAGATGGTGGTCCTCACAACTTCATAGACCCAAGCTCCATGGCCCTCTGGAACATGGTTATCCATGACCTGCTTAGTAATCCTCTTCAGTTGACCAAAATGTTTCGGAGGAACTGCCATCTACGGACATAAAAATGTTGAGCCCACAACAGGGCCTAACCACACAAGTCAAAAGACTTACCTTGTCTTAGTTCCTTCTTGCACGTCAATACAGTTTATAATCTCAACCAATCAAATCAGTCCAATCGATTCGATACTATCGATAACTGTCACACCCCAATCCTCGAGCGCGTGTCCATCCCTTAGTGGTCGATTAAATTTGCGACATCCCAGGACACGTCGCAAACCCATACATTTTATCGCACATGCGGAAGTGTATAAAAACACTCTGACATCAAATAGCATGGGATAGAAAAGCAGGAAACACATTCATAACAAACCAAACATCTTTATAAACAAACTGAGTTTATATTCAAGGGTCTACAAAAAGGTCAGCTTTCAAAAAGGAAACTGCCCACGACCTACTAGTCAGACACATTTGCCGATCCTTCGGTCTCCACAGGCTCCGGGGGCATTGGGTCCTCTACGGCTCCATCAAGAGGGTCAGTTGCACCCTCGCCAAAAACGGCATCGACTACCACAGCGGGAATTTCAAAACCCAGGAGGGGACCCACACGGAATCCATTGAAACCGTAGTGAAACCACACTCTGAACTGATGAGGTACCCTATGAGGTAAGCCCTCATCGACCTATACTGTGGTCACCATGAGTTCATAGATCCATTGAGCCCCGGGGCATGATAGTCAAAACTCCACTTAGTAACCCTCATAGGCCAACCAAAAATTTCTAGAGGAACAGCTATCTAAGGACTTGAAAATTGAGCCCACAACGGGGTGAGACAATGTCTCAGTAAGTTCGCCCCCTAAACCTTATTAGGAAGAAAATACGCCTAAGGGCATCCTAGCCACACATTTAGGATAGAGGACTTACCTTGTCTTAGTTTCTTCCTACATGTCAGCACAGTTCATATCACAACCATATGCATATAGCAATTTCCCACATCAATTGGAACGTCTCAATCAATCACCTATCAATCAATCACAGGGGTCTTTATTATAGGGCCAAATCGTTGTGACACGTCCCATTCTATGCCACACAATTTTGTCTCATAATCCAGCGCATCTATCTCAATCAATCATGCGTTCCAATTGATTATTACTACCGACACATGTAGTTTTACCTGACACACATCGATCCTCTAGCGTAGCCAGGCCTCGTCTGACTCCTTTGAACACGGCAACATCCTCCGACACACACCGGGGACGGCATTCCATACGGCCTTCCCGTAAAAGCTTCGGTCCAGAATCTACTGTGACTGGCTTCCCTTGACCAGGGGTGTCCCATATAGGGGTAACGTCCACCGACACACACCAGGGACGGGTTCTCTTAATCAACACACAACCATTCAATTTCGGTTAAGGACGTTGTGCTTTGCACTAACATGCCTCAATTAAGATAACGACCATAGTTTTTTTTCTTCTTATTAAAACCACTTTGAGAAAATATTCGTGTGTAGGTACACGGTCAATTTAAACAAGAAAAAATGATACCCTTCCTTTTCAAATCTCACTATTTGATATAGTCTTTAAAACCACTTTCAGTGATAAAACCCGACACCCGGGATTTTCTAATGAAATATTGAAATTTCACAATCATCACTTTCCCAAGTTACTCCTTCTATGCCGTGGTGTTGCCAGACCACGTTCATCAAAGGGATCGTCTTGGTGCGCAGAACCTATTCCTTTCAATCCACAATCTAAATCGGTCTGTCCACATACGACACTCTGTCATCCACGTCTAATTCTTCAAAATTTAGCACGTGGGTCGGGTCAAGCTCATACTTCCTCAACATCGACACATGAAAGACGTCATGCATTTGCGCCAACCTCGGCGACAATGCAAGGCGATACGCTAGAGTCCCTATCCTTACCAAAATCTCAAAGGGACCTACGTACCTCGAACTTAGTTTTCCCTTTTTGCCACAGCGTGAAGTACCCCTCATCGGTGACACTTTTGGAAAGACATGCTCACCAACTTGGAAGTCCAATGGTCTCCGACGCTTATCTGCGTAGCTTTTCTAGTAGCTTTGAGCAGTCTTTAATATGTCTCTGATGATGGCAACTGTATCCATTGACTGCTGAACCAACTCTAAACTTGTGATTTTCTATTCTCCAACCTCATCCCAACACACTGACATTCTACACACTCTGCCATACAACGCATCGAAAGGAGCCATCTAAATACTTTATTGGTAGTTGTTGTTGTAGGCAAACTTGACCAGATGAAGCTATTCTTCCTAGCTTCCTTTGAAATCTAACACACAAGCTCACCGCATGTTTTCGAGGGTTTGAATGGTCCTCTTAGACTGGCTATCCATCTGAGGATGATATGATGTACTGCACTGCAGCTTTGTTCCTAAGCTAGGCTGTAAACTTTTCCAAAAGGCAGTTGTAAATCTCTGGTCTCTGTCAGATGTAATCATCATAAGTACTTCATGCAGATGAATAATCTGACGTACATACAACTCTACATGTCTATCCAAATCAAGGTCCTTTCGTATTGCAATGAAGTGAGCCGAGTTTATTAGTTTGTCAACCACTACCCAAATGGAATCATTACCTCTCTAACTCTTTGGTAAGCTTGTCAGAAAACGGCGAGGAGGCGGGTGGCTACGAGCAAAGGCGGACCAAGTAGGGTTACGACGGAGGTCCGACGGCTTGGGACGGTGTACAGCTGCCAGATGATGGCTCACGGGTCACATGGACGGCGAAGGATGCGCAGACTGGAGTCACACGAGCGGGACGTCAGTAGCTAGTAAAGGAGCTACTTAGGTGGACGTGCAACGCTTGACGGCTAGCCAGGGGCTTCAGCGGCCTGGACGACAACAACGGCTCAGCTTCCAAGCGAGCTATGATGGTCAAACGGCGAAGAACACGGCTAGAGGAGCTTGGACATAGGCGGTGCAGTAGCTAGCTTGTTGGGACGTGCAACTGGCGCGTGACGGGCAACAGTTGCTCAGGCAGGCGTGCAGCTTGCTCGAACGGCTTAGAGGTTGGGCTGGTTGTTTTCCTCTGGTTTTCTTGAGCTTAAGAACATCAAGCATGGAGAAAGTAAGCCAGGGAGCAAAAAGGGGATAGTAGCTAAAGAGGGGGGGACAAGGGCCTTCAATGCCACTCCAAAGTCTCTAAACACTCATCACACATGCACCCACCACTCAACCCTATCCTCAGCCACTTTCTCTCTCCTCAAGCTTCCCCAAGAAGCCTCCTAAGTGGTCCAATTGTTGCACCCCACCGTCGCCTACGAATTTGTACATTTTGGCCTTCAATTCCATTCAAATCCTCTTTAAATCAACCCAAATTGAAGCCCATAAATCCAACCAAGATGTCCACACTCAAATCCATATTTTTCCTTATCAATTGAACCAACTTAAATCCCAAAAACGCGATAAAAAACGAGCCTACAAATTTCTCGATCCAAAATAACATGCCTACTTTGGATTTTTCGATGAAAATCTCAGCTTGCAGAAAAATCTTCGGAGGATGAGTTGACGTTTCTAAAATGACTTGTGACATGAAAGAACTTCCAATTTCTAAAATCGGCTTCAATTTCGCAGTTAATTTCAATTTGGCGCAATTTTAGCGAGTCCTAATCTATCGAGTAGCTTTTAGAAACTTTTAACGCTTTTGACCTGTGGTCGATTATCTTTGAGCCATAAAGTGCATCTTCGACACATTGGGGACTCTTGATTGTCATGCGAATCTCAAGGTTTCAAATACGGACATAGGGTACTATGGCACCCAAGAATTTCGACAATCCTCGAATGTACGATGACCATGACAAATCAATAGAAGTACTGTTGAATGGTGCCATTAGTATTTTGCATGAGCATTGTTTGATTCCATTGTCGAACTGATGGGCAGCGTTTAGAAATATTTTGATCGTCGCATAGGGCATAGACCCATCCCTGTGTACTATCACTGATGAGACTGAGATTGTGCCACAAGATGGATTGACAAGAAATTTTCTATACTTGGCCATGTACCCTACGAATCGAACCATCCTTGTTTATTGTTGTAGTATCATACAGCCATATGAATAGGCCGTATATAACTCATGCACATGCAGAGATTTAAGGCGAATATTTAGAATAAACTGTGGCTGGATATTAAGAGTAATAAAGCTGCAACCCACCAACCCAAACCACTCCATACTAACCACGTCGCTAGAGGAGGAGTGACAACTGGAGTTCCGCCCATTGCATGGACGAGCAAGCTGTTGAGTGCACCCCCACAAGCCTCCGTGTTTCCCTGTTACAAGCTGCCACAAAGCAGCTAATGATGAGCAAAGAATAAATTTAAAATTTAAGTGAACTTACAGAAGAATAAATGGACAGAGTAGTCGAGGAAGAGAGGAGAAGAGAATCGGAAAAAGGCTTCTCCCCCCCCCCCCCCAACACTTGTCTCCTCCATAATTACACTTGTCCTTTGACATTAAACACTTGTCCTTGTTGTACCTACACCTGTCCTCCATGCATGCATCCACTGAAAATCCCCCTCTTTGTTGGCTGGTTTTTAGCAAAACTAGCAGCTAATCTACTCGTGTAAGTGAGCTAAAGAGAGTGACTGAGCAGAACCGAGAGAGAGAGAGAGATCGAGCGAGGAAATTTGCGAGTGAGCAGCAGGTGGGTGAACGGCGAAGAGGAAGAAGGGACCACCTTCTGCCGTGCTCGAGCTGCCGCCGCCTCGCCGCCGGTTCCCGTCGCCGACCGGTCAAGCCGCGACCCCCAAACCTCCATTTTCGGACAGCTACCGAGTGAGAGAGTTTAAGGCAAGCAATTGTTCTTCAATCTATGTTGTTGCAAGCTGTTTTGCCTAGAAAAGAAGTGAAATAGGTGAGGAGAATGGAGTACTTGAGCTGCATGTGGAGTCTTTGATATGTAGGAGGTTGTTAGATCAAGAAAACTGGTTGTGGATGAGGTGCATGTGCTGGATTTCGATTTTCATGAAGTCTGAGTGCTGGATTTTTTAACTTGCAAGTGAAACCAAATGAATTTGAGATTCTGACCATGAGGAATCTTAGTGATAATCATGCTGTGGTAAGGTGTATTGTGTGTATGGACAAAGAGTATAATGACGGGAGGTCAAAATCTAATATATAGGAGGAGTTTTGTGAACCTGTGAACTGTTTTTGTGAAAATCAGTGTGACCTCAGGCGACATTTTAAATTTTTTGTAATTATCTGACGACAATTTGATTTCGAACGCTTGATGAAAGTTTTAGAGAACATATTCATGAATAACATATCCAAAATTCAAGGAAAACGAACAAACTATGACCCTCGAAATAATTTTCCTCCAAAAATATGAAATCTGGAATTTTACAGAATGTTGGGTAGGAAGAAAATCGAAGTTTTACCCTCAGTGCCTATGGAATCTGACTTAGTGTTCTGCTTTAGATTTGTTTCTCTAGGTCTTATCGATAACGTGTCAAAATTTCGTAATTTTCTGAGCCCGTTTAGTAATTAATTCGGAATTGTTGCTAAAACTGCGCAGTTGTAGAAATTAAGTTACTGTTTCGAGATTTCTATAGAATTGTCCTATATGAAGTATAGTTCTCGAATTGCCATGTGACTTAGTGATGCTGATGGTGGGATATTGTGATTGATAAAAAGTTTGTGAGATATCTTGTTTGACATATGATGATGCATTTGTGAATTAAAATGCAATTTGTTTGATAAAAAAGGGTTCATGAGATATCTTGTTTGACATATGATGATGCATTTGTGAAATTAAAATGCGATTTGTTACCCATTGAACCCTCGGATTAATGATGCCCCGGGAGTCGGAACGCCCAAAGGATCGAGTGAGTCGATGCCTTGTGGATGCTCGGTGTGGCATCCCGGAAATTCAAAGCCGAGCCTTAAGGTGTGTTAAATGTCTTTAATTAGGTGATAGAATTTTATGGCTTATGCTTTGGCCAATTTGTCTTTTAATTTGATGAATTTATGCTTGTGATTGTGGAAATTTAAATTTAATTTATAAATGCTTGGCCATATGATTTGAATTTCAATAATTAAAAATATCCCAAGAATTTGGCCAAGATGAAATTTGAATTTAGAAATATTAATTAAAAGGAATTCAAAAAAAAAAAAGAAGAAGGGAAAATAGGGTTATTTTCGAAATGGGCCTTGGACCCATTAGCCTAGAGCTTGGTGGGCCAAGCTAGTCGGCCCATTGGGCCCAAGAAGGATTTTCGACCAGCCCAAGGGGGAGTGGCCGGTTGGGCCTAAGCCCAAGCCCAAGCCCAAATCAATTCAAAAATTAGTGTGACAAGTGGCATAAAGTAAAGAGCATGCATTGGCCATAGGTGTGGTGGATCAATCATTACCTATGATGAGCCTAGGGGAGTATAAAAAGAGAGAGGGAAGAGAGAGAGTGGCCGTTTTCTTCATTTTGGCCGAGAGAGTGAGCGAGAGAGAGCTTGAGCGGAGGAGAGGCCGAGAGGGAGGAGGTGGAGCCGAGAGTTGCCGCCGCCGTGTCTCGCCGTCGCCGCCTAGTCCGACCGTCCTACGCCGCCGTGTGTTGCTGTGTGTTCTTCTTTAAGGCAAGTGGGAGTTCCTTTACTTCTCTTGCACGTTGTTTGATGGTTGCATGTTCGGTTTGAGGGGTGATTTGGGCGAAATACCGAAGTAAGGGTTGCATGTGTTCATGTTATGTGGCTGTTTCCGTTCGGTTTGTGGTAGACAGTTTCTTATTCGGGCTTGCATGTGTATTTGGAGTATGATTTTGGCCTCGGTGTCTTCATGAAAGTTGAAGCTAATATCTTGAGGTATGACATACTAGAATTTCATGGAAAACGATGGTGATATGTGGGGTCAAAAGCTTTGTTATACGGTGACCTCAGATCTGCGAATTTCCTACTGACCTTTTGTTGATTTCTTGGTTGCATGTCGATTTCTGTTGGAGATATCACCTTGTTGTCCTCTTGAAAGTTGTAGGAAACACCCTAAGCTACAACATACTCGAAAATGAGGCAAAAATAACAAGTATAACTTGGTGAATCGGCTAAATCTTTGAGACGGATGGTTCTGTTGAAGTGAACCGAGACACCCGAGACTTCATGGGTTAAAATGGTGACCAAAATCTGGGTATTTTACCTAGATCCCTTCATGAAAATTTTAAAAGACACATTGATGTATAACATACTCGAATTTCATAAGGAACGAAAGAGATTTGATGGGTCAAACGTAAGTTTTTCGGTGATGAACGTTCTGGACGAAACGGTAGAGGTTCCAGAAGCTTCGTGGAGTTATATAAATTAATTTATAAAGAATTTGGCTAAGAGTTCTTCATGAAAAATGCACGAAAATGTGTTGGCTATCATCCTGTAAAATGTGGGAATTTTCGGAGGTCATATGAGTATTTTAATTAAATTAATTCGAAAACTGTGCAATCTGGCCATAATCCGAATGTTGTGTGTGTTTTGTGGAAATTTGGGAAATTATGTAAAATGCGAATTAGCCATGGATTTTATGTGAAATCTGATTCTAATTGTTTGTTTAAGGATTGATTGAAGATTATGATTTTTGGAAAATCATAAATATTAAATATAATATTTATTTATGAAAATAAATAAATATAATAAAATAATAATAAAATAATAATAAAATAATAAAATAATAAAAAATAAAAGGTGGATTATTTTATTGGCCATGAGTCCTATTGAATTATGATGCCTTGCTATGTGACATTGATGCATGCGAAATCATTAATTATGATGTATTGTTATATGGCACTGATGTATGAATGATCATGAATTATGATGCATTGCTATGTGACATTGATGCATGTATGATCATGAATTATGATGTATTGTTATATGGCATTGATGTATGAATGATCATGAATTGTGATGCATGTATGTAAATCATATGCCATGAAATAACAAGATGAAAAGAATGATGAAAGTGGAAAATGGTATGTGAGTAAGAGGTTGTGATGGAGGATGTTGTCTGGTGGCCTGGGGGCGTGATTCCAGAGATTCCCTGGGAGTTTCAGGATGCCCGGAATGTGGGGGGCCGGAAGTCCGGTTGTATCTCGGATACATGCCCGGAAGTGACTCGCGATGCCAGGATTAGGGTGCGAGATCCCCGGTTAGAAGGGTAAAGACCGGAAGTCCCTGTCGGAGGTTTCTGCCCGAAGGGAGGTTCCTCGTGATGCTAGTTGAGGTGCGAGATGCCCGGAATGTGGGGGGCCGGAAGCCCAGTGGCCATGAGATGGCTGGAATGCTGGGAACCCTGTCGGAGGTTTCTGCCCGAAGGGTGATGATCAAATTGATCATGGAATCCTGTCGGAGGTTTCTGCCCGAAGGATTGATAATGATACCCTGTCGGAGGTTTCTGCCCGAAGGGATGGTGATGATTTGAGAAAAGATAATGTGGGGATCAATTGATAAATAAAAATGGAAATTGATCTATGATGTAATATGCATTGTGATGCATGGCTAACGATGATGTGATATGCATGGTGATGCATGGCCAATGATGATATGATGTGATATGCATGGTGATGCATGGTTAATGATGATGTGATATGCATGGTGATGCATGGCCAATGATGATATGATGTGATATGCATGGTGATGCATGGTTGATGATGATGTGATATGCATGGTGATGCATGGCCAATGATGATATGATGTGATATGCATGGTGATGCATGGTTAATGATGATGTGATATGCATGGTGATGCATGGCCAATGATGATATGATGTGATATGCATGGTGATGCATGGTTAATGATGATGTGATATGCATGGTGATGCATGGCCAATGATGATATGATGTGATATGCATGGTGATGCATGGTTAATGATGATATGTATGCTATGATGATGCATGAATACGCTTGTCATCAAAAAGGTAAGTTATGCCTGAATTGTATGATGGTATGCATGGTGCACTGAGTTGTTATTGGATTTCCCTATCTGCTGAGTGGTTGTACTCACCCCTTTTGGGGATAACATTTCAGATTAGCAAGTATGCCGCTACCTGCCGTCTCGCGTGGTACGTTTTATGGTCTACCGTCTGATGTAGAGGTCGAGTGCGCGGAGATAGACTGTCCCTCGGTACCCGGATTGACTTTTATCCGAGTGCGATGTCTAGTGATGTACGATATAGGCCTGGCTGGGGGCCCTATCATTCAGGAGTTCATTTCTGTGCACGTTCGCCGAGATGGTGCTATGCGAGGGATGTTGCCGCCGCCACCACCTGATGCACCGGGTTGGGTGTGAGACTCACGCGTGACGAGTAGGAGCCGAGCTTTTTGATGTAGATAATCGACACCTTTGATGGGAGCTAGTGCGCTTGATGTAGAGGGTTGATAGTTTCTTTTTGAGATTTTAGGCAGGACATGGCAGAGTCCTCGCTTTTCTTGTTTTGTATCGACCCGAGAAAGGAGGAGTCCCATCTTAAAAGAATATGTAAATAAAGTGTCGATATTCGTATATAAAATCCTGATGTGTAGCTGGTGTGTAATTGTATCATGGGATAGAAGGGAGATGGATGACGATGTGAATTTTGCTTCCGCTATGAGTCGCGCATGGGACCGCTTTAAAAAAAAAAAAAAAAGCCTGTAATCTGGCAAGGCTTTATTTAGCCAAGAGATAGAGATGGTAAAAGATGTAACATCGGCACTGTTAACGACCTGCGAAGGGTTCGGGGTGTTACACTCGGTGGCCTTAAATGGCTGAATGCCAGAGGTTATTCCCCGAGAGTTTCGGGATGCCCGGTAGTATGCTAGTCGGTACGTAAATCCGGATGGCCATGGTAACCATTTTCATGGGAGGCCCTCGAGGTTCCTCGTGATGCCAGGTGGGGTATGAGATTCCTGGAGGCGTGATTCACTCCAGATGCCCGGTGGCCTTAAATGGCTGAATGCCGGAGGCTTTCGCGATGCCTGGAAGGATGCGAATGCCGGAGGGACGCAAACACTGGTCCTCCGGGGATGAAACCTTTTGAAAAATAAAATGAATGATTTGACTATAAATGTGTGGGGTCTGAATATGTTGTTATCACATTGAAGGGTTTCATGATTGTGATATGATGATGTGGCATATGATTCTTATAGAATTTGCAATTGCTTTAATATTGAAGAATTCCAGTATATTGATATCCATTTATCCCTTGTCTCCCTGCCTTGTCTATCTTGTATGAAATTAGATGCTGATTGTTATGCTCGATATAGCTTGTTGAATATTTTGCTGCTGAGTGGTTGTACTTACCCCGTTTGGGGACTAACATTTCAGACTAGACAACATACCTCTACCGCCACCGCCACCAGCAGATGGACCGAGTGGTTGGATATGGCCGTGAGGAGGAGGACAATAAGGGAAGGAACTTTTGGATGCCGACACTGATCGATGGACTTTAAGTATATGACTGTTGCAAGAGATGTCGGTCATCTTTTGAAATATAGCCGAGTATAGAAAACCTTGGCATTTTGATGTACCGACAAATGATGTCCATCAAGTTATGTAAATAAAAGTGTACGGCTTTAACTTATATAAGATGTTTAGTTGGTGTGTACTGTTTTCTGAATATAGGGAAGGGAGTTGTTGGATACGCTTCCGCCATATAAATTGCACAGGGATCGACCTAAAAGATATAAAACCCCAGGTTTGATGGACCTTCAGGTCACGCAAGAGAAAGGTAAGCGAACTATGGCGACCCTGACAGATTGGGGGCTTGTTCGAGGGGTGCCACAACTATAATTGGTGTCAGAGCTATGGTCTATATGGAGTGATAAGGAGCCTCAAATGGAATTGAGGATAGAATGATGCACACCATAGGATACTAACTAAGAGTAGTTGACTAACTTTGAATAACGGGTGATGGGTATTCACTCGTAGATCCCTAGTAGTTATCATGAGTTATCTTTAGGTGCCAGTAACATGTTTATGTTACTTATATAGTAGTAGTTGCTTTTAAATGGAGATAGTGAGTCTCAAATCATTCCTAAGGCAATGCTTGGAAATTGCAGGAAAGTCATGGCGCGAGCTGGAAGTGCTCATCCATCAAGGGCTGAAGCCTCTGCTGCAAGGGCTGAACCCCGAATGGAAGATATCCTGCAGGCATTGGTCAATATTGGAAATCTGATGGAAATGCAAGCGCAGCAACAACCCAGAGCAGAACGCCGTACTCAAGGACTGGTGGAACAATTTCTGAATTTGAAGCCACTTAAATTTAGTGGAATGGGAAGTTATGAGGAGGCGGAACAATGGATAGATGGAATGGAACGAATTTTCCGGTTGTTGGACTGTAATGATGCTGAGAAAATAACTTTGGCAGAGTACCAGCTAGAGGGAAATGCAAAGTTTTGGTGGAGAGCTTCAAAAGATACGATCTTTCCACTAGGTACTGATATAAATTGGCATGAGTTTGTTAGAGTTTTCAATAGGAAGCATTTCTCTGATTGTGCCAAGGATAGGAAGATCACTGAATTTGTTCAGTTGGAACAGAAGGAGCTGACAGTAGACCAGTATGAGGCAAAATTTTCTGAATTGTCTAGGTATGCTCCTAGATTAGTTGATGATCGAGAGGAAAAGGCAAAGAGATTTCTGAAAGGGCTAAAGACTGATATCAGGAAACAACTTGTGCCTCTGAATATAAGAGATTATAATGAAATATATGAAAGGGCATAGTTGGTGGAGCAAGAGTTAGTGAGAGAGCAATCGGAATCTAAGAGACAGATGGCCTTTAGTGATATTCGAAAGGGTAAGAGACCTTATCCTGGTCAGAGTCGGCCCTGGGGATCTAAGAAGAGGAGTAATTTTAGGAATTTTGGAAAAGCCAAGAGTGGCCCGGTTCAAGGGAGAGTGCCCTATCAGGATAATAACTGTCAAAGGTGTGGTGGACGGCATGGGCCGGGATTGTGTAATAATCCATCGAAATGTTATGGCTGTGGGCAGATGGGGCATTTTAAGAGAAATTGTCCACAAGAGAGGTCGCAGCTGAGTGTTGGCTCGGTGCGACAGGTACAACCAAGTACCAGTGGACCAAACCTACCAAAGAATCCACAGAGGCCACCAGCACAAGGAAGGGCGTAAGCGGTCACTCAAGAGGAAGCGGAAGCTTTCGAAAATGCTATCTCAGGTACGATTTCTATAGATGGATAAGAAGGCATATGCGTTATTTGATATAAGTGACACGCATTCATTTGTGTCTGAGAAATATAGATGATTGTGAGAAGTAGGAATCAAATCTTTAGATATGCCTCTTCGTATTTCTACATCACTGAAAGACATGTTGTTATCTACGTTAGTATGTGAGATGTGTGAGATAACCCTAGGGGAATGAGATCTGGAAATGGGCTTGATAATGATAGTTATGTATGACTTTGACGTGATCGTAAGAATGAACTAGCTCCGTAAGCGATGGACTAGGATGGATGATCTTCTGAGATAGTATTTACCCGTGCGCTAAGGATAAGACCGTGAGGCTAAGAATGGGATAGGCCAAAGTGGATAATATCTCTGTAAGTTAGTCTCTATCGAAACGAGACCCTCCAATGGATGTGTAGTTTGGGTTCGAACTAGGCGAAAGCTGGTGTACCTGTAACAACCCGATCTGATGAGAGTGGGGAGTGGACGCCGAGGTTAAAGGACCTGAACAAGGAGCGGCTCCTGGCAGGCTTCTAGGATGGCAAAAGGGGGGCAGGAATGAACCAAACTATGAACTGAACTGGGAAGGTAGTGTTTCTAGGATAATTTTATCAAAGTGGCGCAGCGAAAGCATGGTTAAGCTTATAGAACTTTTGTTTGTAAAAAAGAAGGACAGGTCGATGCATTTGTGCATTGATAATAGGCAATTGAATCATGTAATTGTTAAGAGTAAGTACTCATTACCTAGAATTGATGACCTATTTGACCAACTGCAAGGAAGTTCGGTCTTTTCTAAAATTGACTTGAGGTCAGGATACCATCAGCTAAGGATTAAGAAAGAAGACATCCTAAGACTGTATTTAGGACTCGATATGGACACTACGAGTTCCTAGTTATGCTATTTGGATTGACAAATGCCTTAGATGCATTCATGGATCTAATGAATAAGATATTTAAGCCCTATTTGGACCAAATTGTGATTGTCTTCATTGATGATATCCTGATATATTCTAAAGGACCTGAAGAACATGCCCAACATCTAAGCGTAGTGCTGCAAGCAAAGCTTAAGAAGTGAATTATGAAGAGTGAGTTATGAATTTAAGGATTAAGTTATGATCATTTGAGCTAAGTAGTGACTTCATATTAGAGGATCTCATTGGAAGCCTTGATGCATTACATGGAAGCATTTAGTATGTATAGATTGATCTTGGAAATCATGAGTTGAGTGGTCATAAGAGACATGAAATTACTTGTGGTTTATATGTCGGAATAATAGGTTTGATCGATGGTGGTCAACCTTTAGTTTAGGTGATGATCTCAGTTTGAAAAAGATTTCGTGGAATTAGTGGATATGATCAATTGTGGTTATACTCTTTCCAAGGCGAAATGGTGAAAGTTTAAGTTGTGGATTTGATGAGTAATTAATCCAAGTGATGATCCTTTAGGATTAGATCTGAGATATACTTGATGGAAACTAGACAAGTTCTTATCTCGGTGGATCGTCAATCTTTGAATTAAATAAGTCTTGGTGGACTATCGATATTTGAACCGAATGAATGGTGCTGTATTTTAGGCTTGAATCCATGTCGCAGTAAAGGCATAGTGAATGTCTCTGTTGGACTGAACCAGATGAGTTATTGGTGGTGCTGATTTTGATGGTTCTAGGCTTGAATTGGTGGTGACGAAGGTGTAGGAATGGTTCAGCTAAATGGTGTGTTCGATTGAGTCGAGAAGGTGGAATTCTTTAAATTTGAATTTGATTGATAGTTGCATTTAGGATAGAGCTTGAAATATATGTTTTCACAAAAGGAATTGAATATGAGACAGAGGAGGTGGATGGAATTATTAAAAGATTTTGACTGTTACGGTACCACTCGGGAATGGCGAATAAGGTGGCAGATGCCCTAAATCAAAAGTCAGCTACGAACATGGCTAATCTAAGGATAACATAGTGGAATCTATTAAAGTCAATAGCAGATTCAGACTTTAAGTTGGAAGTAGACCACCTCAATGGTATGCTTACTGCATTGAGGATTGAACCCGAAAATATTCAGAAAGTTAAGATTCTGTAAGAATCTTATTCGGAAAATGTGAAGATACGAAATGCTGTGTCTTTAGGGAAAAGACCAGAGTTCCAAGTCTCTGAAGATGGAGTAGTAAAATGTCAAGGACGACTCTATGTTCTCGACAATGAAGAAGTAAAAGGGAAATCCTGTCAGAAGCACATAGGTGTAATTATGGTATTCATCTGGGTAGTACAAAGATGTACAGAAATTACACGAACAGTTTTGGTGGAATGGCATGAAGGCGGATGTAGCTAAACACGTTTCCTAGTGTTTAACATGCCAGCAAGTGAAAATCTACTAACCTATATAATGCATTGCCGTTGTTGTCTGATGTAGTGCAGTTAGATTGGTAATACTTGAGTTTGGATGTTTTCAAAGCTCTAAGATTTTACATGCAAACTACTTTGAAAATCTTAAGGTCGGGACTGAGTTTGATGACTCGCCGATACGTTGATTTTGGTATTTCAAGAAAGGCTTAGGATTTTGGTATCTCAAAGTTTTTAGTTTCAAAAATCTTTATGACGGGACCAATATTATCGACATGCCAAACTATGGTTTCCAATACTTCAAGAAATGCTTATGGTTTTGGTGAAAATCATCCCCTGTACATTCCAAGTTTTTGATCCTCAATTGAAAAGCAGATTTTGATTATGAACTGTTTTAGAAAATCTCTTGAATTGCATCAAAATTTATGGGTACTTGACACCGTACCCAAGTGTTTTAAGAAATGATTTATATTTTAAGAATTTCTGAACTTTTTATAGAAAACATCCCAAATCATTGGAGTTGGGATTGAGATTTGAATTTGCCAATGTGCCGATTTCAAATTACTAATGGTTTTGATAAATTATTTCGAGCCGTGATGCAAGTGCGACTCAAGGCTATTTATGTGGATTTCGAAAAGTATTTGAAATTTAAACGTGAAAATGGATTTTATGGATTTGGTATCATGCTTTTGATTTTATGAATTGGTTTCAACGATATGAGATTTACCTATTTTCAAAGACTATTATTGTTATATTGTTGTCCCTATTTTGCATTATTTGATATCATAAAGTGGGATTTTTGAGAACCCAAAGGATTCTCCACATTAGTGATTCGAAAACATTTTGACATGGAAATGACATATGTTTCAAAGCTTGCTGTTGTTGTTGAATGCTTTTGAAAACTTCAATTTGCATTGTTTGATTTCATGAAGGAAGATTTTCAAGCGTTCCAAAGGAAATTTTAGAGGTGGTTGTTGTTTTAAAACTGTTTTTGATGTTGAGATAAATTAAGATATGTGGATAAGAAAGTGAAGTATCAGCCCGATCTAGGACACATAGTCCATCATGAAGCCATCAAAGTGGATAAGAAAGTGAGGTACATTAAAGAGCCTATGCAAATACTGGATTGAAAGGAGCGAGTCCTTAGGACCAAGAAAAATTCCATTGGTTAAGATATTATGGCGACATCACGATATAGAGGAAGCCACATGGGAAAGTGAGAAGGAAATGAAGGAAAGATACCCTCATCTATTTAATGAGACGTAAGAGATGTCCAATTTCGAGGACGAAATTCTCTAAGGAGGGGAGAATTGTGGCACCCGAGAATTTCAACAATCCTCGAATGTACGATGACCATGACAAATCAATAGAAGTATTGTTGGATGGTGCCATTAGTATTTTGCATGAGCATTGTTTGATTCCATTGTTGAACTGATGGGCCGCGTTTAGAAATATTTTGATCGTCGCATAAGGCATAGACCAATCCTTGTGTACTATCACTGATGAGACCGACATTGTGCCACAAGATGGATTGACAAGAAATTTTCTATACTTGGCCATGTACCCTACGAATTGAACCATCCTTGTTTATTGTTGTAGTATCATATGGCCATATGAATAGGCCGTATATAACTCATGCACATCCGGAGATTTAAGGCGAATATTTAGAATAAAGTGTGGCTGGATATTAAGAGTAATAAAGCCGCAACCCACCGACCCAAACCACTCCATACTAACCATTTAATTAGTTGACATAATGGTCAACAAGAGAGAAGAGATGTTGACCGAGACCCTACAAATGATGGCCATGTCGCTAGAGGAGGAGTGACAACTGGAGTTCCGCCCATTGCATGGACGAGCAAGCTGTTGAGTGCACGCCCACAAGCCTCCGTGTTTCCCTGTTACAAGCTGCCACGAAGCAGCTAATGATTAGCAAAAAATAAATTTAAAATTTAAGTGAACTTACAGAAGAATAAATGGACAGAGTGGTCGAGGAAGAGAGGAGAAGAGAATTGGAAAAAGGCTTCCCCCCCCCCCCCCACACTTGTCCTTTGACATTAAACACTTGTCCTTGTTGTACCTACACCTGTCCTCCATGCATGCATCCACCGAAAATCCCCCTCTTTGTTGGCTGGTTTTTAGCAAAACCAACAGCTAATTTGCTCGTGTAAGTGAGCTAAAGAGAGTGACCGAGTAGAACCAAGAGAGAGAGAGATCGAGCGAGGAAATTCGCAAGTGAGCAGCAGGTGTGTGAACGGCGAAGAGGAAGAAGGGACCACCTTCTGCCGTGCTCGAGCTGCTGCCGCCTCGCCGCCGGTTCCCGTCGCCGACCGGCCAAGCCGCGACCCCCGAACCTCCATTTTCGGACAGCTACCGAGTGAGAGAGTTTAAGGCAAGCAATTGTTCTTCAATCTATGTTGTTGCAAGCTGTTTTGCCTAGAAAAGAAGTGAAATAGGTGAGAAGAATGGAGTACTTGATCTGCATGTGGAGTCTTTGATATGTAGGAGGGTGTTAGATCAAGAAAACTGGTTGTGGATGAGGTGCATGTGCCGGATTTCGAATTTCATGAAGTGTGAGTGCTGGATTTTTGAAGTTGCAAGTGAAACCAAATGAATTTGAGATTCTGACCATGAGGAATCTTAGTGATAATCATGCTGTGGTAAGGTGTATTGTGTGTATGGACAAAGAGTATAATGACGGGAGGTCGAAATCTAATATATAGGAGGAGTTTTGCGAACTTGTGAACTGTTTTTGTGAAAATCAGTGTGACCTCAGGCGACATTTTAAATTTTCTGTAATTATCTGACCACAATTTGATTTTGAACGCTTGATGAAAGTTTTAGAGCACAACTTCATGAATAACATATCCAAAATTCAGAGAAAACGAACAAAGTATGACCCTCGAAATAATTTTCTTACAAAAATATGAAATCTGGAATTTTATAGAATGTTGGGTAGGAAGAAAATCGAAGTTTTACCCTCGTTGCCTATGGAATCTGACTTAGTGTTCTTCTTAAGATTTGTTTCTCTAGGTCTTATCGATAACGTGTCAAAATTTCGTAATTTTCTGAGCCCGTTTAGTAATTAATTCAGAATTGTTCCTAAAACTGCGCAATTGTAGAAATTAAGTTACTGTTTTCGAGATTTCTATAGAATTGTCCTATATGAAGTATAGTTCTCGAATTGCCATGTGACTTAGTGATGCTGATGGTGGGAGGTCTGTGACTTGATGATGCTGATGGTGGGATATTGTGATTGATAAAAAGTTTGTGAGATATCTTGTTTGACATATGATGATGCATTTGTGAATTAAAATGCAATTTGATTGATAAAAAGTTTGTGAGATATCTTGTTTGACATATGATGATGCATTTGTGAAATTAAAATGCGATTTGTTACCCATTGAACCCTCAGATTAATGATGCCCAGGAGTCGGGATGCCCAAAGGATCGAGTGAGTCGATGCCTTGTGGATGCCCGGTGGCCTTAAATGGCTGAAGCCGGAGGTTATTCCCCGGGAGTTTCAGGATGCCCGGTAGTATGCTAGTCGGTACGTAAATCTGGATGGCCAGGGTAACCATTTTCATGGGAGGCCCTCGAGGTTCCTCGTGATGCCAGGTGGGGTATGAGATGCCTGGAGGCGTGATTTGCTCCAGATGCCCAGTGGCCTTAAATGGCTGAATGTCGGAGGCTTTCGCGATGCCTGGAAGGATGCGAATGCCGGAGGGATGCAAACATTGGTCCTCCGGGGATGAAACCTTTTGAAAAATAAAATGAATGATTTGACTATAAATGTGTGGGGTCTGAATATGTTGTTATCACATTGAAGGGTTTCATGATTGTGATATGATGATGTGGCATATGATTCTTATAGAATTTGCAATTGCTTTAATATTGAAGAATTCCAGTATATTGATATCCATTTATCCCTTGTCTCCATGCCTTGTCTTTCTTGTATGAAATTAGGTGCTGATTGTTATGCTCGATATAGCTTGTTGAATATTTTGCTGCTGAGTGGTTGTACTCACCCCGTTTGGGGACTAACATTTCAGATTAGACAACATACCTCTACTGCCACTGCCACCAGCAGATGGACCGAGTGGTTGGATATGGCCGCGAGGAGGAGGACAACAAAGGAAGGAACTTTTGGATGTCGACATTGATCGATGGACTTTAAGTATATGACTGTTGCAAGAGATGTTGGTCATCTTTTGAAATATAGCCGAATAGAGAAAACCTTGGCATTTTGATGTACCGACGAATGATGTCCATCAAGTTATGTAAATAAAAGTGTACGGCTTTAACTTATATAAGATGTTTAGTTGGTGTGCATTGTTTTCTGAATATAGGGAAGGGAGTTGTTGGATACGCTTCCACCATATAAATTGCATAGGGACCGACCTAAAAGATATAAAACCCCAGGTTTGATGGACCTTCAGGTCACGCAAGAGAAAGGTAAGCGAACTATGGCGACCCTGACATATGAGGGCTGTTCGAGGGGTGCCACAGGTACCAAAACGATAGATAAATCGGTTTAGTGCCGATCGACAAGAATTGTGTAATTAAGTGGAATCACCCACACTTAACCACATACCTTTGTCAAGCTGATCTATCTCTGGTCTCTAATCGGTTTATGCCGTAATGACCCTTATAGACTAGCACAGTCGAGCAGTCAATTCCTGGTCGAATTCTCAAGTCTATTGCGTTTAGATTCCTTAACGGCTTCACCTCACAGGCTAGTTATCTTGTGAGTGGCCAACTCAAAGTAAAGAGCTATAGGCGTGTCGATGAAAAGCCAAACTCATTCAATTGAAAATAGAGTTGGAAAATCAAGATGTCACATGAGTGGTGTTCCATGAAGGAATTTTAGATGAAGTGCTATCGCGAGAATGTGACAATACGTGACGTCTCAGCATGGCGAGGATGGTGATGAAACGACAGTCGTAATTAGTGCCAATGACGTAGTCTGATGACAAATTCATCCATCCGTTACGGACCGTTACGTATTCGAGATCCGGCGAAATCTGGATATCACACTCCAGCTTGCGTCTTCCTCCATGTTCTATGCATCCCCACTGACCTCAGGTGGGATCAGGTGGAGCATGTAGACCCCGACTTCCCAAACGTCACATTCATCCAGATCACGGTGATCTTGATAGTGGACCACCAGGATGGTTGGGACAAAATTTTGGGTAAGCCAGAAATGAGAACTTTTTGGCCTATATGAACCGATAGGAGTTGTCTGAAAATATAAATAAATAAAAGTACCTAGTTTATATTTCATGTGCGTAGTTTTAAATTATGATGGAGTTGAGATACACGCTTCCGCCATAAAAAGAATGATAAGGAAAAGGAACACCGTAGAGGCCATGGATCGTGGAGGCCTCAACGGGTCCAGGGTCATCACAGCCCCTGAGTGTGGTATCGGAGCCTAGGTTTTGTCTAAAGTGATAAGGTGCGTTAGTAGTAAAAGGAGGGGTTATGGTGATCGCACACGTATTGACCCAAAATGCATGTGGTTGGTTTGTTTTGAAAAATGGGTGACTGAGTTCACTCGTAAGCTGCTAGTAATGACTGTGAATTACCATGCGTGCTAGTAACATTTGTGTGACATCCGAATTTTGCTGAACCTCAAGTACCTAACTGTTCGTTATGGGTCGATGAATTTGTCGATGGGTTGTGTCATTGGCACCACTTGTGGATGCCGTTTCATCATCACCATCGCTGGACTAAGACGTCCAATTCAGGATGATCTCACAAGGTACCCTCATAGTCACACCTTTGTTGCATTGTGACGATCCAATCACCGTGAAACTGAACGTCTCATCGAAAATTTTCCTTACATAACGCCACCACTAAGACCGACATCCACTAGCATTTGTACCTCTCTAGCCAAACCTTCCATGCAAGACATCTTCGACCCCATGTTATGTGAAAGTTGACAATGGGAAAAATTTGTCGAAGACTCCTCTATTTATTTCACGCTGACTCTCAACCTTCCTCAACAAAGGATCGCCGACTGTCATAGTTTTATTAAAGGACCTTGTGATCATGTCCATGTGACGATCAACCAAGGAACGATCGACCAAGCACAGCAACGCCACAGCCCCGTCCTCTGTCCCCTTCAACCAATCAACTGAGGAAGAAAAGGTTGACCCATGTAGCCATGCAACCCAAGCTTCGGTGGCTAGCAGGGAAGAGAATTGGGATAGCTGCATGAAGTGATGTAGCCATGGCCTCAAGTGGCAAGGGAGAACAACCACGTCTCCCCCACCCGTCTCTACCTCCTTCTGCCACCGATGCGTATATCTGTTGACTGAAGAAGTCAATCGGCGGAACTCATAAAGAAGAACAAGTGGTGTGACATCCTAATTTTCCAATTCTGCTTTCAATTGAATGAGTCCGGCTTTTCATTGACGCACCTATAGCTCTTTTCCCTAAGCTGGTCACTCACGGGATAACTAGTCTATCAAGTGAAGCCGTTAAGGAATCTAAATGCAGTAGACTTGATAATAAAATGAGGAATCGACTGCTCGACTGTGCAAATCTGCAAGGGTCATTACGGCACAGACCGATTAGAGACCAAAGATAGGTGGACTTAACAAAGCCATGTGATTAAGTGTGGGTCATTCCATCTAATTACATTTTGGTACCATGTGTCCGTATTTGAAACCTCGAGATTTCCATGACAACTGAGAGTCGCCAATGAGTCGAAGATGCACTTTGTGTTTTGAAAATAATCAACCATAGGTCAATTGCACGAAAAATTCATCAAAGCTACCCGGTAGATTAGGATGCACTAAAATCGCACCAGACTGAAATTAATTGAGAAATTGAACCCAATTTTAGAAATTGAAAGTTTTGTCATGTCACAAATCATTTTAGGAACGTCGACTCATCCTCCAAAGATTTTTTTTGCAAACCGAGATTTTCGGTGAAAAATCAAAATTTGGCGAAATTGGATTGGGAAAGTTCGAGGGACTATTTTTTAGCACACCCAAGACCGTCAAGTTGGTTCAATTGATGAGGAAAAATCATGGAATAAGTGTGGAAATCTTGGCTGAATTGTTTGGGCTTCAGTCAAATTGAATTGTGGTGGAAGTGAATAGAATTGAAGGGGAATTGTATGTATTTGATGAACAAATGTCACAAATTTGTAGCCAAGGGGGGTGCAACATTTCAGCCACCAAGAGAAGCTTCCTAGGGAAGATTGAGGAGAGAGAGTGGGCTGTGGATGCCTGAGGAGTGGTTGGGGCAAGGCAAAGGAGAGAAAGACAAGTGTTGGAAGCCTAAGAAGGCTATTTGGGGTCCCCCTCTTCAACAGCCCTTCTTCCTCCTTGAATCTTGGCTTTTTCCATTGTTGAGCCTTTTGGACAGCTTCAAGAAACCAGAGAAACCGAGCAACATCTGCCCCTCCAATATCGCACGCTCGCTGGACCCCATTTCCCCTCTGTTTTCTCATCATTCCATTTTCTGCTCCAGCTGACCTTTCTCCAAAAACATGAGTTAAAAGTTGTCTTCCCTTGTGAATTAGCTCACGCTCCACCCACCACCATGACCAGTACATCCAGTCCATACAGGAGCACCCCGTTGCTCATTGGAACGATTCGTCAGCCGTCTCGTCCGGCCGTCAGAAGCCACCACTCGCCGGACCACCTGGAGCTCTGCCCGCTTACACTGTTTCGTGTTTTCTTCTTATCTATCCCTTTTTCGATCCTTCCACTGCCCATCCCAACCATCAACATGTTTCCCCTTGACCCCAGGTGCCGCCAGTTGCCGACCACCCGCTCGCTGAGGCTTTGATTAGCCCGTTTTCGCTGTTGTAGCTGCTGGTTTCTTCTCTGCAGTTCAGCCAAGATTAGAAGCAGAAACTAGCAAGGTTTTGGAGACTTCAAGGCCCATTTCCGAGTCCTTCCCAACCTCGCTTGGTGTTGCCGCTAGGAGGATTGTCGCCTACCTTGGCATTGCCGTTGTCGTGGACTCACCGAAACGTTAATCCGGTGAGTTTACTCACTAATCTCTGCTTATGGAGTTAATGATGCTTAAAGGGTGTTTAGATTAGTCTAAGCATGTTTAAGTGGTTAGATTAGTTTATTTAAATGTTAATTATATTAGATCAATGATTAGATCAATGGATGGATTAATTAATCTAATTATGCAATTAGATTAGTGCAAGCATGATTGGACTTTTAATTAATTATTTCCTTTAATTAATCATTTATTTAAATTATATTTTATTTAATTATATTTTTTAAAAATAAATTAATTTAATTTTCGGAATTTATTTAATTCTTAATTAATTAATATTTTTCGGGAATTATACCGGTAACGCCACTTGATAGAATTCCGTGCTAATTTATGTGGTTTGTTCAGATTATGCAATTGATTGTTGGATATTGCATATTGAGTGATGATTGTGAAAAGCATGGAATTAATTTAGAAAATCCTGGATGTCGGGTTTTGACACCGAAAATGGATTTTTAAGTATTATATCAAATAGTGGGGTTCGAAAAAGGAAGGTATCAGTTTTCCTAGTTTGAATTGTTATGTGTTTGTTAAGAGAACCCGTCCTAAGTTATTGAGCTGGACGTGCCCCTATGTGGGATACCCCACACAATGGATGCCGGTCGTGGTAGATTCTGGACTGATGCTCATTCAGGAATGCCGTTGACGTAGTGACGAAGCCGTGCTCAAAGGTGGTGAGACGATGCCTGGCTACGCTAGTAGACTGTTGAATTGCGAGTAAGCCGTGCTCGTGTGTGGCCATGAGTAACAAATGGAACGCATGTTGAGTGTTATTGATGCACCGGATTATGGGACGAAATTGTGTGGCATGGTATGGGACGTGTCATAATGATTTGGTCTTATAATCAAGACCCTTGTGGTTGTTTGATATGTGAAAGTGTTGGCGTTCCAGTTGTTTAAATTCTATTTCTGCATATGCTTGAGTAATATGAACTGTGTTAACCTGCAGGAAGGAACTGAGGCGAGGTAAGTCCTTCTTATTGTGTGGCTAGGCCACTCTTGAGTGTATTTCATTCCTAATAGGGGTTTAGGGGGTGAACTTACTGAGACAATGTCTCACCCCGTCGTGGGCTAAATCATTTTCAGGTCCGTAGATGGCGATTCATCCAGAGCGTTATGGTCTTCCTATGAGGATTACCAAGTAGGTTTCTAGATATCCCGATCCCGGAGGTCATTAGATCTATGAGCTTGTGAGGACTACCGTCTGGGTCAATGAGGACATCTATCGTAGGGTGCCTCATTGATTCAACGCATGGTTTCGCTTTGGACCTAATGGTTTCAGGGTGGGTCCCCTTAGGGGTTTTGATATTCCGCTGCGGTAGTTAAGGCCATCCTAGGTGAGAATGTAGCTGACCCTCCTAATGGTGTGGCAGAGGACCTAACGCCCCTGGAGCCCGTGGAATCACAAGGATCAACGAACGTGTCTGACTAGTGGTCATAGGACTGTTCCTTTTTGGTGGATCGATCTTTTTATAGGCTGACTTTTGTGTTTATAAACTCGAGTGTGTGTATATATATATAAATGAAAGTATGTTTGGTTGTGAATGAGTTTGGTTCCTGCTTTCCTATCCCATATTAATTATTGTTAAGGGTTTTATTATACGCTTCCACATGTGCATTAAAATGAATGGGTCGGTGACGCGTCCTGGGAACGTCGCATATTTGATCGACCACTAAAGGATAGGCACGGGCTTGAGGATTGAGGCATGACATCCCTACCATTTAGTGGTATCAAAGATGGTCTGAGTATGGAGTGATAAGGTGCGATGAGTCATGGGATAGTTAGTAGAAAAGGCTTTTTAATTTGCTGATGCGTGTGATTGATAGCTGCTCCATAACTTATTTGTGTGGTCACTCAAATTCTAACGTGGTGTTGGAATTGGAAAATAGGTGTCTATAAAGAGCCTGTAGCATGAGTGACCAAGAGCAAAGGACGCCTAGGGAGAGGGCGGTAGGCCCTGTTGCTCGGGGTAGAACGCCTACGAGGGTCGATACCCGAGGTGCTCAGAGTAAAGCGCAGGTTGAGGCCAGCGCTAGTGGAGCAACACCACCTCCAATTGATGCTGGGGTAGCAGCCCCTAGTGATCCCAAAATTGACAAGATCATGCGGTTGCTAGAGATGATAGGAAATCGGATGGACCAGCAGGCCTAGAATCAAGCTACTGCCATTATCTCCGCTGCTACAACTACTGCTACTACTACTGCTAATGTTGTTGTTATTGCCGCCGCTAAAGCCGCTGCTACCGCACTTACTAAGGTTCCACCTAGGAACGTGGTTGCCGTCAGGCCTATGCATAAGTTAGTGGAACAGTTTATGAACCTGAATCCGCTGAAGTTCACGGGAGCAAGAGATCCCAAAGCTGCAGCCCTATGGGTTTAGGGTTTAGAGAAGACCTTTGCATTACTGATGTGCACCGAGATAGAGAAAGTCCTCCTTGCAACCTATAACTTGCAGGGAATTACAAGCACTTGGTGGAAGACCACCAAAGGAATAGTATTCCTCGAAGGTGTGGTTCCGGAGTGCAACGCCTTTGTTGAGGTCTTCAACAGTAAGTACTTTTCTAAGACTGCCAAAGAGCTGAAGATAGCAAAATTCTAGTGCCTTCACCAAGGTACAATGATAGTTGATTAGTACGAAGCGAAGTTCGTTGAACTGTTGTAATATGCCCTTAAATTGGTCAAGGATCCGGTAGATCGAGCTAGGAGATTCAGAGATGGACTTAGACCGGAACGGAGGAGTCCACTAATACTACTCAATCTGAGGAACTATAACGACCTATATGAACGGGTCCAGATGATCAAGAGAGACCAGAATGAACTAGCCGCCGCATCTAGGTCGTTGTTTGGTTCTAACAAAGATGGGCATCGGTTTAGGAAGAGACCGATGATTGGAAGATGGTATCCTATTCCGTCCAATAAGAAGGGTGGGATAGGAAAGTTAGCGCCAAGACAGAATGGCATGTGTTGTTTCTGCGGAAGATGACATGGTACAGTCCCGTGTCCTTCTAGGACTGCTGCTTCTTATGAGTGTGGCTAACAAGGTCACATAGCCAAGAATTGTCCCAGGAGATCGATGGGACAACAGTAGTTACCACCGCCGCCACCGATGGGTTAAAACAGAGGAATAGCACCCCCAAATATGCCGCAGAGTGGATTGATCCGACCTCCAGCTTGAGGAAGGAGGTACGCTATCACTAGAGGACAGGCGGAGGATGCGCCTAATGTGATCACAGGTACGGTCTCGTTGAACGACCATGCTACTTATGCTTTATTCGACCCTGGTGCAAGTCATTCGTTTATAGCTGAGCAATATGTTAAGTTGGTAGGATTGATTCCTGAGTTGTTGGAGTCAGTGATTAGCATATTGACACCATTAAAAGATAAGGTGTTAGCTATAATAGGTTGTCCTAGTTGCAAGTTAATGATTGGTGAGCGAGAGAGGAAGATAGACTTGATAGTCCTAGCCATGTATGATTTTGATGTGATTATTGGCATGAACTGGCTCACCAAACAACGAGCTAAGCTAGACTATTATCGCAAAGCGATTTAGTTTAACTCGATAGAGAGTGAGAGCTTCAAGTTTATTAGGAGTAGAGGAGGACCCTCAATTACTTTAATCTTGTCGCTTGAGGCAACCCATTTGTTAGACGAGGGTTGTCAAGGTTACCTGGCGACTGTCATGAATACGACAGTTGAGGAGCTGAAGATCGAAGATATAGCAGTGGTTCAGAAGTTTCCAAATGTGTTCCCGAAAGAAGTACCAAATTTGCCGCCAGAAAGGGAAATTGAGTTTGTGATTGAGCTAGCCCCCGGGACAGAGCCAATTTCTAAGGCTTCTTACTAGATGGCTTTGTCAGAGTTGAAAGAACTGAAGGAACATATGCAAGAATTATTGGATAAGTGATTCATACGTCCTAGTGTATCACCTTGGGGAGCACCAATTCTGTTCGTGAAGAAGAAAGATGGTTCGTTGCGGTTGTGCGTCAACTATCGTCAACTCCATCAAATGACGATCAAGAACAAGTATCCATTGCCGAGGATTGATGACTTGTTTGATCAGTTGCATGGAGCGTCGATATTTTCTAAAATCGACTTGAGGACAGGATATCATCAACTAAGGATTAGGAAGGAGGACATATCGAAGTCAACATTTCATACTCGGTATGGTCATTATGAATTCATGGTCATGTCGTTTGGATTGACGAATGCCCCAGCTGCTTTTATGGATTTGATGAATCGAGGGTTCAAAGTATATCTGGATCAATTCGTGATCGTGTCCATCGATGATATCCTGGCGTACTCGAGAAGTCCAGAGGAGCATGAAAGGCATTTGAGATTGATATTATAGACTCTAAGGACTAATGAGCTGTATGCTAAATTTAGCAAATGCGAGTTTTGGCTGACTCGTTCTTTCATAGGTCATGTGATTTCAAGTGAAGGAATCTTCGTGGACCCAGCCAAGATTGAAGTAGTGATCAACTGGCCAAGACCGACTATAATGATAGAGATCATAAGTTTTCTAGGTTTAGTAGGGTATTACAGACGGTTTGTGGAAGGGTTTTTAGCTTTAGCGTTGCCATTGACAAGCTCGTAACGTGTCTTTGAGGGTTTGAATCGTCCTCTCAGACTGGCCATCTATTTAAGGATGATAGGCCATATTGTACTGCAGCCTCATTCCAAAGGCGGTCTGTAAAATGTTCCAAAAGGTAGCTATGAACCTCAGGTCTCAGTCTGATATAATCGTCACTAGCACTCCATGTAGAGGAACTATCTGATGCACGTACAACTTTGCGTGCCTATCCAAATCAAGGTCCTTTCGTACTGCGATGAAGTGAGCTGACTTCGTCAGTCTATCGACCACTACTCAAATAGAATCATTACCTCTCTGACTCCTTGGTAAGCTTGTCACAAATTCCATTGTGACGTGTTCCCACTTCCACTCGAGAATCTCGAGAGGTTGCAGAATTCCTCCCGGCTTACAGTGTTGTGCCTTTACTTGCTGACTCGTCAGACACTTGGCAACATGTTTGGTGATGTCTGTCTTTATACCAGACCACCAATAGTGTTGACGCCGATTTTGATACACCGTCGTACTACCAGGATGAATGTTGTAACTGCTACGATGAGCTTATGATAAAATCTCCTCTTTAAGTGTTGCATTGTCATGTACACACAGTCATCCTCGGAACCTTAGTGTTCCGTCCTCAAGAATCTAAAAGTCAGCCTTCCTCTTTTCGGTATCCTCTTGCAGAATCTTCTAAATATCTGGGTCTGTCGGCTGAAGCGTCTTCATTTTGACCTACATTTCCGGTTCAATAGAGTAGCCATAAGATTTGAAAGGTGACCTACCTCAAATTTGAAAACCAAATCCCAAGCTCTCTCGAGTAAAATCCATTCTTTAACCATCATCTGCACAACTAAAGACTTCCGACTCAGCGCATTTGTGACCCTATTCGCCTTTCCAGGGTGATACAAGATATCACAATCGACGCTGTCTCATATTCAACTACTTATGAGAGAATAGATACTTGATACTTTGATGGTCAGTGAAGATCTGGAATCTTTCTCCACACAAATAATTATTTGAAATCTTCAGAGCGAAGATGATCACTGCGAATTCTAAGTCATGTGTCGGGTAATTCAACTTACGAGGTCTCAACTGACGGGACGCGTATGCAACAACCCTATCATGTTGCATCAACATGTAACCCAGTCCTTTAAACAACGCATCATTGTAGATCTCGTATCCTCTAGGACCAGATGGAATGGTCGGCATAGGTGCAGTAGTCAGCTTTTACTTAACTCTTGAAAACTACGCTTGCACTTGTCTGTTCATACAAACTTCTCTTCCTTCTTCGGCGGTCGAGTCAACAGTGGTGCAAAAACTAAAAACCCTTCTACGAACCTCTTGTAGTAACCTACCAAACCTAAAAAGCTTCTGATTTCTGTCACGATTGTCTGTCTCGACCAGTTGATAACGACTTCAATCTTGGCAGGGTCCACGAAGATTCCTTCGCCTGAAATCATGTGACCTAGGAATGCCACACAAATTAACCAAAACTCGCACTTACTGAACTTAGTGCACAGCTCATGATCTCGCAAAGTTTGAAGCACTATCCTTAACTATCTTTCGTGCTTCTCAAGACTTCTTGAGTACACCAGAATATCGTCAATGAACACGATCACAAACTGATCTAGTTAATTTTTGAACACACAATTCATCAAATCCATGAAAGCGGCTGGAGCGTTCGTCAAACCGAATAGCATTACAATAAACTCATAATGGCCATATCAAGTACAAAACACCGTCTTCGATATGTCCTCCTTCCTGATCCTCAGCTGATGATACCTTGTCCTCAAGTCAATCTTTGAAAATATTGACGCTTCTTGCAACTGGTCAAACAAGTTGTTGATCCTCGGCAGTGGATACTTATTCTTGATTGTTATCTAATTGAGTTGACGATAGTGAATGCACAGACGCAACAAACCATCTTTTGAACATAACTGGTGCTCCCCAAGGTGATGCACTGTGACGTATGAATCCCTTATTCAACAATTCTTGGATCTGCACCTTTAGTTCTTTCAGCTCTGACAACACCATTCGGTTAGGAGCCTTAGAGATTGGCTCTGTCTAGGGTACTAACTCAATCATAAACTCGATCTCCCTCTCTGGCGACAAGCCTAGCAATTCCTTTGGAAACACATCCTGAAACTCTTGAACCATGGCGATATCCTCGATCTTCAGCTCCTCGACCATCGTATCCATGACAGTTGCCAAGTAACCTTGACAACCACCGTCTAATAAATGGGTTGCCTCGAGCAACGAGATTAAGGAAATGGAGGGTCCTCCTTGACTCCCAATAAACTCAAAGCTTTCACCCGCTAACGGGTTAAACTGAATCGCTTTGCGATAGCAATCCATCTTTAATGAGACCTAACAAATATATGGTTAGGACTAACAAATATATCCTCCCCTCTCGCTCACCAATCACTAACTTGCAACCAGGACAATGCACTACCGCTAACACCTTATCCTTTAACGGTGTAGATATGTTAACCACTGACTCCAACAATTCAGGACTCAATCCTACTAGCTTAACAAATTGCTTAGCTATAAAGGAATGAGTGGCGCTCGGGTCAAATAAAGCATATGCAGCATGGTCATTTAATGAGACCTTACCTATAATCACATCAGGCGAGTCCTCTGCCTATCCTCTAGTGATGGCATACACTTGTCCTTATGCCAAGGGTCTATTCTGTCCACCTTGTGGTGCATTTTATGGCGCTGACCCCCTAATTTGACCCATCAGTCTTCTGGGATAATTTCTAGCATGGTTACCCTACTGGCTACACTCGAAACAAGCATCCGCTCTTAAAGGACACGGGATTGAACCATGTTGCCTTCTACAAAAGCGACACGCGCCATTCTGGCTCGGCACCGAATTGCCAACTCCAGCCTTCCTGTTGGGAGGAACATTAAACCTTCCTCCAGTCATCGGTTTCTTCCAAAATCGATTTCCATCCTTATTTGAACTCAACCTTGAACCAAACGAGGTGGCTTGCTCACTTAAACTCCTCTCTATCAGCTCGACCCAACTATATACCTCGTTGTAATCCTTGAGAGCAAGTGGCACCAGTGGGTTCTTTAGCTCTAGCTGGAGGTCATTCCTGAACCTCCGAGCTTTGGCCTTAGGGTCTTCCACCAATCTCGGAGCGTACCAAGACAGCTCAGCGAACTTAGCTTCATACTGATCCACAATTAGCATCCCTTGATGGAGGCATTTGAATTCCTCTATCTTCTGCTCTCAGGCATTACTCGAAAAGTACTTGTCATTAAAGGCTCTGACGAAGGCATTCCACACTAGGACAACGCCCTCAAGGAATACTGTGCCTCTAGTGGCCCTCTACTAAGTGTTTGCGTTACCCTGTAACTGGTATACTGCCATGACAACTTTCTCCTCCTCAGTGCACATCAGAAATGCAAAAGCTTTCTCTAAGTCTTTGATTCAGAGCGATGAAGTCTCGAGATCTCCTGCACCAGTGAACTTCGATGGGTTCAACTTCAAGAACTGCTCAACAAGCTTATGCATAGGTCTCTCTCTCCCAACAACCACGTTCCCAAGTGGAACTTCTACAGTTGCGGCTAGGGTAGGTGCAACTCTGACAGGTGCGGCAGCAGCTGCGGCATCAACAGTGGCGGCAGCTTGAGGGGCGGCGGTAATGGCGGCTGCTTGATTCTAAGCATGCTGCCTTACCAAATTCCCCAGCATCTCTAACACCTGCATGATCCCTTCGATCCTAAGATCACCAGGGGCTGCTACCCCAGCACTAATAGGAGGTGGTGCTACTCCACTAGCGTTAGCCTCAGCCTGCACTCTACCACGGCCACCTCAGGTATCGACTCTAGTTGGCATACTACCCCGAGTTACAGGTCTTACCGATCTCTTTGTAGGAGTCCTCTACTCTTGATCACTCATCTATAGCATCTTTATAGATACCTGTTTTCCAATTCTAATACCAGATTAGAATTTGAGTGATCCACACCAAACACTCTACCAATCAGCTATCAATCACATGCATTAGCATAATTAAAAGCCTTTCCTACTAACTATCCCAAGGATCGGGGATGTCACGCCCGATCCTCTAGTGCGTGCCCATCCCTCGGTGGTCGATAAATTTGCGACATCCTAGGACACGTCGCCGACCCATTCATTTTAATGCGCATGTGGAAGCGAACTATTATCTTTGACAACCAATAGCTTGGGATAGGAAAGTAGGAAACAAATCACAACAAAAACACTTTTATAAACACACAAGGTTTATATACAGTACTAGTCTAAAGTCAAGAGTCTCCTCCAACAGAAAAGCCTACACATCCTCTAGTCACACGAATCCCCAACTAAAAACTCTAAGGTCTCCTAGGGACTTGGGTCCACCATTGCACCACTAGGAGGGTCAGATGTACCCTCGCCAAAAGCAATTTCTAACACCGACACTAGCACCTCATAATCCTACAAGGGACCTTCTCTGGGTCCATTTTGCCTGCAATGATACCACGCTTTAAATTGATGGGGTACCCTCAAAGGTAGACTTGCATTGACCCAAACGATGGTCCTCATGAGTTCGTAGACCTAGGCTCTTTAGCCCCCGGGAAAAGGAATCTCGGTGACCTGTTTGGTGACCCTCTTGGGCTGGCCAAAACATTCCAGAGGAACCGTCATCTAAGGACTTGAAATTGTTGAGCCCATGACGAGGTGAGACAAAATCTCAGTAAGTTCACCCCCTAAACTCCGACTAGGAAGGATATACGCCTAGAGGCAATCTATGCACACCAGACAGAGGACATACCTCACCTCATTTCCTTCCTGCACGTTTGTACAATTCATATTCAATCATTGCTCGTACAAGCATGAACTACCGACATACATCAATCAAACAATTCATTTCAATCCAATCAATACCATCTATACAACCAATACTGTCTATCAATCAATACCATCTATACACTCAATACCATCTAACACGAGCTGAAACATAGATGGTTTAATGCTTTCATGTGGCATCCGAGAATTTAGTCGACCTTCGAATATACGACGGCTCATAACTAAGTGATGGAATTATCATCGGACGATATCATTGGAATTACATACGAACATTACCTTGTTACTGCCATCGGACCGATGGGTCACGGTTAGAAGTGATTCAATCGTTGAGTAAGTCATAGTCTCATCCCTGCATGCTATCACCAATGGAACCGAGAATGCTCTATACATGAATGGAAATTCAACGACCAATCCTCAGAAAATTTGAAGCCATGTATTTAGGGACCATACAGCCCCAAAGAAAATAGACAAAAAGAGTAATTTACTGACTCGATTAACCCAAGCTTCCCTTAATTGTCGTTGAAATGGGGTCAATGACTTCAGAAATCTTGACCGAAGGAAGCCCAAAAGCTGCCACGTGACCTTGTCTTCGGTAGCCAGCAAAGAGAGAAAGAGAACAGAGCGATGGCCACGTTGCTTCCACCCGTCCTCACCCCCTTTCTGCTACCGAGACCCTCCTCGATTGTTGACTGGTTTTCAACTAAACCAGTGACCAGAAAACAACGAGCAGTCGAGCAAAACAGAGAGCGAGAGAGAAGACCGAATGCAAGCCACGTTCCCACACACCTGTCCTCGCCTCCTCCACCTATCCATTGTAGCTTCAACCACCTAAAATCCTGCATGCAAGAAATTAATTAACCAATTAATCAAAGGAACAAAAAGGAAATTTGGAATAGAGGAGTAGAGGGAGGGTAAACCGAGTGAAGCTGTGAGCAGAGAGAGAGAGAGTGGTCGAGAGAGGGCTGTGAGCGAGAGAAGTGCGAGCAATGAGCGGTCCAAGCATGTGAGGGTAGAGAAGGAAGACAGCCCTCCATCCATGCTCGTGCGAGCTGCCGCCATCGGTCTTCGCCGCCGTTGAGCCGAGCTCGAGACCCACGAGCCCCTGTTTTTGCTTGGAATTGAGCTAAAGAACTAGAGGCAAGTGAAAGTTCATTGATCTATGTTTTGCATGCTGTAATTATCTAGTAAAGTGTTGGTAGATGAGAGAAAATGCAAAAATTGGAGCTGCATGTTGATTTTAGATGAATGAGATGAAGCTGGACTAAGGAACTGAGTAAAAACAGAGTATGTTCTATGGATTTCGGTTTTTGAATTGAAATAAGAACTCAAGGAGTAGTTGGATGCTGAAGTGCTATGGTGGATTTTTGGAAGTGAAGAGGCTGTATTGTAGTGTAATACACTTGTAAACACTTGGCTGTGGACGTTCGATGCTGAGATTCAAAGAGTAGGAGTAGTTCTCTTTAGGACAGTAGACTGTTTTTGCAGAAGACAGTATGACCTTCAGTGATTTCACGATTTTTCTGTAATTATATAGCCAAAATTTGACTTTGAATCCTCAATGAAAGTTGTAGGGCACATCTTCAGGAACAACATATCAAAAAATTAGAATAAATGAACAAGGAATGACGGCCGAAACTATTTTTCTATGAAAATGCTAAATCTGGAAATCATTACAGAACGTTAGCAAGGAATACATCAATTACTGCTCTTGATACATAAGGAATTTGACTTCGTGTTCTTCATGAAACTTTTTCCTTTAGGTCTTCTCGATAACATGTCAAAATTGCATAATTTTATGAGTTCATTTAGGGGTTATTTCGAAATTTTATTTAAACTGCACATTCTGGTTTTTAAGCTGTTTTACTCTGACCTTGCTCAACTGATTTCAAAAGTGAATGCATCTTGAGTGGTTATGTGACATGATGATACTGGCTTTGGCATATCATGCAATATTGAGATGTGATGAGACTCAAGGGACATCTTGTCATTGCTTTGAAAGTGTTTTTATTGAAATAATATGAGATGATAATGCTGCCGTTGGACCCTCGTGTCAACGATGCCTGGGGAGTCGGGATGCCCAGAGGTTCAAATGAATCGATGCCCTTTGGATGCCTGGTTGTATTATGAATACATGCTCAGAGGTTTTCCCCGGGAGTTTCGGGATGCCCGGTGGTATGTTAGTACGTAATTCCAGAAGGCAGGGGTAACCATTTTCATGGCGAGCCCCGGCAATTCCTCGTGATGCTAGGTGGGATGCGAGATGCCCGGAGGTGTGTGCTGAATGCCTGAAGGTATGTGCCGGAGGCTTTCGCGACGCCAGGCTGGGTGCAAAATCCCAGAAGGATGCAAACATTGGTCCTCTAGGGGATGAAACCTTTTGAATGATAAGTGTGAGTGTGGTCTAGTTATGAGATTATTTGTATGTCATGGAATGGGACGTGTCATTATAGTTTGGCCCTATAATGATGCAAACATTGATCGGGACTTGTGTAATCTGGACATGATGCATCTGAATCTTTTGAAATTGCATTTGCCATTGCATTAAAGGATTTCATGATTTTGATGTATAATGATCCCTTGACTACCTGATCTTGTCTATCCTGCATGAGTGTAGATATTGATGGTACTGCTTGATATAGCTTGATGAATCTTTTACTGTTGAGTGGTTGTACTCACCCGGTTTGGAGACTAACATTTCAGACTAGACAAGATACCTCTATTGCCACCGCCACCAGCAGATGGACCGAGTGGTTGGATATGGCCGCGAGGAGGAGGACAGTAAAGGAAGGAACTTTTGGACGCCGACATTGATCGATGGACTTTAAGTATACGACTATTAGAAAAGACGTCGGTCATCTTTTGAAGTATAGCCAAGTATAGAAGGCCTTGTCATTTTGATGTACCAACTAAAGATGTCCATCTGCTTTATGTAAATAAAGGTGTTCAGCTTTAACTTATAAAATGTTTAGTAGGTGTGCATCATTTTTAATTTGTGAAAGGGGAGTTGATGGATGTGCTTCCACTATGTAAACTGTGCAGGGACCGATCTAAAAGATATAAACCCCCAGGACATATAGATTTATTATAACTCTTTGATATCAGAGTAATATATTATCAGGTCGAGAGAAAGGCAAGTGGACTATGGCGACCCTAGCGAATTGGGGGCCGTTCGGGGGTGCCATAGCGGTTGGTATCAAAGCGAAGGTTTATTTGGAGTGATAAGGTGCCTCATATGGAAATGAGGATAGAATGATGCACACCATAGGATACTAACCAAAGGTAGTTGACTAACTTTGAATAACGGGTGATTGAGTTCACTCGTAGAATATTGATAACAATTGTGAGTTGCCATTGCATGTTAGTAACATTTTATGTTACTTATGTGACTTATTTTTATTACTTGACTAGTGACGTCGAGTCACTAATTGTTCCTGAGGTGAATGCTTGGAAAACTGCAGGGAAATCATGGTACAAACTGGGAGTTCTCATCCATCGAGGGATGAAGCCTCTGCTTCAAGGGCTGAACCCAAGATGGAAGATTTCTTGCAGGCATTGGCCAATATAGGAAATTTGATGGAAAGACGAGCTAAGCAACAACCTGGAGCAAAACGTCACCCTCAAGGACTGGTGGAGCAATTCCTGAAGTTGAAACCACCTAAGTTTAGTGGAATGGAAGTCCTGAGGAGGTGGAACAATGGATTGATGGGATGGAACGGATCTTCCGATTGTTGAACTGTAATGATACTGAAAAGATAACCTTAGCAAAGTACCAATTGGAGGGAAATGCAAAATTTTGGTGGAGGGTTTCTAAGGATACAATCTTTCCACCAGGTACTAACATAAACTGGGATGAGTTTGTTAGAGCTTTCAATAGAAAGCATTTCTCTGATTGTGCTAGAGATAAGAAAATCACAGAATTTGTTCAGTTAGAACAAAGGGAGCTGACGGTAGACCAGTATGAAGCAAAATTTTCTGAATTGTCAAGGTATGCTCCCAGGTTGATTGAGGATCGAGAGGAAAAGGCTAAAAGATTCTTGAAAGGACTAAGGACTAATATCATGAAACAACTAGTGCCCCTACATATAAAGGATTATAATGAAATCTATGAAAGGGCACAGTTGGTGAAAGACGAGTTCATGAGGGAACAATCAAAATCAGGAAAGCATTCGGCCTTTAGTGATATTAGATAGGGTAAGAGACCCTATCCTAGCCAAGGTCAGCCCTGGGAATCGAAGAAAAAGAGTAACTTTGGGAGTTTTAGAAAGGCTTGGAGTGGCCCAACTTTTGGGAAAGCACCCTACCAGGATGGTATTTGCCAAAGGTGTGGTAGACAACATGGACTAGGACCTTGTAATGGCCAACTTAGATGTAATAGATGTGGGAAAATAGGACACTTTAAGAGAAATTGTCCACAAGAGGGGTCACAGCCGAATGTTAGCTTGGTGCGACAAGTGCAGCAACATGCAGCAGCACCACACCCACCAAGGAATCCATAGAGGCCACCAGCACAAGGACAGGTGTATGCAGCCACCCAAGAGGAAGTGAAAGCTTCCGAAAATGTTATTTCAGGTACGATTTCTATAAATGGCAAGAAGACATATGCGTTATTTGGTATGAGTGACATGCATTCATTTGTGTCTGAAAAATATAGATTATTGTGAGAAATAGGAACAAATCTTTAGATATGCCTCTTCATATTTCTACATCATTGAAGGACATGTTGTTATTTGCGTTAGCATGTGAGATGTGTGAGATAACCCTAAGGGAATGAGATCTGGAAATATAGTTATGTATGACTTTGACGTCATCGTAGGAATGAACTAACTCCGTAAACAACAGACTAGGATGGATGATCTCCTAAAATCGTACTTACCCATGCGCTAAGAATAAAACTGTGAGGCTTAGTATGGGATAGGCCAAGTGGATAATATCTCTGTAAATTTGTCCATATTGAAATGAGACCCTCCAGTAAATGTGTAGTTTAGGTTCGAACCAGGCGAAAGCTAGCGTACCTGTGACAACCCGGTCCAATGAGGGCGGGGAGTGGACGCCGAGGCCAGAGCGCCTGGGCAATGAGCGCTTCCTGGCAGGCTTCTAGGATGGCAAAAGGGGGCAAGAATGAACCAAACTATGAATTGAACTGGGAGGGCAGTGTTTCTAGGATAATTTTATCAGAGTGGCATAGCGGAAGCATGGTTAAGCTTGTAGAACTCTTGTTTGTGAAAAAGAAGGATGGGTCGATGCGGGTATGTATTGACTATAGGCAACTGAATCAGGTGACCATTGAGTATAAGTTTCCCTTGCCTAGAATTGATGACCTATTTGACCAACTGTAAGGAAGTTCGGTCTTTTCTAAGATTGACTTGAGGTCGGGATATCACCAACTAAGGATTAAGAAGGAAGACATTCCTAAGACCGCATTTAGGACTCACTATGGATACTACGAATTCCTAGTTATGCTATTTGGATTGACGAATGCCTTAACTGCATTCGTGGATTTGATGAATAGGATATTTAAGCCCTATTTGGACTAAATTGTGATTGTCTCCATTGATGATATCCTGATATATTCTAAAGGACTCGAAGAACATGTGCAGCATCTAAGCGTAGTGCTGCAAACAAAGTTTAAGAAGTGAATTATGGAGAGCAAGATATGAATTTGAGGATTAACTTATGATAATTTGAGCTAAGTAGTGACTTCCTATTAGAGGATCTCATTGGAACTCTTGATGCATTACATGAAAGCATTTAGTATGTATAGAATGATCTTGGAGGTCATGAGTTTGAGTGGTCATATGAGACATGAAATTACTTGTGGTTTATATGTTAGAATAATAGGTTTAATCGATGGTGGTCAACCTTTAATTTTTGGTAATGATCTCACTTTGAAAAGGTTCTGTAGAATTAGTGGATATGATCAATTGTGGTTATACTCTTTCCAAGGTGAAATGGTGAGAGTTCAGGTTGTGGATTTGATGAGTGATTAGTCCCAGTAATGATCCTTTAGGGTGAGACATGAGATATACTCTATGGAAACTAAACAAGTTCTTATCTTGGTGGATTGTCGATCTATGAATTGAATAAGTCTTGGTGGACTATCGATAGTTGAACTGAAAATGGTGCCATATTTTAGGCTTGAACTCATGTTGCAATGAAGGCGTAGTGAATGTCTTTGTTGGACTGTACCATATGAGTTATTGGTGGTGTCGATTTTGATGGTTCTAGGCTTGAATTGGTGGTGACAAAGGTATAGGAATAATTTGGCTAAATGGTGTGTTCGATTGAGACCGTTAGATATACCAGAGTGGAAATGGGATCATGTGACGATGGATTTCGTGCAAGAGTTACAAAAGACATAAAGTGGTCATGACTCTCTCTGGGTGGGTAGTAGATCGCTTGACTAAGTCTGTCCATTTCCTAGCAGTCTGCATAGACTATCCAATAGATAAATATGCTGAGATATATGTAAGCTAGGTAGTACGCTTACTTGGTGGTCCTGTAACTATCACGTCTGATCGAGATTTGAGATTTACTTCAAAACCTTTGGTGAAGTCTTCAAACTGCCTTAAGGACTAAAGCTTTAGTTTAGTATCGCTTTTCATCCATAGACTAATGGACAAACGGAGAGAGTAATCCATACACTAGAGGACATGTTGAGAGCTTGCGACGTTGATTTTAAAGGAAGTTAGGATGAAAAGTTATACCTGGTAGAATTTGTGTATAACAATAGTTTTCAGAAAAGTATAGGCATGGCTCTGTATGAAGCGTTGTATGGGAGAAAATGTAGAACTCTTGTCTGTTGGAGTGAGGTAGGCGAAAGGAAACTGACAAGACCTGAATTGATACAAGTTACTATTGAGGCTGTTGAAATCATCAGGAAAACACTTAAAGCAGCTCAGAGTCGGCAGAGAGACTACACAAATAGGCGTAGGAGGCCTTTGGAATTTAATGTGGGAGATCATGTATTCCTTAAAGTATCCCCGATGAAAGGAATATCACTATTTGGAATGAAACGCAAGCTAAGTCCTAGATTTGTCGGACCTTTTAAGATACTTGAAAGGATAGGAGACGTAACTTATCGGCTAGCATTACCACCTAAGTTCGAAAATTTATACGATGTGTTCCATGTATCGATGCTGAGGAAGTATCAGCCCGATCCAGGACATATACTAGATCATGAAGCCATCAAGGTGGATGAGAAAGTGAGATACATTGAGGAGTCTGTACAAGTACTGGATTGAAAGGAGCAAATTCTTAGGACCAAGAAAATTCCATTGATTAAGATATTATGGCGACATCATGATATGGAAGAGGCCACATGGGGAAAAAAGAAAGAAATGAAGGAAAAAAATACCCTCATTTGTTTAATGGGATTTAAGTGATGTTCAATTTCGAGGAAGAAATTCTCTAAGGATGGGAGAATTGTGGCATCCGAGAATTTAGTCGACCTTCGAATATACAACGGCTCATAACTAAGTGATGGAATTATCATCGGGCGATATCATTGGAATTACATACGAACATTACCTTGTTACCGCCATCAGACCGATGGGTCACGGTTAGAAGTGATTCAATCGTCGAGTAAGTCATAGTCCCACCCTTGCATGCTATCACCAATGGAATTGAGAATGCTCTATACATGAATGGAAATTCAAGGACCAATCTTTGGAAAATTTGAGGCCGTGTATTTAGGGACCCTACGGCCCCGAAGAAAATAGACAAAAAAGTAATTTACTAACTCGATTAACCCAAGCTTCCCTTAATTGTCATTAAAATGGGGTCAATGACTTTTGAAATCCTGACCGAAGGAAGCCCAGAAGCTGCCACGTGACCTTGTCTTCGGTAGCCAGCAAAGAGAGAAAGAGAGATCCAAGCGATGGCCACGTTGCTTCCAGCCGTCCTCACCCCCTTTCTACTATCAAGACCCTCCTCGATTGTTGACTGGTTTTCAACAAAAACAGTGACCTGAAAACAGCGATCAGTCGAGCAAAACAAAGAGCGAGAGAGAAGACCGAATGCAAGCCACGTTCCCACCCACCTCTCCTCGCCTCCTCCACCTGTCCATTGCAACTTCAGCCACCTAAAATCCTGCATGCAAGAAATTAATTAGCCAATTAATCAAAGGAACAAAAAGGAAATTCGGAATAGAGGAGTAGAGGGAGGGTAAACTGAGCAGAGGTGTGAGCAGAGAGAGAGAGAGTGGTCAAGAGAGGGCTGTGAGCGAGAGAAGTGCGAGCAATGAGCAGTTCGAGCGTGTGAGGGCAGAGAAGGAAGACCGCCCTCCATCTGTGCTAGTGCAAGCTGCCGCCGTTGGTCTTCACCGCCGTTGAGCCGAACCTAAGACCCACGAGCCCCTGTTTTTCTTGAAATTGAGCTAAAGAACTAGAGGCAAGTGAAAGTTCGGGATGCCTGGTGGTATAGCGGTAATTCCGGGGGATGCCCAGTGGTATGTTGGTACGTAATTCCGGAAGGCAAGGGTAACCATTTTCATGGCGAGCCCTGGCAATTCCTCATGAAGCTAGGTGAGATGCGAGATGCTCTGAGGTGTGTGCCGGATGCCCGAAGGTGTGTGCCAGATGCCCAGAGGTGTGTGCCGGAGACTTTCGTGACGCCAGGTTGGGTGCGAAATCCCAGAAGGACGCAAACATTGGTCCTCTGGGGGATGAAACCTTTTGAATGATAAAACGGATGATTATATTAAGTGTGAGTGTGGTCTGGTTATGGAACTAAATTGTACGGCATGGAATGAGATGTGTCATTGTAGTTTGGCCCTATGATCGGGACTTGTGTAATTTGGACATGATGCATCTAAATCTTTTGAAATTGCATTTGCCATTGCATTAAAGGATTTCATGTTTTTGATGTATAATGATCCCTTGACTACCTGATCTTGTCGATCCTGCATGAGTCTAGATATTGATGGTACTGCTTGATATAGCTTGATGAATCTTTTATTGATGAGTGGTTGTACTCACCCCGTTTGGGGACTAACATTTCAGACTAGACAAGATACCTCTGCCACCACTGCCACCAGCAGATAGACCGAGTGGTTGGATATGGCCGCGAGCAGGAGGACAGCAAAGGAAGGAACTTTTGGATGCCGATACTAATCGATGGACTTTAAGTATATGACTGTTGGAAAAGACGTCAGTCATCTTTTGAAGTATAGCCAAATATAGAAGACCTTGTCATTTTGATGTACCAACCAAAGATGTCCATCTGCTTGATGTAAATAAAGGTGTTCGGCTTTAACTTATAAAATGCTTAGTGGGTGTGCATCATTTTTAATTTGTGAAAGGGGAGTTGATGGATGTGCTTTCGCTATGTAAACTGCGCAGGGACTGATCTAAAAGATATAAACCCCCAGGACATATAGACTTATTATAACTCTTTGGTATCAGAGTAATATATTATCAGGTCAAGAGAAAGGCAAGTGGACTGTGGCGACCCTAGCGGATCGGGGGCCGTTTAGGGGTGCCACATTTCACAAGTTGATATATAGATGGTAACTCGCACAAGCTGATATGTGTACATGGTAGCTCTCACAAGCTGATATAAATATATATATATATATATATATATATATATATATATATATGGTAGCTCACACAAGTTGATATATGGATCATTGCTCTCACAAGCTGACAATTCAATGCTCACACAAGCTGACATGATACATAAAACGATTTTCGGTGTGAAAACCCGACACCTTGTATTTTCCAATTAAATACCAAATTTCACAATCATCATTCAATTGTACAATTTAACAATCAATTTGTACAAACTAATCACACCACTGCGATCGGTACTAAATTCTAACGATCGAATCTTCGGTATAATTTCTGAAAAATATTAATTAATTAATTAAATTCCGAAAATTAAAGTAAATAACTATAAAATAATATAGTTAAATAATATTTAAATAAATTAATCAAATAATTAACATACATAATTAAAAGTCTAATTAGGCTTACATTAATCCAATTGCCTAATTAAACTAATTAAACTATGTACTAAACTAATCAATCATATAATATAATTAACTTTTAACAAAGCTAATCTAACCACCTAAACCACACTTAGCCTAATCTAATCACCCCTTAAGCATAATTAACTCCCTAAAATGAGTTTAATGAGTAAACTCACCGATGTAGCGATCCGGTGAGTCCACGGCGACGACACGCCAAGGCGAGTGAGACTTAAGCCTAGAGTGACGCCAAGTGAGGCCGGGAAAGGCTTGGAAAAGCCTCACGAAGTCTCAACTGGGCTGAGCTCTTTAGCTTCTACTCCTGGCCGAGAAAGGCTGGATTAGCGACTCGAAAAGGCCAAGCGGAACAGCGGGCTGCAGCAGCGGACTAAACGAGCTTGGACGGGCGGTGGAGGGACTCGACAATGGCCAACGGTGGCTAAACGACGTATGTACGGGTGCGGGACAGCGAGCTGGAGGTGGGACTGGTGGCCTAGACGCGTAGACAGGCATGCAAGCGAGAGCGACAGCGATGGGCTTGAGCGGCGGGCGTGCGACGGCTTGGACGGCTGCAGCTGGTCCTCCTTTGGTTCTCACAAGCTCTCAAATGGCTCAACAATGGGGAAAGCAAAGCTAGATGAAGGAGAAGAAGCTACTAAAGAGAGGGGGACCCCATAGGCTTCTAAGGCTTCAACAGTTGTCCAATTCTCCCTTTGCTTGCCCCCACCAGCCATCCACAGCCCCTTTCTCTCTCTCCAAGCTTCCTTAAGAAGCCTCCCAAGTGGTTGAAAAGTTGCTCCCCCATGGCATATGAATTTTGGACACTTGCTCATCAATTTCATTCAATTCTCCTTCAATTCTCCCTCAATTGAGCTTAATTTGGTGTCCATAAATCCCACCAAGGTGTCATAATCATAATCAACATTTTTCCTCATCAATCAGTCCAACTAGACGGCCATGGGTGCGCTCAAAAACAGTCCCTCGAATTTCCCTGGTCCGAAATAACCTTTCTTTGATTTTTTGCCAAAAATCTCGGTTTGTAGAAAAAATCTTAGGATGATGAGTTGACATTCCTAAAATGACTTGTGACATGATAGAACTTTCTATTTTTGAATTCGGGTTCAAACTCGTGGTTAATTTCAATCCAGCGCGATTTTAGCCTGACCTAATCTATCGAGTAGCTTTTAGGAATTATTAACGCTTTTGACCTGTGGTCGATTATTTTCGAGCCACAAAGTACATCTTCAACACATTGGCGAGTCTCGGTTGTCGTGAAACTCTCGAGGTTTCAGATACGGACATAGGGTACCAAAACGACAGAAGAATCGGTCTAGTGCCGATCGACAAGAATTGTGCAATTAGGTGGAATCACCCAAACTTAATCACATACCTTTGTCAAATTGACCAATATCCAGTCTCTAATCAATTTTAACTGTGCCATAATGACCCTTGCAGTTAGCATGGTCGAGCAGTCAATTCCTAGTCGAATTCTTAAGTCTATTGCATTTAGATTTTTTAACGGCTTCACTTGATAGACCAGTTATCTTGTGGGTGATCAATTCAAAGAAAAGAACTATATGCGCGTCGATGAAAAACCAAGCTTATTCAATCAAAAACATAACTTGAAATTCAGGATGTCACAAACAATGAGGCACCAGGCCTCATACATGTATGGAACCAAAGTGTCTACTCCTTCTTGAACCCAACCTGTGGTGGTCTATGTCTAGCAGGTGACATCCTCTTCTACATTTACTATGTCCGTTATGGTGGTACAAATATCAATAGGAAGGCCGGGACGAATGGGTGATGAGGTTGGTTCATCCATCACACACTTGAAATGGTAAAAACAACAAGAATGAGTTGGTGACTTAGTAAGTAAAAATTCTTAATTCTCTTATAAAAGGACGTCTTGCCATCGATCCTCGGATACAAAATTACCGTCCATTTATGGATGGCAAATCAATAGCAAGGTTCGTGCCTTGCTTTGCTTATGCATAGGAATAGCTCTTAATCATCTATGTGCTTTCCAGCATCAATATAAGGAGTTAGTGCCTAAGAACAAGCCTTCTTGAAAATCCATGGCTTACAATCATTTCGGTCACTAAGAGAAATGCGTGCATCACATAAGACCTGTCACAGCACTAAGTGATCCGATGCAAAGACTCAGCCGTACATATCAAAACAAACCTAGCTTTTGCAAGCATCAATTCAAGTCTCACACATGAATTTTCATTTTTCTTTTTCAGTATCATATTAGTCAAAATTAATCGGCCCTTCTGATTATAACCGAGCATCGGTCCCCTCTTGGCAACTAGTATTGTCCTTATCTCATTAGCAGGATGGCATCTAGGGTGACCCCCACACATTAGCCTCACCCAGGCCGGCATCGTCCATGATCTCAATATTGAGACGGCATCTGGGGCTTTACCCTAGGCAACGACCCGACATCCCCCAGCATCGGCATATAAGTCTATCGTGTGTCCATGCGTTTAAAGCATCAACCGATTCATTTTACGTTTAAACTTTTAGCTTAATGAAAGGCTCGAAGGCGTGCCATGCAAGGTGAACTAATGAACGACTCTTATGTCTTACTAAATTAAACTCATGCCTGATGCGACTTGGGTTCATGGTCTGCATTTGGGACCATTTGCTCCGACTTTGGCATCATCCCATGACTTGTCTTGAGTACAACATGTCTCAATGTTGACCTGAAATCAAGTGTGGGTCGTGCACCCAACTCGGCAAACATCCAAAGTCATGTGAGACATTTCCTCGACATCGGGTGTGCAACATCCATGCGAGAGCATGATCTTACTTGATGTAACAACAAACAAATAAAGCACAACAAGCATAACAATACAAAGTCAACACAAGCAAATGCTGACATGATCCTAAAATCGATACGCGTAGCACATCGTCCTATCGAAGAGTTATGAAAGTCTACTTACAACTTTTTGGACCTAACTCCAAGATGCTTCTTTGGTGACCAGACGGCTCCTAAGGTGACTTGATGAGGAAAGCGTGAAAGAGATGAGAGAAAGGGAGAGGAAAGGAGATAATGGTTAACTCTTAAAAATGTGAGGATACTTTCTCCTATTTATAAGCCTCTTCATCTTAGATTTTTATGCAAACTCATGATTAAGCCTAAGATACGAGTTGGCCTATCTAGCCTCCGTAGTTAGCGCCTATGCTTATTTGTGTTTAATTTTGATTGGTCCATCTATTTACTTATCCTCTAAGGCTCACTCTAAGCTCATTATTGCCTATGGTGCCTAAGGGACACATAAGCCCTTTTAATGCCTAATGTCTTCTTCTAATTGGTTGGTCTTTGTCTTGTTCACCAAGTCTACAATCTAAGGACATCATAACCTACGAGTCACCTAAGACTCTAGAGGGCACCTAAGTGGGTGATTCATCCATGCCATTAATGAACTAAAGTCCAAAATCATTAAATGAGGCCTAGATATATTTGCCAACTACTTGGCATGCAAGTTTTCTCCTTCTTCTTGCAAATGGCATGTGGCACATTATAGATAAGGATGGACTAAGTCAAGATTATGGAAGATTCTAGAACCCCAATCATCTCTTGACACTTGTCAAATGATTAATGCCTACATTAATTAATTCATGTCCAAAATTCATCCAAGGCATTCATAAGACTAACATAGGGTGTCACCTAATTGGAGAAGTCATTCATATTTGTACATGATCGACGGTTCTATGAGAACTGAGGTTCATGCCAAAATTTACCTAAACTTTAACCAAATGAGGCGACTAAGTGGGTAGCCTTCTTAAACTTGTCCATGACCATCTTCAATTAGAATTGGTCCATTGGATGTCTTAAAATAAACCTCATGGTTGGTCTTGGTTATTTGCACTAACCGGGTCTCAGTCGGGTGGACCGGGTCCATGGCCAAACATGCCATGTCTTGGTCTATCAAAGTTTTATGTCATTAATTCCCATAATCGATCCTTATACCTTATTCTCACGGCTTGGAATTCGAGGATGTTACACATTTCATGAAGGTGATATGCCCAAATATCATGCACAAACTAACCTAAGAGATTTAATTAAACAATCACAACAAGAAGTTCATATCAGAAAATTTCAGACCAAGCACAACATGTCAGCAAAATTGGGTAGTACGCATTAATGATCTAAATATGAGAAAATTCCTTAACATTCATAACATGATATAGAACAATTTTCATGAAGAAAGTTTTCTTAAACGAGTTAAGCATGATTTTATAAAAATCAGATAACAAGCAACAATGCATCAAGAAATTATCAAAACAGCAGAACACTCAGTGATTTCTACCAAGAATTAGCCTACCAAATGAAGTCTAAAAATCAAAAAAAATTCACCCAACATATCCAACATGATGACGAACAAACTCTATTAAGGGACAAAGTCAAGAATCCATATAGAAAAAATAGTACAAAAACGGTAAAAGTCTGTCTTAATAGGGGTGAAAACAGGGGTCCGAATTTGACCCTATGTCCAAATTCTAGTCTAGTTTAGGAAAAATGGATAATGAACCTAACAACAAGCAAATTGCATGAAATTAGTGGCATAAAAAATTTCCAGGTGTGCTTTACAACTTCCTAGAAGGGATTAGGTTCGATCGAAATCATTTCAATTCTAAAAAATCAAGGTTTGTGTAGATGTGCGCATCAGTCCTTAATAAACCAGAACACAAGTATGTATCAATAAGTCCAAAAATCACTTATACAATGCACAAATGGTACAAAATTCAAGGATTTGGTGGGACAAAAGATTTGGTCCCTACATCGATATGCAAAAGGATCATGCAAGCTAATGTCAATACCAAATGACTTAAGACTTAAATGGCATGCTTGATGATTTTGAAATGCAACTATCCTAATTAAGGCATAGTGTTCACATAGCCAGTGATGCTTGATTGTGAAAATTCACTTATACACATGAACATTTGGTCTCTAAGAGACCCAAGCGGGCATAGTAAAGTGCGTACATGAAAAGATCTTATCCTAACCTGAACATCGCAAATCAAGCATGATTTCAGTCACTTAAAGACATGTAAAAATCTAACGAAAAATTTCACATAGAAAACACATAATGACAAGCATTTTTTGTTGAGAACTCAAAACCTAATTGAGACCACACAACTCATATCGAAAATGGCAAAATAGATATGCAACATATAAAGTCCTAAATCCAACATAACACTAATGTGTTTACACATGCAAATGGCATACCTAATGATGAGCAAATCTGGAAAATCATGCACCATTCGAACACACATGACATATATTTCATGTCCAATGAAGATCATATATCCAATTAAACTCATTGATAGACTCAATTTTACCAAAGTACAATTCGGATTAGTGTAAGGCAGATCATCCTATGCTCAAATTTAGGTCGTTTTGACCTAGCTAAGCATGTCCGAGTGAAAAAATTACAGAACATCCTCAAGAGAATGAGGAACAAGTTTCATGTAGAAAAGTTTGTCCAAAAACCATCACAAAAATCTGGCAAAAAATAACAAAGCACTAAGGTGGACAAAAGTTAGAACCTAAAAAAGCACCAAAAACCTGCATGAATTGAACAGATTGTGAGGTGTTTTTCAAGAGTCAAATGTTGGCCGATCAGGCCGTGCATTCTATTGATTCGAAGGGTTTGGAGTATATTTTCGAAGTCTAGAAGGCCTCGAATCAAGATAAGGCCATCTAAGGCCTCGTTTTGATCAAGATAGCAAGTGTGTTACAAAACATCCGAAATTTGCAGAACATACGAAGCCACAAAATCAATCCACAAATCATCTCCAACCTCCATTCAAATTCAGCAAATCCATATTCTAATCTATTAATCATGTATCTAAGCATTCATATAATTCCTATGTGTGAATCCTAGCCCCAGTTAGCTAGTCTAACAACACTTCATTGGATTCAAGACCAAGGACATTACCTTTTGCTTCGATCTAGGTCAGTTTTGATGCAATCAAACAAATGAATGTCACTGGAACTTGATCAAACCTCGAGGATCACGTCCGGACCACCACGGAACACCTAGGAGATTGGCTAGACTATTGATTTGATGCTAAGTAGAAATGGTCCGATTGGGCTGGTCTTCAAGACCTCCGATAAGGATCAAGGTCATTAGAGCTATTCTAGTGACCAATCAGCCTAACTCCAACCACGAGTAGGTCGGGGTTGCTTGGGGGACAAATCGAACTATATCTGGTGATAGTTGTGCTATTACTGACCGCCAGTTTGAATTGGAATCAACACCGGTCCAACTGGACCAGTCTTCAGATGCCGGAGCAAATTAGGGCTACCGGTGAGGATTCGATGGCCACACTTCAAAGCCCCAACCACCAGAGGGTCGATGACTCTCTTACGACCAAATCAACACTGGTCGGGGTGCCAGGAACCATTGGACAGTGTCTGGCTTAGCCAATTTACCCGGCTAAGATCAAGACTGATGAGGACACCGGTCTTTGGCTGATAGAGGAAAGAGAGCTGGGCAAAAGCTTTGGATAGCCACCAGAGCTCCTATGGATAATTGTGAGGAGGAACAGAGGCCTAGGAAGTTCATCGGGGCTAAGGTGTCGCCAGTGGTGCCTCGACGAGTGGCGGTGAGGCACAGCAATGGGGGCAATTGCACGCTTGAGAAAAGGGAAGAAATAGAGAGGAATGGCGAAAGAATTCTTGAGAGAGAGAGAGAGAGAGAGAGAGAGAGAGAGAGAGAGAGAGTTTCTTATAGATTTTATTCGGTTTCTTCTACAAATGAAGCCCCCTTCAAATTGGAGGGAAAAATCTATTTATGCCACCTCAAATCGGTTGATCTCAGCCGTCAATTTAATCCGACGGTCAAAATTTTAATCTAATGGGCAAATTTTGATTTCGAGAGTTCAATTATGATCTAAAGGTGTTGGATAATCGATCTAATGGGTTTGATTCGTGAAAACCTGAACCAAAATCGATAATTACATTAAAAGGTCTAATTAGTGGTCAAATTGCAAATTTACAAAATCCGACGGCCAAACTGCAAAATCGTGAGAAATTGAGGAAGTGGGAGTAAAATTGCCATGATGAGGTTTATGGAACTATTCGCCAGAGGTCCAAAACCGGCTGGCAAGGGGCCGAACCGACTGGCCCTACCAATAGCCAGTTGGACTATTTAGACCGGTTCGCATAGGTTTGACCAGTTTTAGATTGATTCTTGACCGTTCTGGTTCGGTTATACCTGGTTCACTCGCTTGTGGTCCATGTCGGTTGAAAATCCATGCAATTTGAAGAGAAAACTTACCCGATTTGATGGGAAATTTCCCAATTTCAATTCAATCAAGCCAATTAAGCTTTATAAATGTGATATATGAGTCTTTTATTGACCTAATTAAGCAATTATTGTGAAAAACAACGGACTAAAATCATGGATACTTAAGATTGCACCTAAAGGGTTAACATGCGCAATTTTACAATTCAAAGGTCAAAATTGTAAATCAATTGAAATTGACTTAAATTAATATTGCAATGACCTTATCTAACTAATAACCCATTTGTAAGACCACCAAAAGTATTCAAATTGACTTTAAATTAAAGTGCCGAGACTTAAGCCAAAATTGAATCAAGGTCTAGTATTAAAATTGGACCTAGATTCATGTAATTAGACCTTAATGTTGAATGGGTCAATTTGAATTTTCTTGACTGAAGCTCAATGACGCGATTTTCTTACCTTTAAGAGAATGAAATTCTCCAAATCGGGAAGTTCTAAAGTGAATTTCTCAAAATTGACTTTGGATTTGACTTATCTTAAGAAAATGAGTAGAAAACAATTGTTTGTTCACGAGTCATGAAGGATCAATTTTAACTTCCTAATTAGGGTTTAAAATAGCAATTCACCTTTCAAAATGACAATTCACAAAATTGAATGTATGAGCAGATTTAAAATAGTCCCCAGACCAAATGTCAAAGAAGAAAACTATAGCTAATTATGGTTAAAATAAAAATAATTTCTTTCTTTAGTTGATTTAAAACCTAAAAATATGCACTTTTTCGCTCTCGGCTCAAGCTTACCATCACTTGCATGAGCATACGCAGGACATCTAAATATACATAATTTGAAGTAATCAACAAGTTTCTCCGACCATACTTCTTCAAGAGTCTTCCACTTGATAGCACATGATGGAGATCGATTAACCAGGTAATATGCTATATTCACTACTTCAGCTCAAAATCCCTTGCCAAGTCCTGATGTGAAAGCATGCATCGAGCTCACTCAAGCAAAGTTCTATTCTTCCGTTCTGCTACGCCATTTGCTATGGTGTCCCAGGTACCATACGGTGTCTCAAAATTGCCCCCTCTCTTGTAAAACTTAGTAAAAAATTTTCCACAGAACTCAATGCCATTATCAGTTCTCAAGCACTTGATCTATTTATTTGACTACTTCTCAATCAATACCTTAAATTTTTTGAACTGACCAAACACATCATATTTGTTCTTTAGAAAGTATACCCATACCTTCCTCGAATAATTGTCAATAAATGTCAACATATATTGGGTACCTCCTTTTAAAGGAATCAAAGACGGGCCCTAAACATCTAAATGAATGCATTCAGCTAGTCGTTTGATCGAATAAACGACTTTAGTAAACTAACATGACGCTACTTCCCAAAGATGTAGTGCTCACATAAGTCTAGCTTCCCTATCTTTTGACCCTTTAACAACCATTTTTCACTAAGTATCGTCATACCTACCTCACTGATGTGCCCTAAACACATATACCATAATTGAGTCAAGTCAGAGTTTGACTCACCTGATGAAACTGCAGTGGTTCCCGTCACGGTCTCTCCTAGTAGATGATAGAGAGCATTCACTTTCTTTCCCTTCATCACTGTCATGACACCTTGAGAGATTTTCAATAGTCCACCTTCAGTGGTGTACCTACACCCGATCTCATCAAGTGTCCCCAAAAAAATAAGACTCTTCTTGAGCTCCAGTACATGCTTCGCGTCTATCATTGTGTGCACCACCCCCTTGTGCATCTCAATCTGAATTATCCTTAACCTTGTAGTCTTGCAGGCTATGTTATTCTCTAAAAGAACTTTACCATCATCTACAGCCTGGTAAGTGGTAAACCAATTCTTATAAAGCGTCATATGATAAGAATACCCCGAATCTAGCACCTATCTGTCTCCTGATGAATTAATAATCTCATATAAAATAGCTTATACATCACTAATGCTCCCCTCGGCAACGTTCACCACACTGCTTGTGACATTCTACCTATCACATTTGTTTCTGCGCTTTGAACAATCTCTTCTCATGCACCCCTTCTGGTTACACTTAAAGTACATCACACGTCCCTTAGACATTTTATAGTGTGATTTCGACCTATTTTTACCACTGCTGCCACTAGGCCTTCAATGTCGTTCTCTACCCCAAATCATTAGTGCTCATGCTACCTCTTATGCCAGACCATCATCTCTTAACTTTCTTTGTCACTCCTTTGAAGAATAGAACAGACTTTACCTCTTCCAAGGTAATTGTAGTAAGTCCCTACAACAGTGAATTAGTGTGGCATCCCAAAAATTCAAGTCATCCTCTAGAGAAATTAAAGCCTATAATTAGGTAATGAAATTACCTATGGTCTATGTGTTAGCCATTAGTTTTCTTAAGGCTAGGTGTTATTGTGCTTGTGTTTATGAATTTTGAATTTAGGACTATAGGATAAATTAATAATCTATGCTTGACCATAAGATTTATAAATTAAATTTCAATGAACAAAAATGCCCAAAGACTTTGGCCAAGATGAAAATTGGAATTCAAAAATATTTATAGAAAGGAATTCAAAAAAAAAAAAAAAGAGAAAAAGGGGATTAAAATTCGAATGGGCCTTGGACCCATTGGCCTAAGCTTGGTGGGCCAAGCTAGTCGGCCCAAGGGGGAAATTCGACCGGCCCATTAAGGCCCAAAGGAAGAGGTGGCTGGCCCATGCATGGATCAAGACAAGTGGCACAAAGAAGGGCATGCATTGGCCTAGACTAGGATGCCATGCATTGGTCCATTTAGGTGGCAAGCAATGATTACTAATCATGAGAAGATGGGGATATAAAAAGAGAGAGAGAAAGGTGAGTGAGCGGTTTTGCTCCATTCGGCCGAGAGAGAGGGTGAGAGAGAGAGAGAAATCACGAGAGAGAGGGAGAGAACGAGAGGGAGAGGAGGCGGAGCCGAGGAGTGAGCCGCCGTGTCCCACCGTCCGTTTGCCGTGTACGCCGCCGTACGACGTCGAGCGTCCATCCTAGAGGCAAGTGGAGTCCTTAACTTCTCTTGCTTGTTGTATTGTTGGTTGCATGTTAGATTTTAGGTGCTTCAAGTGCGAAAAACCGAGGTAAGGGTTGGTTGTTTTCAAACCGTGTGACTGTTCTTGTTCGGTTTGTAGGAGTCAGTATCTTGTTTGAGCTTGCATGTGTGTTTGGAGTCCGATTTTGGATTCAATGTCTTCATGGAAGTTGTAGCTAACGTCTTGTACTATAACATACTGAAAGTTTGTGGAAAATGATGGATATTTGATGGGTCAAACTCTCATCCTACGGAGATGCTAGATCTGGAATATTTTCGTATGAATTGTTTGAGTCAGAATGTTGTGAGAGCTTTCATGCATGTTTAGAGTTCGATTTTGGCTGTGATATCTTCATGAGAGTTGTAGCTAACATCTTAAACTACAACATAATGAAATTTCGTGGACAATGATGGAGATTTGAGGGGTTAAACTCTCATTATACGGAGACCCCAGATCTGGAAAGATTTTACTGACCTTTGGTTGAATTTGTGGTTGCATGTTGGTTTGTATTGAGAATCTCACTTCGGTTTCTTCATAAAAGTTGTAGGGAACATCTTAAAATACAACATACTCAAATTTTAAGTGAAAATAACAAGTATAGCTTGGTAAATCGACTAGATCTTGAAAACGATGGTTCTGGCGATGTGTTCCGAGACACCCGAGACTTCATGGACTTAAATGGTGACCATAATTTGGTTATTTTACCTAGATCTCTTCATGAAACTTGTAAGGGACACCTTGGTACATAACATACTCAAATTTCAGATGTAACGAAAGAGAATAGATGGGTGAAATCTAAAAATTTCGGAGATGTGTGTTCTGGACGACGCAGTAGTGGTTCCAGAAGTTTCGTGGGGTTGTATAAATTAATATAAAAAGAATTTTTCTTAGAGTTCTTCATGAAAAATGCACGAAAATGTGTTTTCTATGACCCTGTAAAATTTCGTAATTTTTGAAGGCCATATGAGTATTTTAATCGAATTTATTTGGGAACTGTGCAATTCTGGCCATTATCCGAATATCATGTGCTATTTTGTGGAAATTGTGAAATTATGAGAAATTCAATTTGGCCATGAATTTTGTCCTATTGGTTTGTTTAGTGATTGTTTGAATGTTATGATTTTGGGAAAATCATAGATATTAAATTTAATATTTATTTATGAAAATAAATAAATATAATAATAAAATAATAAAATAATAAAAAAATAAAAATGGATTATTTTATTGGCCATGAATTTCATTGAATTTATTATGCATTGTTGTATGACATTGGTGTATGTATGATCATAAATTGAGAAGGATGCGTGAATCATATGCCATGTAATAATAAGATTAAAATGATGATGAATGTGGAAAACGATATGTGAGTAAGAGGAAGTGGTTGTGGTGGATGATGATGTCTGGTGGCCTAATGGCGTAATTCCGGAGATTCCCCGGGAGTGTCGGGATGCCCGGTGGTATACAGTACGTAATTCCAATGGAGGCCTGGTGGTATGTCGGTACATAATTCCGGAAGCCCTGTCGGAGGTCTTTGCCCAAAGGGAATGCCTCGCGATGCTAGGATTTGGGTGCGAGATGCCCGGCTAGAAGGGTAAAGGCCGGATGTCCGGTTGTATCCTGGATACATGCCCGGAGGTTCCTCGTGATGCTAGTTGGGATGCGAGATGCCCGGAATGTGGGGGGCCGGATGCCCGGTTGTATCTTGGATACATGCCTGGAGGTTTTTCTCGCATGAGATGCGAGTGTAAAATATGAGATAAAATTGATGAATCGAGGAAGGGTGATAAAGATGAAAATTAATTCATGGCATGATATGGTATGATATGCATGATGATATGCATGATGATGGTGATGATATGTGATATGATATGATGATCACCCATGGTATGATATGCATGATGATATGCATGATGATGATGATAATATGTGATGTGATGATGTCATGATAAGGATGACATGTATGATATAATGATGCCATGATGATGATTATGATGATGACATATGATGATATGATATGCATGATGATAAGGCATGATGATGCATGATAGCATTACGCATGGCTGCAAGGTAAGTTACGCCTGCAATGCATGTATGATTTGTATGATGCATTGAGTGGTTATTAGATTCCTTTACCTGCTGAGTGGTTGTACTCACCCCTTTTGGGGACCAACATTTCAGATTAGTAGATGGTTTGAGCGGTTGGATATGACCGCGGGGAGAAGGATAGCAAATGAGGGAACCTTTGGACGCCGACACTGGTTGATGGACCTTAAGCATACGATTTTGGGAGGAGATGTCGGTCATCTTTTAAAGTATAGCCGAGTATAGAAACATTGGCATTTCGATGTACTGACTAAAGATGTCCATATGCTTTATGTAAATAAACGTGTCCAGCTTTAACTTATATAAGATGTTTAGTAGGTGTGCATCGATTTCTGATTGTAGGGAAGGAAATTATTGGATATGCTTCCGTTATGTAAATTGCGCAAGGGACCGTTAATAAAAGATGTAAACCCCCCATGGTTGTATGGACTCGCTGCAACTAAAAATGGTATCAGAGTGACTTGTTATTTGGGAAAGAAAAAGGAAAAGCGAACTGTGGTGACTCTAGCGGATCGGGGGCCGTCGAGGGGTGCCACAATTAGTAAAGTGCTCCTATGACACTGGTAAAGAATCTAACAAAATCATGCATCGTTCTTTATCATCATGTATCTTACCAACGTTCTTTAAATCCATTGTGAGTTTATTGAATTCATCCAGGAAGGATCTGATAAACGTACCTTCAATATATCTAAACCGAAACATCCTCTTCAACATGTACAAGCATTGTTTAAACCCTTCTTTACATAGAGTAATTGAAGTTTTGCCCATAATGCTGCGGCATTATTCTCCTTAGCCACCCCTAGTAACACATTATCTGACAAGTTCAACAAGATTGTGCTCTTTACTCTTTCCATTAGCTCTGTTCGATCAGAAGCTTTCATTATAATCAGCAACTCATCCTCACCGTGACATCATGAATTTCAATCCCGTCTCGATAAAATGAAATGGGCTTTTCACCGACGCGCCTATGGTCCTTTTTCTCTGAGCTAATTACTCACGAGTTAGCTAACCTATTAGGTGAAGCCGTTAAGGGATATAACTATGGTAAAATCCCTAAAAGCTACCTGGTAGGTTGGATTGGACTAAAATTGCGTTCGGTTGATTTTAACCATTAAATTGAACTCGGTTCCGGGAATTGAACGTTCGAGTGTGTCGATTCATTTTTAGGATCTCGTCTCATCTTTTGAAGAAATTGCGTTGAGCCGGGATTTTTGGCGGAAAGTCATATTCGACAAATTTAAATTCAAGAAATTTGGAGGGGCCTATTTAATTGGATTTTTGGGCTACCAATTGAAGTATTTTGTGGAGAATTGGTGTAAATTCATTTAGGTTGCCGCCTTGGCATTTTTTGCCATTGAATTGAAGTTATTTTGTGTGAAATTGAGTTGAATTGGTGAGGGAAATATATGAAATTCGTAGGGCTCTATGGGCTACAACATTTGGACCTCAAACTTGGCTTGTTTGAGAAGATTGGAAGAGGAAAATGGCTCATGGTGATGGCTGAAGACTTTAGGGGCTCCACTCAAGTGTTTTGGATATTTTAACTTGACTTTAGGGGCTACTTGTGCCCTCCTTCCCAGTAGTAGCTTCTTTTTCTTCTTCAGCTTCTTCATTTTCATCTACCTCAACCTTTATTTCCATAGCAACAAACCAACATAGCCCTCCCGCAGAACTGAAGCTGCCACCCTCTCGCTACCCCCTTCTCCGTGTTCGAGCCAGCCAGCAAAGCCAGCAAGCGAAGCTAGCCAACAGCGCCAGCTAGCAACCACGACTAGCCCCTCGCACCGCTTGACCACTCGTCGTTGCCAATCCGCTCTGCCCATCACTGCTCGTCCAGTCAGTCACTGTCCCAGCCAAGTAGTCTTCGCTTCTCCGCCCATCCCTGGTCATTCGTCTTAGCCCACAGCAGCCTGACTAGCTTCCTCAAGAACCGAAGCCAGCAGCAACCACAGAAGCAAAACCAATTTCTCCTCCTTCAGCAGTGACTTGGTTGCTGGTTTTTAGCCATTTTCGGACCTCCTTCGGAGCCGCTGTAGACACGAGATCTCACTGTCATTGCGTCGCCATCACTGTGAACCCGTTTATTCGCTAATCCAATGAGTTAACTCCCTGATTATTGATTAGGTTGTTAATTACACTTAGGGGGTTAGTTTAGTGTTAAATAGCTTAATTAGATGAGTACCAAGTGAGATTAGCTTTAAGATGGATTAATGCTAATCTAGTATGGTTATATTAGCCTTAAGATGGATTAGTGTTAATCGAAATGGAGAGATTAACACTAATGAGGATGGATTAGTCCAATTCAGTGGGCTTTCCTCCGATCTGGTTTCTGGACCCTCACCATTTGCCATTTTTATGGATCGAATTGTGCTAAGATTTTGAGATTGATTCATTCTTAAAAATTTTTTAGACATCTTCAAATATGACATATATTTTACTTAAAATTTTATGGATTTAAAAGAATATGATTTCAACCTCATTAAAAACAAAACAGAACCTTTGTTTTTGCTGGAACTTGTGACTTTTTGGGATTCAATGGATTTTCATTAATTCTTAGGGTTCGAATTTTGAAAGGGTTCCTTCACAAAAGTTGTTTGTCGCATTTTGTAGTTTAACATATTCAAATTACATATCAAATGGACAAGTTTTGGATCTTGAACCAAACTAATTTTAGAAAATAGACTTTCTTGGAACAAACCCAATTTTTGTACTGGATTGAGTGATTTATTGGGCTTAATCTAGAAAAACCTAGGTTAAGGTGTCCACATAAAAAAGTTCTTTTATGTGTCCTTTACAACATATTCAAATTTGAAAATTTTCGGAACACATTTGATTGGCTTTCTGGGTTTAAACTTCGAGGCGTGCAAGTGGACCGTTTCTGCCGATTAGGACCGGTAGTGGTTTTTGTGATTGTTCTTGATGCTATGCTTATTGAACTATGCCTATTTGATGATGTGGTTGATTTGTGATATGCTTAGAAGTTATACATGATGATGCGCAAATGGTTGTGCCACGATCATTGTTTATTGTTATTACTTTATGTGGTGACTATTGAAAGAGGATGAGATGTGTTGAGGAAACCGAATGGGTTGTGAGTAGGTAAAGGACTTAGTGCTACACGATAATGAAATTTTGTGTGAGCCACCTCTAGAACCTTGTACCGTTTCTTATTGTAGCTAAGGGTTAAGTGCTACATGGTGAACTGTGCCACATGGGAGCCACCTCTACAGCTTTGCACTACTGTCATGCATAGTTGAGGGCTAAGTGCTACACGGTAACGTAACTTCGTGGGAGCCACCTTTAAAGCCTTGTACTGATGCCATTTGTGGAAAATGACTAAGTGCTACACGATAACGAAACTTCGTATGAGTCACCTCTAGAGCCTTAAGCTATTGCTTATTATGGTCAAGGACTAAGTGCCACACGATAATGGAACTTCGTGGGGGCCACCTTTAGAACCTTGATTTTGAATATGTAGTTTGGATATTGAGAGTGAATATCAGGTGTGGACTGAACCATGATATGAGTTATCCTTTCCTGTTTATGGGATGAAATTATGTGACACGGAATGGGACGTGTCATAACAATTTGGCCTTATAATCGGAACTTCTGTGAATATTTGATGAGTGATATGATGCGTTTCATTTATTGAATGCATTTATTGTATGCATATGTTATATGAGAGGCACTATTGTGCAAAAAAGTGCTAAGGTGAGGTAAGTTATGTGTGGTGCATCTTTAGGACACCTTTTAGTGAATTCTCGTCTTAATCGAGGTTTAGAGTGTTGACTCGCTGAGATTTATTCTCACCCCATCGTGTTTTACAATGTTTCAGGTGCTTAGTCTGGAGATACTGGAGGGTGTCGTGGAGGATCCCGAGCCGAAGTTGAAGGGATCCGAAGTAGAGGTTGTCCGGTAGTTCTTTTGGGGCAGACCTTAGTGTACAGACTTGGCTTGTATTTAAAGTGTGTTTGAATTAAAATGGTTGTCCTGCTTTTCTATCCCATATTTGTTGTTGTCCGTGTATTTATTTAAATGTCGCTTCCACATGTGCTTAAAAAGAAAAGGGGTCGGCGACGTGTCCTATGAACATTGCAATTTAGTCGACCACTGAGGGATGTGCATGTGACACCCCGAACCCTTCTAGGGTCGCCACAGACACCAACGTTACACCTTATTGCATCTCTTTAGAAGAAGCGTCGTAATTCATAGACACATTTTTTTTTTAAAAGCGGTCCCAGCGCGACTTGTTAGCGGAAGCAAAATAAAACGTCACCATCTCATCCTCCATCAACCATGATACAAATACACACCACTAATCATCATGATTAAAAGACAAGACATGACACTTTATTTACATATATCCAATATGGGATTTCTTGGGTCGATACATCAAAAGGAAAAGCCAGGACTCAGCCACGCCCGGCTTAAAACCCCAAAAAGAACCCTCGACCCGCTACAACTCACGTGCACGATCCCCATCATCAGTGTCGGCTAACTATCCCCAAAAAGATCCAACTCCTACTCGTCACGCACGGGCCCTCACACCCAACTCGGTGCATCAGGCGGTGGCAGTGGCAACATCCCACGCATCACACCATCGCAACGAATGTGGACAAATATGAACTCCTGGACAACGGGGCCCCCAGCCAGGCCTACTTCGTACATAACTAGACAGCGCACTCGAATATACGTCAATCCAGGAACAGAAGGACAGCCAAACTCCTCGCAGTCGACCTCTACATCGGATGGTAGGCTGTAAAACACACCCCGCGTGACAGTAGGGAGCGGCATGCTGCTAATCTGAAATGTTGGTCCCCAAAGGGGTGAGCACAACCACTCAGCAGGTAAAAGAATCCAATAAGCACTCAATGCATCATACAATACAATCACAACATCATACATGTCAATCATGCATCCATGCGTACTTACCTTGATGCCATGCATATACCATCATGCATCATCATCACAATCATAACACATACATGTCGTCATGTCATAGGTTATCGTCATCATATCATATCATACATCATCATCATCATGTCACACTCATATCATCGTCATCATGACATTATCATATCATACACATGTCATCATCATCATATCGTAGGTGATCATCATCATATCATATACATACATGCATATCATCATGCCATGGGTGATCATCATCATATCATACATGTTTCAATTTCCATTTTTAACTTTTAATTCGATCACCACATCACCCTTCTTTAGATCAGCAATTTCATCCCATACTTTACACTCGCACCCCATCCTGGCATCGCGAGAAAAACCTCCGGCATTCAGCTATTCAAGGTCACCGGGCATCCGGCACCCCCACATCCCAAGCATCTCGCATCCCAACTGGCATCACGAGGCATCCCCTCGGGTAAAGACCTCCGAGGCTTCCCGTGTGGCACCCCTCGACGGCCCCCGATCCGATTAGGGTCGCCATAGTTCGCTTACCATTCACTTTTCCTAATAACATGTCACTCTGATACCATTTCAATTGTAGCGGGTCCATACAACCATGGGGGTTTACATCTTTTAGATTAGTCCCTTGCGCAATTTATATACGGAAGCACATCCAACAACTCCCTTCCCTATATTCAGAAAACGATGCACACCTACTAAACATCTTATATAAGTTAAAGCCGAACACGTTTATTTACATAAAACAGATGGACATCTTTAGTCGGTACATCAAAATGCCGTAGTCTTCTATACTCGGCTACACTTCAAAGGATGATCGACATCTTCTCCAACAGTCGAATACTTAAAGTCCATCGATCAGTGTCGGCATCCAAAAGTTCCTCCCTTTGCTATCTTCCTCCTTGCAATCATAACCAACCACTTGATTTATCTACTAGTAGCAGTGGCAGCAGAGGTATCTTATCTAGTCTAAAATGTTATTCCCCGAAAAGGGGTGATTACAACTACACAGCAGGTAAAGGACCAATAAACCACTCAATACATCATGCTGCAATCATCACAATCATAGCATCACATGTCATACAAGCATCCATGCACAACATACCATGGCATCATGCACATGTCATCATACCTCATGTACCATCATCATATAGACATCACCATCATATCATACACTTACCATCATCATGTCACATATGGCATCATCCTTACCAAGCATCCATGCGTATAACATCATCATCATATCACCATATCACATGTACCATCATCATTACCATGCATCCATGCATGTAACATCATCATCATATCATCATATCACATGTACCATCATCATTACCATGTATCCATGCGCATCTCATCATCATATCACATGTGCCATCATCATTACCATGCATCCATGCACATATCATCATGCATATTTCAATTTTTAATTTCTCAATGTCATCTTGTCACATTGGACCGCCACATTTCTCTTTCCCGGGACCAATGTTTGCATCCCATATTCATCACTTGCGCCTAATCCTGGCATCGCAAGAACCCTTCGGCATTCAGCCATTTAAGGCCACCGGGCATCCGGCCCCCACATTCTGGGCATCTGGCATCCCAATTGGCATCACGAGGCATCCCCTCGAGCAAAAACCTCCGAGGCTTCCGGCATTTACACTCCCTGGTTGGGCATCTCGCATCCCAACTAGCATCGCGAGGCATCCCCCCCGGCACAAATCTCCGAGGCTTCCGGAATTATGTACCCTAATACCACCAGGATTCCCCCCTCCTCTGGAATTACATACCGTATACCACCGGGCATCCCGACACTCTCGGGGCATCGTTGGCTCACACCTCTGACAGTCTTCTCATCACTACAATGCATGTTCTTATACATCTCATTTTCAATTTCACATTCACAATTATGGCTCAATTTCAACATGGCATGCGATGTGATGGCAGCCAAGATCATATTCATCATTGAATTCATACATGCATCTCAATTCACTATCATGCATGCATCAAGACCTCATCATACACGCAACAAGGTACAGTTATTCATAAAATAAAATTTATGGAATTCGTACAAATTAAAATAATCCATTTATCATGCCCTTTTTACATTTATTTAAAATCCAGCTTGTACCACTTTCGAAAATATTAAATTTAAATATCCATATGATTCTCAAAAATCATAAAATTAAGGCAAGTGATAAACAAGACAATAGGATAATGATTTCATGTGAAATACATGGCCAAATAGAATTCCACACAAATCCATAATTCATACAAAACAGCATGTAATTTGGGATGAAATCAGAATGCACAGTTCCCGAAATAATTTGATTAAAATACCGGAACGACCTCAAAAAATTACAAAATTTTACCGAGCTATAACCAAGACACTGAAGTAGCTTTTTCATCAAGACTTCCAAGTCAGATTCTTTTTAGATTATTTTCTACAGTCACACGAAGCTTATGGATGTCACACCGAATCGTCCAGTGCATGCTTTTCCAAAATACTGAGTCTTTACCTACTTATTTTTCTTCGTTTCCTCTGAAATTTGGATATGTTATACTTCAAGATGTTCTCTACAAGTTTGATGCAGAGATCTAAGTCAAATATCCAGAGTATAGTCGTCATTTAGGTCCATGAAATCTCGGGTGTCCTGTACCACGTCTCCAGAATTACCGTCTTCAAGATTAAGTCGATTTACTAGGTTATACTTGTTAATTTTGCTAAAAATTTGAGTATGTTGTATTTTAAGATGTCTCCTACAACTTTCATGAAGAAATCAAAGAGATATTCTTAGCACAAATCAACATGCAACCACAAATCCATCGAAAGGTCAGTAAAATCGTTCCAGATCTGAGGTCTCTGTAGGATGATAGTTTGACCCCTCAAATCTTCATCATTTTGTACTAAATTTCAGTATGTTGTAGTTCAATACGTTAGCTATAATTTTCATGAAGAGATCAAAGTCAAAATCGAACTCAAAACATGCATGCAAGCTCTCACAAAGTTCTGACTCAGGCGGTTCATGCGAAAACATTCCAGATCTAGCATCTCCGTAGGACGAGTGTTTGACCCCTTAAATCTCCACCATTTTGTACCAAATTTTAGTATGTTGTAGTTTAAGATGTTGGATACAACTTTCGTTCAGGAATCAAGATCAAAATCTAACTCGAAATATGCATGCAAGCTCTCACAATATTCTAGTTCAGGCGGATCTCACGAAATCAGCATGCAAGGTCAAGAACAGCCACATTCTAGCTCCGATTTTTGCCTTCCCTATGATCCGAAACCTACCACAAACAAATCATACATGCAAGGAACACATGCAAGGGTGGAAATCAGTCCCAACTTGCCTCTAAGATTAAGCAGACGACAAGAAACGAACGGCGGCACACCGGCGACAGACGAACGGCGTGCGGGCGGCAATGGGCGAGCTCCTTCCTTTCTCTCTTCCTCTCTTTCTCTCTTTCTCTCCTCTCTCTCGGCACCTCTCTTGGACGACAACCCTCAACCATCAGCCACACCCTCTCTCTCTTCCTTTTTGGTTGTATTTATATTGCATGCATTCTCTTTTTGCATGGGGGACACTTGTCCCTAAGAAGGAGACAAGTGTCTCCTTTGCCAAAGACACTTGGAGGAAGCCATGCGGCTCCTCCTTCCCCCACCATGCGCCGACAATGGGCCAGACTTATGGCCCACTTTAGGCCCATCTCTCTTGGGCCTAAGGTCCAAACTTAAATGGCCCAAGTTTATTTTATTTTATTTTTATAATATATCTTAATCATCATTTAAATAAATATCTAATTGCATAAATAATAAGGCCATTAAACTTATAGTCACAAATCCATAAATTCTAATTTATGATGCACATGGCCAATGATAGAATTTTCTTTCCTATCACATAATTATCCCTTAAAAGCTTGGCCATATATCTTATTGCAAATTATGGATTAAATGACCATAACTTGATGATACTTCCATCACCTATTCATAGACTTTAACACAACTAGAGGTCATTATGAATTTTGGGATGCCACAATTCTCCCCTCCTTAGAGAATTTCGTCCTCGAAATTAGGCATCACTTATGTCTTTTGAAACAAGTGAGGGTACCTTTCCCTCATCTCATTTTCACTCTCCCATGTGGCTTCCTCCACATCATGATATCGCCATAATATCTTAACCAATGGAATTCTCTTGGTCCTGAGAATTTGTTCCTTTCAATCCATTACTTGCACAGGCTCTTTGATGTACCTCACTTTCTCATCCACTTCAATGGCTTCATGATCGAGTATGTGTCCTGGATCGGGCTGATACTTCCTCTAAAGTTAAGGATGCAAGCTCTTAACATATCTTAATTTATCTCAACACCATAAACAGTTTTAAAACAACAACCACATCTGAAATTTTTTTCGAACGCTTGAAAATCTTCCTTCATGAAATCAAACAATACAAACTGAGGTTTTCAAAAGCATTCCACAACAATAGCAAGCTTTGAAATCATATGTCATTTCCATGTCAAAACGTTTTCAAATCCCAAATGTGGAAAATCCTTTGAGTTCTCAAAAATTCCACTTCATGATATCAAATAATGCAAAACAGGGATTTCAAAGACACAGCGGTATAACAATGATAGTCTTTGAAAATAGGAAAATCTCATATCGTTGAAACCAATTCACAAAATCAAAGCATGATACCAAATCCATAAAATCCATGTTCATGTTTAAATTTCAAATGTTTTTCGGAATCCACGTGTAAAGCCTTGAGTCGCACTTGGATCACAGCACAAAATAAAATACTTTATCAAAACCCTTAGTAAATTTAAATCGGTACGTTGGCAAGATTCCAATCTCAATCCCAACTCCAATGGTTTGAAATGTTTTCTATAAAAAGTTCAAAATTCTTTCAAATAGAAAACATTTCTAAAGACATTTGGGCACGGTGTCACAGTACTCATAAATTTTGATGAAATTCAAGAGATTTTCTAAAACAGTTTACAATCAAAATCTGCTTTTCGGTTGAAGTTCAAAACTTGGAATGTACAGGTGATAATTTTCTCCAAAAAAAAAACCATAAGCATTTCTTGAAGTATTGGAAATCATAGTTCAGCGAGTCGATAATATTGGTCCCATCGTAAAGATTTTTGAAACTAAAAACTTTGAGATACCAAAATCCTCAGCCTTTCTTGAAATACTGAAATCAACGCATTGGCGAGTCATCAAACTCAGTCCCGACCTTAAGATTTTCAAAGTAGTTTGCATGTAAAATCCTTAGAGCTTTGAAAACATCCAAACTCAAGTATTTCCAATCTAACTGCACTACATCGGACAACAATGGCAATGCATTATATAGGTTAGTAGACTTTCACTTGCTGGCATGCTAAACGCTACGAAACGTGTTTAGCTACATCCGCCTTCATGCCATTCCACCAAAACTGTTGGCATAATTTATGTACATCTTTGCACTACCCAGATGAATACCATAATTACACCTATGTGCTTCCGACAGGATTTCACTTGTTTTACTTCTTCATTGTCGGGATCACAGAGTCGTCCTCGATATCTTACCACTCCATCTTCAGAGACTTGAGACTCTGGTCTTTTCCCTAAAGACATAGCATTTCATATCTTCACAATTTCCGAATCAGATTCTTGCAAAATCTTAACTTTCGGAATATTTTCGGGTTCAATCCTTAATGCAGTAAGCATACCATTGAGGTGGTCTACTTCCAACTTAAAGTCTGAATCTGCTATTGACTTTAATAGATTCCACTCTGTTATCCTTAGATTAGCCATGTTCGTAGCTGACTTTCGACTAAGGGCGTTTGCCACCTTACTCACCTTTCCTGAGTGGTACTGTAACAGTCGAAATCTTTTAATAATTCCATCCACCTCCTCTGTCTCATATTCAATTCATTTTGTGAAAACATCTATCTCAAGCTCTATCCCAAATGCAACTATCAATCAAATTCAAATTTAAAGAATTCCACCTTCTTGACTCAATCGAACATACCATTTAGCCAAATTATTCCTATACCTTTGTCACCATCAATTCAAGCCTAGAACCATCAAAATCGACACCACCAATAACTCATTTGGTTCAGTCCAACAAAGACATTCACTATGCATTCACCGCAACATAGATTCAAGCCTAAAATATAGCATCATTCCTTCAATTCAAATATCTATAGTCCACCAAGACTTATTTAATTCAAAGATCGACAATCCACCAAAATAAAACTTGTCTAGTTTCCACTGAATATACCTTATATCTCATCCTAAAGAATCATCACCATTTCACCTTGGAAAGACTATAATCACAATTGATCATATCCACTAATTCCACCAAATCCTTTCAAACTGAGATCATCACCTAAAATTAAAAGTTGACCATCATCAATTAAACCTATTATTCCGACATATAAACCTCAAATAATTTCATGTCTCATATGACCACTCAAACTCATGACTTCCAAGATCAATCTATACATACTAAATGCCTCCATATAATGCATCAAGACTTCTAATGAGATCCTCTAATAGGAAGTCACTACTTAGTTCAAATGATCATAACTTAATCCTCAGATTCATAACTCACTCTCCATAATTCACTCCTTAAGCCTTACTTGCAACACTACGTTTAGATGTTACGCATGTTCTTTAGGTCCTTTAGAATATATCAGGATATCATCAAATGAAGACAATCACAATTTATCCAAATAAGGCTTAAGTATCCTACTCCTCACAATCATCTATATTTTTTGGACATAAATGAATGCGTGTCACTCATATCATATAACGCATTTACCTTTTTATCCCTCTATCAAAATCATACCTGAGATTACCCTTTTGGAAGCTCCTGCTTCCTCTTGAGTGACCACATACACCCTTCCTTGTGGTGGTGGCCTCTGTGGATTCCTTGGTGGATTTGGTTCGGCAGTACTTTGTTGTACCTGTCGCACCAAGCTAACATTCGGCTGCAACCTCTTTTGTGGACAATCTTTCTTAAAGTGTCCTATTTGCCCACATCCATTACATCTTAGTTGGCTATTACAAGGTCCTGGCCCATGCCTCCCATCACACTTTCGACAAATATCAGGCTGATAGGATGCCTTCCCAAAAGTCGGGCCACTCCAAGCTCTTCTAAAATTTCCAAAGTTACTCTTTTTCTTAGATTCCCAAGTCGGACCTTGACCAGGATAGGGTCTCTTACCCCTTCGAACATCATTAAAGGTCATCTGCCTCTTAGATTCTGATTGCTCTCTCACTAACTCTTGCTCCACCAACTGTGCCCTCTCATAAATCTCATTATAATCCCTTATATTCAGAGGCACTAGTTGTTTTCTAATATCAGTCCTTAATCCTTTCAAGAATCTCTTAGCCTTTTCCTCTCGATCCTCAACCAACCTAGGAGCATACCTAGACAATTCAGAAAATTTTGCCTCATACTAGTCTATCGTCAGCTCCCTTTGTTCTAACTGAACAAATTCAGTGATCTTCCTATCCTTGGCACAATTAGAGAAATGCTTCCTATTAAAAGCTCTAACAAACCCTTCCTAGTTCACATCAGTACCTGGTGGAAAGATTATATCCTTCGAAGTTCTCCACCAAAACTTTGCATTTCCCTCCAGCTGGTACTCTGCCAAAACTATTTTCTCAGCATCACTACAGTCCAACAACCGGAAAATCCGTTCCATTCCATCAATCCAATGGTCCGCCTCCTTAGGACTTCCTATTCCACTAAACTTAAGTGGTTTCAACTTCAAAAATTGTTCCACCAGTCCCTGAAGGCGACGTTCCACTCCGAGTTGTTGATGCGCTTGTCTATCCATCAGATTTCCAATATTGGCCAATGCCTGCAGGATGTCTTCCATTCGGGGTTCAGCCCTTGCAACAGAGGCTTCAGCCCTCGATGGATGAGCACTTCCAGCTCGTACCATGACTTTCCTGTAATTTCCAAGCATTGCCTCAGGAATAATCTGAGACTCACTGTCTCCATTCAAAGCAACTACTACTACTACATAAGTAACATATACATGTTACTGGTACCTAAGGACAACTCAAAATTAACTACTAAGGATCTACGAGTGAATACTCATCACCCGTTCTTCATCGTTAGTCAACCATTCTTGGTTAGTATCCTATGGTGTGCATCTTTCTATCCTCATTTCCATCTGAGGCACCTTATCACTCCAAATAAACCATAGCTCTGATACCGATACAGAATGTGACACCCCTCGACGGCCCCCGATCCGATTAGGGTTGCCACAGTTCGCTTACCATTCACTTTTCCTAATAACATATCACTCTGATACCATTTCAATTGCAGCGGGTTCATACAACCATGGGGGTTTACATCTTTTAGATCAGTCCCTTGCGCAATTTATATACAGAAGCACATCCAACAACTCCCTTCCCTATATTCAGAAAACGATGCACACCTACTAAATATCTTATATAAGTTAAAGCCGAACACGTTTATTTACATAGAACAGATGGACATCTTTAGTCAGTACATCAAAATGCCGTAGTCTTCTATACTCGACAACACTTCAAAGGATGACCGACATCTTCTCCAACAGTCAAATACTTAAAATCCATCGATCAGTGTCAGCGTCCAAAAGTTCCTCCCTTTGTTATCCTCCTCCTTGCAATCATAACCAACCACCTGATTCATCTACTGGTAGCAGTGGCAGCAGAGGTATCTTATCTAGTCTGAAATGTTATTCCTCAAAAAAGGGTGAGTACAACTACTCAGCAGGTAAAGGACCAATAAACCACTCAAAACATCATGCCATGCAATCATCACAATCATAGCATCACATGTCATACAAGCATCCATGCACAACATACCATGTCATCATATCTCATGTACCATCATCATCATATAGATATCACCATCATATCATACACTTACCATCATCATGTCACATATGGCATCATCCTTACCATGCATCCATGCGTATAATATCATCATCATATCACCATATCACATGTACCATCATCATTACAATGCATCCATGCATGTAACATCATCATCATATCATCATATCACATGTACCATCATCATTGCCATGCATCCATGCATGTAACATCATCATCATATCATCATATCACATGTACCATCATCATTACCATGTATCCATGCGCATCTCATCATCATATCACATGTGCCATCATCATTACCATGCATCCATGCACATATCATCATGCATATTTCAATTTTTAATTTCTCAATGTCATCTTTTCACATTGGACCGCCACATTTCTCTTTCCCGGGACCAATGTTTGCATCCCATATTCATCACTTGCGCCCAATCCTGGCATCGCAAGAACCCTCCGGCATTCAGCCATTTAAGGCAACCGGGCATCCGGCCCCCCACATTCCGGGCATCTCGCATCCCAATTGGCATCATGAGGCATCGCCTTGGGCAAAAACCTTCGAGGCTTCCGGCATTTATACTCTCTGGCCGGGCATCTCGCATCCCAACTAGCATCGCGAGGCTTCCCCCCGGGCACAAACCTCTGGGGCTTCTGGAATTACGTACCGACATACCACCAGGATTCCCCCCTCCTCTGGAATTACGTACCGCATACCATCGGGCATCCCGACACTCCCGGGGCATCGTCACCTCACATCTCCGACGGTCTTCTCATCACCACAATGCATGTTCTTATACATCTCATTTTCAATTTCACATTCACAATTATGGCTCAATTTCAACATGGCATGCGATGTGATGGCAACCAAGATCATATTCATCATTGAATTCATACATGCATCTCAATTCACTGTCAGGAATGCATCAAGACCTCATCATACACGCAACAAGGTATAGTTATTCATAAAATAAAATTTATGGAATTCGTACAAATTAAAATAATCCATTTATCATGCCCTTTTTACATTTATTTAAATTCTAACTTGTACCACTTTTGAAAATATTAAATTTAAATATCCATATGATTCTCAAAAATCATAAAATTAAGGCAAGTGATAAACAAGACAATAGGATAATGATTTCATGCGAAGTACATGGCCAAATAGAATTCCACACAAATCCATAATTCACACAAAACAGCATGTAATTTCGGATGAAATCAGCATCCACAGTTCCCGAAATAATTTGATTAAACTACCCGAACGACCTCAAAAAATTACGAAATTTTACCGAGTTATAGCCAAGACACTGAAGTAGCTTTTTCATGCAGACTTCCAAGTCAGATTCTTTTTAGATTATTTTCTACAGTCACACGAAGCTTCTGGATCTCACACCGAATTGTCCAGTGCATGCTTCTCCGAAATACTGAGTCTTTACCTACCTATTCATCTTTGTTTCCTCTGAAATTTGGATATGTTTTACTTCAAGATGTTCTCTACAAGTTTGATGAAGAGATCTAAGTCAAATATCCAGAGTATAGTCGTCATTTAGGTCCATGAAGTCTCGGGTGTCCTGTACCACGTCTCCAGAATTACTGTCTTCAAGATTAAGTCCATTTACTAGGTTATACTTGTTAATTTTGCTTCAAATTTGAGTATGTTGTAGTTTAGGATGTCCCCTACAACTTTTATGAAGAAATCGATGAGAGATTCTTAGCACAAATCAACATACAACCACAAATCCATTGAAAGGTCAGTAAAATCGTTCCAGATCTGAGGTCTCCGTAGGATGATAGTTTGACCCCTCAAATATCCATCATTTTGCACCAAATTTCAGCATGTTGTAGCTCAAGATGTTAGCTATAACTTTCATGAATAGATCAAAGTCAAAAACGAACTCAAAACATGCATGCAAGCTCTCACAAAGTTCTGACGCAGGCGGTTCATGCGAAAACATTCTAGATCTAGCATATCCGTAGAATGAGCGTTTGACCCCTTAAATCTCCACCATTTTGTACCAACTTTTAGTATGTTTTATTTTAAGCTGTTGGCTACAACTTTTGTTAAGGAATCAAGATGAAAATCTAACTCGAAACATGCATGCAAGCTCTCACAAAATTCTGGTTCAGGCGGATCTCACGAAATCAGTATGCAAGGTCAAGAACAGCCACATTCTAGCTCCGATTTTGGCCTTCCCTATGATCCAAAACCTACCACAAACAAATCATACATGCAAGGCACACATGCAAGGGTGGAAATAAGTCCCAACTTGCCTCTAAGATTAAGCGGACGACAACAAATGAACGTCACACCGGCGACGGACGAACGGCGTGCGGGCGGCGACGGGCGAGCTCCTTCCTTTCTCTCTTCCTCTCTTCCTCTCTTTCTCTCTTTCTCTCCTCTCTCTCGGCACCTCTCTTGGACGACAGCCGTCAACCATCAGCCACTCCCTGTCTCTCTTCCTTTTTGGTTGTATTTATATTGCATGCATCCCCTCTTTGCATGGGGGACACTTGTCCCTAAGAAGGAGACAAGTGTCTCCTTTGCCGAAGACACTTGGAGGAAGCCATGCAGCTCCTCCTTCCCCTCCATACGCCGACAATGGGCCGGGCTTATGGCCCACTTTAGGCCCATCTCACTTGGGCCTAAGGTCCAAACTTAAATGGCCCAAGTTTATTTTATTTTATTTTTATATTATATCTTAATCATCATTTAAATAAATATCTAATTGCATAATTAATAAGGCCATTAAACTTATAGTCACAAATCCATAAATTCCAATTTATGATGCACATGGCCAATGATAGAATTTTCTTTCCTATCACATAATTATCCCTTAAAAGCTTGGCCATATATCTTATTGCAAATTATGGATTAAATGACCATAACTTGATGATACTTCCATCACCTATTCATAGACTTTAATGCAACTAGAAGTCATTATGAATTTTGGGATGCCACATCTGGCACCTAATCATTTCGGGCATCTTGATACTCCCTGGGCATTATCATCCGCCACAACAATCTCCTCACTTGTCATTATGCATATTCACCAATTTCGGTCTCAATTCATTGTCATGCATGCATCAAGATCTAATCATACATGTAACAATGTACAATTATTCATAAAATAAAATATATGGAATTTGTGCCAATTAAAATAATCCATTTATCATGCCCTTTTTACATTTATTTAAATTCCAGCTTGTATCACTTTCAAAAATATTTAATTTAAATAATCATATGATTTTCAAAAATCATAAAATTAAGGCAAGTGATAGACAAGACAATAGGATAATGATTTCATGCAAAATACATTGCCAAATAGAATTCCTCACAATTTCATAATTCACACAAAATAGCATGTAATTTTGGATGAAATCAGAATGCACATTTTCCGAAATAATTTGATTAAAATATCCATACGACCTCCAAAAATTACGAAATTTTACCAAGTTATAGCCAAGACACTAAAGTAGATTTACCATCTTCAAGATTAAGTTGATTTACTAGGTTATACTTGCTCATTTTGCTTCAAATTTGAGTATGTTGTAGATTAAGATGTCCCCTAAAACTTTCATGAAGAAATCAAAGTGATATTCTTAGTGCAAATCAACATGCAACCACAAATCCACCAAAAGGTCAGTGAAATTGTTCCAGATCTAGTGTCTCCGTAGGATGAGAGTTTTACCCCCCAAATCTCCATCATTTTGTACCAAATTTTAGTATGTTGTAGTTTAAGATGTTACTACAACTTTCATGAAGAGATGAAAGTCAAAATCGAACTCAAAACATGCATACAAGCTCTCACAAGGTTCTGGCTCAAGCGGATTCATGCGAAAACAACAACATCACTCAAGAACAAGTCATTATAGCTTCGGTTTCTCCCTTCTACTCACTCAAATTTCGACACTACACCAAACATACATGCAAGACACACATGTAAGAGTAGGAAGTGGATTCCCAACTTGCCTCTAGATTGAACAAACGACGGCACACGGCGGCGAATGGGCGGCACACGGGCGAACGGACGGCGTGCAGCTCCTCCTCTCCTCCCTCTCGGCCTCACTCTCCCTCTCTCTTGCACGGTTTCTCTCTCTCTCCCTTAGCCGAACAACACAACCGGCCACTCTCTCTCCTCTTCTTCCCTTTTATTCCCCCATTTCCTCATCATTTGCAATCATTAGATTGCCTTTCAATTGGCCAATGCATGAGCTCCTCCTTGCCACTTGGAAAAGCTCATGCATGGGCTTGGGCCTTCTATTGGGCCTCCTTTTAGGCCGGTCGACAGCCCCTCCGCGGGCTCCTATTGGGCTGGCCATTCGGCCCATCAAGGCTTAGGCCAATGGGCCTAAGGCCCAACCTAAATAAAAAATTAAATTTTCCCTTTTTATACTTTCTTCTATAAATTTTAAATTTTAAATTCCACATGGCCAAGTCTTGTGACATTTTATTTATAGAAATTTAGTCTATAAAGTGCATGGCCAAGCATAGATTATTATCATTAATCTATCTAATTTAAAATCTTATAAACACAAGAACAAATCACCTAATCTTAAAAGAGACTAATGGCTAAAGCATAAACCATAGGTAATTTCATTACCTAATTAGAGGCTTTAACATACCTTATAGCTTGACTTTGAATTTTGGGATGCCACAATTCTTCCCTCCTTAGAGAATTTCATCCTCGAAATTAGACATCACTCATACCTTCTTGAAATAAATAAGGGTACTTTTCCTTCATCTGATCTTCACTTTCCCATGTGGCTTCCTCCATATCATGATGTCGCCATAATACCTTAACCAATGGGATCTTCTTAGTCCTAAGAATTTGTTCCTTTCGATCCAATATCTGCGCAGGTTCTTCAATGTACCTTACTTTCTCATCCACTTTGATGGCTTCATGATCGAGTATATGACTAGGATCCGGCTAGTACTTCCTCAACATCAACACATAAAACACATCATACAAATTTTCTAACTTAGGAGGTAGCGCTAAGCGATAAACTACATCCCCTATCCTTTCGAGTACTTCAAAAGGTCCAACAAATCTAGGGCTTAACTTACCCTTCACCCCAAATCGAGATATCCCTTTCATTGAAGATACCTTAAGGAATACATGGTCTCTTATACTAAATTCCAAAGGCCTTCTACGCCTATCTGCGTAGTCTTTCTGCCTATTCTGAGCTGTTTTAAGTCTTTCTCTGATAATTTCAACAGCCTCAGTGGTAACTTGTACCAGTTCAGGTCCTGTCAATTTCCTCTCACCTACTTCATTCCAATAGACAGAGTCCTACATCTCCTTCCATATAATGCTTCATAGGGAGCCATGCCTATACTTTTCTGAAAACTATTATTATAGGCAAATTCTACCAAATGCAATCTTTCATCCCAATTTCCTTTGAAATCAATTACACAAGCCCTTAACATATCCTCCAATATCTAGATTACTCTTTCTGTTTGTCCATCTGTCTGGGGATGGAAAGCAGTACAAAACTGGAGCTTAGTTCCTAATGCAATTTGAAGACTTTGCCAAAAGTTCGAAGTAAACCTCGAATCCCGATCTGAAGTAATAGTCACTGGAACACCTTGTAAGCGTACCACTTGACTTACATACATGTCCACATACTTATCCATTGGGTAGTCCATGCGAATTGCTAAGAAATGAGCCGATTTAGTCAAACGGTCCACTATAACCCAAATTGAGTCATGACCGCTTGAAGTCCTTGGCAATCCTTGCACAAAGTCCATCGTTATTGTAACACCCCGAACCCTTCGCAGGTCATTAACAGTGCCGATGTTACATCTTTTACCATCTCTATCTCTTGGCTAAATAAAGCCTTGCCAGATTACAGGCATTTTTTTTTTAAAGCGGTCCCATGCGCGACTCATAGCGGAAGCAAAATTCACATCGTCATCTATCTCCCTTCTAACCCATGATACAAATACACACCGACTAAACACCACGATTTTATAAACAGTGTTGACGCTTTGCTTACATACATACATATAGCGAGATGGGGTTTTTCCTCGGGTCGGTACAAAAGAAACAGAAAAGGGTAAGGACTCTGCCATGTCCTTCCTAAAATCTCAAAAAGGAACTCCGACCTCTAACATCATATGAGCACAAAAACCCTCCCATCACGAGCGTCAACTATCTATACCAAAAAGCGGTCTAGCTCCTACTCCTCGCGTGCGATCTCACACCCATCCCGGTGCGTCAGGTGGTGGCGGCGGCAGCATCCCCCGCATCACTCCATCCCGTCGTATGTGCACGGACAAAAACTCTTGTATGACAGGGCCCCCAGCCGGTGCCGATATCATACATGACTAAGCATCGTACTCGGATAAAAGTCAATCCGGGTACCGAGGGACAGTCTATCTCAGTCATCTCCACCTCGACGTCAGACGGAATACCGTAAAACACGCCACGCGAAACAGCAGGCAGCGGCATAGTGCTAATCTGAAATGTTATCCCCAAAAGGGGTGAGTACAACCACTCAGCAGATAGGGAAATCCAATAACAACTCAGTGCACCATGCATACCATCATACAATTCAGGCATTACTTACCTTTTTGATGACAAGCGTATTCATGCATCATCATAGCATCCATATCATCATTAACCATGCATCATCATGCATATCCCATCATATCATCATTGGCCATGCATCACCATGCATATCATATCATCATTAACCATGCATCACCATGCATATCACATCATATCATCATTGGCCATGCATCACCATGCATATCACATCATCATTAACCATGCATCACCATGCATATCACATCATATCATCATTGGCCATGCATCACCATGCATATCACATCATCATTAACCATGCATCACCATGCATATCACATCATATCATCATTGGCCATGCATCACCATGCATATCACATCATCATTAACCATGCATCACCATGCATATCACATCATATCATCATTGGCCATGCATCACCATGCATATCACATCATCATTAACCATGCATCACCATGCATATCACATCATATCATCATTAGCCATGCATCACCATGCATATCACATCATCATTAACCATGCATCACCATGCATATCACATCATCGTTAGCCATGCATCACAATGCATATTACATCATAGATCAATTTCCATTTTTATTTATCAATTGATCCCACATTATCTTTTCTCAATTCATCAATTCCACCATCACTATCCTCCCTTCGGGCAGAAACCTCCGACAGGGTATCATTATCAATCCTTCGGGCAGAAACCTCCGACAGGATTCCATGATCAATTTGATCATCACCCTTCGGGCAGAAACCTCCGACAGGGTTCCCAGCATTCCAGCCATCTCATGGCCACTGGGCTTCCGGCCCCCCACATTCCGGGCATCCCGCACCTCAACTAGCATCACGAGGAACCTCCCTTCGGGCAGAAACCTCCGACAGGGACTTCCGGTCTTTACCCTTCTAACCGGGGATCTCGCACCCTAATCCTGGCATCGCGAGTCACTCCCTTCGGGCAGAAACCTCCGACAGGGCTTCCGGCCCCCCACATTCCGGGCATCCTGAAACTCCCGGGGAATCTGCGGAATTACGCCACCGAGCCACCGTACAACATCCTCCACCACTACCTCATTCTCACATACCATTTTCCACTTTTTATCATCCTTTTCATCTTGTTATTTCATGGCATATGATTTACATACATGCATCACAATTCATGATCATTCATACATCAATGCCGTATAACAATACATCATAATTCATGATCATACATGCATCGATGTCATATAGCAATGCATCATAATTCATGATCATTCATACATCAGTGCCATATAACAATACATCATAATTCATGATCATACATGCATCAATGTCATATAGCAATGCATCATAATTCATGATCATTCATACATCAGTGCCATATAACAATACATCATAATTCATGATCATACATGCATCAATGTCATATAGCAATGCATCATAATTCCATAGGACTCATGGCCAATAAAATAATCCACCTTTTATTATTTTATTATTTTATTATTATATTATTATATTATTATATTATTATATTATTATATTATTATATTATTATATTTATTTATTTTCATAAATAAATATTGTATTTAATATTTATGATTTTCCAAAAATCATAATCTTCGATCAATCCTTAAACAAACAATTAGAATCAGATTTCACATAAAATCCATGGCTAATTCGCATTTTACAAAATTTCCCAAATTTCCACAAAACACACACAACATTCGGATCACGGCCAGATTGCACAGTTTTCGAGTTAATTCAATTAAAATACTCATATGACCTCCGAAAATTCCCAAATTTTACAGAACAGTAGCAAACACATTTTCGTGCATTTTTCATGAAGAACTCTTAGCCAAATTCTTTATAAATTAATTTATATAACTCCACGAAGCTTCTGGAACCTCTACCGTTTCGTCCAGAACGTACGTCACCGAAAAACTTAGGTTTGACCCATCAAATCTCTTTCGTTTCTCTTGAAATTCAAGTATGTTATATATCAATGTGTCCTTTAAAATTTTCATGAAGGGATCTAGGTAAAATACCCAGATTTTGGTCACCATTTTAGCCCATGAAGTCTCGGGCGTCTCGGTTCACTTCAACAGAACCATCCGTCTCAAAGATCTAGCTGGTTCATCAAGTTATACTTGTTATTTTTACCTCATTTTTGAGTATGTTGTAGCTTAGGGTGTTTCCTACAACTTTCAAGAAGACAACAAGGTGAGATCTCCAACAGAAATCGACATGCAACCAAGAAATCAACAAAAGGTCAGTAGGAAATTCGCAGATCTGAGGTCACCGTATAACAAAGCTTTTGACCCCACATATCACCATCTTTTTCCATGAAATTCGAGTATGTCATACCTCAAGATATTAGCTTCAACTTTCATGAAGACACCGAGGCCAAAATCACACTCCAAATACACATGCAAGCCCGAATAAGAAACTGTCTACCACAAACCGAACGGAAACAGCCACATAACATGAACACATGCAACCCTTACTTCGGTATTTCGCCCAAATCACCCCTCAAACCGAACATGCAACCATCAAACAACGTGCAAGAGAAGTAAAGGAACTCCCACTTGCCTTAAAGAAGAACACACAGCAACACACGGCGGCGTAGGACGGTCGGACTAGGCGGCGACGGCGAGACACGGCGGCGGCAACTCTCGGCTCCACCTCCTCCCTCTCGGCCTCTCCTCCGCTCAAGCTCTCTCTCGCTCCCTCTCTCGGCCAAAATGAAGAAAACGGCCACTCTCTCTCTTCCCTCTCTCTTTTTATACTCCCCTAGGCTCATCATAGGTAATGATTGATCCACCACACCTATGGCCAATGCATGCTCTTTACTTTATGCCACTTGTCACACTAATTTTTGAATTGATTTGGGCTTGGGCTTGGGCTTAGGCCCAACCGGCCACTCCCCCTTGGGCTGGTCGAAAATCCTTCTTGGGCCCAATGGGCCGACTAGCTTGGCCCACCAAGCTCTAGGCTAATGGGTCCAAGGCCCATTTCGAAAATAACCCTATTTTCCCTTCTTCTTTTTTTTTTTTTTGAATTCCTTTTTAATTAATATTTCTGAATTCAAATTTCATCTTGGCCAAAGTCTTGGGATATTTTTAATTATTGAAATTTAAATCATATGGCCAAGCATTTAAATTTAAATTTCCACAACACAAGCAAAATTCATCAAATTAAAAGACAAATTGGCCAAAGCATAAGCCATAAAATTCTATCACCTAATTAAAGACATTTAACACACCTTAAGGCTCGGCTTTGAATTTCCGGGATGCCACAGTTATATGCTCCCATTTCCATTCTGAAACGTCTAATGGTCTCAAAAGTCCTGCGGGTTTACGATGTTCCGCTTTTACTTGCTGGCACGTCAAACATTGAGAAACGTATTTAGCCGTATCTGCCTTCATACCATTTCACCAAAATTACTGACGCAAATTCCTGTACATCTTCGTACTACCTGGATGGATACTATAATTACTCTTATGTGCCTCCGATAGAATTTCCTTCTTTAATTCCTCATTATCGAGAATACAAAGTCGTCCTTGACATCTTACTATTCCATCATCAGAGACTTGAAATTCCAGTCTTTTTCCTAAAGATACAACATCTTTTACTTTCAAAATCTCTAGGTCAGATTCTTGCAAAATTTTAACTTTCTGAATAATCTCGGGTTCTATTCTTAATGCACTGAGCATACCAGTAAGAAAATCCATTTCCAGTTTAAATTCTGAGTTTGCTACAGACTTTAACCATTCCCATTCTGCCATCCTTAAACTAGCCATCTCCATAGCCGACTTACGACTAAGGGCATCCACTACTCTATTCGGTTTCCCTGGATGATATCTTATCTCACAATCATAATCCTTCAACAACTCCATCCACCGGCTTTGTCTCATGTTCAACTCCTTTTGGGAGAACAGATACTTCAAACTCTTATGATCTGTATAAATCTCAAACTTCTCCCCATACAAATAGTGTATCCATATCTTCAAGGCAAACACTATAGCTACTAGTTCTAAATCATGCATCGGGTAATTCAGTTCATGGGGTTTCAATTGTCTGGATGCATAGGCTACAACCTCGCCATGCTGCATCAAAACACATCTGAATCCTTTGCGAGATGCGTCACTATACACCGTGAAACCATCAAGTCCAGTAGGTATAGTCAAAATTGGAGCTAAATTTGATTTCCTTTTGAGCTCTTGGAAACTCCTTTCACATTCCCCATTCCATTCAAATTTTACATTCTTTCAAGTCAATTTAGTTAAAGGTCCTACTAGCCTTGAAAATCCCTCAATGAACCTCCTATAATAACCAGCCAATCCTAAGAAACTCCATATTTCAGTGGGTGTCGTTGGTCTTGGCCAATATACTACCATTTCAACTTTTGCCGGGTCTATTGCAATTCCTTTTCCTGACACCACATGTCCTAAAAATATTATCTGGTCCAGCCAAAATTCACTCTTACTAAACTTGGCATACAGCTTATGCTCTCTCAGGGTCTGCAAAACTATCCTCAAACGTTGCTCATGTTCTTTAGGCCCTTTTGAATATACCAGAATATCATCAATAAAAACAATCACAAACTGGTCTAAATAAGGCCGAATGTGACACCCCGAACCCTTCACAGGTCGTCACCAGCGCCGATGTTACACTTTCTCTCCTCTTGCTATCTTGTACTTAAAACAAGTGTCGTTAATCACATGCATTTTTTTTTTAAAACGAATCGGTCCCAATGCGACTCAAAGCGGAAGCAAATTAAACATCACCATCTATCCCCCTACCAATCCATGATACAAATACACACCACTAATCATCAGGATTTAAAAGATAAGCCATGCCACTATTATTTACATATTATCGCGATGGGTTTTTCACGGGTCGATACAACAAAAGGAGACCAAGATTTTTCAGCCACACTCGGCCTCATCCCAAAAAGATACCACGACCCCTAAGGAAAATCACATGACATCCCCCATCCAACAGTGGCGGCTACTCCCCAAAAAGATGACACCAGCTCTCTACCCTTCACGCAACCATCACACCCAAATTAGGTGCATCGGGTGGTGGTGGCGGCAACATTCCCCTAAACACTCCGTCTTGGCGGACATGAACAGACAAAAACTCCTGGATGACTGGGCCCGCAGCCAGGCCCACGTCGTACATGACCAGCACACGCACTCGCACAAATGTCAATCCAGGGATAGTGACGTAGTCGATCTCCGTACATTCTACTTCTACATCTGACGGGATACCATAGAAGGTGCCTCGCGTGACGGTAGGAAGCGGCATCTTTCTAATCTGAAATGTTATCCCCAAAAGGGGTGAGTACAACTACCCAGCAGATGAGGAAATCCAATAACAACTCAATGCACCATACAATTCATACATGCATCGCAGGCGTTACTTACCTTGTAACCATGCACATCATCATGCATATCATCATGCATATATCATCCTCATCATACACATCATCATGCATATTTCATTATCATCATGCATATCATCATGCATATATCATCCTCATCATACACATCATCATGCATATGTCATTATCATGTATTATCATGCATGATTTAATTCCAATTTCATCTTGGACCATCATATTTCTCATTCCCAGGACCAATGTTTGCGTCCCCCATGCATCAAGATACAATTTCAGATCATTCGGCTCCCCCACTCTCCGGGCATCTCGTACCCCAACTGGCATCACGAGGACCCTTCGGTATCCAACCATTTAAGGCCACCGGGCAACCGGCCGCACCCTTCAGGCCAGGCATCTCGCACCCAATCCGGCGTCGCGAGGTATCCCTCGACATAATTACCATGCCAAGCTTCCGGCTCCCCCACTCTCCGGGCATCTCGACACCACTCGGTCTCCCGAGGACCCTCCGGCGTTCGGCCACTCATGACCACCAGGCAACCGGCCGTACCCTTCTAGCCAGGCATCCCGATACTCCCGGGGCATCATCGTCTCACCTCCGACGGTCTTCTCAATTCACATTGTTATGATTCAATTTATCATGACATATGATGTGATGACAATTCAAGATCATGCTCCACATTGAATACGTACATACATTTCAATTCCATGTCATACACACACCAAGACTTCATCACATAATAACATAGATTAATTAAATAGAATCTATGGCCAATAAAATAATCCATTATTATTTATTTATTATTTATTTATTTATTTTTATTATATTATTATATTTATTTATTTTCATAAATAAATATTAAATTTAACACCTATGATTTTTCCAAAATCATAATATTTAAACAATCACAAATAGGGTTACAATTTCATATAAAATTCATGGCCAAATTGAATTTCTCATAATTTCACAATTTCCATGATATAGCACCTTATATTCGGGCAACGGTCAGACTTGCACAGTTTCCAAATAATTTCGATTAAAATACTCATATGGCCTTCAAAAATTACGAAAGTTTACAGGGTGATAGCCAACACGTTTTCGTACACTTTTCATGAAGAAGCCTAAGCCAAATTCTTTTAAGATTAATTTCTAAAACCCTACGAAGCTTCTGGAACCACTACCGCGATGTCCAGAACACACTTCTCAGAAATTTGTAGATCTCACCCATCAAATCTCTTTAGTTTCCTCTGCAATTTGAGTATGTTATGTACCAAGGTATCCTTTACAAGTTTCATGAAGAGATCTAGGCCAAATAACCAGATTATGGTCACCATTTTAATCCATGAAGTCTCGGGTGTCTCGAGATACTTCACCAGAACCATTATTTCCAAGATCTAGCCGATTCACCAAGCTACAATTGTTATTTTTGCTTCAAATTTGATTATGTTGTAGTTTAAGGTGTTTCCTACAACTTTCAAGAAGACAACAAAGTGAGATCTCCAACAGAAATCAACATGCAATCAAGAAATCAACAAGTGGTCAGTGAAAATTTCGCAGATCTAAAGTCTCCGTACAATAGAACTTTTGACCCCTCAAATGTCCATCGTTTTCTACGAATTTTTAGTATGTCATAGTACAAGACGTTAGCTTCAACTTTTGTGAAGACATCGAAGCCAAAATCGAACTCCAAAGACACATGCAAACTCGAACAAGCTACTGACTTCAACAAACCGAACAAGAACAGTCACACGGTTTGCAAAAAAAACAACTCTTACCTCAGTTTTTCGCACAAATCACACCTAAAATCTAACATGCAAACACCACAAAAAACATGCAAGAGAAGTTATGGACTCCAGTTGCCTCTAAGATGAGCAAACGGCGATGAACGACGGCGTACGGTGGTCGGACAAGGCGGTCGAACGGCAAGCACACGGCGGCACCTCCCTCTCGGCTCCGCCTTCTCTCTCTCCCTCTCGGTCTCTCCTCCCTTTCTCTCGAACACCCTCTCTCTCTCTCACCCTTTCTCGGCCAAATGATCAAGAAGAACCGGCCACTCCTCTTCTCTCTCTCTTTTTATATCCCCTAAAGCCCATGATTAGTAATGATTGATTCACCTAATGTCCAACCAATGCATGCTCTCCTTTGTGCCACATGTAATTTTTATTTTTGAATTTGAATGGGCTTGGGCTTAGGCCCATCCGGCCACTCCCTTGGGCTGGTCGAATCCTCCCCTTGGCCTCCATTTGGGCCGGCCATTCGGCCCACTAGGCTTAGGCTAATGGGTCCAAGGCCCATTCCAAAAATAACCCTCTTTTTCCCTCTTTTTTTTTTAAAAAAAAATTCCTTGTATAAATATTTCTAAATTTCAATTTTCAATCTTGGCCGAAGTCTCGGGATATTATTGAAATTTAAATCATATGGCCAAGCATTAATCTATTAAATTTGAATTTCCACAATCACAAGCATAATTCATTTAAATTAAAAGACTAATTGGCTAAGGCATAAGCCAAAAGAAATTCTATCACCTAATCAAAGATTTTAACACACCTTAAGGCTCGGCTTTGAATTTCTGGGATGCCACAATTCTCCCCTCCTTAGAGAATTTCGTCCTCGAAATTCAAGCACTACTCGCGCCTTCTTGAAACAAATAGGGATACTTTTCCTTCATCTGATCCTCACCTTCCCATGTGGCTTCCTCCACGTCATGATGTCGCCATAACACCTTAACCAATGGGATCTTTTTGGTCCTAAGAATTTGCTCCTTTCGATCTAATATCTGCATAGGCTCCTCAATATACCTTACTTTCTCATCCATTTTGATGGCTTCATGATCGAGTATGTGACCAGGATCCGACTGGTACTTCTTCAACATCGATACATGAAACACATCGTGCAGATTTCCCAACTTAGGAGGTAATGCTAAACGATAAGCCACGTCTCCTATTTTCTCAAGTATCTCAAAAGGTCCAACAAATCTAGGGCTTAACTTACCATTCTTCCCAAATCGAGATATCCCTTTCATTGGAGATACCTTAAGGAATACATGGTCTCCTGCACTAAATTCTAAAGGCCTTCTACGTCTATCTGCGTAGTCTTTCTGTCTACTCTGAGCTGTTCTAAGTCTTTCTCTGATAATATCAACAGCTTCAGTGGTAACTTGTACCAATTCAGGTCCTGTTAATTTCCTTTCACCTACTTCACTCCAACAGACAGGAGTCCTACATCTCCTTCCATATAATGCTTCATAAGGAGCCATGCCTATACTCTTCTGAAAACTATTATTATAGGCGAACTCCACCAAATGCAATCTTTCATCCCAATTTCCTTTGAAATCGATTGCACACACCCTTAACATATCCTCTAATATCTGGATTACTCTTTCCGATTGACCATCTGTCTGAGGATGAAAAGCTGTACTAAACTGAAGCTTAGATCCTAACACAATTTGAAGGCTCTTCCAAAAATTCGAAGTAAACCTCGAATCTTGATCTGAAGTAATGGTCACCGGAACACCATGTAACCGCACCACTTGACTTACATACATATCTGCATACTTATCCATTGGGTAGTCCATGCGAATCGCTAGGAAATGTGCCAATTTAGTCAAACGATCCACTATAACCCAAATAGAGTCATGACCACTTGACGTCCTTGGCAATCCGTGCCCAAAGTCCATCGTTATATGTTCCCATTTCCATTCAGGAATATCTAATGGTCTCAAGAGTCCTGCGGGTTTTTGATGCTCCGCTTTCACTTGCTGACACGTCAAACATTGAGAAACGTACTTAGCCGTATCTGCCTTCATACCATTCCACCAAAATTGCTGACGCAAATTTCTATACATCTTTGTACTACCTGGGTGGATACTATAATTACTCTTATGTGCCTCCGACAGAATTTCCTTCCTCAATTCCTCATTGTCGGGAACACAAAGTCGTCCTTGACATCTTACTATTCCATCATCAGAGATCTGAAATTCTGATCTTTTCCCTAAAGATACAGCATCTTTCATTTTCAAAATCTCTGGGTTAGATCCTTGCAAAATTTTAATTTTCTGGATAATCTCTGGCTCAATCCTTAATGCACTAAGCATACCAGTAAGACAATCCACTTCCAATTTAAATTCGGAATTTGCCACAGATTCCAACAATTTCCATTCCACCATCCTCAAACTAGCTATTTCTGTGGCCGACTTTCGACTAAGAGCATCTGCTACTCTATTCGCTTTTCCTGGATGATATCTTATCTCACAATCATAATCCTTCAATAACTCCATCCACCTCCTTTGTCTCATGTTCAACTCTTTTAGTGAGAACAGATACTTCAAACTCTTATGATCCGTGTAGATCTCAAACTTTTCCCCATACAAATAGTGTCTCCATATTTTTAAGGCAAAAACTATAGCTGCTAGCTCTAAATCATGCGTCAGGTAATTCAGCTCATGAGGTTTCAATTGTCTGGATGCATAGGCTACAAACTTGCCATGCTGCATCAAAACCCATCCTAATCCTTTGTGAGATGCATCACTATACACCGTAAAACCATCAGGTCCAGTAGGTATAGTTAGAATTGGAGCTGAAGTCAATTTCCTTTTAAGCTCCTGGAAACTCCTTTCACATTCTCCATTCCACTCAAATTTCACATTCTTTCGGGTCAACTTAGTTAAAGGCCCTGCCAGTCGTGAAAATCCTTCAATGAATCTCCTATAATAACCAGCCAATCCTAAGAAACTTCGTATCTCAGTAGGTGTCGTCGGTCTCGGCCAATTCACTACCATTTCAACTTTTGCCGGGTCTACTGCAATTCCTTTTCCTGACACCACATGTCCTAAAAATATTATTCGATCCAACCAGAATTCACACTTACTGAACTTAGCATACAACTTATGCTCCCTCAAAGTCTGCAAAACTATCCTCAAATGTTGCTCATACTCTTTAGGCCCTTTTGAATATACCAAAATATCATCAATAAACACAATTACAAACTGGTCTAAATAAGGCTGAAATATTCTGTTCATCAAATCCATAAATGCAGCAGGGGCGTTAGTCAATCCAAATGGCATAACAAGGAACTCATAGTGCCCATAACGAGTTCTGAACGCAGTCTTAGGAATGTCCTCTTTCTTAATTCTCAACTGATGGTATCCTGACCTCAAATCAATTTTAGAGAAAACTGAACTTCCCTGGAGTTGGTCAAATAAATCATCAATTCTAGGCAAAGGATACTTATTCTTAATGGTCACCTGATTCAACTGCCTATAGTCAATACACAAGCGCATCGATCCATCTTTCTTTTTCACAAACAAGACCGGTGCACCCCAAGGTGAAGCACTTGGTCTAATGAATCATTTGTCAAGCAATTCTTGCAGTTGCACTTTCAACTCCTTCAATTCAACTAAGGCCATTCTATATGGGGCTTTTGATATTGGTCCTATTCCAAGCATTAGTTCAATTTCAAATTCAATCTCTCGCTCTGGCGATAATCCCGGCAATTCCTCAGGGAATACATCTTGAAATTCATTAACTACTTGAATTTCATCAATCTCAGGCTCTTCCCTAGTATAGTCTTTAACCATGGCCAAATATCCTTGACATCCTTTGTCAAGTAACGCATAGGCTTCTATTGCCGAAATAAGTGCTACAGGTAGGTGGGTTTGACCTCCAAGAAATTCACAACTAGACTGATCAGGTAAGGTAAATTGGATCACTTTCCTATAACAATCCATCTGAGCCCGATATTTATGAAGCCAATCCATTCCAATGATAACATCAAAATAATACATGGCCATTACAACTAAGTCTATTTCCATATCTTTTCCTCCCATTGTTATCTTACAATTTCCACACTCCAATGTAGACAATAACATATCCTTTAAAGGCGTGGAAACACAAAGAGGCGTCTCAAGAGGCATAACTTCTATCTTATTCAAACATCTATATCTTTCAGACACAAACGAATGCGTTGCACCTGTGTCAAACAATGCATATGCCTTTTCACCATTAATAAGAATCGTACCTGAGATAACATTTTTGGAAGCTTCCGCTTCCTCTTGGGTAATCGCATACACTCTTCCCTGTGTTGGTGGCCTCTGGGGATTCCTTGGTAAGTTTGGCTTAACAGCATTCTGCAACGGTTGCTGCACCGAGCCCATACTCGCGTGCGATCTCTCCTGAGGGCAGTTTCTCTTAATATGGCCTATCTGTCCACAACCATAGCACTTTGGTTGTCCAATGCAAGGTCCTGGGCCATGTCACCCATTACACATTCGACACTCCGCATTCTGATAAGGTGTCCTTCCCAAACTTAGGCTACCCTCGCCTCTTCCATAATTCCCAAAATTACTCTTCTTTTTAGATCCCCATGTCTGACCTTGACCTGTATAGGGTCTCTTACCCCTTCTCACATCACTAAAAGACAATGGTTTCTTATCCTCTGAATGTTCCCTCATCAACTCCTGTTCCACCAACTGTGCCCTTTCATATATCTCATTATAATCTCTTATGTTCAAAGGCACTAGCTGTCTCCTGATATCAGTCCTCAGCCCTTTCAGAAATCTCTTAGCCTTCTCCTCCTGATCCTCAATCAATCTAGGAGCATATCTAGACAATTCAGAAAATCTAGCCTCATACTGATCTACAATCAACTCCTTTTGTTCTAACTGAACAAACTCAGTAATCTTTCTATCCTTAGCACAATCAGAAAAATGCTTCCTATTAAAAGCTCTAACAAACTCTTCCCAGCTAACCTCAGTACCTGGTGGGAAGATCGCATCCCTCGATGCTCTCCACCAAAACTTCGCATTTCCCTCCAGCTGGTACTCTACTAAGACTATTTTCTCAGCATCAGTGCAGTCCAACAGCCGGAAAATTCGTTCCATCCCGTCAATCCATTGCTCTGCCTCCTCAGGACTTCCCATTCCATTAAACTTAAGTGGCTTCAGCTTTAAAAACTGCTCCACTAGTCCTTGAGTACGGCGTTCTGCTCCGGGCTGTTACTGCGCCTGCCTCTCCATCAGATTTCCAATATTGGTTAATGCCTGCAGGATATCTTCCATTCAGGGTTCAGCCCTTGCAGCAGAGGCTTCAGCCCTCGATGGATGAGCACTTCCAGCTCGCACCATGACTCTCGTGCAATTTCCAAGCATTGCCTCAGGAATAATCTGAGACTCACTGCCTCCACTCAAAGCAATTACTATCACTACATAAGTAACTTATACATGTTACTGATACCTAAAGGCAACTCAAAATAAACTACTAGGGATCTACGAGTGAATACCCATCACCCGTTATTCAATTATTTCATTTTAGATCCTATGGTGTGCAATGTCATCATGTTTCCTCAATTCCAAATGAGGCTCCTTATCACTCCACCTATAACCATTCGCTTTGATACCAAAAAGGGCGGCTGTGACACCCCGAACCCTTCACAGGTCGTCACCAGCGCCGATGGTACACTTTCTTTCCTCTTTCTATCTTGTACTTAAAACAAGTGTCGTTAATCACATGCATTTTTTTTTAAAAACGAATCGGTCCCAATGCGACTCATAGCGGAAGCAAATTAAACATCACCATCTATCCCCCTACCAATCCATGATGCAAATACACACCACTAATCATCAGGATTTAAAAGATAAGCCATGCCACTATTATTTACATATTATCGCGATGGGTTTTTCACGGGTCAATACAACAAAAGGAGATCAAGATTTTCAGCCACACTCGGCCTCATCCCAAAAAGATACTACGACCCCTAAAGAAAATCACACGACATCCTCCATCTAACAGTGGTGGCTACTCCCCAAAAAGATGACACCAGCTCTCTACCCTTCACGCAACCATCACACCCATCCAGGTGCATCGGGTGGTGGTGGCGGCAACATTCCCCTAAACACTCCGTCTCGGCGGACATGAACAGACAAAAACTCCTGGATGACTGGGCCCTTAGCCAGGCCCACGTCGTACATGACCAGCACACGCACTCGCACAAATGTCAATCAAGGGATAGTGACGCAGTCGATCTCCGTACATTCTACTTCTACATCTGACGGGATACCATAGAAGGTGCCTCGCGTGACGGTAGGAAGCGGCATCTTTCTAATCTGAAATGTTATCCCCAAAAGGGGTGAGTACAACTACCTAGCAGATGAGGAAATCCAATAACAACTCAATGCACCATACAATTCATACATGCATCGCAGGCGTTACTTACCTTGTAACCATGCACATCATCATGCATATGTCATTATCATCATGCATATCATCATGCATATATCATCCTCATCATACACATCATCATGCATATGTCATTATCATCATGCATATCATCATGCATATATCATCCTCATCATACACATCATCATGCATATGTCATTATCATGTATTATCATGCATGATTTAATTCCAATTTCATCTTGGACCATCATATTTCTCATTCCCGGGACCAATGTTTGCGTCCCCCATGCATCAAGATACAATTTCAGATCATCCGGCTCCCCCACTCTCCGGGCATCTCGTACCCCAACTGGCATCACGAGGACCCTCCGGTATCCAGCCATTTAAGGCCACCAAGCAACCGGCCGCACCATTCAGGCCAGGCATCTCGCACCCAATCCGGCGTCGCGAGGTATCCCTCGACATAATTACCATGCCGAGCTTCCGGCTCCCCCACTCTCCGGGCATCCCGACACCACTCGGTCTCCCGAGGACCCTCCGGCATTCGGCCACTCATGACCACCGGGCAACCGGCTGTACCCTTCTAGCCAGGCATCCCGATACTCCCGGGGCATCATCGGCTCACCTCCGATGGTCTTCTCAATTCACATTGTTATGATTCAATTTATCATGACATATGATGTGATGACAATTCAAGATCATGCTCCACATTGAATACGTACATACATTTCAATTCCATGTCATACACACACCAAGACTTCATCACATAATAACATGAATTAATTAAATAGAATCTATGGCCAATAAAATAGTCCATTGTTATTTTATTATTATTTTATTATTTTATTTATTTATTTTCATAAATAAATATTAAATTTAATACCTATGATTTTTCCAAAATCATAATATTTAAAAAATCACAAATAGGGTTACAATTTCATATAAAATTCATGGCCAAATTGAATTTCTCATAATTTCGCAATTTCCATGAAATAGCACCTTATATTCGGGCAATGGCCAGACTTGCACAGTTTCCAAATAATTTCGATTAAAATACTCATATGGCCTTCAAAAATTATGAAATTTTACAGGGTGATAGCCAACACGTTTTCGTACACTTTTCATGAAGAACCCTAAGCCAAATTATTTTTAGATTAATTTCTATATCCCTACGAAGCTTCTGGAACCACTACCGCGACGTCCAGAACACACTTCTCCGAAATTTGTAGATCTCACCCATCAAATCTCTTTCGTTTCCTCTGAAATTTGAGTATGTTATGTACCAAGGTATTCTTTATAAGTTTCATGAAGAGATCTAGGCCAAATAACCAGATTATGGTCACCATTTTAGTCCATGAAGTCTCGGGTGTCTCGAGATACTTCACCAGAACCATTATTTCCAAGATCTAGCCGATTCACCAAGCTACACTTGTTCTTTTTGCTTCAAATTTGAGTATGTTGTAGTTTAAGGTGTTTCCTACAACTTTCAAGAAGAAATCAACAAGAGGTCAGTGAAAATTTCGCAGATCTAAAATCTCCGTACAATAGAACTTTTGACCCCTCAAATGTCCATCGTTTTCTACGAATTTTTAGTATGTCATAGTACAAGACGTTAGCTTCAACTTTTGTGAAGACACCGAAGCCAAAATCGAACTCCAAACACACATGCAAACTCGAACAAGCTACTGACTTCAACAAACCGAACAAGAACAGTCACACGGTTTGCAAAAAAAACAACTCTTACCTCAGTTTTTCGCACAAATCACACCTAAAATCTAACATGCAAACACCACAACAAACATGCAAGAGAAGTTATGGACTCCACTTGCTTCTAAGATGAGCAAACGGCGATGAACGACGGCGTATGGTGGTCGGACAAGGCGGTCGAACGGCGAGCACACGGCGGCACCTCCCTCTCGGCTCCGCCTTCTCTCTCTCCCTCTCGGTCTCTCCTCCCTTTCTCTCGAACACCCTCTCTCTCTCTCACCCTTTCTCGGCCAAAATGATCAAGAAGAAGAACCGGCCACTCCTCTTCTCTCTCTCTTTTTATATCCCCTAAAGCCCATGATTAGTAATGATTGATTCACCTAATGACCAACCAATGCATGCTCTCCTTTGTGCCACATGTAATTTTTATTTTTGAATTTGAATGGGCTTGGGCTTAGGCCCATCTGGCCACTCCCTTGGGCTGGTCGAATCCTCCCCGTGGCTTCCATTTGGGCCGGCCATTCGGCCCACTAGGCTTAGGCTAATGGGTCCAAGGCCCATTCCAAAAATAACCCTCTTTTTCCCCTTTTTTTTAAAAAAAAAAAATTCCTTCTATAAATATTTCTAAATTTCAATTTTCAATCTTGGCCGAAGTCTCGGGATATTATTGAAATTTAAATCATATGGCCAAGCATTAATCTATTAAATTTGAATTTCCACAATCACAAGCATAATTCATTTAAATTAAAAGACTAATTGGCTAAGGCATAAGCCAAAAGAAATTCTATCACCTAATCAAAGATTTTAACACACCTTAAGGCTCGGCTTTGAATTTCTGGGATGCCACACTGAAATATTATATTCAGTAGATCCATAAATGCAGCTGGCGCGTTAGTCAATCCAAATGGCATAACAAGGAACTCGTAGTGTCCATAACGAGTCCTAAACGTAGTCTTAGGAATGTCCTCTTTCTTAATTCTTAACTGATGGTATCCCTACCTCAAGTCAATCTTAGAGAAGACCGAACTTCCTTGGAGTTTGTCAAACAGGTCATCAATTCTAGGCAAAGGATACTTATTCTTAATGGTCACCTGGTTCAGCTGCCTATAATCAATGCACAAGCGTATCGATCCATCTTTCTTTTTCACAAACAAGACCGGTGCACCCCAAGGTGAAGCACTTGGTCTAATGAATCCTTTGTCAAGCAACTCTTGCAGTTGCACTTTCAACTCCTTCAATTCGACTAAGGCCATCTTATATGGGGCTTTTGATATTGGTCCTGTTCCAGGCATTAATTCAATTTCAAACTCAATCTCCCGCTCTGGTGGCAATCTAGGCAATTCCTCAAGGAATACATCTTGAAATTCGTTAACTACACGAACTTCCTCAAGTTTAGGCTCCTCCCTTGCATAATCTCTAACTATGGCTAGATACCCTTGACATCCTTTGTCGAGTAACTTATAGGCTTCTACTGCCGAAATAAGTTCTACAGGAAGATGGGTCTGACCTCCTAAAAATTCACAACTAGACTGATCGGGTAAAACGAATTGGACCACTCTTCTATAACAATCCATTCTAGCCCGATACTTACGAAGCCAGTCCATTCCTATAATAACGTCAAAATCATACATAGCCATTACAACCAAGTCTATTTTCATATCTTTTCCTCTCATTGATATCTTACAATTTCCACATACCAGTGTAGACAATACCATATCCTTTAAAGGCATGGAAACACAAAGAGGCGTCTCAAGAGGCATAACTTCTATCTTATTCAGACGTCTATATCTTTTAGACACAAACGAATGCGTTGCACCTGTATCAAACAATGCATATGCCTTTTCACCATTAATAAGGATCGTACCTGAGATAACATTTTTGGAAGCTTCCGCTTCCTCTTAGGTGACCGCATACACCCTTCCTTGTACTGGTGGCCTCTGAGGATTTCCTTGTGGGTTTGATCTAACAGCACTCTGGTATCCCTGTCGCACCGAGCCAACACTCACTTGCGACCTCTCTTGTGGGCAACTTCTCCTAAGATGACCCACTTGTCCACAACCAAAACATTTCAGTCATCCATTGCAAGGTCCTAGGCCATGTCACCCATTACACTTTTGACAAACATCAGGCTGATAGGGCGCTTTCCCTATATTCAGACCATTCCTAGCTCCTCCAAAATTTCCAAAATTACTCTTCTTCTTCACATTCCAGGTCTGACCTTGATAAGAATAAGGTCTCTTACCCCTTCTCACATCATTAAAATTCAACGGTTTCTTAAACTCCGACCGTTCTCTTAACAGTTCCTGCTCCACTAACTGTGCTTTTTCATAAATCTCATTATAATCTCTTATGTTCAGTGGCACCAGTTGTTTCCTGATGTCAATTCTCAGTCTTTTCAGAAATCTCTTAACCTTTTCCTCCTGATCCTCAATCAATCTAGGAGCATATCTAGACAGTTCAAAAAATCTAGCCTTATACTGATCTACTGTCAGCTCCTTCTGTTCTAGCTGAACAAATTCTGTAATTTTCCTATCCTTAGCATAGTCAGAAAAATGCTTCCTATTGAAAGCTCTCACAAACTCCTCCCAGTTAACATCAATACCTGGTGGAAAGATTATGTCCTTCGAAGCTCTCCACCAAAACTTTGCATTTCCCTCCAGCTGGTACTCTGCTAAAACTATTTTCTCATCATCAGTGCAGTCCAACAGCCAGAAAATTCATTCCATCCCATCAATCCATTGCTTCGCCTCCTCAGGACTTCCCATTCCATTGAACTTAGGTGGCTTCAGCTTCAGAAATTGCTCCACCAGTCCTTGAGTACGGCGTTTTGCTCCGGGCTATTGTTGTGCCTGCCTTTCCATCAGATTTCCAATATTGGCTAATGCCTGCAGGATGTCTTCCATTCGGGGTTCAGCCCTTGCAGTAGAGGCTTCAGCCCTCGATGGATGAGCACTTTCAGCTCACACCATGACTTTCTTGCAATTTCCAAGCATTGCCTCAGGAATCATCTGAGACTCATTGCCTCCATTCAAAACAACTACTACTACTTCATAAGTAGCATATACATGTTACTGGTACCTAAAGACAACTCAAAATTAACTACTAGGGATCTACGAGTGAATACTCATCACCTGTTATTCAATTATTTGTTTTATATCCTATGGTGTGCATTGTCATCATGTTCATCAATTTCCAAATGAGGCTCCTTATCACTCCACCTATAACCATTCGCTCTGATACCAACAAGGGCCGGCTATGACACCCCGAACCCTTCCAGGGTCACCACAGGCACCAACGTTACACCTTATTACATCTCTTTAGAAGAAGCGTCGTAATTCATAGACACATTTTTTATAAAAAAAAAAAAAAAACGGTCCCAGCGCGACTCGTTAGCGGAAGCAAAATAAAACGTCACCATCCCATCCTCCATCAACCATGATACAAATACACACCACTAATCATCATGATTAAAAGACAAGCCATGACACTTTATTTACATATATCCAAGATGGGATTTCTTGGGTTGATACATCAAAAGGAAAAGCCAGGACTCAGCCACGCCCGGCCTAAAACCCCAAAAAGAACCCTCGACCCACTACAACTCACGTGCACGATCCCCATCATTAGTGTCGGCTAACTATCCCCAAAAAGATCCAGCTCCTACTCGTCACGCACGAGCCCTCACACCCAACCCGGTGCATCAGGCAGTGGCGGAGGCAACATCCCACGCATCACACCGTCGCGACGAATGTGGACGGATATGAACTCATAGACAACAGGGCCCCTAGCCAGGCCAACATCGTACATAACTAGACAGCGTACTCGTATATACATCAATCCAGGAACAGAAGGACAGCCAAACTCCTCGCACTCGACCTCTACATCAGATGGTAGGCCGTAAAACACACCCCGCGTGACAGCAGGGAGCGGCATGCTGCTAATCTGAAATGTTGGTCCCCAAAGGGGTGAGTACAACCACTCAGCAGGTAAAAGAATCCAATAACCACTCAATGCATCATACAGTACAATCACAACATCATACATGTCAATCACACATCCATGCGTACTTACCTTGATGCCATGCATATACCATCATGCATCATCATCACAATCATAACACATACATGTTGTCATGTCATAGGTTACTGTCATCATATCATATCATACATCATCATCATCATGTCACACTCATATCATCGTCATCATGACATTATCATATCATACACATGTCATCATCATCATATTGTAGGTGATCATCATCATATCATATACATACATGCATATCATCATGCCATCATATCATACATGCATATCATCATGCCATGGGTGATCATCATCATATCATACATGCATATCATCATCATATCATACATGTTTCAATTTCCATTTTTAACTTTCAATTCGATCACCACATCACCCTTCTTTAGATCACTAATTTCATCACATACTTTACACTCGCACCCCATCCTGGCATCGTGAGAAAAACCTCCGGCATTCAGCCATTCAAGGCCACCGGGCATCTGGCACCCCCACATTCCGGGCATCTCGCATCCTAACTAGCATCACGAGGCATCCCCTCGGGCAAAGACCTCCGAGGCTTCCAGCACCCAACCATTCCGGGCATCCTGATACTCCCAGGGCCATCTGGCAATGTATCTCTATACATTCCGGGCATCCGGCACCCCCCCATCCCGGGCATCCTGATACTCCTAGGGCATTATCATCCGCCACAACAATCTCCTCACTTGTCATTATGCATATTCACCAATTTCGGTCTCAATTCATTGTCATGCATGCATCAAGATCTAATCATACATGCAACAAGGTACAATTATTCATAAAATAAAATATATGGAATTTGTGCCAATTAAAATAATCCATTTATCATGCCCTTTTTACATTTATTTAAATTCCAGCTTGTATCACTTTCAAAAATATTTAATTTAAATAATCATATGATTTTCAAAAATCATAAAATTAAGGCAAGTGATAGACAAGACAGTAGGATAATGATTTCATGCAAAATACATTGCCAAATAGAATTCCACACAATTTCATAATTCACACAAAACAACATGTAATTTCGGATGAAATCAAAATGCACAGTTTCCGAAATAATTTGATTAAAAGATCCATACGACCTCCAAAAATTACGAAATTTTACCAAGTTATAGCCAAGACACTAAAGTATACTTCCAAGCCAAATTCTTTTTAGATTATTTTCTACAGTCACACGAAGCTTCTGGATCTAACCCCGAAACGTCCAGTGCATGCTTCTCCGAAATACTAAGTCTTCACCTACCTATTCTTCTTCGTTTCCTCTGAAATTTGGATATGTTTTATATCAAGATGTTCTATACAAGTTTCATGAAGGTATCTAAGTCAATATCCAGAGTATAGTCGTCATTTGGGTCCATGAAGTCTCGGGTGTCCTGTACCACGTCTCCAGATTTACCGTCTTCAAGATTAAGTCGATTTACTAGGTTGTACTTGTTCATTTTGCTTCAAATTTGAGTATGTTGTATTTTAAGATGTCCCCTAAAACTTTCATGAAGAAATCGAAGTGAGATTCTTAGTGCAAATCAACATGCAACCACAAATCCACCCAAAGGTCAGTGAAATCGTTCCAGATCTAGTGTCTCCGTAGGATGAGAGTTTGACCCCTAAAATGTCCATCATTTTGTACCAAATTTTAGTATGTTGTATTTTAAGATGTTAGCTAGAACTTTCATGAAGATATCAAAGTCCAAATCGAACTCAAAATATGCATGCAAGCTCTCACAAAGTTCTGGCTCAAGCGGATTCATGCGAAAACAGCAACATCACTCAAGAACAAGTCATTATAGCTTCGGTTTCTCCCTTCTACTCACTCAAATTTCGACACTACACTAAACATACATGCAAGACACACATGCAAGAGTAGGAAGTGGATTCCCTACTTGCCTCTAGACCGAACGAATGATGGCACAAGGCGGCGAACGAGCGGCACACGGGCGGACGGACGGCGTGCGGCTCCTCCTCTCCTCCCTCTCGGCCTCACTCTCCCTCTCTCTCGCAAGGTTTCTCTCTCTCTCCCTTGGCCGAACAACACAACCGGCCACTTTCTCTCCTCTTCTTCCCTTTTATTCCCCCATTTCCTCATCATTTGCAATCATTAGATTGCCTTTCAATTGGTCAATGCATGAGCTCCTCCTTGCCACTTGGCAAAGCTCATGCATGGGCTTGGGCCTTCTCTTGGGCCTCCTTTTGGGCCGGTCGATAGCCCCTCCGTAGGCTCCTATTGGGCCATCCATTCGGCCCATCAAGGCTTAGGCCAATGGGCCTAAGGCCCAACCTAAATAAAAAATTAAATTTTCCCTTTTTATACTTTCTTCTATAAATTTTAAATTTTAAATTCCACATGGCCAAAGTCTTGTGACATTTTATTTATAGAAATTTAGTCTATAAAGTGCATGGCCAAGCATAGATTATTATCATTAATCTATCTAATTTAAAATCTTATAAACACAAGCACAAATCACCTAATCTTAAAAGAGACTAATGGCTAAAGCATAAACCATAGGTAATTTCATTACCTAATTAGAGACTTTAACACACCTTATAGCTTGACTTTGAATTTTGGGATGCCACAGTACATGTGCCCGGGGTTCGAGGCGTGACATCCCCGCCCGAAGTGGTTTCAGAGCTTGTTAATGTCTAGAGTGATAAGGTGTGATGGGTTGTGGGATAGTTAGTAGGAAAGGCTTTTTCCTTATGCGGACGCTTGTGATTGACTGATTAATTATTAGTGTGGGTCGCTTAGTTTTCTAATTCTATGTGGAATTGGAAAGCAGATTTCTATAAAGATCCTATAGAATGTGTGTAATCTGGAGTAGAGGACTCCTCAGAAGAGGGGCGTTGCATGAACCTCTCGGGGTCGGACGCCGACTAGGGTCGGTGCCTGAGGTAGAGTGCAAGCTCGGGCCAGCGCGAGTGTTGAAGTACCTCCGCAGGCCGGTACTAGTGTAGCAGCACCTAGCGTTCCTAGAATGAATGGAATCATACGGGCGCTCAAGACTTTGGGAAATCTGATGGGGCAGCAAGTTCAGAATCAAACTACCACTGCCGCTACTGCAATCGCGCCTACTAAAGTCCAGCCTGGGAATGTAATCAAGGAGCGACTTATGCATAAGTTGGTGGGGCAATTTCTAAACCTAAACCCGCCGTGGTTCACAAGAATAGGCGATCCCGAGATTGCAACCCTCTAGATCTACAAATTAGAGAAGGCCTTCGCACTGCTAAGGTGCTCAAAGGAAGATAAGGTTATCCTTGCAGTCTATCAGTTGTAGGGTAATGCAAGCACATGGTGGAGGGCCACCAGAGGAAGAGTGTTTCCTAAAAGCGTGGTTCCAGTGTGGAACGCCTTCGTTGAAGTTTTTAATGGGAAGTATTTCTCTCACTATGCCAGAGAACAGAAGATGGCAGAGTTTCAACGTGTTCGTCAAGGTCTAATGTCGGTTGACCAGTACGAGGTGAAGTTCACTGAGCTGTCCTAGTACGCACCAAGACTGATTGAGGATCTTGTAGACAAAGCAAGGAGATTTCAAGATGGACTGAGACCAGAGCTAAACGATCTGTTGGTGCCATTGGATTTGAAGGATTACAATGATCTATATGGGAGGGTGCAGCTGATAGAGAGGAACTTGGATGAACGAGCTGCCGCATCTAAGTCGTGGTTCAGGTCTAATAGAGATGGTAATCAATTTGGGAAGAAGTCGATGTCTGAAAGAAGGTATCCTATTCCACCCAACATAAGGATGGGATTGGAAAGTCAACACCTAACTCGAACGACGTGTGTCGTTTCTGTAGGAAAATACACGGTTCAGCTCCATATTATACTAGGACAAGAGCTTGTTTTAAATGCGGCTAGCACAACCACCAGTTCATGGATTGTCCGCGCAAGCAGATGAAACCACAGCAGATACTACCACCGCCACCGATGGGATAGAACAGAGGGAATGCACCATAGACAGAACGCAACTAGGATCGCGAAGGGGACGAGAATGAACCGAACGGAACTTGTTTTTGGGATAACTTTATCAGAGTAGCGCAACGGAACTTTGGTTAAGCTTGTAGAATTTCAGTTGTTGAAATGAAGTTGTAAAAAGGAGAACCGCTAGTTAGAGTCGTACTCGACTAATTTGCTTATGTGTGACCTTTTTATTGTAATTAAAATGGGTTGGTTCAAGAAGCAACGAGTTGTGTTAAATTGTTATTTGGCTCAAGGAGAATCTTGTTGTAATGGATTGTTATTGTGAAGTAATCTTGTTTAAACCGTTAGCGGGTAGAAGTTTTGAGTTTATCAAAAATCGAAAATTACCCTTAATTATTTTAATCTCGTCACTTGAGGCAACATGTTTGTTATAGGTGGGTGCCAAGGTTATTTGGCAACCGTCGTGGATACGATAGTTGAGGAGCCAAAGATGGAGAACATAGCCGTGGTACGGGAGTTTTCTGAGGTGTTTCCTAAAGAATTACCCGATCTGCCCCAAGAATGCGAGATCAAGTTCGTGATTGAGTTGGCCCTTAGGACAAGCCAATCTCTAAGGCTCCTTACCATGTGGCGCTGTCATAATTGAAGAATTGAAGGTGCGGATGCAAGAGTTGCTAGACAAGGGATTTATATGCCCTAGTACATCACATTGGGGAGCACCGTTCTGTTTGTGGAGAAGAAAGATGGGTCGTTGCATCTTTGCATCGACTATTGGCGACTCAATCGGGTGACGGTCAAGAACAAGTACCTGTTGCCAAGGATTGGCGACCGTTTGATCGGTTACAGGTAGCCTCAATATTCTCGAAGGTCAACCTGAAAAACACATTATCATCAGCTGAGGACTAAGAAAGAGTTGAACATGAGATAGTGTCGTTGGATGGAACTTCTCAAGAACTATGATTGCAACATCTTGTATTACCCCAGAAAAGCTAATAAAGTTGCAGATACGTTGAGTCGAAAGTCTTCGATCGCGCAAATGGTGATGCAGGAGTGGATTTTACTCGAAGAAGCTAGAGATTCAATTTGCAAATTTGAGGTAGGTCACCTTTCAAGCCTTATGGCCACCTTCAAAATTGAACCGAAAGTATAGCTAAGAATCAAGACGTTGCAGTTGACAGATCCAAAGATCCAAAAGTTTTTGCAAAGAGATACGGAATAGAGGAAGGCTGATTTTCAAGTTACCGAGGATGGAACACTAAGGTTTCGTGGTCGACTATGTGTACCTGGCGATGCAGAGCTTAAGCAAGAGATCTTGTCAGAAGCTCACCGTAGGAGTTACAGTATTCATCCAGACAATACGAAGATGTGCCAGAATCTGCGTCAACACTGTTATTGGACCGGTATGAAGACAAATATCGCTAGACATATCGCCAAGTGCTTAACGTGCTAGCAAGTGAAAGCATAGCATTGCAAACCTGAAGGATGTTTGCAATTTCTTGAGATTCCTGAGTGGAAGTGGAAATATATCATGATGAAATTTTGTGATAGAGTTACCAAGGAGTCAGAGAGGTAATGATTCCATATGGTCTGTAGTCGACAGATTGACGAACTTTGCTTGCTTAATCGTCGTACAAAAGTTGTACGTACACCACATAGTTCGACTGCATAGAGTATCAGTAACGATCATGTCAAATTGAGACCGAAGGTTACAAACTACTTTGGGAACAAAGCTACAGTATAGCACGACATATCATTCGTAGACGGATGCCAGTCTAAGAGGACGATTCAAACCCTCGAGGACATGCTACGAGCTTGCGTGTTGGACTTCAAAGGAAGTTGGGAGGAACAGTTTCATCTAGTTGAGTTCGCCTACAACAACAGTTATCAGCAGAGCATTTAGATGGCACTGTTCGAAGCGTTGTATGGAAGAGCGTGCAGAACTCCTATCGGTTGGGATGAAGTCGGAGAGCGGAAGATTATCGGCCCAGAGTTAGTTCAACAGTCAGTAGATGCCGTCATAGTTATTCGAGAAAGACTCAAGACTGTTCAGAGTCGTCAGAAAAGTTATGTAGGTAAGCAGCGAAGACTGGTTTAGATAGTAGATTGAAAGGCGCAAGTGCTGCGTACCAAGACAACCTCTTTGGTCAAAATGGTCAGGCAACACCACGAGAAAGAATGAGCTACTTGGGAAAGTGAAGAGGCGATGGGTCGACATTACCCCCACCTTTTTGAAGAAGAATTGTAATAGTTTAAATTTCGAGGATGAAATTTTTCTAAGAGGAGAAGAGTTGTGACATCATGAATTTCGACCCCGTCTCGATAAAATCAAATGGGCTTTTCACTGATGCCCCTAAGGTCATTATTCTCTAAGCTGATCACTCACAAGTTATCTAACCTATTACGTGAAGCCTTTAAGGGATATAACCATGGTAAAATCCATAAAAGCTACCTGGTAGGTTGGATTGGACTAAAATCGCGTTCGGTTGATAACCACGAAATTGAACTCGATTTCGGGAATCCAACGTTCGAGCGTGTCGCGATTCATTTTTAGGACCTCGTCACATCTTTTGAAGAAATTCCGTCGAGCCGGGATGGCGGAAAGTCATATTCGGCAAATTTAAATTCAAGAAATTCGGAGGGGCCTCTTTAATTGGATTTTTGGGCTACCAATAGAAGTATTTTGTGGATAATTGGTGTAAATTCGTTTAGGCTGCCCCCTTGGCATTTTTGGCCATTGAATTGAAGTTATTTGGTGTGAAATTGAGTTGAATTGGTGAGGGAAATACGTGAAACATTTGGACCTCAAACTTGGCTTGTTTGAGAAGATTAGGAGGGGATAGGGGCTCCACTCAAGTGTTTGCAATATTTTAACTTGACTTTAGGGGCTTCTTGTCCCCTCCTTCCCCAACAGCAGCTTCTTCTTCTTCTTCTTCTTCTTCTTCTTCAGCTTCTTTTTCATTTTCATCTCCCTCAACCTTCATTTCCATAGCAACAAACCAATATAGCCCTCCCCCCCAAACCGAAGCTGCCACCCTCTCGTCGCCCCCTTCTCCGTGTTTGAGCTAGCAAGCAAAGCTAGCCAGCAGCGCTAGCTAGCAACTACGACCTGCTCTTCGCGTCGCTTGACCACCTGTCGTTGCCAGTTCGCTTGGCCCATTGCTACTCGTTCAGCAAGCCACCATCCCAACCGAGCAGCCTCCACCTCTCTGCCCCTCCCTAGTCGTCCGTCTCAGCCCACAGCATCCCGACCAACTTCCTCCATAATCAAAGCCAGCAGCAACCATAGAAGCAAAATTGGTTTCTCCTCCTTCAGCAGCGACTTGTCGGCTGGTTTTCAGACCTTTCTGAACCTCCTTCAGAGTAGCTACAGGCACAGGATCTCATCATCGTCGCGCCGTCATCACCGTGAACCCGTTTATTAGCTAATCTAGAGAGTTAACTCCCTAATTCTTGATTAGGTTGTTAATTACGCTTAAGGGATTAGTTTACTATTAATTAGCTTAATTAGATTAGTACTAAGTGAGATTAGCCTTAAGATGAATTAGTGCTAATCTAGTATTGTTATATTAGCCTTAAGATGGATTGGTGTTAATCTAAATGGTGAGATTAGCACTAATGAAGATGGATTAGTCCAATTCAATGGACTTTCTTCAGATTTGGTTTTTGGACCCTTGCCGTTTACCATTTTCATGGATCGAATTTTGCTAAGATTTTGAGGTTGATTCCTGCTTGAAAAATGTTTTAGGCATTTTCAATTATAACATATATTTTACTTAATATTTTATGGATTTAAAAGAATATGATTTCAACCTCGTTAAAAACAAACCACAACCTTTGTTGTTGCTGGAATTGGTGAGTTTTCGGGATTCAATGAATTTTCATTAACTCTTAGGGTTCAAATTTTGAAAGGGTTCCTTCACGAAAGTTGTTTTTCACATCTGATAGTTTAACATAGTCAAATTTCATATCAAATGGACAAGTTTTAGACCTTGAACCAAACTGATTTTGGAAAACAGACTTTCTGGAAACGAACCCAGTTTTTATACTGGATTGAGCGATTTCCTAGCTAGAAAGATCTGGGTTAAGAAGTCTCCATAAAAAAAATGTTCGTTTATGTATCCTTTACAACATATTCAAATTTGAGAATTTTATGAACTCATTTGGTTAGGTTTTTGGGTTTAAACTTTGAGGCACCCGAGTAGACCGTTTCTGCCAGTTAGGACCAGTAGTGATTTTGGTGATTGTTCTTGATGCTATGTTTGCCGAACCATGCCTATTTGGTGATGTGGTTGATTTGTGATATGCTTAGAAATTATGCGTGATGATGCGCAAATGGTTGCGCCATGGTCGTGGTTTATTGTTATTACTTTATGTGGCTACTATTGAAAGAGGATGAGATGTGTTGAGGAAATCGAATGGGTTGTGAGTAAGTAAAGGACTAAGTGCTACACGATAATGAAACTTCGTGTGAGCCACCTCTAGAACCCTGTACTATTGCTTATTGTAGTCAAGGGCCAAGTGCTACATGGTGAACTAAGTCACATTGGAGCCACCTCTAGAGCTTTACACTACTGTCATGCATAGTCGAGGGCTAAGTGTTACATGATAATGTAACTTCATGAGACCCACCTTTAGAGCCTTGTACAAATGCCATTTGTGGAAAAGGACTAAGTGCTACACGATAACGAAACTTCGTATGAGTCACCGCTAGAGTCTTGAGTTATTGCTTATTGTGGTCAGGGACTAAGTGCCACACGATAATAGAAATTCATGGGGGCCACCTCTAGAACCTTGAGTTTGAATATGGAGTTTGGATATTGAGAGTAAATATTAGGTGTGGATTGAACCACCGATATGAGTTATCCACGCCTAATTATGGGACAAAATTGTGTGGCACGGAATGGGACGTGTCATAATAATTTGGCCTTATAATCAGGACTTATGTGAATATTTGATGAGTGATATGATGCGTTTTAGTTATTGAATGCATTTATTGTATGCATATGTTATATGAGAGGCACTAATGTGTAGGAAGGTGCTGAGGCGAGGTAAGTTCTAAGTGGTGCATGTTTAGGACACCTTTGAGTGAATTCTCGTCCTAATCGGGGTTTAGAGTGTTGACTCGCTGAGATTTATTCTCACCCCATCGTGGTTTACAATGTTTCAGTTCCTTCGTCTGGAGATATTGGAGGGTGTCATGGAGGATCCTGAGCCAGAGTCCGGAGTAGAGGTTGTCCAGTAGTTCTTTTGGGGCAAACGTTAATGTACAGACTTGTAGGACTAACTTGGCTTGTACTTAAAGTGGGTTTGAATTAAAATGGTTGTCCTGCTTTTCTATTCCATATTTGTTGTTATCAGGGTATTTATTTAAATGTTGCTTCTACATGTGCTTAAGAAGAAAAGGGTTGGCGACGTGTCCTGAGAACATTGCAATTTAGTCGACCGCTGAGGTATGTGCGTGTGCCTGGGGTTCGGGGCGTGACATTCACCATCCAGTGCCTTGGCCAAATCTTGGATTAACAATAGTGCACGCATCTTGATGCTTCATAACCCAAAGTTGTTTCTCCCATTAAACTTCTTAATTTTAGCTTTGGGCCTAGACATAATTGCAATAACAAAATTTTCATATCATAATCAGCCAAGCAAAAGCTCTAAATCACAATCAAGAAACCTTATCCCAAGCTCTGATACTAATTATTGAAATATAATACGTGGAAACTACAGGATCTTGCAATTTACGTCAATACGAAATCATCTAAAAAAAAACGAGGAATAATAAGGACACTAGAGATTTACGTGGTTCGGTTTGAGTATCGGTACCTACGTCCATGGGGAGAGTTAGTAGCAAATAATCCAATATAATCGGAGAATCATAATTTACAGTCGTTCACACATTCGAGTATTTCCCTCATCTAGATTTAATCTAAACCCAAAGTATTTACAAATAAACAACTCCCTTGGACATAAACTCACGGCATGAAATCACCGTGCGTTCAAGCTTAGAGTAAAACACTCTACGTATACCGAAACCAAGAACTCGTTTGCTTGTTCTTTTCATTTTGTATTAGTTCGCATTCTTCTTTCTTTGTGCACGGCACTCTTCTGCTTTTTTACGACTCCTTTGAAAGAAAGAACACATATTTCGCTTTTATATGTGTGCCCAGAGTCAACAACTTTGACTCTGGGGCTCACCATGTATTTTTTCTTCAATAGGGATTCGGCTTCTTCTACAAGTAAATGCAGCTATAAGGTGTCACACCCCTACCCCACCTCTGGCACAAGGGCATGATCCAACGGGGTAGCATCGATGCCCCTGGCAACGTCAAATGTCCCGAAAGTCTTTTACCTTTAGTTAAGCATATGCAGAAGCGATCATAAATAATCCCCGTACACACAAACATGGAAGTCGAGCAAGATGTATCCAAGCCAAGCAAATAAAAGCAACATATTCATACACATATTCACATATCAAAAGCTGTTTTAATTACATGCCCATCCTAGTCCTGGGCTACTTATTTTCGTTTCCATATATATAGTCAATCAAAAGGTTTGGGTAGCCTAACTCCTCTACCGAGTTGCTCCCAAAAGCAGCCCCCATACTATGTGCATTCCCCTCTTTGACCTTGGTTCACCCATCACACATCTGAAATGGTGGAAACAACAAGAGTGAGTCGTAGACTTAGTATGTAGAAATCCCTAATTCTCCTATAGGAGGATGTCTCGCTATCGATCTTTGGATACAAGATCACCACCCACTTGTCGATGGCAAATCAATAGCAAAGTTCGTGCCTTGCCTCGCTTATACATATGAAAGGCTCTCAACCGTCTATGTACTTTCAAGAATCAAGGACAATGAGTTATTGCATATGAACAAGCTTTCCAAAGATCTGTGGCTTATTATCATTTTGGTTATAAAAAGGGATGCTCGCATCTCATGAAACTCATTCAAGCACTAGGTGACCCACTTCAAATATATGCTCAAATTGATGCGAGGACTTAACAATACATATCAAACAAACCCAGCTTTTGCAAGCATCACACATGTATTAATCATGAACCACACGTGGACTTTCATTTTTTTTTCTTTTCCGTATCATATTAGTCGAACTTAATAGACTCTTCTGGTAACAACCGGGCATCGTCCCGATCTCATCATCAGGACGACATCCAGGGTGACCCCCAGGCATTGGCCTCACCTGGGCCGGCATCGTCCACAATCTCATTATCAAGATGGCATCCGGGGCTTTACCTCAAGCAACGACCTAGCATCCCCTAACGTCAGCATATAGGTCCATCATGTGTCCATCCATTTCAAGCATCAACTGATTCATGTCATGTTTAAACTTTTAGCCGAATGAAAGTCCCGAAGGCAAGCCATGCAAAGTGAACTAATGAACGACTCTTGTATTTTACTAACTCAAACTCATGTCGGATGCGATTTGGGCTCGTGACCTTGACTTGGAACTATTTGCTCAGGCTTTAGCATTGTCCATAGTCACCGAGACCCTTCCTCGACATCCGGGCGTGCTCGACACTCAAGTAAATGATGACATGATCCTAAAATCGATAAGCGTAGCACATCATCCTATCGAAGAATTAGGAAAATCTACTTACTAGTGTTTAGACCCAGCTCCAAGAGGCTTCTTTGGTGGTCGGTCGACGTGTAGGGTGGCTTGGAAGAGAAGGGCATGAAAGAGAAGGGAGGAAGGGAGAGGAAAAGAGAGAGAAAGGCCAATGCTTAGAATGTGAGGATGGCTCATCCTATTTATAGGCCTCTTCCTCTTAGATTTTTATTGCAAACTCATGATGACGCCTAAATGACGAGTTGGCCTATTGATTTGGCACCTAGGTCCTTTGGTGTTGACTTGTGATTGGTCCACCTATTTGCTTGCTCTCCAAGGCTCAATCTAGGCTCATTATTGCCTATGGTGCCTAAGGGACACATAAGCCCCTTTTATGCCTAATGTTTTCTTCTAATTGGTTGGTCCTTACCTTGTTCACCAAGGCTACAATCTAGGGCCATCATAACCTAAGATTCACCTAAGATTTTAGGGGACACCTAAGTAGGTGACTCGTCTCACTTATTAATTGCCAAGATTTCATGCAATCATTAGGCTTAGATGTGTCCACATTAGTCAACTTGCTCTCCAAGTTTCTTCTCTTTAATAGACAAAGGTCCAAAACATTTAATACATTTTTTATCTTCATGGGAAGAAGTCTGTAGATTAGCTTGCTCCTCAAGTTGGGCGTGTGGTTCTCCCATTCTAAGGCAAAAACAGTTTTGAGTAACTTTCGAAATCAATACCATTACCATATCAAACGGACTTGAAAACTTATAAAATTTTAATATATTGTAAATAAGACCTTAGAAAACATTTTTCATGAAGGAATCCATGCCAAATTCGTCCTGTGGAAAGAGCAGAAAATCAGTGAACACAACACAAAAATTCATCCATCGAACAGATTCAATGGTCAGAGAAAGCGACTCATTTGGAAATCCATATCTTCACAAAACCCTTTGAAATTTTAATATGTTGTAGATATGGATGTCCTTTAAAACTTTTGTGAAGGGAAAGTATTGAAATTCGAAAGGGAAAATTTTATAACAAATTGAGAGGGCAACATGGTCACCGTTTCTACTCCACGACACAGGTTCCAGATGGTGAATGATTGGGCCTTCGTCCCTACCATTTCACCTTAGAAAAATATTAAATTTAATTATGTTATAGAAAAAGGTGTATAGAAAAAATTTCATGAAGAAAGCTTCTCCAAATCCGAAGTAAAAAGAGCTCTGTGAAATTGGAAAACGGCAAAGGTCTTGGGATTTCGAGAATTTGAAGTGTCAAAACCTATGGAACCTTAAGTGGCAAGCGTAAGGAGAAGGGGTGGCACCCTACTTGATCTTCAAGATCCCTTGTCATTATTTTTCTAGCCTATGAATCATTCCCCACCATTAATAAGCTTATGACTCACCCCCCGCTCTTAATACATAACCATCCAAAATTTAATGATTGCATTTCAAAAGTAAAGCTAATGGGGCCAAGTGTCCTACCTGGTCATCATGCATTCATTGGATACCTTCCAAGCACATTAAATACACCAAGGGAAGTATCAAGTTAGAAGGTCATCTCATTGGGCAGGTGTCAATCGAGTCTAACCACGATCAATTACTTTATTTGACCTAAGGTTTGTGCCTAAGCCCTGATAGAATAAAGCCGAACGCAGTTGGGCTTAACTAGTTAAACTGAGTTCAGACTTCTCTTTGTAAAGGGCTCGAAGTTGAGGATGTTACAACTCTCCCCCCCTAAAAAAAAATTTCCTCAAAATTTAAATACGTACCTGGCTCAAATAAGTGTGGGTATGACTGTCTCATACTTTCTTCACTCTCCCAGGTCACTTCTTCTACCCTGTAGTGTTGCCATATTACTTTAACTAAGGGAATGGCCTTATTTCTCAAAACTTGCTCCTTTTGATCCACGATCCGCACCAGCTCCTCAGTAGAGGACACTTTGTCATCTACTTCGATCTCCTCAAAGTTTAGCACATGTGCCAGATCGAGTTCGTACTTTCTTAACATTGAAACATAGTAAACATTGTGGACTCGAGCAGGCTTTGGTGGCAAAGTCAATTGGTAGTCAAAATTCCCTACCCGTTCTAATATCTCAAAAGGTCCTATAAATCTAGGACTCAATTTTCCTTTCCTACCAAAACGAGACATACCTTTCATGGGCGATACTTTAAGATAAACATGGTCGCCAACCTGAAATTCTAGGGGCTTCTGCCTATTATCAGCATAACTCTTTTGACGACTTTGGGCGGCTCTCATTCTATCTCGAATTGTCTGAACAGTGTCTATAGTAAGTCAAATTAGTTTTGGACCGATGATCTTCTTTTCCCCAACTTCATCTTAGCACACTGAAGTCCTGCGAGCCCGACCATAGAGTTCTTCGAATGGTGCCATACCGATACTTTGTTGGTAACTGTTGTTATATGCAAACTCGATGAGATGAGATGGTCATCCCAACTTCCTTTGAAATCTATAACACATGCTCGAAGCATGTCTTCTAAGGTCTGGATGGTACTTTAAGTTTGGTTGTTTATGGATGATAAGTGGTGCTGTACTGTAGTTTCATTCCCAGGGTAGTTTGTAAACTTCTCCAAAATATGACAGTAAATTTAGGATCCCGATTTGAAGTAATAGTCAGCAGCACCCCATGCAAGCGAACTATTTGTTGCACATATAACTCAGCATATTCTTCTAATGAGAAATTCTTCCACACTACTAGAAAATGAGTGGACTTCGTAGGTCTATCAATTATCACCCAAATGGAATCATTCCCTCTCTAACTTCTTGGTAGACCCAAAACGAAATCCATGGTGATGTGTTTCCATTTCCATTCTGGAATTTCCATTCTAGGATTTCCAATGGCTATAATAGTCCTCCCGTCTTACAATGTTGTGCCTTCATTTGTTAACAAGTCAAAAAATTTGCAACGTGCTTAGCGATATCTGACTTCAAGCCATTCCACCAATAATGTTGCCGAAGATTCCGATATATCTTCGTGCTACTGGGATGTATGCTATATCGACTGCGGTGAGCTTTGGAAAGAATTTCTTCTTTTAATTCTACATCATTGGGCACACATAATCGCCCACGGAACTTCAATATTTTGGCTTTCGTGACATGAAAATCCGATCTCTTCTTTTCTATAACTCCTTTTACGATCTTCTGGATTTCTATATCCACCTACTGTAACATTTTAATTTTCAATAACACCTTTGGCTCAATTCGAAGAGTAGCTAAATAAGCTCAATAGATAGCCAATCTCAAGCTTATACTCTAGATCACGAACTCCTTCAAGCAATTTCCATTCTTGGACCATTAATTGTGCAATAGTGAATTTTTGATTGAGAGCGTCGGTAACTCGGTTTGCCTTGCCAAGATGGTACAATATTTCACAGTCCTAATCCTTCAAAAGTTCCATCCAGTGCCTCTATCACATTTTTCAACTCCTTCTGGGAAAATAAGTACTTGAAACTCTGATGATTCGTGTAAATCACGAACTTCTTACCATAAAGGTAATGTCTCCATATCTTCAAGGAAAATATAATTGCAGCCAATTCCAAATCATGGGTTGGATAATTGAGTTCGTAGGGCATCAATTGTCTTGATGCATAGGCCACTTCTTTCCCATACTGTATCAGTACACATCCTAGCCCTTTATGAGAGGCATCACTGTATATTTCAGTACCTTTGGGTCTAGAAGGTATCATCAAGACAGGAGTACAAGTGAGTTTCCGCTTAAGCTCTTGGAAACTCCGTTCACATTTGTCTATCCACTCGAATTTTACATCCTTTCGCAATAGTTGCATTAAAGGAGCAACTCTGTAGGAAAATCTTTCCACGAATCTTCTATAATACCCCGCTAGGCCAAGAAAACTCCAAACTTCCGTAACTGTGGTCGGTCTTGGCCAATTTGGCACTGCTTCCACTTGGTCAAATCCATTGAAATTTCGTCACTAGATACCACGTGACCAAGAAATATCATGCGGTCGAGCCAAAATTCGCACTTGCTGAATTTTGCATAAAGTGCGAGCTCCCAAAGGGTTTGCAACGCCATTCTTAAATGCTATTAATTTTCTTTTGTGTTTTGAGAATACATGAGAATATCATCAATAAATACTATGACAAAGCGGTCCAAATACTGCTTGAAAACTCGATTCATCAAGTCCATGAATGTCACCGATGCGTTTGTCATACCAAACGGCATTACGGTGAACTTATAGTGTCTGTATCGTGTCCGAAAAGTTGTCTTCAGAATATCCTCCTTCTTGATTCTGAGTTGATGATATCCTGATTACAAATCTATCTTCGAAAATATGGATACTCCTTGAAGTTGGTCGAATAGATCATCGATTCTCGGCAAAGGGTACTTGTTTTTAATAGTGACCCTATTAAGCTGTCGATAGTCGATACAGAGACGTAACATCCCATCCTTGTTTTTCACAAATAAAACCGGTGCACCCCATGGCGAAGTACTTGGACGAATGAACCCTTTATCTAATAATTCTTGGAGTTGTACTTTTGACTCCTTAAGTTCTGACAACGACATCCGATAGGGAGCCTTAGAGATGGGCTCCATTCCTGGAATTAATTCGATGGCAAACTCCACCTCTCTTTCTAGAGGTAATCTCAGTAACTCCTTTGGAAAGACATCAGGAAATTCTCATACTACCGGGATATCTTCTAATTTCGATTCTTCCTTGGACAGATCCGTCACTGTCACCAAGTATCCTTGGCAACCTTCCTAAAAAAATCGAGTGATTAAGGACATGGAGGGTCCTCCTCCATTTCCTATAAACTTATAGCTGGGACGCTCGGGTGGATTAAATTGGATTGTTTTACGATAACAATCCGCACGAGCTCGTTGTTTAGTGAGCCAATCCATCCCAATGATAATGTCAAAGTCATACATAGCCCATACGACTAGGTCTATAATTTCTTCCTGACAACCTATACCCATTCTACACCCTCGACATCCTAGGGTGGACAACACTTCATTTCTCATTGGAGTGGAGACATTGAGAACAACTTCTAACGGTTTAGATTTCGTTCCGCAACAAACGAACAAAAAGCTCGAGTATCAAATAATGCATATGCAGCATGGTTTTGTAGAGAAACCGTACTTGTGATAACAATGTGTGAATTCTCTGCCTTTTCCTGGTTCATTACGTATGATCTTCCCGGAGCTGATGGACAATTAGAATTGTCCAGAGGTGCAACCCTTGCTGGTGGCTATTGCGGCTGCTATTGCTGTATTCCTTGTTGCCACGGACAATTTCTAAGGAGGTGGCCCTGCTGGCCACATCCTAAGTAAGCTCCTATCTTTACATAACAAGGAGTGTTCCCATGATGTCTTCCACAAATGCGACACCCATCTTTTGAAGAGAAAGGGGGCTTCTGATTACGATTCCTCTTACTAGGGATAAAGGAAGATTTGTCTCCCATCATCGGCTGCTTACCCAAATGCTGATTCCCACTTCTCAAGGCAAGATAGTAAGGTCGATTCATCGCTCGTTCCATGGCGTCCTTCACAATTTACTGAGCCCTTTCATATAGCTCGCCATAATCTTTAAGATTTAATGGCACAAGTTGGCTTCGTATTTCGGGCTTTAATCCATCCCGAAATGGCTTAGCCCTATCTATGGGATCCTCAAACAATTGGGAAGTGTACCTAGACAATTTAGAGAAGTTTGCCTTGTACTAGTCAACCATCATATTATTCCGACAGAGTTGTAGGAATTGTTCCATCTTTTGGTCATGAGCACACTTCAAGAAATATTTGCCATTAAATGTTTCCATAAAAGCATTCTAGATAATAACTACACCATCAGGGAATATCCTTCCCTGAGTTGCCTTCCACCAATGGCTAGCATTGCCTTGAAGTTGATACACCGCCAATGTAATTTTGTCCTCTTCAGAGCACTTCAGTAGTGCAAATATCTTTTCTAGTTCATCGATCCATGATGCTGCTTCCTCAAGATCTCCAGTTCCAGCAAATTTTGGTGGCCGGAGTTTCATGAACTGTTCAACTAGTCCCTGCATTGATCGATCACCATTCCCATTACCATTAGCCTGTTGTTGCGCCTATTGTTCCATTAAACCTCCTATGGTCGCAAGGGCTTGCAGTATTCCATCGAGTGAGGGATCTTGGTTTTACTTTCATTAAACCTCCTATGGTCTCGAGCACTCATGGTGTTTTATTATATTTCTAAAGAATACCTATGCAAACGAATAAGCACATCGATAGCAATACCAAAGTGAGAGGGGTTAATGTTAGCAAAAAATAAATCACTCAAGCGAACACATGCATAGTTTTTTTTTTCCTAACTAACTAGCCCAACTCCCATCGCACCTTATCACTCCAAGTAATTAACCCTGCTTTGATACCAAAAAATAGGATGTCACACCCCCGCCCCACCTTTGGCACGAGGGCATGATCCAGCGGGTTAGCATCGACGCCCCAGGCAACATCGAATGTCCTGAAAGACTTTTACCTTTAGTTAAGCATATGCGGAAGCGATCATAAATAATCCCCATACAAACAAACATGGAAGTCGAGCAAGATGTATCCAAGCCAAGCAAATAAAAGCAACATATTCATACACATATTCACATATCAAAAGCTGTTTTGATTACATCCCATCCTAGTCCTAGGCTACTTATTTTCGTTTCCATAGGTATAGTCAATCAAAAGGTTGGGGTAGCCTAACTCCTCTACCAAGCTGCTCCCAAAAGCAGCCCCCATACTATGTGCATTCCCCTCTTGGACCTTGGTTCACCCATCACACACTTGAAATGGTGGAAACAACAAGAGTGAGTCGAAGACTCAGTAAGTAGAAATCCCTAATTCTCCTATAGGAGGATGTCTTGCTGTCGATCCTCGGATACAAGATCACCACCCACTTGTCGATGGCAAATCAATAGCAAAGTTTGTGCCTTGCCTCACTTATACATATGAAAGGCTCTCAACCGTCTATGTACTTTCAAGAATCAAGGACAATGAGTTACTGCATATGAATAGGCTTTCCAAAGATCCGTGGCTTATTATCATTTTGGTTATAAAAAGGGATGCTCGCATCTCATGAAACTCATTCAAGCACTAAGTGACCCACTTCAAATATATGCTCAAATTGATGCAAGGACTTAACAATACATATCAAACAAACCCAGCTTTTGCAAGCACCACACATGTATCATTCATGAACCACATGTGGACTTTCATTTTTTTCTCTTTTCTGTATCATATTAGTCAAACTTCATCGACTCTTCTAGTAACAATCGGGCATCGGTCCCCTCCTTGGCAACCGGCATTGTCCCGATCTCATCATCAGGACGGCATCCAGGGCGACCCCTAGGCATCGGCCTCACCTGGGCCGACATCGTCCACAATCTCACTATCGGGACGGCATCTGGGGCTTTACCCCAGGCAACGACCTAGCATCCCCCAGCATCGGCATATAGGTCCATCGTGTGTCCATGCAATTCAAGCATCAACCGATTCATGTTATGTTTAAAATTTTAGCCGAATGAAAGGCCCGAAGGCATGCCATGAAATGTGAACTAATGAATGACTTTTATTACATCAAACTCATGCCGGATGCGATTCGAGCTCGTGACCTTGACTTGGAACTATTTACTTAGGCTTTAGCATTGTCCATAGTCACTAAGACCCTTCCTCGACATCTGGGCGTGCTCGACACTCATGCAGGATCACGAACTTACTTAATGCAAGAACAAGCAATAGAAACAAGCATAACAATAGAAAGCCAACTTAAGTAAATGATGACATAATCCTAAAATCGATAAGCGTAGCATATTGTCCTATCGAAGAGTTAGGAAAATATACTTACTACTTTTTAGACCTAGCTCCAAGAGGCTTCTTTGGTGGTCAGTCGGCGTGTAGGGCGGCTTGGAAGAGAAGGGCTTGAAAGAGAAGGGAGGAAGGGAGAGGAAAAGAGAGAGAAAGGCCAATGCTTAGAATGTGAGGATGGCTCATCCTATTTATAGGCCTCTTCCTCTTAGATTTTTATTGCAAACTCATGACGACGCCTAAATGACGAGTTGGCCAACCTATCTTCTCGAGTTGGCGCCTAGGTCTTTTGGTGTTGGCTTGTGATTGTCCACCTATTTGCTTGCTCTCCAAGACTTAATCTGGGCTCATTATTGCCTATGGTGCCTAAGGGACACATAAGTCCCTTTAATGCCTAATGTTTTCTTCTAATTGGTTGGTGTTTACCTTATTCACCAAGGCTACAATCTAGGGCCATCATAACCTAAGATTCACCTAAGATTTTAGGGGACACCTAAGTAGGTGACTTGTCTCACTTATTAATTTCCAAGATTTCATGCAATCATTAGGCTTAGATGTGTTCACATTAGTCAACTTGCTCTCGAAGTTTCTTCTCTTTAATAGACTAAGGTCCAAAACATTTAATACATTTTTATCTTCAAGTCAAAAAGTCTATAGATTAGCTTGCTCCTCGAGTTGGGCGTGTGGTTCTCCCATTCTAAGGCAAAAACAGTTTTGAGCAACTTTCGAAATCAATACCATTACCTTATCAAATGGACTCGACAAATTATAAAATTTTAATATGTTGTAAAGAAGACCTTAGAAAAAAAATTTCATGAGGAATCCATGCCAAATTTGTCGTGTGGAAAGAGCAGAAAATCAGTGAACACAACCCAAACATTCATCCGTCAAACAGATTCAACGGTCAGAGAAAGAGACTCATTTGGAAATCCAAATCTTCACAAAACCTTTTGAAATTTCAATATGTTGTAGGTATCGATGTCCTTTGAAACTTTTATGAAGGAAACATATTTGAATTCGAAAGGGAAAAGTTTATAACAAATCGAGAAGGCAAAATGGTCACCGTTTTTACTACACGGCACAGGTTCCAAACGGTGAATGATTGGGCCTTCATCCCTACCATTTCATCTTAGAAAAATATGAAATTTATGTATGTTATAGAAAAATATGTATAGAACAACTTTCATGAAGAAAGTTTCTCCAAATCAGAAGTAAAAAGAGCTCTGTGAAATTGGAAAACGGCAAAGGTCTTGGGATTTCGAGAATTTGAAGAGTCAAAACCTATGGAACCTTAAGTGGCAAGCGTAACGAGAAGGGGTGGTACCCTACTTGATCTTCAAGATCCCTTGTCATTATTTTTCTAGGCTATGAATCATTTCGCACCATTAATAAGCTTATGACTCACCCCCCCCCCTTCTTAACACATAACCATCCAAAATTTAATGATTACATTTCAAAAGTAAAGCTAATGGGGCCAAGTGTCCTACTTAGTCATCATGCATTAATTGGCTACCTTCCAAGCACATTAAATACACCAAAGGGAAATATCAAGTTAGAAGGTCATCTCATTGGGCAGGAGTCAATCAAGTCTAACCACTATTGATTACCATATTTGACCTAAGGTTCATGCCTAAGCCCTGATAGAATAAAGCCGAATGCAGCTGGGCTTAACTAGTCAAACTGAGTTCAGACTTCTCTCTGTAAAGGGCTCGAAGTTGAGGATGTTACATAAGGAGTCCAATGAATTACTCATTTGTTGACTAACCAAACAAAGGATTAGGATTTGATGAAGGCATCCAAGATTTGAAGATGATTTCTTTTCTTGTGTGCAATCTAGGATATTATCTTTAACAGAAAAGATATCTTCATGATCAATTATTAAAAAAAAAAAAACTTATCCAAGAGGATCACATTTTGCAAATGCTCAAGCTTGAGACATGATTTAATAGTTTCACATTAACAAATACAGTTATATTCTATAGGAGACACAACACAATATAATGAATGAACGGCCTTATAATCTAATGCCTCTCTCTTAGTTTTCTCAGCATCAAATAATGATTCAACTACCAATGCTTTGCTATCTTCCGCCTTCTTTGAGGATGATGAGGCTTCAAGTGTTACTTCTCTCAAAACTACATCCCACTCCAAGGGATCCTTGGATTTGATGAATGCTTTTATCTTGTTTTTGGGGATGTTGTGGTCATTTCCATCAAAATGGAAGCCTTGTTCTTCCATAGGTCTTGGTGCAATGTTGCTAACCATAATAGATCATTAGCTCAGAAGTGATATAGCACTTGAAAAATAATGAGCACCAAGCTTCGATACCAATTGTTAGGGCTAGAATTATCACCTAGTGGGGGTGAGTATATGAATATGCGAAATTCAAAACCAATTAATATTGCAATAGGACAACATCTAGTGACAAATCGTGTAATGTTCAGATCTTACAGGTGTGCATTAATCTATCTCAAGAAATAAATAAGAGTTTTATGGGATAGATAAGTGAACGCAATAATTATAGCGGTTCAGCTTTAACAAGCCTACGTCCACTCTCGTACACTAACAGCCTATTGACTGAATTTCACTGAATAAAGTGATTAAAGGTTACAACAACTGAGTACCCTTGACTTAAGCAACTGTGATCAAATCTTCTAATATCATACTCCAACAACAACCTCTAAGTGATTACAAATTTAAGCTCAAGAAGAAGAATGTATAACAATGAAGCTCTCTTTGAACTTTGGAATTCTAGACTTGGAATCTTATTTCCTTCAGCGTTTCAACTTCCGTTAATACTCCTCAATATCTAAGCTAACCATTGGACAAAAACTATGAGGATCATTCATCCAATCAACCCGTTGAACCTAAATGATAATGGATGATCTAATTGCTTCGGGAATGCCAAGAATAAAGTCTCCCTTTGATTCCGGTGCCCATACAACAAATTGGGTTTCCATAAGCTGAGTCCTTCATTTGGAAAGAATATTTCGTCTCCAATTGACTGATTATTCCAATGATTGCGATACTCCAACTTTGAGAGATTGTATTCGACATAATTTTCTTCTAGACAAACTATATATATGGCAAGGAATCCATGCCAATATACTAGCCATTGCTTGAGGGTTCAACGTCTGATCAATATCCTTATTATGATTGTTAAGGATACAATCTTCACCACGACTTTGAATTTCCATGAGGAAAAATTTATCATAAAAAATGAAAGTCACTCAATAAAAGTTATGTTGGCAAAATTGTCCAAAAAGTCCGAAACCTATCACACTTTTGCCAATTTACTCATAAACTATTCGATTTCGCCAATTGACCCTAAACCTTTTTCCTTTTTGCCAATTGAGTTTATCCGGCCAATTTTGAACGGAGTTCGCTGACATGGACACTGGCCTTCCTACCTGGCATGGTCAGCACAAATGTATATAATGTTTATTATTTTTATTTTTTTAAAAATCTTTCTAAATTTTTTTAATTTTTAAAATTTTAATAAAAAAATTTCTTTTATTTTTTTTCAATCTCTCTTCTTCTTCTTCTTCTTCTTCTTCTTCTTCTTCTTCTTCTTCTTCTTCTTCTCTGCTAGTTGCCCAGCCTCTGACAATCAGCCAAAACCGTGACCAATGAGGGTTGGCCTCTCTAACCCCAATTGAGGTTGCCCTTGTTAGGAACTAGCGAGAGGTAGCCTTGTCGGGCTCACGTGAGGTTGCCCTCGCCAGACAACCTTGCAGACCTTGGGTGAGGCTCACCCTTGCCCTATTGGCTAGATTTGGCAAGGGCGAGCCTCGTCCAAGGCCCACGAGGTTGTCCCTCACCAAATCTCGACAAGGGCGACCTCGCGTGAGGCTGACAAGGCTAACCCTCACTAGCCTCTGACAAGGGTGACCTCACCTGAGGCGAGCAAGGTTGACCCTCGCCGATCGCAGCCTCTGGCTTATCGCCAAAGGCTAGGCAATCGATAGAGAGGAAGAAGAGAAAGAGAGAGGAAAAAAAAAGACAAAAAAATTTTAAAAATTCAAAAAAAAAATTAAGAAATAAAAAAAAAATTCCACATCAACGCTGACCAAGCAATGCAAGACGAGCGGCATCGATGGCAGCAAATTCTGACCAAAATTGGCTGGATTGACTTAATTGGAAAAAAAACCGTAAAAGTTTAGGACCCAATTGGCAAATTGAAAGGTTTATGATTAAATTGGCAAAATTGCAATAGGTTTAGCACGTTTTGGGCAATTTTCCCAAATTTTGTCAATCTTCAAAATAATTTATGAGTGTTTCCACAACAACTTTGACGAGGATGTGCAAGAGAGATAAATAGAGAGAGAAAAGTGAACCTTGGCAACCCCTCTCTCTCCAAAGAGGATGGGGATGATTTCCTGTGAATTTATAGAGGGAGTGACGATTGATAGTCTGTTCTATGTTCGGGTTGGGTTTCACCCCAAGGTGAGCTGGAGTTGCAGATGAATCCATTTAGAATGTTGAGTTCTTTTATCATCAAAGGTAGACGTATGCTTTGGGAAAAAGGGAGAGACAATGACATTCACACACACCACTCATAATAGAGAGTCACTACAATGGAGAAAGTCCTCTCTCTCTCTCTCTCTAATTCCTCCTAGTAACTATCAAGCGGAAAATAAAATAGTGAAATTTCTATTTCTATTGATGAATTATATAAGAGTCTATTTATAGGCTTTATAGAATAAGCTATCTATTCTAACATAATATTGTGCAATAAAGTACAATTCCACTGCTGTGATAGACGCCTATGTCCTCTAATGATTATAGCAACCATAATAATTTTGTTGTCGTATCGGTAAGAGCACAATATTCTACTTCTGTACTAGATCGAGCAACAACGGTCCGTTTCTTGCTACACCATGAGATAAGCGAGTTACCTAGAAAGAAGCAGTAGTCGGTAGTGAAGCAACGATCAAGAGAGTATCCAGCCTATGAAATAAGTGAAGATCAAGGTGATCAAGCAATAGCCAGTAGTGGATTGATGACCAAGACGAGCAACTCCAAGGTAGATTAGGCATAAAGTGAAAACCATGAAATAAAGTGCCCTTGACATGGCGAAGTATGAGTAGCTTACGGTGTGGTCATGAATTGACTAACAATGTGAACAGTGTAGACTATGTTAGGTTGAGTCACAATATTATGTACAAGACTGTCAACTAGCTATCGATGAAAAAAGAGGATTCAGAAGAAGAGTCTCATCTTTGTCACTAAATTTAGCATTAGTCTCAATGGGAGTTGTAGCAATTGTTTTGTTAGTGAGTCTTGCTTGAGAAAATAGATTAGTGGCATATTTAGCTTGAGAAGGCCAATAGCCTGAGGAATGCAAAGTAGCCTTCAAGCCTAGAAAACAACTTAAGTCGCCTAAGATCTTTAATTTCAAATAGTTGACTGAGATATTACTGGAGTTTTGTAATGCCATTATGATCATTGCAATTGATAGCCATGTCGTCTACATATAAAAGAGCAAAATATATGCAAGAGATGTTCATTGAACAAAGAGAGCACTATCATAAGGCTAGATATATAATCAAGGCAGTCCATGGTGGAGCTAAACTTAGAATACCATGTACGAAAAGCTTACTTCAGTCCATATTTTGCTCGATGTAATCAACACACTTTGTCAAAATTAGTATTTCTAGGAGGAGGTTTCATATATATTCCTCAATAAGATCACCACTGAGAAAAGCATTTTTAACATCCATCTAGAACAGAGGTCCTTGATTAATATAGGCAACAACAAAAAGACTTTGAATTACATAAGACAAGCATCCAGATTAAATGTCTCATCATAGTCAATCCCATATTTCAAAGTAAAACTTTTTGCTACTAGTCGAGCTTTGTAGTGTCTAACTGTACCATCTATCTATGTTATGATCTTATACACCAATTTTCAGCCTTACGACTTTCCTTGAAATGGTTTCACTAAAGGATTGGTGAAGAAGCGAGTGGTTGGAGATGACTCAAAAGAATGGAGAGATGAGAAAGTCTTGTGTTCCCAAAAAGTAACATGACAAGACAAAGGTAGACCATTAGAGATAGGATCCCAACTTCTATACCTTTTTATGCTCAATGCCATACCAAATGAAGCAACATAAGCAAGAATGAGGTTCTAACTTCATGTGTTCATTAGGAAGTAAATGCACAAAATAGGCATTGTCAAAGACTCAAAGAATATTGTAATTAGGAACATTGCCATACAAGCACTTGTAAGGAAATATGTCACCAAATTATTGACACTTAAATTTTGGCATTCCATTTAGTTATTTATAGTATAAAAAATTATGTATTAATTCTTAACCCCTAAACAAAAATATTAGAATTAAATTGCATAGCATAAGTGTTACAAGCATTTATTATAGTTTACATTAATTGCATTAGCATTGGACCAGCAATGGATGGTTTTGAGTTCAAAATTCAAGAAATTGAGCCCGAGAAGTGAGGCCAAAATTCGACTAGATTTTAAGGGATTAGGTGGCAGAAAATCATAGGGTAAAAAGGCCTTAATTGGCTTAATTTGAGCTTAAATCAGCCCATTAAAAGTCTAATTAGGAACATCCCTTAGGATGTTAGAACCCATCAAATTAAAAGACCAAAGCTCAAGCCCACGCAATCAAAGTTAGACCTAGGGTTACACCATATGAAGATGATTATGTCTCACAAATTGACGGCCAGCAATTAGAATCTCATAACACATAAAATGATACACGAGGGTAAGAGAAAAGAAAGGAGGAGTTCCCAAGATGAAAGATGCACACTTCAGTTCACGATCTTTTTCATCCTGGTGCTCGCTCACCAAATTTTCAAGGCCACGCCCTCGAGTCATTCATTGAAGTCTTGTTGATGAGTTTCCACGATCTGCACCTAGAAAGGCTAAGGAAGAAAGAAAAACTTGAAGAGAGAGAAAGGTGGCAAGAATAAGACAAAGGGGTTTGCTCATTAAAAAATCACCTCTTCTTCAGGCCATCGTCAGCAGCTCGGGAAGACCTTCCACGAAGACTCGTGCCAAACCTGCGAGCCCCTTGGCAACACGTGGCAAATTGTTCCCTTTTTTTCGCAGGTATACTGAACGTCATGCGCAGCTAGGGCTCTCGTTCGGTTCTGCACATCCCGACGCCTCCACCAAAACGAGCTGGCCCCGAGACTTGTGACCGTTCCTGCTTTCCTCTCGCCGGTGCTCCCTGCTGCACCAGCACTACTGTCCACGATGCTGCACCGCTCGTGACCTGCAGCGACTAGTGGCCGCACCACCTGTGACCCGCAAGGACACCAGCCGCTCCCCGCTGCCGGAGCCAACTGCAGAGCGAGGAGCTGGTTGCAATCCCAATCCGATTGTGTTTGAGCCAAATTTAGAAAATGAATTTTCAAATTAGATAAGTTCATTATTTCTATCTATTTTGAAATACTTACTTGCCTTTTTTGAGCAATTGATATATCTCGTTAAATATTTCATTAGATAAAGTATATCCACAATTTCCTAACTTAATAACACGCTTGGATGATTGTCCGAACTTTAGCTACAAGATACAATGCCTGATGGCGTGGAAAATCTTTCATCCTATCCATAACTATTTGGATACATCAATTTACCTATTTTCCAAATTGAACGGATAACCTTCCATCAATAACCATAACCACTTGGATATGATCGTTAGTTTATTTCATTTTCAAATATAATATAGATACTATAGGTTTATGGATTGCATTATCTAACCAAACATTCATCCATTGTTTGATTGTTTTCCTTTAAAAGAAAATAAAAAAATATATTCAAATTGGATTTGATTCTCACTAGAATACTGTTTATATTAGATTAGATTGCATGTTTAAATTTAGCAATTTCTTTATTCCGAATTTTAAAATAAAAATCCGAAAAACATTGCTCTAGATTAACTAAGGTTCCTTCCCTTAATTTAGATCACATGTTTTAATGTTAGGTCTTTTTAATTTTGAATGTTAAATAAAAAGGAAACGCAAAAAATATCATACGTGTGTCACGTAGGATTAGTTTGTATATCGCACGTCATTTAGTAAATTGCATGTTTGGGATCACTTAAATTAAATTGCGTGACATGTTAGGATTGTGGCATTTAATATTCGTCTATCATTGGATTAGGTCATTTAATTAATGTTGCATGACATATAGTTTTGCATGATTAGGTTTATTTAATTGTATGTCGCATGTCATGTTAGCATAGACATTTTGTACGCCATTGCATTCACATTGCATGTAATTTTTAGGTCTCATTAAATAAGTGAAAATCCCAAAAAAATCGAGTAACTACATATTAATTAGAAATCATATCTAGGGCTATTGATGTGATTTGAGCTAACAATGCAGATGATTTTGTTGTTATGAGGTTAGTCTTGCAATTTATTTAATGCTTTATTGAGTGTTATTTTGGTGGTTTGTGCACCCGCATTGCCACTTTACATGTTAAGGGAGTAATAAAATAGATTTAAGTTGCCTGCCAAATATTATTACATGAAAAGAGCAATACCCAAAAGGGCATTAAAGAAATATACCTAACCAAATTCCCGTACCTATAATCTCTAGTTCATAGGAATAAATTATTTCTCTCAATATTTTATTTGGGTATGTAATCAACCCACCATAAACTAATTACTGGCGTCTCCTAAATGAAAATGATTTGTATATTAAGAACTTAAATCCTAAGTTGTGAATTGGTATGAGTTTGGAGAAGCCCCAGTTAAGTCTACACTTTATAATTCATTACCCAAACCCTTAGGTGGTTGCGACACCTATAGTAGGTGATAGAATGCGATTGATGGTGCATACAATAGTATGACAAGCTTCTCCCCAAAACTATTATGGACAAGAGGATGAGATGAGAATAGTGCATAGAGCATCTAAGATATGCCTATGTCAATGCTCTACTTGACCATTTTGTTGTGAAGTTCCTGGACAAGAACGATGAATGATATTACTATTGTGAGAAATAATTCGCAGAAACTCTATATCTCCATATTTTATGACAATTGTCGATGTGAAACTCGAGAAAATTGTGTAATGATCATGACAACAAAATCACAATAAATATGAGTAAGTACAAAGTGATTTTTCCTAAGATAAAATGTGGCATCCCAGAAATTCAAAGCCGAGCCATAAGGTGTGTTAAAGTCTTTAATTAGGTGATAGAATTTCCATGGCCTATGTTTTAGCCATTAGTCTTTTAAATTTGATGATTTGTGCTTGTGATTGTGGAAATTTAAATTGATGGATTAATAAATTATGCTTGGCCATATGATTTAAATTTCAATGAGCAAAAATATCCTAAGACTTTGGCCAAGATTGAAAATTGAAATTTAGAAATATTTATAGAAGGAATTTCAAAAAAAAAAAAAAGAGAAAAAGAGGGTTATTTTTGGAATGGGCCTTGGATCTATTAGCCTAAAGCTTGGTGGGCCAAGCTAGTCGGCCCATTAGAGCCCAAGAAGAGGATTCGACCAGCCCAAGAGGAGTGGCCGGATGGGCCTAAGCCCAAGTCCAATCAAATTCAAATTAAAACCCAATATGACAAGTGGCAAATGGCAAGAGCATGCATTGGTTAGTCTTTAGGCAAAGCAATGATTGTTAATCATGGGATTAGGGGAGTATAAAAGGGATGAGGAGAGAGAGATGGCCGGTTCTTTGCTTCATTCAGCCGAGAGAGGGTGAGAGAGAGAGAGAGAATTCGAGAGAAAGGGAGAAACCGAGAGGGAGAGGAGGCGGAGCTGAGGAGTGCCGCCGTTCGTTCGCCGTCCGATCACCGTGTCCCGTCGCCGTTTGTCGTCGTTTGCTCATCTTAGAGGCAAATGGAGTCCGTAACTTCTCTTGCATGTTTGTTTTGTTGGTTGCATGTTCGATTTAGGTTTGATTTGTGCGAAAAACCGAGGTAAGAGTTGGTTATTTACAAACCGTGTGACTGTTCTTGTTCGGTTTGTTGGAGTCAGTAGCTTGTTTGAGCTTGCATGTGTGTTTTGAGTCCGATTTTGGCTTCGATGTCTTCTTAGAAGTTGTAGCTAACGTCTTGTAGTATAACATACTGAAATTGCGTGGAAAATGATGGAGATATGAGGGGTTAAAGTTCCATTATACGGAGACCCTAGATCTGTGAAGTTTTCGCTGACCTCTTGCTAGATTCTTGTTTGCATGTTGATTTCTGTTGAAGATCTGACTTCGATGTCTTCATGAAAGTTGTAGGTAACACCTTAAACTACAATATAATAAAATTTGAAGCAAAAAGAACAAGTATAGCTTGGTGTATCGGTTAGATCTTGGAATTGATGGTTCTGGTGAAGTATTTCGAGACACCCGAGACTTCATGGACTTAAATGGTGACCATACTTTGGTTATTTGACCTAGAACTCTTCACGAAACTTGTAAAGGACACCTTGTTACATAACATACTCAAATTTCAGAGGAAACAAAAAAATAATACATGGGTGAAATCTAAAAATTTCGGAGATGTGTGTTCTGGACGACGCGGTAGTGGTTCCAGAGGTTTCGTGGGGTTGTATAAATTAATATTAAAAGAATTTGGTTTAGAGTTCTTCATGAAAAATGCACAAAAATGTGTTGGCTATCACCCTGTAAAATTTCGTAAATTTTGGAGGCTATATGAGTATTTTAATTGAATTTATTTAGAAACTGTGCAATTCTTGTTATTATCCGAATATCATGTGCTATTTTGTGGAAATTGTGAATTTGTGAGAAATTCAATTTGGCCATGAATTTTGTATGAAATTATGATCCTATTGATTTGTTTAGTGATTGTTTGAATATTATGATTTTGGGAAAATCATAGATATTAAATTTAATATTTATTTATGAAAATAAATAAATATAATAATATAATAATATAATAATAAAATAATATTAAAATAATAATAAAATAATAAGGGATTATTTTATTGGCCATGAATTTCATTGAATATGTTATGCATTGTTATATGACATTGGTGTATGTATGATCATGAATTGTGAAGCATGCGTGAATCATATGCCATGTAATAATAAGATTTAAAATGATGGTGAATGTGGAAAACGATATGTGAGTAAGAGGATGTGGTGGATGATGATGTCTGGTGGCCTAGTGGCGTAATTCCAGAGATTCCCTGTGAGATTCAGGATGCCCGGAATGTGGGGGGCCGGAAGCCTTGTCGGAGGTTTTTGCTCGAAGGGAATGCCTCGCGATGCCAGGGTGTGGGTGTGGGATGCCTGGCTAGAAGGGTAAAGGCCGGAAGCCTTGTCGGAGTTTTCTGCCTGAAAGGAATGCCTCGTGATGCTAGTTGAGATGCGAGATGCCCGGAATGTGGGGGGCCGAAAGCCCGGTGGCCATGGGATGGCTGGAATGCTGGGAACCCTGTCGGAGGTCTTTGCCCAAAGGGATGATGATATTGATGATATGAGAAGTGGGTGATGTGGTGATCAAACTTAAAGATAAAAGATGAAAAATGAACCGATGATATGATGATCACCCATGATATATGATATGCATGATGATATGCATGATGATGATGTGATGTGATATGATATGATGACCACCTATGATATGATATATGATATGCATGATGATGATGATGATGATGATGTGATGTGATGTGATATGATATGATGATCACCTACGATATGATATATGATATGCATGATGATGATGATGATGATGATGATGATGATAATGATATATGAGATGCCATGATGATGATATGTATGATATGATGATGCATGAATGCGCATGACATCAAAGGTAAGCAATGCCTGCATTGTATGATGATATGCATGGTGCATTGAGTTGTTATTGGATTTCCCTATCTGCTGAGTGGTTGTACTCACCCATTTTGGGGATAACATTTCAGATTAGCAAGTATGCCGCTACCTGCCGTCACGCGAGGTACATTTTACGGGATACCATCCGATGTAGAGGTCGAGTGTGTTGAGATAAACTGTCCCTCTATTCCCGGACTGACTTTTATCCGAGTACGTTGTCTAGTGATGTATGACGTGGGCCTGGCTGGGGGTCCTGTCATTCAAGAGTTCATTTCTGTGCACGTTCGTCGGGATGGAGCGATGCGAGGGATGTTGCCGCCACCACCGCCTGATGCACCGGGTTGGGTGTGAGACCTGCGCGCGATGAGTAGGAGCTGGATCTCTTTTTGATGTAGATAATCGACACTTTCGATGGGGGTTCGTACTCGTGTGATGTTGAGGGTCGAGAGTTTCTTTTTGAGGTTTTAGGCTGGACATGGCCGAGTCCTAGCTTTTCCTTTTTGATGTACCGACCCGAAGGGAATCCCATCTTGCTATATATATATATGTAAGCAAAGTGTCGAAGTCGTTTATAAAAAAAGCCTGATGTTTAGCTGGTGTGTATTTGTATCATGGATTGGTAGGGGGATAGATGGTGATGTTTAATTTGCTTCCGCTATGAGTCGCGTTGGGACCAATCGTTTAAAAAAAAAATGTATGTGATTAACGACGCTTGTTTTAAGTACAAGATAGTAAAAGGAAATAAAGTGTAACATCGGCGCTGATGACGACCTGCGAAGGGTTCGAGGTGTCACATAAAACCATGTATAACAAGAATGATCATTAACAAAAATCACAAATTAACGAGATCCTCCCATAGTTGAAGTAGGAGATGGCCCCAAAATATCAGAGTGAATAAGATTAAAGGGAGCATAAAAGACACAATCACTAACATCAAATGGTAAAGTATGATGTTTTCCTAACTTGCAAGATAAGCAATCAAAGTGTTTATTGTCAACATAACCTAAAGGATTTCTAGAAATCAAGGAATCTAATCTAGAGAAAGAAGCATAACCCAAGTGACAATGTCAAGCTTAGGATGAAATTGTGATAGCACAACCAATGAAAGAATTCAAAAAATATAAGGAAATAAGCTAAAGACGTCCCACTTTATGGCCTGTCCTAATTCTTTCCCGTGTATGAATTCTGCACACAACAACCATTTGAGATTGATCTAGAGAAAGAAGCATGATCCAAGCAAGAATGTCAAGTCTCAGACAAAGGGACCTAATCTAGAGAAAGAAGCATGACCTAAGTGAGAATGAAAAGTTTCAAATGAAACTGTGGTAGCAAAATCAATGAAAGAGTTTGGAAGCTATAAGGAAACAAGCTCAACACGTCCCACTTGACAGCCCATCCAAATTCTGCCCCTTCCGTGGATCCTGCACACAATAACCATTTGATGAGAAATGAATATCAAAATCAAGCTCACATGATTGTCCCACAATTATCAAGTTTAAAGAGAGTTTAGGAACTGAGAATGTGTTAGGTAAGGATAATTTGGACATCGAAATGTTACCAATACGACTAACTATCATCTAAGAGTTTTCAATTGTATGAATATAATAGGTACTTGTGAAACGAATGATTTCAAACTTAAATAAATTGGAGTTGGAAGTCATGTGATTACAGTAAGCAGAATCAAAGAACCACGAATCAAGAGTACCTAGAATGATTGACGGAGTAGAAGTGTTAGGGACAGCAGAGTGAAAAGTACCAGATTCTCAAAGAATGAATGAAGATCTTCTAATGATAAAGTCACAAATGAGTATTTGATAGAACCCTCAACAACAACAACAATGGATTGACGTCCAGGTTGAGGTGGACCTCTATATTGTGATTGATTATTTGTCCCTGTAAGTTGCCCGGATTGTCGTCAATAATCATTGGATGCAAGATGACTAAATTGATGACAACTCATACAATACTATTTGCAAGAGAAGAAAGAACTAGGGGTGGCAAGCACTATGTCTTTAGGTGAGGACAAATGGCATCGCACCTTTAAGGTAGCAAGTCAAATCTCCTCAATCAACAACTTAGAGACAACTGCCTAAACACGAGGCAATGGATCTCGATGTATAAGTGAAGCTCTCATAGGTAGAAATCCATCATTAAGCATCACAAAAAATTGCCTAACACCCATGCGATCGTGATATTCAGCCAACTTGCGAGCATCAAAATCTGCATCACATTGTAGTTCATATAATGCTAGTTGATCCTAGTTGGATGTGGCATCCCAAAAATAACTCACGGCCATGTGTTTTTTAAGTAGGAGTTTATTGAATTATGATTTCAAGATTTATGGCCAAGTGAATAAGAATGATTTGGTATTTATATAAATGGATAATTATTGTTGTTGGAAACACATCCTATGTCCATGTGAGACCAAGGATTTTATTTGATCAGGAAATTATGTTTTTGGCCATGAATTTTATAAGTTGGATTTTATTAAACTATGTTGCTAAGTCTTTTGGCCATTTTATTATGCAATTAGGTATTTATTTAAATGAGAATTAAAATGTATTATTAAAAATAAACTTGGGCCATTTAAGTTTGGACTTTAGGCCCAAGTGAGATGGGCCTAAAGTGGGCCATAAGCCCAGCCCATGTCGATGCATGGAGGGGGAGGAGGAGGAGCCGCATGGCCTCCAAGTGTCTTCAACAAAGGAGACACTTGTCTCCTTCTTAGGGACAAGTGTCCCCCATGCAAAATGAGGGTGCATGCAATTTATATAGCAACCAAAAAGAAAGAGAGAGAGGGAGTGGTCGGTCTAGGTGCCGAGAGAAAGGAGAGAAAGAGAGAAAGAGAGGAAGAGAGGAAGAGAGAAAGGCAGGAGCTCACCCATCGCCGCCCGCACGCCGTCCGTCCGTCGCCGGTGTGCCATTCGTGTGCCACTGTCCGCTTGGTTCTAGAGGCAAGTTGGGACTGATTTCCACCTTTGCATGTGTGCCTTGCATGTGTGATTTGTTGGTGGTAGGTTTCGGATGTTAGGGTAGGCAAAACCGAAGCTAGAATGTGACTTGTTATTGAGTATGCTTGCTGTTTTCGTATGAACTGCCTGACCCTGAATCTTGTGAGGGCTTGCATGCATGTTTCGAGTTGGATTTTCACTTTAATTCCTTCATGAAAGTTATATCCAGCATCTTAAACTACAACATACTAAAATTTGGGACAAAATGGTGGAGATTTAAGGGGTCAAACCCTCATCCTACGAAGACACTAGATATGGAACTGTTTTGCTGACCTTTGGTAGTTTTGTGGGCTGTATGTCGATTTTTATCAAGCATCTCTCTTCGACTTCTTCATGAAACTTGTAGAGAACATCCTAAAGACAAACATACTAAAATTTGAAGTAAAATAAGCAAGTGTAGCCTAGTGAATCGACTTAATCTTGAAGACGGTAAATCTGGAGACGCGTTACAGGACACCCAAGAATTCATGGACCCATATGGTGACTATTCGTTGGAAATTTGACTTATATCTCTTAATGAAAGTTGTAGGGAACCTCTTGAAGTAAAACATATCCAAATTTCAGAGGAAACGAAGAAGAATAAAGGGGTAAAAAATCGGTATTTCGGAGATGGCTACACTGGACGTTTCGGTGCTAGATCCAGAAGCTTCGTACGACTATAGAAAATGATCTAGAACGAATATGGCCTAGATGTCTTCATGAAAAATATACTTTAGTGTCTTATCTATAACCTGGTAAAATTTCATAATTTTTGGAGGTCATTCGGGTATTTTAATCGAATTATTTCAAAGACTGTGCAATCTGTTTCTATCCGAAATTGCATGCTGTATTGGTGTAAATTATATCTTCTTGTGTGGAACTCTATTGGGCATGTATTTTTCATGAAATTGTTATCTTATTGACTTGTCTATCACATGCATTGATTTCGTGATTTTTGAGAAGCATATGGATATTTAATTTAAATATTTTCTAAAATGGTTCATGCTGGAATTTTGTAAACTTCGAAAAGGCATGAAATATGGACCATTTTATATTGCATGGACTCCGTGAATATTATTGTTATAAGTGATTGTGTCTTACTGCATGAATGATGATGATTTGAGATGCATGTATGAATTCAATGATGAATATGATTTTGATTGCCATCACATCACATGCCATGTTAAAATTAAACTATAATTGAAGATGAGAATTGAGATAAATGAGAAGGCCGTAAGAGGTGTGAGCCGACGATGCCCCGGGAGTGTCGGGATACCCGGTGGTATATGGTACGTAATTCCAGGGAAAGCCTGGTGGTATGTCAGTACGTAATTCCGGAGGATAGGGGAAACCATTTTCATGGCGAGCCCCGGAGATTTCCTCGTGAGTTTCGAGATGCCCGGTGGTATACGGTACGTAATTCCAGGGGGGGTGCCTGGTGGTATGTCGGTACATAATTCCGGAAGCTTGGCAGGTATTGTGTCGATGGATGCCTCACGATGCTAGTTGGGATGTGAGATGCCTGGCTAGAAGGGTACGGCCGGTTGCTCGGTGGCCTTGAATGGGTGAATGCCGGAGGGTCCTCGTGATGCAAGTTGGGGTACGAGATGCCCGGAGAGTGGGGGAGCCGGATGACTGATTGTATCTTGGATACATGCATGGATGCATGGCAATGATGATGGTACATGTGGTATGATGATGATATGTGCATGGATGCATGGTAATGATGATGGAACATGTGATATGATGATGATATTACATGCATGGATGCATGGCAATGACGATGGTACATGTGATATGATGATGATGTTACATGCATGGATGCATGGTAATGATGATGGTACTTGTGATATGATGATGATGATATGTGCATGGATGCATGGTAATGATGATGTTATATGCACGGATGCATGGCAATGATGATGGTACATGTGATATGATGATGATATGTGCATGGATGCATGGTAATGATGATGGTAAGTGTATGATATGATGGTAGTGACTATATGATGATGTATGTACATGAGGTATGATGGCATGTGCATGATACCAAGGTAAGTTGTGCATGGATGCCTTAACGACATGTGATGCTATGATTGTGATGATTGTGTGGCATGATGCATTGAGTGGTTTATTGGTCATTTACCTGTTGAGTGGCTATACTCACCCCTTCGGGGACCAACATTTCAGATTAGTAGATGGATTGAGCGGTTAGATATGACCGCGAGGAGAATGATAGCAAAGGAGGGAACTTTTGGACGCCGACACTGGTTGATGAACCTTAAGCATACGATTGTGGGAGGAGAAGTCGGTCATCTTTTGAAGTATAGCCTAGTATAGAAAACTATGGCATTTTAATGTACTGATGAATGATGTCCATATGGTTTAAGTGAATAAAAGTGTACGGCTTTTACCTATAAATGTTTAGTTAGTGTGCATCGTTTTCTGAATATAGGGAAGGGAGTTGTTGGATGTGCTTCCGTATATAAATTGCACAAGGGACTGATCTAAAAGATGTAAAACCCCAGGTTGTATGGACCCACTGCAATTGAAATGGTATCAGAGTGACATGTTATTAGGAAAAGTGAATGGTAAGCGAACTGTGGCGACCCTAATCGAATCGGGGGCCGTCGAGGGGTGAGACATTGGATGCATGGAGGATAAAAAATATTAATAGACTAACTTGTCTCTTGATGCATGCGATGCAGATCCCATGCTTCCTTTGCCTATTAAGACAACCAAATTGAAGTCTAATTTAAGGAATCAAAGTGTTTTGAAACCACATAAGGATATGATGATTCTTGCTATCCCAGTCATCCAAGTGTTCATTAAATGTCTCCTCAGTTTCACTAGTACTCTAAGTAGGTGCATGAATAGCACCAATGATGTAAAGCTAGCGTCGGCATCCTCTTAAAAAGTTGGATATCTCTTGAGCCCATAATATGCAATATACTAGTATTCTACAATGAGTTCAAAGAAAATCGGTACATGTAGAGCTGTTATGGATAAAATAAGGCAAAAAATAGATTTAAGACGTTGAAATACCTAAGCAACTAGTTGAAAACACCAAGAACTGGTATGAAATGGGTTGAATCAATCGGAAAGTATGAGAATTGGTCTTGTCGATGCCGGTCAATGCATAGTCAATGCCAATCAACTGCTGGTCAGCACGGTGAACAGTCATGGTCAGAGGCAGACATGGCAATCACGTGTTGAAAAAGGCCAAGAATTGGTCTGAAACGGGTTGAACTGGTTGGAAAGGTACACAAACCGGCCTAGTCAATGCCGGTTAAAGTATTGTCAACACTGATCAGCATCTGATCAGCGTGGTCAACAGTCTCGGTCATAGGCAGATGTGGCAATCACATGTGGATGACGTGGTTGAAACGTGGTGCCAATATGGGACACCGCTTGGTCAGCAGACTTCGTGGAGCACGTAAGAAGTACGCGGCATGTGGAGTTCACTCACTGTGATGGCTAATGACGCGTGTTGCATTGGACAATGACGAGAATCCTAGATCCCGACTCACTAGAGGATGGAGAAGTGGATAGATGTGTTGATGTGCCAAAGTAGGATACCAAAGTGTCGGAATAGCATCGAAAGTTGTTGGAGTCTGTGAATCTAAGACATGGTGGAGAATACGGTGGCAAATGGTGATGAAAATTTAGGACCAAGCTCTTTTGAGAGCGATGAGTATGATGGTGGTGTCAATTTCGCAAAAGAGACAACAGAAAGTGGCATAACAACACTCAATATCGACAAGTTTGACCAAATACGGATACTAGCACAGCTAACGTAATCTTGCTACGACCACCACCTTTTAAGATTCAATGGGCGGCGCTTCCTCAATTTATAATGACTCTCGTATTATGATAAGAATAAAAAGGAAAATAGAGTTGTGGAATTTCTGTTTCTATTAATGAATTATACAAGAAATAGGCTTTATAGAAGGACTATCTATAATAATATAATATTACGATAAAAATTACACTCAATCAGGATAACGAGATTATGATATTAGAAATACATAAAATCAGATGATATATATTTCTAATATCCCTTCTGTGACATCCTCAAATTTGACCCCGTCTCGATTATATGAAATGGGCATTTCGTCGACGTGCCTATGATCCTTTTTCTCTGAACTGATCACTCACGACTTAACTAACCTATTAGGTGAAGCTGTTAAGGGATATAAATGCGGTAGACTTGAGAATTCAATTAGAAATCGATCGCTCAACCGTGATAATCAGCAAGGGTCGATACGGCACCATTATAATTGATTTGTGATCGGAAATAGGTCGATTCGACGAAATCATGTAATTGAATTGCGAGTGATTCCGCTTAATTGCAAAATTCGCGTTGAACGGCACAAACCCATGTGGCATCCCAGAAATTCAAGGCCGAGCCTTAAGGTGTGTTAAATGTCTTTAATTAGGTGATAGAATTTTATGGCTTATGCTTTAGCCAATTTGTCTTTTAATTTGATGAATTTTGCTTGTGATTGTGGAAATTCAAATTTAATAGATTAATGCTTGGCCATATGATTTAAATTTCAATAATTGAAATATCCCAAGACTTTGGCCAAGATGAAATTTGAATTTAGAAATATTAATTAAAAGGAATTCAAAAAAAAAAAAGGGGAAAAAGGGATCAAAATTCGAAATGGGCCTTGGGCCCATTAGCCTAGAGCTTGGTGGGCCAAGCTAGTTGGCCCATTGGGCCCAAGAGGTGGCTGTCGACCAGCCCAAGAAGGACTGGCCGGATGGCCCAACTCCAAAGCCCAACAAGCCCAAATCAATTCAAAAATTAGTGTGACAAGTGGCATAAAGGAATGGCATGCATTGGCCATGGGTGTGGTGGATCAATCATTACCTATGATGAGCCTAGGGGAGTATAAAAAGGGGGATTTGGAGAGAGAGTGGCCGTTTTCTTCATTTTGGCCGAGAGAGTGAGCGAGAGAGAGCTTGAGCGGAGGAGAGGCCGAGAGGGAGGAGGTGGAGCCGAGAGTTGCCGCCGCCGTGTCTCGCCGTCGCCGCCTAGTCCGACCGTCCTACGCCGCCGTGTGTTGCTGTGTGTTCTTCTTTGAGGCAAGTGGGGGTTCCTTTACTTCTCTTGCACGTTGTTTGATGGTTGCATGTTCGGTTTGAGGGGTGATTTGGGCGAAATACCGAAGTAAGGGTTGCATGTGTTCATGTTATGTGGCTGTTTCCGTTCGGTTTGTGGTAGACAGTTTCTTATTCGGGCTTGCATGTGTATTTGGAGTGTGATTTTGGCCTCGGTGTCTTCATGAAAGTTGAAGCTAATATCTTGAGGTATGACATACTCGAATTTCATGGAAAACGATGGTGATATGTGGGGTCAAAAGCTTTGTTATACGGTGACCTCAGATCTGCGAATTTCCTACTGACCTTTTGTTGATTTCTTGGTTGCATGTCGATTTGTGTTGGAGATCTCACCTTGTTGTCTTCTTGAAAGTTGTAGGAAACACCCTAAGCTACAACATACTCAAAAATTAGGTAAAAATAACAAGTATAACTTGGTGAACCAGCTAGATCTTTGAGACGGATGGTTCTGTTGAAGTGAACCGAGACGCCCGAGACTTCATGGGTTAAAAGGGTGACCAAAATCTGGGTATTTTACCTAGATCCCTTCATGAAAATTTTAAAGGACACATTGATGTATAACATACTCGAATTTCAGAAGGAACGAAAGAGATTTGATGGGTCAAACGTAAGTTTTTCGGTGATGTACGTTCTGGACGAAACGGTAGAGGTTCCAGAAGCTTCGTGGAGTTATATAAATTAATTTATAAAGAATTTGGCTAAGAGTTCTTCATGAAAAATGCAGGAAAATGTGTTGGCTACTGTTCTGTAAAAATTGGGAATTTTCGGAGGTCATATGAGTATTTTAATTGAATTAACTCGAAAACTGTGCAATCTGGCCGTGATCCGAATGTTGTGTGTGTTTTGTGGAAGTTTGGGAAATTTTGTAAAATGCGAATTAGCCATGGATTTTATGTGAAATCTGATTCTAATTGTTTGTTTAAGGATTGATCGAAGATTATGATTTTTGGAAAATCATAAATATTAAATACAATATTTATTTATGAAAATAAAAAAATATAATAATATAATAATATAATAATATAATAATAAAATAATAATAAAATAATAAAATAATAAAAAAAAATAAAATAAAAGGTGGACTACTTTATTGGCCATGAGTCCTATTGAATTATGATGTATTGTTATATGGCACTGATGTATGAATGATTATGAATTATGATGCATTGCTATATGACATTGATGCATGTATGATCATGAATTATGATGTATTGTTATATGGCACTGATGTATGAATGATCATGAATTATGATGCATTGCCATATGACATTGATGCATGTATGATCATGAATTATGATGTATTGTTATATGGCACTGATGTATGAATGATCATGAATTATGATGCATTGCTATATGACATCGATGCATGTATGATCATGAATTATGATGTATTGTTATACGGCATTGATGTATGAATGATCATGAAATGTGATGCATGTATGTAAATCATATGCCATGAAATAACAAGATGAAATGGATGATAAAAAGTGGAAAATGGTATGTGAGAAGTTGGGGTTGGTGGAGGATGTTGTCTTGTGGCTGGTGGCGTAATTCCGCAGATTCCGGGGAGTTTCGGGATGCCGGAATGTGGGGGCCGGAAGCCCTGTCGGAGGTTTCTGCCCGAAGGGAGTGACTCGCGATGCCGGGATTAGGGTGCGAGATCCCCGAGTTAGAAGGGTAAAGACCGGAAGTCCCCGTCGGAGGTTTTCGCCCGAAGGGAGGTTCCTCGTGATGCTAGTTGAGGTGCGAGATGCCCGGAATGTGGGGGGCCGGAAGCCCGGTGGCCATGAGATGGCTGGAATGCGGGAACCCTGTCGGAGGTTTCTGCCCGAAGGGAGGTTCCTCGTGATGCTAGTTGAGGTGCGAGATGCCCGGAATGTGGGGGGGCCGGAAGCCTAGTGGCCATGAGATGGCTGGAATGCTGGGAACCCTGTCGGAGGTTTCTGCCTGAAGGGTGATGATCAAATTGATCATGGAATCCTGTCGGAGGTTTCTGCCCGAAGGATTGATAATGATACCCCTGTCGGAGGTTTCTCGCCCGAAGGGATGGTGATGATTTGAGAAAAGATAATGTGGGGATCAATTGATAAATAAAAATGGAAATTGATCTATGATGTAATATGCATTGTGATGCATGGCTAACGATGATGTGATATGCATGGTGATGCATGGCTAATGATGATATGATGTGATATGCATGGTGATGCATGGCCAATGACGATATGATGTGATATGCATGGTGATGCATGGCCAATGATGATATGATGTGATATGCATGGTGATGCATGGTTAATGATGATGTGATATGCATGGTGATGCATGGCTAATAATGATATGATGTGGTATGCATGGTGATGCATGGTTAATGATGATGTGATACGCATGGTGATGCATGGTTAATGATAATGTGATATGCATGGTGATGCATGGTTAAAGATGATGTGATATGCATGGTGAGGCATGGTTGATGATGATATGATATGATATGCATGGTGATGCATGGTTAATGGTGATGTGATATGCTATGATGATGCATGAATACGCTTGACATCAAAAAGGGAAGAAATGCCTGCATTGTATGATGATATGCATGGTGCACCGAGTTGTTATTGGATTTCCCTATCCGCCGAGTGGCCGTACTCACCCCTTTTGGGGATAACATTTCAGATTAGCAAGTATGCCGCTACTCGCCGTCTCGCGTGGTACGTTTTATGGTCTACCGTCGATGTAGAGGTCGAGTGCGCGGAGATAGATCGTCCCTCCGTTCCCGGATTGACTTTCATCCGAGTGCGATGTCTAGTGATGTACGATATAGGCCTGGCTGGGGGCCCTATCATTCAGGAGTTCATTTCTGTGCACGTTCGCCGAGATGGTGCTATGCGAGGGATGTTGCCGCCGCCACCACCTGATGCACCGGGTTGGGTGTGAGACTCACGCGTGACGAGTAGGAGCCGAGCTTTTTGATGTAGATAATCGACACCTTTGATGGGAGCTAGTGCGCTTGATGTAGAGGGTTGATAGTTTCTTTTTGAGATTTTAGGCAGGACATGGCAGAGTCCTCGCTTTTCTTGTTTTGTATCGACCCGAGAAAGGAGGAGTCCCATCTTAAAAGAATATGTAAATAAAGTGTCGATATTCGTATATAAAATCCTGATGTGTAGCTGGTGTGTAATTGTATCATGGGATAGAAGGGAGATGGATGACGATGTGAATTTTGCTTCCGCTATGAGTCGCGCATGGGACCGCTTTAAAAAAAAAAATGCCTGTAATCTGGCAAGGCTTTATTTAGCCAAGAGATAGAGATGGTAAAAGATGTAACATCGGCACTGTTAACGACCTGCGAAGGGTTCGGGGTGTTACAGTCGCCCTTTTTGGTATCAGAGCGAATGGTTAAAAGTGGAGTGATAAGGAGCCTCATTTGGAAATTGAGGAACATGATGACAATACACACCATAGGGTCTAAAACGAGATAATTGAATAACGGGTGATGAGAATTCACTCGTAGATCCCCAGTAGTCTGTCTTGAATTTCCAGTAACATGTATATGTTACTTATATGATAGTAGTAACTGCTTTGAGTGGAGGCAGTGAGTCTCGCATTATTCCTGAGGCAATGCTTGGAAATTGCAGGAGAGTTATGGTGCGAGCTGGAAGTGCTCATCCATCGAGGGCTGAAGCCTCTGCTGCAAGGGCTGAACCCCGAATGGAAGATATCCTGCAGGCATTAGCCAATATTGGAAATCTGATGGAGAGGCAGGCGCAGCAACAGCCCGGAGCAGAACGCCGTACTCAAGGACTAGTGGAGCAGTTTTTGAAGCTGAAGCCACTTAAGTTTAATGGAATGGGAAGTCCTGAGGAGGCAGAGCAATGGATTGATGGAATGGAGAGAATTTTCCGGCTGTTGGACTGCACTGATGCTGAGAAAATAGTCTTAGCAGAGTACCAATTGGAGGGAAATGCGAAGTTTTGGTGGAGAGCTTCGAAGGATATAATCTTTCCACCAGGTACTGATGTGAGCTGGGAGGAATTTGTTAGAGCCTTCAATAGGAAGCATTTCTCTGACTGTGCTAAGGATAGGAAGATTACTAAATTTGTTCAGCTAGAACAAAAGGGGCAAATGACATTTAATGATGTTCGAAGGGGTAAGAGACCTTATCCTAATCAAGGTCAGCCTTGGGAATCTAAGAAGAGGAATAATTTTGGGAATTCTAGAAAGGTCAGGAGTGGCCCGATTCTAGGAAGAGTACCCTATCAGGGTAACATTTGCCAGAGATGTGGTGGACAACATGGACCAGGACCCTGTAATGATCGATTGAAATGTTTTGGCTATGGGCAGAGAGGTCACTTTAAGAAAGATTGTCCACAAAAGAGGTCGCAGCCGAATGTCAGCTCGGTGCGACAAGTACAACAAAGTGCTATTGAACCAAATTTACCAAGGAATCCACAGAGGCTGCCACCACAAGGAAGAGTGTATACGGTCACTCAATAGGAATCAGGAGCTTCCAAAAGTGTTATCTCGGGTATGATTTTGATAGGGGGATAAGAAGGTATATGCGTTATTTGATGTGAGTGACATGCATTCTTTTATGTCCGATAATTATTGATGATTGTGAGGAGTAGGTACGAATCTCTAGATATGCCTCTTTGTATTTTCTATATTATTGAAAGATGTGTTGTTATCTACGTTGGTATGTGAGATGAGTGAGATACCCCTAGGGGAATGAGATCTAGAAATGGACTTGATAATGATAGTTATGTGTGACTTTGATGTCATCGTTGGAATGGACTAGCTCCGTAAGCAATGGACTAGGATGAATGATCTCCGAAATAGTACTTGCGCATGTGCTAAGGATGAACCATGAGGCCTAGTATGGGATAGGCCCAAAACGGATAATAACTCTGTAAGTTAATCCCTATTGAAACGAGACCCTTCAGTAGATGTGTAGTTTGGGTTCGAACCAAGCGAAAGCTGGTGTACCTGTAACGTCCCGGTTTGATGAGAGCGAGGAGTGGACGCCGAGGTCGAGGACCGAACAAGGAACGGCTCTGGCAGCTTCTAGAATGGCAAAAGGAGACAGGAGTGAACCGAACTATGAACTGAACTGAAAAGGTAGTGTTTCTGGGATAATTTTATCAGAGTGGCGCAGCTGAAGCATGGTTAAGCTTGTAGAACTCTTGTTGTGAAAGAGATGGATTGGTCGATGCAGTTGTGCTTTGATAATAGGCAATTGAATCATGTAATTGATGACGTATTCGACCAACTGCAAGGAAGTTTGGTTTTTAATTGACTTGAGATCAAGATATCGATTAAGGATTAAGAAGGAAGACATTTCTAAGAATTGCATTTAGGACTCACTATGGATACTATGAGTTCATAGTCATGCTACGTGGATTGACGAATGCCTTAGCAGCATTCATGGATTTAATGAATAAGATAATTAAGGCTTATTTGGATAAAATGTGATTGTCCTCATTTGATGATATCCTGATATATTCTAAAGGACTTGAAGAACATGCGTAGCATCTAAGCGTAGTGCTGCAAGCAAGGGTTAAGAAGTGAATTATGGAGAGCGAATTATGAAATTGAGGATTAAGATATGATCATTTGAGCTAAGTAGTGACTTCCTATTTGAGGATTTTATTGGAAGTCTTGATGTGTTACATGGAGGTATTTAGTATGTATAGATCGATATTGGAAGTCATGAGTTTGAGTGGTCATACGAGACATGAAATTATTTGTGGTTTATATATTGGAATAATAGGTTTAATTGACAATGATCAACTTTTAATTTTAGGTGATGATCTCAGTTTGAAAAAGGTTTGGTGGAATTAGTGAATATGATCATTTGTGGTTATAGTCTTTTCAAGGTGAAATGGTGAAAGTTCATATTGTGGATTCGATGAGTGATTAGTCTAAGTGATGATCACTTAGGATGAGATCTGAGATATATTCGGTGGAAACTAGACAAGTTTTATTTTGGTGGATTGTCGATCTTTGAATTGAATGAGCCTTGGTGGACTATAGATATTTGAATTGAAGGAATGATGCTATATTTTAGGCTTGAATCTATGATGCGGTGGACGCATAGTGAACGTCTTTGTTGGACTGAACCAAATGAGTTATTGGTGGTGTTGATTTTGATGGTTCCAGGCTTGAATTGATGGTGACTAAGGTATAGAAGTGATTCGGCTAAATGGTGTGTTAGATTGGAAATACTTGAGTTTGGATGTTTTCAAAGCTCTAAGATTTTATATGCAAACTACTTTGAAAATCTTAAGGTCGGGACTGAGTTTGATGACTCGCCAATGCGTTGATTTCGGTATTTCAAGAAAGGCTTAGGATTTTGGTATTTCAAAGTTTTTAGTTCCAAAAATCTTTACGACGGGACCAATATTATCGACTCACCGAACTATGAATTTCAATACTTCAAGAAATGCTTATGGTTTTTGGAGAAAATTATCACATGTACATTCCAAGTTTTGAACTTCAATCGAAAAGCAGATTTTGATTGTGAGCTGTTTTAGAAAATCTCTTGAATTTCATCAAAATTTATGAGTACTGTGACACCGAACAAAGAATTCTGAACTTTTTATAGAAAACATTCCAACCCATCAGAGTTGGGATTGAGATTGGAATTTTGCCAACGTACCGATTTAAATTTTACTAAGGATTTTGATAAAGTATTTTATTTCGTGCCGTGATGTAAGTTTGACTCAAGGCTTTATACGTGGATCCCGAAAAACCTTTGAAATTTAAACGTGAACATGGACTTTATGGAATTAGTATCATGCTTTGATTTTGTGAATTGGTTTCAACGATATGAGATTTACCTATTTTCAAAGACTATTATTGTTATATTGTTGTGTCTTTGAAATCCCTATTTACATTATTTGATATCATGAGGTGGAATTTTTGAGAACTCAAAGGATTTTCCATATTGGTGATTTGAAAACGTTTTGGCATGGAAATGACATATGATTTCAAAGCTTGTTGTTGTCGTTGAATGCTTTTAAAAACCTTAGTTTGTATTGTTTGATTTCATGAAGGAAGATTCTCAACCATTCAAAAGAAATTTCAGATGTGGTTGTTGTTTTAAAACTGTCTATGGTATTGAGATAAATTAAGATGTGTTAAGAACTTGCATCCTTAACTTTAGAGGTAGTATCAACCCGACCCTAGTTGCATACTTGATCATGAAGCCATTAAAATAGATGAGGAAGTGAGGTACATTAAGGAGCCTGTGTTGATATTGGATCGGAAGGAACAAATTCTCAGGACCAAGAGAATTCCATTGGTTAAGATATTATGGCGATATCATGATGTGGAGGAAGCCACATGGGAGAGTAAAAGTGAGATGAGGGAAAGGTACCCTCACTTATTTCAAGAGACATAGGGAATGTCTAATTTCGAGGACGAAATTCTCTAAGGAGGGGAGAATTGTGGCATCCCAGAAATTCAAGGCCGAGCCTTAAGGTGTGTTAAATGTCTTTAATTAGGTGATAGAATTTTATGGCTTATGCTTTAGCCAATTTGTCTTTTAATTTGATGAATTTTGCTTGTGATTGTGGAAATTCAAATTTAATAGATTAATGCTTGGCCATATGATTTAAATTTCAATAATTGAAATATCCCAAGACTTTGGCCAAGATGAAATTTGAATTTAGAAATATTAATTAAAAGGAATTCAAAAAAAAAAAGGGGAAAAAGGGATCAAAATTCGAAATGGGCCTTGGGCCCATTAGCCTAGAGCTTGGTGGGCCAAGCTAGTCGGCCCATTGGGCCCAAGAGGTGGCTGTCGACCAGCCCAAGAAGGACTGGCCGGATGGCCCAACTCCAAAGCCCAACAAGCCCAAATCAATTCAAAAATTAGTGTGACAAGTGGCATAAAGGAATGGCATGCATTGGCCATGGGTGTGGTGGATCAATCATTACCTATGATGAGCCTAGGGGAGTATAAAAAGGGGGATTTGGAGAGAGAGTGGCCGTTTTCTTCATTTTGGCCGAGAGAGTGAGCGAGAGAGAGCTTGAGCGGAGGAGAGGCCGAGAGGGAGGAGGTGGAGCCGAGAGTTGCCGCCGCCGTGTCTCGCCGTCGCCGCCTAGTCCGACCGTCCTACGCCGCCGTGTGTTGCTGTGTGTTCTTCTTTGAGGCAAGTGGGGGTTCCTTTACTTCTCTTGCACGTTGTTTGATGGTTGCATGTTCGGTTTGAGGGGTGATTTGGGCGAAATACCGAAGTAAGGGTTGCATGTGTTCATGTTATGTGGCTGTTTCCGTTCGGTTTGTGGTAGACAGTTTCTTATTCGGGCTTTCATGTGTATTTGGAGTGTGATTTTGGCCTCGGTGTCTTCATGAAAGTTGAAGCTAATATCTTGAGGTATGACATACTCGAATTTCATGGAAAACGATGGTGATATGTGGGGTCAAAAGCTTTGTTATACGGTGACCTCAGATCTGCGAATTTCCTACTGACCTTTTGTTGATTTCTTGGTTGCATGTCGATTTGTGTTGGAGATCTCACCTTGTTGTCTTCTTGAAAGTTGTAGGAAACACCCTAAGCTACAACATACTCAAAAATGAGGTAAAAATAACAAGTATAACTTGGTGAACCAGCTAGATCTTTGAGACGGATGGTTCTGTTGAAGTGAACCGAGACGCCCGAGACTTCATGGGTTAAAAGGGTGACCAAAATCTGGGTATTTTACCTAGATCCCTTCATGAAAATTTTAAAGGACACATTGATGTATAACATACTCGAATTTCAGAAGGAACGAAAGAGATTTGATGGGTCAAACGTAAGTTTTTCGGTGATGTACGTTCTGGACGAAACGGTAGAGGTTCCAGAAGCTTCGTGGAGTTATATAAATTAATTTATAAAGAATTTGGCTAAGAGTTCTTCATGAAAAATGCAGGAAAATGTGTTGGCTACTGTTCTGTAAAAATTGGGAATTTTCGGAGGTCATATGAGTATTTTAATTGAATTAACTCGAAAACTGTGCAATCTGGCCGTGATCCGAATGTTGTGTGTGTTTTGTGGAAGTTTGGGAAATTTTGTAAAATGCGAATTAGCCATGGATTTTATGTGAAATCTGATTCTAATTGTTTGTTTAAGGATTGATCGAAGTTTATGATTTTTGGAAAATCATAAATATTAAATACAATATTTATTTATGAAAATAAATAAATATAATAATATAATAATATAATAATAAAATAATAATAAAATAATAAAATAATAAAAAAAATAAAATAAAAGGTGGACTACTTTATTGGCCATGAGTCCTATTGAATTATGATGTATTGTTATATGGCACTGATGTATGAATGATTATGAATTATGATGCATTGCTATATGACATTGATGCATGTATGATCATGAATTATGATGTATTGTTATATGGCACTGATGTATGAATGATCATGAATTATGATGCATTGCCATATGACATTGATGCATGTATGATCATGAATTATGATGTATTGTTATATGGCACTGATGTATGAATGATCATGAATTATGATGCATTGCTATATGACATCGATGCATGTATGATCATGAATTATGATGTATTGTTATACGGCATTGATGTATGAATGATCATGAAATGTGATGCATGTATGTAAATCATATGCCATGAAATAACAAGATGAAAAGGATGATAAAAAGTGGAAAATGGTATGTGAGAATGAGGTTGTGGTGGAGGATGTTGTCTGGTGGCCTGGTGGCGTAATTCCAGAGATTCCCTGGGAGTTTCAGGATGCCGGAATGTGGGGGGCCGGAAGCCTGTCGGAGGTTTCTGCCCGAAGGGAGTGACTCGCGATGCCGGGATTAGGGTGCGAGATCCCCGGTTAGAAGGGTAAAGACCGGAAGTCCCTGTCGGAGGTTTCGGCCCGAAGGGAGGTTCCTCGTGATGCTAGTTGAGGTGCGAGATGCCCGGAATGTGGGGGGCCGGAAGCCCAGTGGCCATGAGATGGCTGGAATGCGGGAACCCCGTCGGAGGTTTCTCGCCCGAAGGGAGGTTCCTCGTGATGCTAGTTGAGGTGCGAGATGCCCGGAATGTGGGGGGGCCGGAAGCCCAAAGGGGCCATGAGATGGCTGGAATCGGGAACCCCGTCGGAGGTTTCTGCTCGAAGGGTGATGATCAAATTGATCATGGAATCGTCGGAGGTTTCTCGCCGAAGGATTGATAATGATACCCCTGTCGGAGGTTTCGCCCGAAGGGATGGTGATGATTTGAGAAAAGATAATGTGGGGATCAATTGATAAATAAAAATGGAAATTGATCTATGATGTAATATGCATTGTGATGCATGGCTAATGATGATGTGATATGCATGGTGATGCATGGCTAATGATGATATGATGTGATATGCATGGTGATGCATGGCCAATGATGATATGATGTGATATGCATGGTGATGCATGGCCAATGATGATATGATGTGATATGCACGGTGATGCATGGCTAATGATATGATGTGATATGCACGGTGATGCATGGCTAATGATGATATGATGTGATATGCATGGTGATGCATGGTTAATGATGATGTGATACGCATGGTGATGCATGGTTAATGATAATGTGATATGCATGGTGATGCATGGTTAATGATGATGTGATATGCATGGTGAGGCATGGTTGATGATGATATGATATGATATGCATGGTGATGCATGGTTAATGGTGATGTGATATGCTATGATGATGCATGAATACGCTTAACATCAAAAAGGTAAGTAATGCCTCGCATTGTATGATGATATGCATGGTGCACCGAGTTGTTATTGGATTTCCCTATCTGCCGAGTGGCCGTACTCACCCCTTTTGGGGATAACATTTCAGATTAGCAAGTATGCCGCTACCCGCCGTCTCGCGTGGTACGTTTTATGGTCTACCGTCGATGTAGAGGTCGAGTGCGCGGAGATAGACGTCCCTCCGTTCCCGGATTGACTTTCATCCGAGTGCGATGTCTAGTGATGTACGATATAGGCCTGGCCGGGGGCCCTATCATTCGGGAGTTCATTTCGTGCACGTTCGCCGAGATGGTGCTATGCGAGGGATGTTGCCGCCGCCACCACCTGATGCACCGGGTTGGGTGTGAGACTCACGCGTGACGAGTAGGAGCCGAGTTTTTTGATGTAGATAATCGACACCTTTGATGGGAGCTAGTGCGCTTGATTTAGAGGGTTGATAGTTTCTTTTTGAGATTTTAGGCAGGACATGGCAGAGTCCTCGCTTTTCTTGTTTTGTATCGACCCGAGAAAGGAGGAGTCCCATCTTAAAAGAATATGTAAATAAAGTGTCGATATTCGTATATAAAATCCTGATGTGTAGCTGGTGTGTAATTGTATCATGGGATAGAAGGGAGATGGATGACGATGTGAATTTTGCTTCCGCTATGAGTCGCGCATGGGACCGCTTTAAAAAAAAAAAATGCCTGTAATCTGGCAAGGCTTTATTTAGCCAAGAGATAGAGATGGTAAAAGATGTAACATCGGCACTGTTAACGACCTGCGAAGGGTTCGGGGTGTTACAGTCGCCCTTTTTGGTATCAGAGCGAATGGTTAAAAGTGGAGTGATAAGGAGCCTCATTTGGAAATTGAGGAACATGATGACAATACACACCATAGGGTCTAAAACGAGATAATTGAATAACGGGTGATGAGAATTCACTCGTAGATCCCCAGTAGTCTGTCTTGAATTTCCAGTAACATGTATATGTTACTTATATGATAGTAGTAACTGCTTTGAGTGGAGGCAGTGAGTCTCAGATTATTCCTGAGGCAATGCTTGGAAATTGCAGGAGAGTTATGGTGCGAGCTGGAAGTGCTCATCCATCGAGGGCTGAAGCCTCTGCTGCAAGGGCTGAACCCCGAATGGAAGATATCCTGCAGGCATTAGCCAATATTGGAAATCTGATGGAGAGGCAGGCGCAGCAACAGCCCGGAGCAGAATACCGTACTCAAGGACTAGTGGAGCAGTTTTTGAAGCTGAAGCCACTTAAGTTTAATGGAATGGGAAGTCCTGAGGAGGCAGAGCAATGGATTGATGGAATGGAGAGAATTTTCCGGCTGTTGGACTGCACTAATGCTGAGAAAATAGTCTTAGCAGAGTACCAATTGGAGGGAAATGCGAAGTTTTGGTGGAGAGCTTCAAAGGATATAATCTTTCCACCAGGTACTGATGTGAGCTGGGAGGAATTTGTTAGAGCTTTCAATAGGAAGCATTTCTCTGACTGTGCTAAGGATAGGAAGATTACTAAATTTGTTCAGCTAGAACAAAAGGGGCAAATGACATTTAATGATGTTCGAAGGGGTAAGAGACCTTATCCTAATCAAGGTCAGCCTTGGGAATCTAAGAAGAGGAATAATTTTGGGAATTCTAGAAAGGTCAGGAGTGGCCCGATTCTAGGAAGAGTACCCTATCAGGGTAACATTTGCCAGAGATGTGGTGGACAACATGGACCAGGACCCTGTAATGATCGATTGAAATGTTTTGGCTGTGGGCAGAGAGGTCATTTTAAGAAAGATTGTCCACAAAAGAGGTCGCAGCCGAATGTCAGCTCGGTGCGACAAGTACAACAAAGTGCTATTGAACCAAATTTACCAAGGAATCCACAGAGGCTGCCACCACAAGGAAGAGTGTATACGGTCACTCAAGAGGAAGCAGGAGCTTCCAAAAGTGTTATCTCAGGTATGATTTTGATAGGGGGATAAGAAGGTATATGCGTTATTTGATGTGAGTGACATGCATTCATTTATGTCCGAAAAATATTGATGATTGTGAGGAGTAGGAACGAATCTCTAGATATGCCTCTTTGTATTTTCTAGATTATTGAAAGATGTGTTGTTATCTACGTTGGTATGTGAGATGAGTGAGATACCCCTAGGGGAATGAGATCTAGAAATGGACTTGATAATGATAGTTATGTGTGACTTTGATGTCATCGTTGGAATGGACTAGCTCCGTAAGCAATGGACTAGGATGAATGATCTCCTGAAATAGTACTTGCGCATGTGCTAAGGATGAACCATGAGGCCTAGTATGGGATAGGCCCAAAACGGATAATAACTCTGTAAGTTAATCCCTATTGAAACGAGACCCTTCAGTAGATGTGTAGTTTGGGTTCGAACCAAGCGAAAGCTGGTGTACCTGTAACGTCCCGGTTTGATGAGAGCGAGGAGTGGACGCCGAGGTCAGAGGACCTGAACAAGGAACGGCTCCTGGCAGGCTTCTAGAATGGCAAAAGGAGACAGGAGTGAACCGAACTATGAACTGAACTGGAAAGGTAGTATTTCTGGGATAATTTTATCAGAGTAGCGCAATGGAAGCATGGTTAAGCTTGTAGAACTCTTGTTGTGAAAGAGAAGGATTGGTCGATGCAGTTGTGCTTTGATAATAGGCAATTGAATCATGTAATTGGTGACGTATTCGACCAACTGCAAGGAAGCTTGGTTTTTAATTGACTTGAGATCAGGATATCGACTAAGGATTGAGAAGGAAGACATTCCTAAGATTGCATCTAGGACTCACTATGGATACTATGAGTTCATAGTCATGCTACGTGGATTGACGAATGCCTTAGCAGCATTCATGGATTTAATGAATAAGATAATTAAGGCTTATTTGGATAAAATGTGATTGTCCTCATTTGATGATATCCTGATATATTCTAAAGGACTTGAAGATCATGCGTAGCATCTAAGCGTAGTGCTGCAATCAAGGTTTAAGAAGTGAATTATGGAGAGCGAATTATGAAATTGAGGATTAAGATATGATCATTTGAGCTAAGTAGTGACTTCCTATTTGAGGATTTTATTGGAAGTCTTGATGTGTTACATGGAGGTATTTAGTATGTATAGATCGATATTGGAAGTCATGAGTTTGAGTGGTCATACGAGACATGAAATTATTTGTGGTTTATATATTGGAATAATAGGTTTAATTGACAATGATCAACTTTTAATTTTAGGTGATGATCTCAGTTTGAAAAAGGTTTGGTGGAATTAGTGAACATGATCATTTGTGGTTATAGTCTTTCCAAGGTGAAATGGTGAAAGTTCATATTGTGGATTTGATGAGTGATTAGTCTAAGTAATGATCATTTAGGATGAGATATGAGATATATTCGGTGGAAACTAGACAAGTTTTATTTTGGTGGATTGTCGATCTTTGAATTGAATGAGCCTTGGTGGACTATAGATATTTGAATTGAAGGAATGATGCTATATTTTAGGCTTGAATCTATGATGCGGTGGACGCATAGTGAACGTCTTTGTTGGACTGAACCAAATGAGTTATTGGTGGTGTTGATTTTGATGGTTCCAGGCTTGAATTGATGGTGACTAAGGTATAGAAGTGATTCGGCTAAATGGTGTGTTAGATTGGAAATACTTGAGTTTGGATGTTTTCAAAGCTCTAAGATTTTATATGCAAACTACTTTGAAAATCTTAAGGTCGGGACTGAGTTTGATGACTCGCCAATGCGTTGATTTCGGTATTTCAAGAAAGGCTTAGGATTTTGGTATTTCAAAGTTTTTAGTTCCAAAAATCTTTACGACGGGACCAATATTATCGACTCACCGAACTATGAATTTCAATACTTCAAGAAATGCTTATGGTTTTTGGAGAAAATTATCACATGTACATTCCAAGTTTTGAACTTCAATCGAAAAGCAGATTTTGATTGTGAGCTGTTTTAGAAAATCTCTTGAATTTCATCAAAATTTATGAGTACTGTGACACCGAACAAAGAATTCTGAACTTTTTATAGAAAACATTCCAACCCATCAGAGTTGGGATTGAGATTGGAATTTTGCCAACGTACCGATTTAAATTTTACTAAGGATTTTGATAAAGTATTTTATTTCGTGCCGTGATGTAAGTTTGACTCAAGGCTTTATACGTGGATCCCGAAAAACCTTTGAAATTTAAACGTGAACATGGACTTTATGGAATTAGTATCATGCTTTGATTTTGTGAATTGGTTTCAACGATATGAGATTTACCTATTTTCAAAGACTATTATTGTTATATTGTTGTGTCTTTGAAATCCCTATTTACATTATTTGATATCATGAGGTGGAATTTTTGAGAACTCAAAGGATTTTCCATATTGGTGATTTGAAAACGTTTTGGCATGGAAATGACATATGATTTCAAAGCTTGTTGTTGTCGTTGAATGCTTTTAAAAACCTTAGTTTGTATTGTTTGATTTCATGAAGGAAGATTCTCAACCATTCAAAAGAAATTTCAGATGTGGTTGTTGTTTTAAAACTGTCTATGGTATTGAGATAAATTAAGATGTGTTAAGAACTTGCATCCTTAACTTTAGAGGTAGTATCAACCCGACCCTAGTTGCATACTTGATCATGAAGCCATTAAAATAGATGAGGAAGTGAGGTACATTAAGGAGCCTGTGTTGATATTGGATCGGAAGGAACAAATTCTCAGGACCAAGAGAATTCCATTGGTTAAGATATTATGGCGATATCATGATGTGGAGGAAGCCACATGGGAGAGTAAAAGTGAGATGAGGGAAAGGTACCCTCACTTATTTCAAGAGACATAGGGAATGTCTAATTTCGAGGACGAAATTCTCTAAGGAGGGGAGAATTGTGGCATCCCAGAAATTCAAGGCCGAGCCTTAAGGTGTGTTAAATGTCTTTAATTAGGTGATAGAATTTTATGGCTTATGCTTTAGCCAATTTGTCTTTTAATTTGATGAATTTTGCTTGTGATTGTGGAAATTCAAATTTAATAGATTAATGCTTGGCCATATGATTTAAATTTCAATAATTGAAATATCCCAAGACTTTGGCCAAGATGAAATTTGAATTTAGAAATATTAATTAAAAGGAATTCAAAAAAAAAAAGGGGAAAAAGGGATCAAAATTCGAAATGGGCCTTGGGCCCATTAGCCTAGAGCTTGGTGGGCCAAGCTAGTCGGCCCATTGGGCCCAAGAGGTGGCTGTCGACCAGCCCAAGAAGGACTGGCCGGATGGCCCAACTCCAAAGCCCAACAAGCCCAAATCAATTCAAAAATTAGTGTGACAAGTGGCATAAAGGAATGGCATGCATTGGCCATGGGTGTGGTGGATCAATCATTACCTATGATGAGCCTAGGGGAGTATAAAAAGGGGGATTTGGAGAGAGAGTGGCCGTTTTCTTCATTTTGGCCGAGAGAGTGAGCGAGAGAGAGCTTGAGCGGAGGAGAGGCCGAGAGGGAGGAGGTGGAGCCGAGAGTTGCCGCCGCCGTGTCTCGCCGTCGCCGCCTAGTCCGACCGTCCTACGCCGCCGTGTGTTGCTGTGTGTTCTTCTTTAAGGCAAGTGGGGGTTCCTTTACTTCTCTTGCACGTTGTTTGATGGTTGCATGTTCGGTTTGAGGGGTGATTTGGGCGAAATACCGAAGTAAGGGTTGCATGTGTTCATGTTATGTGGCTGTTTCCGTTCGGTTTGTGGTAGACAGTTTCTTATTCGGGCTTGCATGTGTATTTGGAGTGTGATTTTGGCCTCGGTGTCTTCATGAAAGTTGAAGCTAATATCTTGAGGTATGACATACTCGAATTTCATGGAAAACGATGGTGATATGTGGGGTCAAAAGCTTTGTTATACGGTGACCTCAGATCTGCGAATTTCCTACTGACCTTTTGTTGATTTCTTGGTTGCATGTCGATTTGTGTTGGAGATCTCACCTTGTTGTCTTCTTGAAAGTTGTAGGAAACACCCTAAGCTACAACATACTCAAAAATGAGGTAAAAATAACAATTATAACTTGGTGAACCAGCTAGATCTTTGAGACGGATGGTTCTGTTGAAGTGAACCGAGACGCCCGAGACTTCATGGGTTAAAAGGGTGACCAAAATCTGGGTATTTTACCTAGATCCCTTCATGAAAATTTTAAAGGACACATTGATGTATAACATACTCGAATTTCAGAAGGAACGAAAGAGATTTGATGGGTCAAACGTAAGTTTTTCGGTGATGTACGTTCTGGACGAAACGGTAGAGGTTCCAGAAGCTTCGTGGAGTTATATAAATTAATTTATAAAGAATTTGGCTAAGAGTTCTTCATGAAAAATGCAGGAAAATGTGTTGGATACTGTTCTGTAAAAATTGGGAATTTTCGGAGGTCATATGAGTATTTTAATTGAATTAACTCGAAAACTGTGCAATCTGGCCGTGATCCGAATGTTGTGTGTGTTTTGTGGAAGTTTGGGAAATTTTGTAAAATGCGAATTAGCCATGGATTTTATGTGAAATCTGATTCTAATTGTTTGTTTAAGGATTGATCGAAGATTATGATTTTTGGAAAATCATAAATATTAAATACAATATTTATTTATGAAAATAAATAAATATAATAATATAATAATATAATAATATAATAATAAAATAATAATAAAATAATAAAATAATAAAAAAAATAAAATAAAAGGTGGACTACTTTATTGGCCATGAGTCCTATTGAATTATGATGTATTGTTATATGGCACTGATGTATGAATGATTATGAATTATGATGCATTGCTATATGACATTGATGCATGTATGATCATGAATTATGATGTATTGTTATATGGCACTGATGTATGAATGATCATGAATTATGATGCATTGCCATATGACATTGATGCATGTATGATCATGAATTATGATGTATTGTTATATGGCACTGATGTATGAATGATCATGAATTATGATGCATTGCTATATGACATCGATGCATGTATGATCATGAATTATGATGTATTGTTATACGGCATTGATGTATGAATGATCATGAAATGTGATGCATGTATGTAAATCATATGCCATGAAATAACAAGATGAAAAGGATGATAAAAAGTGGAAAATGGTATGTGAGAATGAGGTTGTGGTGGAGGATGTTGTCTGGTGGCCTGGTGGCGTAATTCCAGAGATTCCCTGGGAGTTTCAGGATGCCCGGAATGTGGGGGGCCGGAAGCCCTGTCGGAGGTTTCTGCCCGAAGGGAGTGACTCGCGATGCCAGGATTAGGGTGCGAGATCCCCGGTTAGAAGGGTAAAGACCGGAAGTCCCTGTCGGAGGTTTCTGCCCGAAGGGAGGTTCCTCGTGATGCTAGTTGAGGTGCGAGATGCCCGGAATGTGGGGGGCCGGAAGCCCAGTGGCCATGAGATGGCTGGAATGCTGGGAACCCTGTCGGAGGTTTCTGCCCGAAGGGAGGTTCCTCGTGATGCTAGTTGAGGTGCGAGATGCCCGGAATGTGGGGGGGCCGGAAGCCCAGTGGCCATGAGATGGCTGGAATGCTGGGAACCCTGTCGGAGGTTTCTGCCTGAAGGGTGATGATCAAATTGATCATGGAATCCTGTCGGAGGTTTCTGCCCGAAGGATTGATAATGATACCCTGTCGGAGGTTTCTGCCCGAAGGGATGGTGATGATTTGAGAAAAGATAATGTGGGGATCAATTGATAAATAAAAATGGAAATTGATCTATGATGTAATATGCATTGTGATGCATGGCTAACGATGATGTGATATGCATGGTGATGCATGGCTAATGATGATATGATGTGATATGCATGGTGATGCATGGCCAATGACGATATGATGTGATATGCATGGTGATGCATGGCCAATGATGATATGATGTGATATGCATGGTGATGCATGGTTAATGATGATGTGATATGCATGGTGATGCATGGCTAATAATGATATGATGTGGTATGCATGGTGATGCATGGTTAATGATGATGTGATACGCATGGTGATGCATGGTTAATGATAATGTGATATGCATGGTGATGCATGGTTAAAGATGATGTGATATGCATGGTGAGGCATGGTTGATGATGATATGATATGATATGCATGGTGATGCATGGTTAATGGTGATGTGATATGCTATGATGATGCATGAATACGCTTGACATCAAAAAGGTAAGTAATGCCTGCATTGTATGATGATATGCATGGTGCACTGAGTTGTTATTGGATTTCCCTATCTGCTGAGTGGCTGTACTCACCCCTTTTGGGGATAACATTTCAGATTAGCAAGTATGCCGCTACCTGCCGTCTCGCGTGGTACGTTTTATGGTCTACCGTCTGATGTAGAGGTCGAGTGCGCGGAGATAGACTGTCCCTCCGTTCCCGGATTGACTTTCATCCGAGTGCGATGTCTAGTGATGTACGATATAGGCCTGGCTGGGGGCCCTATCATTCAGGAGTTCATTTCTGTGCACGTTCGCCGAGATGGTGCTATGCGAGGGATGTTGCCGCCGCCACCACCTGATGCACCGGGTTGGGTGTGAGACTCACGCGTGACGAGTAGGAGCCGAGTTTTTTGATGTAGATAATCGACACCTTTGATGGGAGCTAGTGCGCTTGATTTAGAGGGTTGATAGTTTCTTTTTGAGATTTTAGGCAGGACATGGCAGAGTCCTCGCTTTTCTTGTTTTGTATCGACCCGAGAAAGGAGGAGTCCCATCTTAAAAGAATATGTAAATAAAGTGTCGATATTCGTATATAAAATCCTGATGTGTAGCTGGTGTGTAATTGTATCATGGGATAGAAGGGAGATGGATGACGATGTGAATTTTGCTTCCGCTATGAGTCGCGCATGGGACCGCTTTAAAAAAAAAAAAATGCCTGTAATCTGGCAAGGCTTTATTTAGCCAAGAGATAGAGATGGTAAAAGATGTAACATCGGCACTGTTAACGACCTGCGAAGGGTTCGGGGTGTTACAACCCAGTTTTCTATCAATTTTATACTCAGTGTCCGTAATTGAAATCTTGAGATTTTTACAACAATTGAGAGTCATCTACGAGTCGGAGATAAACAAATGTGGATCGAAAATTATCGACCATGGGTCAATTGCGCTAAAATCCCTAAAAGCTACCCGGTAGGTTAGGTTGTAATAAAATCGCGTCCGGTCGATTTTAACCATGAAATTGAAATCGGTTTCAGGAATCAAACGTTCGAGTATGTCACTATTTATTTTTAGGACCTTGTCTCATCTTTTAGAAAAATTTCGTTGAGCCCAGAAATTTACAGAAAAATCAATTTCGGAAAAAAGGACAATGTGAAATTCGGATGGGCACCTTTAATTGGAATTTTGGCCACCTAAATGAATTAGTTTGTGAAGAATTTAGGGAAATTCGTAGGGGCTGCTGCCATGGGACTTTTGGCCACCAAAATGATTTGATTTGGTGAGGAATTGAAGGAAAATAAGAAGAAATTCGTATGGGCAACCTCCTTGGCATTTTTGGCCACCAAATTGAAGTGTTTTATAAAGAAGTTGAGGGAAATTACCCATTGGTTGCTACCAAGACTTGGATGGGTAGAAGACTTTTGTGGTATACCCTCAAGTGGCTTGATATTTAGCAAGCATCTTGATTGGCCAAAGCCTTGACCTTCTTGGCTCCTTGTCCCCTCTCACCTTCCCTCTCTTCTCCATTTGTGCGTGCGTTCACCCCTCCTGGCCAAACCTGCTTCTGCTTTGCTTTATCTTCTTCTTCTTCTTCATTCCTCCATTTCTTCTCTATCTTTGCTGTTGTTGACCACACAACTCCAGCAGCTTTTGCCACCCCCACAACCACCATCCATCCGACCACTTTCAGCTCGCCACAGCCACCAACCGTGGCTAAGCTGCTATCCGCCTCCAGCCCCCCCGACTAGGCCGTCAGCTTGCCACCGTCGTCCGCCCAACAGCCGCCCCTAGCCATCCAACCCGCCAGCACCCGTCCAGCTCCCCTCTGCGTGTCCAGCTGCACTGTCCAAGCCACCGACTCGCCATCCCAGCCGCACCACTAGCTCCGACCAGCAGCAACCAAAATCAAAAACTCCTCTTCAGTCATGAGCTTGTGGACTGTTTTTCAGCCCTGGTTGGACCTCCGTTGGAGAAGCCATAGTCACAGGTCTTGGTCGCCTTCGTGCCACCGTCACCATGGACTCATCGCCTCGATAATCCGGTGAGTTAATGCTTGAATCTTGGATTAGGAAATTAATTGCACTTAGTGGATTAGTTTAGATTTAATTAAGGATTAGTGGTTAGTTAGTCAGTGTAACTAAGTTAGTTAGCTTAGTTAGTTACCTAAACTAGCTTAGTTAGGTGGTTAGTTAGGTTAATTAGTTAGCCTAGCTAGATTAGTTTAGTTAGCTCAATTAGGTTAGTTTGGTTAGATTAATTATATTAATTAAGTGGATTAGTTTAAATAATTTGCAATTTATTTAATTAATTATAATTAGCGTAAATTGTGCCGAGGTAACTGGTTAGTGAAATTTTACATTGATCACCGTGGATGTGTTTATATGTGAAATTGATTGCTTAATTATGCAATTGAGTGCTTGGTTGCCGTTTTGGATTATTATTGCAAAAATTGATATTATGGGTATTTAAATAGAAAAACACCAGGTGTCGGTTTTTGATGCCAAAAATATTTTATGTACTATATAAAATTGTGAGATTTTGAAATGAGAAAGTATCATGTTTGAAGGTTCAATTTACAAGTTTGACCACACACAATTATTTTATCAGGAATTTTTAGTATGAAGAAAATTGGCCGAGTCCATTATTTGAAATGGAAGTATTTGAGTGCAAAACACAGTGTTCTTGGCTGAGTATGGATGTGCGTGTGGTCATTAGCGGAACCCATCCTGATGCGTTCACGCGGGACGATGCCTGATTAAGTTCGGATGCCCCAAGTCAATGGACGCCGGTCGCAGTGGAGGCTGAGCCGATACTCCTTATGGAATGCCGTCTAGATGTAGACGTTGCTATGCCTAACAAAGCAGGACATCATCTGATTTTGCCAGATGACTGCCGACTGTTGAGTTGGCCGTGGCCGTTAGCTCGTAATTAAGTGGGACACGCTTGAGTGATTGAGATAGCCACGCATGATTATGGGACAAATTTGTGTGGCACGGAATGAGAAGTGTCATAATGGTTTGGCCTTATAATCGGGATACCTGTAATTGTTTGAGAATGAACTAATGTGTTCCAGTTATGAGATACGCTTGTTGTATGCATATGATATATGTGATGAGCTAACGTGCAGGGACATGCCGAGATGAGGTAAGTTTGTGTGTGACGCCTATTTATACTGCCTCTGAGTGAATTCTCATCCTAATCGAGGTTTAAGGTGTAGACTCGCTGAGATTTTTATCTCACCTCGTCATGGTTAACACTTTTTCAAGTCCTTAGATGGATGTCCATCACATCCATTTTAGGTGTCCACAGGAGGTGGAAACCGAGTCTACCCTTCTCCCCATCCACGGGACCACCTGGATCCGTGAGCTTGTGGTGATCACTATTTGGGTCGATGAGAGCTTACCTCACTCGGTACCTCATTGCTTCAAAGCGTGGTTCCTTAACAAGCCTAACGAGGTCCGAGAGGGTCTTTTGGAGGGTTTGGACAGACCTGCCGTCGAAACCGAGTACGAGGAGGTATTTGGCCCCATGGACATCGATATATTAGAGGATATCATAGCGAACTCGGGACCCAAGGCTGAAGGGCCCGGAGCAGAGGTTGTTGATCCTTTGGACATCGACATCCTAGATGGTGTCGTAAAGGATCTAGATCCCAAGGCGGAAAGGTCCAAAGTGTGGGTGGCCCAATAGTTTTCTTTTGGGACAGACTTCTGTACATAGACTTATAGGGCTAACCTTAGTTTGTTGATAAAGTGTGGTTTGTGTTTATCGGCTGTCTTGCTTTTACTATCCTTATGATTGATTATTGCCTAGAGGTTATTAGTTTGCTTCCGCATGTGCATAAAATGAATGGGTCGGCAACGTGTCCTGCGAACGTCGCATTTTTGTCTACCACCGAGGGATGTGCACGTACCTGGGGTTCGGGGCGTGACATCCCTGCCTAAAGTAGTATCAGAGTTGGTTAGTGTCTGTAGTGATAAGGTGTGATGGGTCTTAGGATAGTTAGTAGGAAAGGCTTTTTCCTTATGCTGGCGCCTATGATTGATTGATTTGTGTGGGTCGCTTGAATTTCTAATTCTGTGTTGTAATTGGAAAGCAGGTTTTGTAAAGAGCCTGCAGTATGAGCAATCTAGAGTAGAGGATTCTTCAGAAGAGGACTGTTGCGTTTGTCACTCGGGGTAGGACGCCGACTAAGGTCGGTACCCGAGGTAGAGCATCGGCTCAGGCCAGCGCGAGAGAAAGAGTACTGCCGCAAGCCGGTACTGGTATAGCAGCACCCAATGATCCAAGAATAGAGGGGATCGTGCAGGCGCTTGAAACCTTGGGGAACATGATGGGACAACAAATTCATAATCAAGCTGCCGCTACTGTCGCTACCACTACCGTCGCCAATGCCATCGCCACCGTTGTAGTCGTACCTGCTGAAGTCCTGCATGGGAATGTGATTGAGGAGCGACCGATGCACAAGTTAGTAGAACAATTTCTAAAGCTGAACCTGCTAAGGTTCTCAGGAGCAAACGATCCCGAGGCTGCAACCCTTTGGATCAGAGAATTAGAGAAGGTCTTCGCATTGCTGAGGTGCTCTGATGAAGACAAGGTAGTCCTGGCGGTCTACCAGTTGTAGGGCAACGCAAGTACCTAGTTGGAGGCCACTAGAGGAAGAGTATTTCCAGAAGGCACGGTTCCGGTGTGGATTGGCTTCGTCGAAGTTTTCATTGGGAAGTACTTCTCTAACCGCGCCAGGGAATAGAAGATGGCAGAATTTCAGCACCTACGTCAGGGTCTGATGTCAGTAGATCAATATGAGCCGAAGTTCACCAGGCTATCCAAGTATGCCCCCAGATTGATTGAGGATCCAGTGGACAGAGCTTGGAGGTTCAGGGATGGACTCAGACCGGAGATTAAGGATCCGCTCGTGCCATTTAATCTGAAGGATTACAATGATCTCTATGAAAGAGCACAGCTGATCAAGAGGAATTTGAATGAACGAGCTGCTGCATTTTGGGTCGTAGTTCGGATCAAGTAGAGATAGCAATAGGTTTTGGAAGAGGCCGATGTCTGGAGGAAGATATCCCATTCCACCTAACAGGAAGGGTGGGATTGGAAAGTCAGCACCCAACCCAGATGACGTGTGTCATTTCTGTGGGAGACGACATGGATCAGCCTCGTGTTTCACTAGAATAGGAGCTTGTTTTGGATGTGGTCAGAATGGCCACTAGATCAGGGATTGTACACGTAGGCCGATGGGATCACAGCCGCCGCTACTGCAGATGGGATAGAACAGAGGGAATGCATCGCAGAACGCACAACAAGGCATGATGAACAGGCCTCCAGCACAAGGAAGGGTGTATGCTGTCACTTGACAAGAGGTAGAGAACTCGCCAGACGTGGTCAAAGGTACGGTCTTGTTGAACAACCATGTTGCTTATGCTTTATTTGACCCTGGAGCTACGCATTCATTTATTGCTGAGTAGTACGTTAAGTTGGTAGGATTGAGTCCAGAATCGTTGGGGACAATAATTAGTATATCTGCACCGTTAAAGGATAAGGTGTTGTTTGCAATAGGATGTCGTGGTTGCAAGTTAGGCCCTATTTGGCAACCATCCAAACAGTGCCTGATTCTGATTTTTTGTTCCCAGAATCAGTTTGGGAACAAAATCGCGTTTGGTAAATTTTTTGTCCAAAACTGATTCTGGGAACAAATTTACTCCCAGAATCAGTTTTGGACATGAATTCAGAATCAGAAAAAATATTATTCTCCGTCCGAGAATCAAAAAAGAGAATCAAAAGTGCCGAATAAAAAAAAATTATTTCTATATTTTATTTTTATTTCTTCCTAATATGAAATATATATTTGTTGTATATAGAATACATATTTAATTTTATGTTATAATTTAGTATTTTATTTATTACATATTGTAGGGATATTAGTATAGTTTATACTGTGGTTTATTATTTACTATATAATAAAAATTGATTAGTTAATATTTTTATTACTTAGTATAAAAATATAATTAATCAGTGAATGGTTTATGAAAATTCAATATCAAATTTATTTTAATCTAAAAAGGTAATTAAAAAAGAATTGGAATAGAAATTTTATATAGTTATCAAACGCGTTTCTATTCTTTTTCTATTCCAGAATCAGAAATTTTATTTGTTACCAAACGCATTTTTTTACTCAGAATCAGTTCCCGGGAACAGAATCAGAAATAATCATTTCTGGTCAGAATCAGTTCCTAGGAACAGAATCGTTACCAAACGCGCCCTTAGTGATTGATGAGTGAGAGGAAAGGATAGATTTAATCGTCCTGACCATGTATGATTTTGATGTGATAATTGGCATAGAGTGGCTCACCAAGCAACAAGCTACAATAGATTGTTATCGTAAAGCGATTTAGTTTAACCCGTTAGGGGGTGAAAGTTTCGAGTTTATTAGAAGTCAAGGAGGACCCTCGATTACTTTAATCTCGTCGCTTAAGGAAACCTGTTCGTTAGATGCGGGTTGCCAAGGTTACTTGGCGACCGTTGTGGATTTGTCAGTTGAAGAGCCGAAGATGGAGAATATTACCGTGGTGCACGAGTTTTAGGACATATTTCTTGAAGAATTTCTTGGTTTGCCCTTAGAAAGGGAAATTGAGTTTGTGATTAAGTTGGCCCTCGGGACGGAGCCAATCTCTAAGGCTCCTTACCGTATAGCATTGTCAGAATTGAAAGAACTGAAGGTGTAGATGCAGGAGTTGTTAGACAAGGGATTTATACATCCTAGTGCTTCACCTTAGGAAGCATCGGTTCTGTTTGTAAGGAAGAATGATGGTTCGTTATGCCTTTGCATCGACTATCGGCAACTCAACCAAGTGAAAATCAAGAACAAGTATCCATTGCCAAGGATTGACGACTTGTTTGACCAATTACAGGGAGCGTCGATATTTTTCAATATCGACTCAATGACAGGTTACCATCAGTTAAGGATCAAGAAGGAAGACATACCAAAGACAGCTTTTCGTACACGTTACGGCCATTATGAATTCACCGTAATGCCGTTTGGTTTGACCAACGCTCTAGCTGCTTTGATGGATCTGATGAATCAAGTATTCAAGGAGTACCTCGATCAGTTCATAATTGTATTTATCGACGACATCTTGGTATACTCGAGAAGTCTTGAGAAGCACGAAAGACATTTAAGGACAATGCTTTCAGACTCCGTGAAATCACAGACTTTTGGCTAACTCATGTAGCTTTCCTAGGTCACATGATCTCGAGTGAAGGGATTTCCATGGACCCAACTAAGATCGAAGCCGTTATAAACTGGCCAAGACCGACGACAGTAACCGAGGTTCAAAGTCTCTTGGGATTGGCAGGCTATTATAGACGGTTTGTGGAAAGATTTTCAGCAATAGCCATGCCTCTGACTCAATTGCTAAAGAAGGAAGAAAAGTTCGTATGGACAGATAAGTGCAAGCGAGCATAGTTTTCAAGAACTTAAGCAAAGGTTGACTACCGCACCTGTGTTGACAATTCCGTCTAGTCCTGGAGGATATGAGATCTACAGTGATGCGTCATTCAAAGGATTGGACTACGTTTTAATGCAACATTGAAGAGTTGTTGCATACGCGTCCCTTTAGTTGAAGCCTCATGAGTTGAATTACTTGACGCATGACTTAGAACTCGCAACGATTATCTTTGCCCTGAAGATTTGGAGACATTACTTGTGCGGAGAAAGGTTCCAGATCTATACGGATCACTAGAGTCTAAAGTATTTATTTTCTCAGAAGGAGTGGAACATAAGACAGCATCGTTGGATGGAACTTCTCAAGGACTACAATTGTGACATCTTGTATCATCTCGGAAAAGCCAACGAGATTGCAGATGCGTTGAGTTAGAAGTCTTTGATTGTGCAGATAATGGTTCAGGAGTGGATCTTACTTGAAGGAGCTCGAGATTTGGTTTTCAAATTTGAGGTAGGCCACCTTTCAAGTCTTATGGCCACCTTAGAATTGAATCGGAAGTGCAGATAAGGATCAAGACATTGCGGTTGACAGATCCTGAGATCCAGAAAATTCTGACAGATCCTTTCAGCAAGTGTCTAACGTATCAGCAAGTGAAAGCACAACATTGCAAACCTGGAGAACTTTTGCAACCCCTTTTAATTCCCGAGTGGAAATAGGAACATATTACAGTGGATTTTGTGAAGTAATTACCCAAAAGTTAGCAAGGTAATGATTCCATATGGGCTGTAGTCGACAAATTGATGAAGTTTGCTCACTTCATTACCGTATGAAATGATTTTGCATTAGACAGATATGCTGAGTTGTACGTGCGACAGATAATTCATCTTCATGGAGTTCCAGTGATGATTACGTCAGATCGACACCCAAAGTTCACAGCAGCTTTTTGGAAAAGTTTACAGACTATCTTAGGAACGAAGCTGCAGTACAGCACGGCCTATCATCCATAGACGGATGGCCCGTCTGAGAGGACGATTCAAACCCTCGAAGACAAGCTACAAGCTTATATGTTGGATTTCAATGGAAGCTGGGAGGAACAGCTTCATCTAGTTTAGTTCACTTATAACAACAGTTATCAGCAAAGCATTCAGATGGCACCATTTGAAGCGTTGTATGGCAGAACTTGCAGAACTCCTGTGTGTTGGGATGAAGTTGGAGAGCGGAAGATTATGGGTCCTGAGTTGGTTCAACAGTCAGTGAACGCCATCAAAGTTATTCGGGAGAGACTTAAGATGGCTTAGAGTCACCAGAAAAGTTATGCAGATAAACGGCAAAAACCATTGGAATTCCAAGTTGGTGAACTCGTCTTTCTTAAAGTGCCACCAATGAAAGGTACTTCGCGCTTCAGCAAGAAAGGAAAGCCGACTCTAAGGTACATCGGTCCCTTTCAAATTTTGGAAAGAATTGAGACTTTGGCGTATCGTCTTGCCTTGTCGCTGAGACTTGCTTAGGTGCATGATGTCTTCAACATGTCGATGTTGAGGAAGTACGAGTCTGACCCGACCCACGTTCTGAATTGTGAAGAATTAAACATGGATGTGAGTGTCATATGTGGAGAGACCGGTTCGGATCGTAGATCGAAAGGAGCAAGTACTGCGTACCAAGACCATCTATTTGGTCAAAGTGGTCTAGCAACACCACGGGACAAAAGGAGCTACCTGAGAAAGTGAAGAATCGATGAGACATCAATACCCTCACCTTTTTGAAGAAGAATTGTAAGGGTTTAAATTTCTAGGATGAAATTTTTATGAGAGGGGAAGAGTTGTGACATATTGAAATTCAACCCCATCTCAACTATATGAAATGGGTTTTTTTTCGACACACCTATGGTCCTTTTTCTTTGAGTTGATCACTCACCAGTTAACAAACTTATTAGGTGAAGCCGTTAAGGGATATAAATGCGGCAGACTTGAGAATTCGATCGGAAATCAATCGCTCGACCGTGATAATCGGCAAGAGTCAATACGACACCATTATAATTGATCTTTGACCGGAAATAGGTCAATTCGACGAAATCATGTAATTGAATTATGGGTGATTCCACTTGATTACAAAATTTGCGTCGAATGGCACTAACCCGGTTTTCTATCAATTTTATACTCGATGCTTGTAATTGAAACCCTGAGATTTCTACAACTACCAAGAGTTATCTACGAGTCGGAGATGCACAAATGTGGATCGAAAATTATCGACCACGAGTCAAACGCGCTAAAATCCCTAAAAGCTACCCGATAGGTTAGGTTGTACTAAAATCGCGTCCGGTCGATTTTAACCATGAAATTGAATTCGGTTTCAAGAATCGAACATTCGAGCGTGTCACAATTTATTTTTAGGACCTCGTCTAATCTTTTGGAAAAATTCTGTCATTCTCGGAAATTTGCGGAAAATTCACTTTTGGCAAAAAAGACTTAGTGAAATTCGGATGGGCACCTTTAGTTGGAATTTTGCCCACCTAAATGAATTAGTTTATGAAGAATTTAGGGAAATTCGTAGGGGCTGCTGCCACGGGACTTTTGGCCACCAAAATGATTTGATTTGGTGAGGAATTGAAGGAAAATAAGAAGAAATTCGTATGGGTAGCCTCCTTGGCTTTTTTGGCCACCAAATTGAAGTGTTTTGTGAAGAAATTGAGGGAAATTAGCGATTGGTTGCTGCCAAGACTTGGATGGGCTGAAGACTTTTGTGGTTTGCACTCAAATGGCTTGATATTTAGCAAGCATCTTGATTGGCCAAAGCCTTGACCTTCTTGGCTCCTTGTCCCCTCTCACCTTCCCTCTCTTCTCCATTTGTGCGTGCATTCACCCCTCGCCGAACCTGCTTCTGCTTTGCTTTATCTTCTTCTTCTTCTTCATTCCTCCATTTCTTCTTTGTCTTTGCTGCTGCTGACCACACAACTCCAGCAGCTTTTGCCACCCCCACAACAACCATCCACCACACCACCTTTAGCTCGCCGCAACTAGCAACTGTGGCTGAGCAGCCATTCGCATCCAACCCCGTGACCAGGTCGTCAACTCGCCACCATCATCCACCCAGTAGCCATCCCTAGCCGTCCGACCCGTAAGCACTTGTCCAGCTCGCCCCTACACATCCAGCCGCGCAGTTCGAGTCACCGACTCATCATCCCAGTCACACCACCAGCTCCAACTAGTAGCACCACTAACTCTGACCAGCAGCAGCCAGAACCGAAAACTCCTCTTCAACTGTGAGAACGTGGGCTATTTTTCAGCCCCGAGCGGACCTCCGTTGGAGATGCCGTAGTCACAGGTCTTGGTCACCTTCACACCGCTGTGGCCGTGGACCCATCACCTCGCTAATCCGATGAGTTAATGCCCTAATCTTGGATTAGGAAATTAATTGCACTTAGTGGATTAGTTTTGGCTTAATTAAGGATTAGTTGTTAGTTAGTTACCTAGACTAGCTTAGTTAGGTGGTTAGTTAGGTTAATTAGCTAGCCTAGCTAGATTGGTTTAGTTAGCTCAATTAGGTTAGTTTGGTTAGATCAATTAGATTAATTAAGTGGATTAGTTTAAATAATTTACCACTTATTTAATTAATTATAATTAGCGTAAATTATGCCGGGGTAACCGGTTAGTGAAATTTTACGCAAATCATCGTGGATGTATTTATATGTGAAATTGATTGCTTAATTGTGCAATTGAGTGCTTGGTTGCCGTGTTTGATTATTATTGCAAAAATTGGATTTTATGGTATTTAATTAGAAAATACCGGGTGTTGGTTTTTTACGCTAAAAATATTTTATGTACTGTATAAAATCGTGAGATTTAGAAATGAGAAAGTATCATGTTTGTAGGTTCAATTTAAATGTGTGACTACGCATAATTATTTTATCGGGAATTTTTAATATGAAGAAAATTGGCCAAGTTCATTACTTGAAATGGAAGTATTTGAGTGTAAAGCACTGTGTTCTTGGCTGAGTATGGATGTGTGTATGGTCATTATTGGAACCCGTCCCGAAGCGTTCATGTGGGATGATGCATGATTAAGTTCGGATACCCTAAGTCAACGGATGCTGGTCGCAATGTAGGCTGGGCTAATGCTCCTCTATGGATTGCCGTTTAGATGTAGACGTTGCTATGCCCGACGGAGTGGGATGACGCTAAGTTATGTCGGATGATCGCCGACTGTTGAGTTGGCTATGTCTATTGGATCATAATTAACTAGGACACACTTGAGTGATTGAGATAGCCGCGCCTAATTATGGGACAAAATTATGTGTCACGGAATGGGATGTGTCATAATAGTTTGGCCTTATAATCGGGACCCCTGTAAATGTTTGAGAATGAATTGATGTGTTCCAATTATGAGATATGCTTGTTGTATGCATATGATATATGTGATGAGCTAATGTGAAGGGACGTGTCGAGACGAGGCAAGTTTGTGTGTGACGCCTATTTATACTACTTCTGAGTGAATTCTCGTCCTAATCGGGGTTTAGGGTGTAGACTCACTAAGATTTTTATCTCACCCCATCGTGGTTAACCCTTTTTAGGTCCTTAGATGGAAGTCCGTCATGTTCATTTTGGGTGTCCACGGGAGGTGGAGACCGAGTCTACCCTTCTACCCATCCATGGGACCACCTGGACCCATGAGCTTGTGGTGACCACTATTTGGGTCAATGAGGGCCTACATTACTCGATACCTCATCACTTCAAAGCATGGTTCCTTAACAAGCCTAACGGGGTCTGGGAGGGTCCTTTGGAGCGTTTTGACGAGCCTGCTGTCGAAATCGAGTATGAGGAGGTACTTAGCCCCATGGACATCGATATATTAATGGATATCATGTCGAACTCGGGACCTGAGGTTGAAGGGCCCGGAGCAGAGGTAGTTGATCCTTTGGACATCGACATCCTAGATGGTGTCATAGAGGATCCAGATCCCGAGGCAGAAAGGTCCAAAGTGTAGGTGGCCCAGTAGTTTTCTTTTGAGACAAACTTCTGTACATAGACTTATAGGGCCAACCTCAATTTGCTTATAAAGTGTTGTTTGTGTTTATTGGCTGTCCTACTTTTACTATCCCATGCTTGATTGTTGTTTGGAGATTTTTAGTTCGCTTCCGCATGTGCATAAAATGAATGGGTTGGCGACGTGTCCTAAGAACGTTGCATTTTAGTCGACCACCGAGGGATGTGTGCGTACCTAGGGTTCGGGGCGTTACACCTTCAACCTCAAGGTCACAAGAAAGTCAATTGGAGTTTGGACAAAAAAAATCTTGAAAATGCCGACGTAGATGTACCTTAGTTAATGTAGCAACAATTTGATTAATCGATGATGTGAATACGAGACAAACAATGCCATGAAACAAGTGAGAGCACATAAAATTACAATCTATTTCAATATGCTTGATGTGCTCGAGAAAAATATCATTATGTTATTTAAAATCTTCAGCAGGGCGTGTAGGAGATTTTCCTCTCCTTTTGTCCACTCGGAGCCTTAACTTGACATAGACCGAGCCTCCGGTTTAGTGTCGACTCACGTCAAAATGGGTTGGATTGTAAACCAGCGGGTTTCCAACCAAATAAAAAATAAAAAAACCGCACGTCATGGGCCCCACTATAATGCTTTGAAACTTCAGTGCCATGCTGAAATGGGGGTCATAAAATCTTGGTGCTGATATTTTCTTGTGATATGCAATTGGAAAATGGAAGTATTCTTTTGTTTTTTGTTTTTTTCTTTTTTTTTTGGTGAAGTTAAGAAATATATTGAGCTTCATCCAACCTGTGCAAAAGTGATCACGGCACCAAAAACTTACACTCAAAATGCCGAGACATTATGAGTGGAAGGGAGCTAAGATGTAAAAGAAACAGCCACTGAAAAGAGGCACAAAAGGCCAACCGGCTACACACAAGGCAGAATACCAGAACGGCCAAGGGGCGTACAAGCAAAGGAGAAGGCCTATAAAAACACACGTAACAACACTCAGCTACGGTGGTGATGTAGAGGTTCAACCTCCCCGGAAGTGAAGATAATCGGATCAATGCCCAACTGCACTGCAGTCTTCTATTCCTTATAGTATCTTCCACATTCTTGAATGTGATAGCCTTGTCTCTAACCACTTTAAATAGGTGGTTCTTCACTACCGGAATCGCAAGAGATTGCTCTCTAAACAGGATGCTATTCCTATTATTCTAGAATGGAAGTGTTCTTTTAAATAATTATATTTAACAAAAAATGGTCCTGAAGAACCCCCGCTATAATTATTATTCTTGATCACAAACCGCAATCGCGATAGTGACACTTAACAATGATAACTTATGTCATCTATATTATTATATAAAAATAAAAAGGCTCCTGTTTTAGGGGATTTTAATCTCTACCCTTTCCATACAGCGCCAGTTTCTTTCTAAATAGTTAATAACAAATATTGTTGCTTAATCTTAAATATTAATTTTGTCACACCTCGATCCGCCGAGCACGTGCCCATTCGTCGGTGTTCTTTTAAATAGCGACATCTCAGGATGCGTCGCCAACCCATTCGTTTTAATGCGCATGCGGAAGCAAATAATTAATCCCTAGACAACAATAAGATGGGATAGAAAAGTAGAGCCATAATTTTTCAAATTCACATCACACCTTTATACATATCCCAGCAAGTCATTTACAATACTAGCCAATATATATATAAGGTCTACAAGAAAGGGGAAATAGAGGCTACAGATCCTCTAATCAGTTGAGTCTTTGACTGAATACTCTAGGGTCCCTAGATCATAAAGATCTGAGTCTACCACTGAACCCTCAGGAGGATCAGCCGTGCTATTGCCAAAAGCAACCTCCAGCACCGACCTAGGAATCTCAGACTCTGGAATGGGACCTTCTTTGGGTCCAACTAGCCCATGACGATACCACGATTTGTAATGATGAGATACCTTATGGGGTAGACCCTCATTGACCCAGATAACAGATTGTATGAATTTGTAGACCTAGGCCCCTTCGCTCCCTGGGAGGGGAATCCGAGAATGCAGCTTGGTAACCTTCTTCGGTTGGCCAAAACGTTTAGGTGGTGTAGCCATATATGGACTTGTAAATATTATCCCACAACGGGGTGAGATGACGTCTCAGCAAGTTTGCCCCCTAAGCTTCGACTAGAAAGGTAATACACCCTAAGGGCTGCTTAAGCACAAGCACGAGTTAGAGGACTTACCTTTACCTCAGTCCATTTTTGTAAGTCAGTACAATTCATATTTCATATACGTGAAATCATCACTCAACAATTGGAACACATCACTTTAAATCACAATCAAATACTCGTTCCAATTATTAATCATGGCCACACTCGGGCATGGCCTACCTTTAGATAGGCAGTCTCCTGGCGTAACCAAGTTAATCATGGCCCAATGGGCACAACCTACTCAGTGTTAGGCGATAATCACGGCCCAATGGGCACTGCCATAATTCGGCGATTAATCTTGGCCAAATAGGCACGGCCTACTCAATGTTAGGTGACAAGCACGACCCAATGGGCACAGCCATACTTCCACGGTTAATCACGATCCAATGGGCATAGCCTACTAGAAGTTCAACGGTCTTCTTAACCCAACCCATATCGTCATGCACAACATACGTCACCTCATCTTTCCATAGTCATCTTACCATGACTATAAACCATCACATGATTATTTACCCACGGCCAATGACATTGTGCCTCACACTTAAATTCCTCAATAAAAAATACCCGATAAAAATAATTGTGTGTGGGTACACGGTTGGCCTTAGCCAAAAGTATAATATCTTTATTTTATAAAATCCCACTAAATATATAGTCTATAAACAACATTTTTAGCGTTGTAAACCAACGCTCGGTAAATTTCTAATTGAATACTTAAATTAACAAATTTTGGGTAATTTTCCAAAATTGCAATTATCACTCAAATTACACAAATTAGCACCCAGATAAATAAACCAAACACCCCATTGCAATCAGCACGAAATTCCGGTCATCGGCTATCCCGATCTAATGTTCGGAAAATAATAATTAATTAAATAATTACCAAAATTAATTATTAAATACCAATAAATACAACTTAGGCCAGAAAAGGCTAATTAGAAGGCGAGACGAGTCTAGAAAATTTTCGAACCTCTCTAATTAAATACCACGGTCTATCTACTTGCTAATTGCACTAATCTAACCACCTAACATGCAATATTGAATGATTAAATTGCTAATCTATTCTAACTATCCACATAATCCATACCTAAGTTAAACTAATCAACCCTCAAGAATAATTAACTCCCTAAGCGGAGATTAGTGAGTAAACTCACTTGATTAGCGATCCAACGAGTTCACTTCGATAGGGACGCGGAGGTGATCGACAACCTCTAAAGCGGGGACACCAGGTAGGGTCGGGAAAGGCCCAGAAACGCTTCGCAAAGCTCACACCCTTATTGAAGTTTTGATTTTGGTCTTCGACGGCAGAGGCTAAACCGAGCAACTTCAACGGCTAAAATGGCAAAGGAGGTTCAGTGGCCACAACAGCGGAACATGGTGGGGCTCCAGGGGCTTCGATGGTGACTCACCGTGGTTGACGACGCTAAACAAGGCCTCGAGATGCACAGACTTGCAACCAATCACTAACTTGCAACCAAAACAACCCAACGCAGACAACACCTTATCCTTTAACGATGTAGATATGTTAACCACTGAATCCAACAACTCAAGACTAAATCCCATCATCTTAACAAATTGCTCGGCTATAAAAGAATGAGTCGCGGTAAGGTTAAATAAAGCATAAGCAACGTGGTCGTTTAGCAAAATCGTACCTATAATCACATCAGGCAAGTCCTCAACCTATCCTCTAGTGATGGCGTACACTCGTCCTTGCGCTAAAGGTTTGTTCTGTCCAACCTGTGGTACATTCAATGGCGCAAACCCCCTATTCTAACCCATTGGTGGTGGAGGAGGCAACTGCTATTGTCCCATCAGTCTTCTAGGACAATTTCTAGCCTGGTGACCCTACTGGCCACACTCGAAGCAAGCATCCATCCTTAAAGGGCACGGGGCTGAACCATGTCGCCTTTCACAAAAGCGACACGCGCCATTCTGACCCATCGCTGACTTGCCTACTCCACCCTTCCTATTGGGCGGAACATGATACCTTCCTCTGGTCATCGATTTCTTCCCAAACCAATTCCCTTCTCTGTTCGAACTAAACCTTGAACTAGATGCAGCAATCTGTTCACTCAGGTTCCTCTCAATCAGCTGGGCCTGACCATATACCTAGTTATAATCCTTCAGGTCAAATGGCACCAATGGATTTCTCAGCTCTGGTCAGACACTGTTCTCGAACCTCCGAGCTTTGTGTTCAAGGTCTTCTATTAGTCTTGGAGCATACTGAGACAGCTCAGCAAATTTAGCCTTATAATGGTCCATGGTCATCATCCCTTAACAGAGGCATTGAAATTCCTCCATCTTCTACTCTCGGGTGTGACAAGGAAAAATCCTAAGAGGGATGGTAGCATCTTGGCTGAATTTATGGGGGTCAATTTGAGCTCAAATAGAGAAGGATTTAAGTGAAATGGGAAGGGGAATTGAATGAAATGGGATGGCCAATGATCCAAATTCGTAGGCCAAGGGGGAGACAACCTTTTGGACCCTTTAGGAAGCTTGGCTATTGCAAATTAATTGAGGAAGACAGCCATGCGTGGTGGGGCATAGAACTCAAGTGCTTTAGATATTTTGTGGCCCCTCCTCATCTTCAGCAGCCTCCTTCTTCCTCCTTGCTCTTCCTTTATCCATTGTTAGGACTTTTGAAGCTCCGAAAATTGCAGAGAAACTAGCCCTCACTTCACTCTCTCTTCTCCTCTTCAGCCCCAAGAAGTCACAGCCCTTTTCTCCCCTGTTTTCCTTATTTGCCTGTTTTTTCTCCAACTAACTTTAGTGTGAAAAACTGAGTTAAAAGTTGTCTTCCCATAAGAATTAGCCTCCGTGCCACCTACCACTGTGGTAAGGACATCCAGTCCGTACGAAAGGACCCCACTGCTTGTCGAACGGAGCCGCCGGTCAACCTGCTTGTCGGCTGGAGGCCACCGCTCGCCGGTCCGTTAGTCCGCCTGGCAGGCTACACTATTTCACATTTTCAGTCATTTTTCTCTCATTTCGACCCTTCCTCCGTCCATCGCAGCTACCAGCAACTCCCCCTTGACCCCCAGGTGCCGCCAGTTGCCAGCCATCCCCTTGCCGGAGCTTCGATAAGCCGCCCAACTCCGTTTCTCCTCCGGTAGTCCAGTTTTTGAAAGTTTTAGTGTGAATCCGAGCTGTTGTTTTTGTTTTGAGCTTGGGACCATCTTGGATCATAGTGGTTGAGGTTCCCAAGCGTAGCCTCCGTCGTTGCCATTGCGTCCGTGTCTCCGGCCCATTTAACGGGTGAGTTTAGCTCCTAAACTTTTGATTAGTACCTAAACTTGCTTAGGAGGTTAATTATACTTAAGGGTTGATTAGATTAGCTTAAGTATGGATTAGTGATAATCTAGAATGGTTATATTAGCTTAAGAATGGATTATTGCTAATCTAATTAGTGGGATTAGAACATTTGAAGATCATTTGGTCCAATTCAGTGGACTTTCTGCAGTTCTGATCTCTGGACCCTCGCCGTTTCCCAGTTTTATAGATCGAAATGGGTTGCGAATTTGAAATCGATTCCTTCTTGAGAAATGTTTTAGACTTCTTCGTATACAACATATATTTTACCCAAGATTTTTAGATATTTAAAAGTATGAGATTTCAGCTCCGTCATTTGCAAAAAGAATCTTGGATTGTGCTGGAATTTGTGACCTTTTGGGATTCCAGGGGTTTTTATCAACTCTTAGGGTTCGAATTTCAAAATAGCTTCTTCACAAAATTTGTTTGCCACCTGTTGTAGTTTAATATAGGAAAATTTCAGATCAAATGGACAATTTTTGGATGTCGAACAAAACTGATTTCGGAAAACAAACTTTCTGGAAACGAACCCAGTTTTTGTACTGGATTGAGTGATTTACTGGGCTTAATCTAGAAGGATCTAGGTAAGGTCTCTACATAAATTTTTTTATTTTATGTGTCATTTACAACATGTTTAAATTTGGGAAATTTCTAAACTTGTTTGATTATATTTCTGGATTTAAACTCGGAGACGCGCGAGTGGACCGTTTCTACCGCTTAGGACCGGTAGTAGCTTGTGATAGTTCTTGATGCTTTGCTTGCTTTAATTAGTGTTTTAATGACTTTTGGATTTAATTGATTAGTTATTAAATTCTGAAAATTTACTGTTCAGAAGTTACTATTCATGAAACATTGTTCATGTGCACTATTCACGTGCACTGTTCACCCGGGAATGAGAAGTTGTCCAATTTCATGTGTTTTGATCTTATGAGGTAATTTGAGTGTATAAATGCATGTGCATCTGCATGAATTGAGTGACTTTTACAAAAAGGGAGTTGGAAATGGACCACCTTTGGGAGAAAATAATTTCAAAGTGTATATGCAAGCGTGTATGCATTGGCTAAGTGCCCAAAGATAAAAAGGGAGTTGTGGTGTCGGGTAGATTGTGCCTGTGTGGCGGTAATTAGATCGTGCCTGTGTGGCGTAAGATTGTGCCTATGTGGCGCAATATCGTGCCTGTGTGGCGGTAATCAATTGGGGCGTATGGTAGGTAGTGCATGTGTGACCGTATTGCTGTGTGTTGGATAGATTGTGCATGTGTGGCCATAATCAATTGGATCACATCGTTTATGGCACGCACGCGTGAATCGATCATGTGTAGGGTGTGGCAATGGCCAGGTGAGATCGCTTGTGACGCGACTCGTATGTGATTGATGAATTGTATCATCTAATGGCCATATGCATTGCGTGTATTATGCTGAGATTTAACGTGCATGGTATGACATACCGGGTAAGGTTGCATGCGAATCGATTTGTTGATTGTTGGTTGCTAGTCGTGGCTTATTTGTGGAGTGGTTCTGAAGAGATACCCCGATTTGAGTTGGTGTCCTAACCGGGGGCTTAGGGCAAGGACTCACTAAGATTTATATCTCATTGGTTATTGTATAACCATTTTTAGGTCCCTAATGTGAAGAAGCAGGAGCTTGAGAAGGAAGGGTCAGGAGTAAGGATGACCTAGAGGTTCTTTTTGAAATGGATCCCCTGTACATAGACCTTAGGGTTGGCCTCTATATCTAAACCAGATTGTTTGTAAAAGCAAGTTTGGTTTGTAATTGGTTGTCCTGCTTTTCTATCCCATGTTTGTTGTTGTCAGGGGATTAGTTAATCCGTTTCTACATGTGCAATAAAATGAATGGGTCAGCGACGCGTCTTGGGAACGTCGCAAATTTATATCAACCAAGGAAGGGGTTGTTGCATGCCCAAGGTTTGGGGCATGACATAGACTCGCTGAGAATTTTATCTTACCCCATCATGGTTAACCCTTTTTTAGGTCCTTAGATGGAGGTCTGTCACGACCATTTTAGGAGTCCACGAGAGGTGGAGACCGAGTCTCTCCTTCTCCCCATCCACGAGACCACCTGGACTCGTAAGCTTATGGTGACCACTATTTGGGTCAATGAGTGCCTACCTCACTTGGTACCTCATCACTTCAAAGCGTGGTTCCTTAACAAGCCTATTGGGGTCTGGGAGGGTCCTTTAGAGGGTTTTTACAGGCCTGTCGTCGAAACCAAGTATGAGGAGGTACTTGGCCCTATAAACATCTATATATTAGAGGATATCATGGTGAACTCAGGACCCAAGGCTGAAGGGCCCGGAGCAGAGGTAGTTGATCCTTTGGACATTGACATCCCAAATGGTGTCGTAGAGGATCCAAATCCCAAGGCAGAAAGGTCCATAGTGTAGGTGACCCAATAGTTTTCTTTTAGGGTAGACTTCTGTACATAGACTTATAGGGCTAACCTCAGTTTGCATATAAAGTGTGGTTTGTGCTTATTGGCTGTCCTACTTTTACTATCCCTATGATTGATTGTTGTCTAGAGATTATTAGTTCGCTTCCGCATGTGCATAAAATGAATAGGTCGGCGACGCATCCTGGGAACGTCACATTTTAGTCGACCACTGAGGGATGTGCGCATACCCGGGGTTCGGGGTGTGACACCTTCAACCTCAAGCTCACATGAAAGTCAATTGGAGTTTGGACAAAAATAATCTTGAAAACGCAGGCATAGATGTACCTTAGTTAATGTAGCAATAATTTGATTAATTGATGATGTGAAGACGAGACAAACAATGCCATGAAACAAGTGAGGGCACATAAAATTACAATCTATTTCAATATACTTGATGTGCTTGAGAAAAATATCATTATGTAATTTAAAATCTCCAGCAGGGCATGTAGGAGATTTTCCTCTCCTTTCGTCCACTCGGAGCCTTAACTTGACATAGACCGAGCCTCCAATTTGGTGCCGAGTCACGTCAAAATGGGTTGGAGTGTAAACTGGCGGGTTTCCAACCAAAAATAAAAAAACCGCGGGTCATGGGCCACACTATAATGCTTTGAAACTTCAGTGCCATGCTGGAACGAGGGTCATAAAATCTCGGTGCTGATATTTTCTTGTGATATGCAATTGGAAAATGGAAGAATTCTTTTGTTTTGTTTTTTTTTTTTTGGTCAAGTTAAGAAATATATTGAGCTTGATCCAACCTATACAAAAGCAATCACGGCACCAAAAACTTACACTCAAAATGCCAAGACATTATGAGTGAAAGGGAGCCGATATGTAAAAGAAATAGCCACCGAAAAGAGGCACAAAAAGCCAACCAGCTACACACAAGGCAGAAGACCAGAACGGCCAAGGGGCGTACAAGCAAAGGAGAAGGCCTACAAAAACACACGTAACAACACTCAGCTATGGTGGTGATGTAGAGGTTCAGCCTCCCTGGAAGTGAAGATAATCGGATCAATGCCCCAACTGGCACTTCAGTCTTCTATTCTTTATAGTATCCTCCACATTCCTGAATGTGATAGCCTTGTCTCTGACCACTTTAAATAGGTGGTTTTTCACTGCCGGAATCATAACAAACTGTTCTCTAAACAGGATGCTATTCCTGTTCTTCTAGAATGGAAGTATTCTTTTTACTAATTATATTTAACAAAAGATGTTCCTAAAGAACCCCCGCTATAATTATTATTCTTGATCACAAACTGCAATCACGATAGTGACACTTAACAATGATAACTTATGTCGTCTATATTATTATATAAAAATAATAAGGCTCCTATTTTAGGGGATTTTAATCTCTACCCTGTCCAAGATAACCTTAATTTCTTATTTTATAATATTGAATTTTTGGGAAAATGCCTAAATTAGTGATTTCACATAATCTCTCATGCATTGTAATATTTAAATTTGAACCTTTTCCATACAACGCTAGTTTCTTTCTAAAAATCAATTCAAAATATCCCAAACTATTTGTATCTTTTCACATTTTAATATGCATTTCCTTTTTTATATATGTATTTCGTTTCGATAATTTTATTAAGTTCTTAATAATTAAATAGTTAATAACAAATATTGTTGCTTAATCTTAAATATTAATTTTCTCACATATGCATGTGCATGTGTGTATGCATGGTTGCTTGTCATTTATAATCTTCCATTATTCACTTCTTTTCAAATGGTCAACATTTTAATGTGTCGGTACCTGCATGCCTTAGAATCTCCAATTCTCGCTATATCATTGTCTTCCTGTAACATCTTCGATTTTGACCCCGTAAGGATCAGCCATAAGGTCCTAAAAGGACCGATCATGGGTCATTGGCCATGGATCGATCAGTTCGATTAGCGAGGAATTGCGGATCGGTCACGATCGACCAACTGACCGATTGGTTACTAATTGGTTGAGATGTCGGCTGTGAATTTCTACCAACCATACCGATGGGATAGGATCACCAGGTCATAAGATGACCTTTTGATCCCAAGAATTGGTCACGGGATGATTTTGGATTGGTGGACGGTCATAGGTCGATCCGACCGATCGCAATTTCTGGTCGCAGGTGATTCCGCCCAGGTATGCACCGATACACAGACGATCCGAATTGACCAAATGCGATTTCCTTCCGACCAAAAATGCATCATTCCCTATTTAATTCTTAGTGATCGAAATTAAATCTTGAATTGATGATGTCCAATCATTGATTGGTAATGCACCGATTATGAACCCTACCGGTGGATCGGGTGCCGACTGGAATGAGCCCAGGGATAGACCCTGCTATTCCGTCACTTCTTCTAAGGACCATGGGTGCCTTGTCTTTGTGTTAAGCCATGGGTAGCCTTAGAATAGGTCTCGGACCAATTAAAGGACAGTCGAGCCTATTGCCCAACCGACCGTCCAAAGGAACGATTTGGGCGAATATGGGACGTAAGGGCCGAACCTCAGGTGTACATGATTCGTTTTTTAGGTGTACCTAATGATCCCTTTCTTGGCCCTAGAATCAATTTAGACGGTAGAATTCTCTAGAACATCATCTTAATGGAGAAAATGACAAAATATGATAAGTTTTAAAAACCATTCATTAAATGCAGGGGTGAGTTGTCCATTGAAATGTCAAAAGTCATGATGGCGGCCAAAATATCCTTGGAGATTCTAGAGAAAGGCGGCACACAAGTGGACCAATTAGATAGTGCTCCGCGAGCCCTCATTAATAACCGAATATTCTATAATGGCTTAATTGGCAACCTAGAGTAGCATCATCATTAGACTTCATTAAAAGCCAATTAAATGCGGTGTATTGGTGGACTAATGAGAGAATGAAAGGCAAGCCATAATCGATGACGACTAAGATCCTAGAGTGCCAAGTAATGCCTTTAGCTTAGCCAACTCACTTTCTAGACATAATCATGAAGCAAGTAGGCTTGCCACCCAAGAAAAGTACGTTGGACACTTGGAAACAAGGGAGAGGACCGCTTAGCTTGGTAATGATGGCTCGAAGAGCTATGAATAGGATGAGCACTTCCCATTTTCAAAACTTGCCTTCCATTTTCTCGACCCTCCTTCTCCTAAAACGCCCTCTTTTCTCTCGCCCACTTTCTCTCTTTCGGCTTCCAAGGAAAGTCGTCCATCTTGTGTAGTTCAAGCTTAAGTCTGAGGTTCATCCAGGTAAGTAAGATCCCTATGTCTCCTCTAGGGTGGTAGTCTCCATTATCAAAGCTAGTTAGGTGCTCACCCGTTAAGCCATGGATAGGATGTTGGATCTTTTGTACAGTTTGCTCATGTTTATGCTTGAGTTGTTCACACCTGGAATGAGGCCGAGGTTCATTCAGATTGAGTTCATTGTGAGACAATGTCATCCAAGCCATAAAGCCTTGGTTTTGACATAAATAGGATGTCGAGTCCAAGTCTCGCTTTATGCGAGGATCGCCTAAGGCCGAAAGGTCCTAAATCGACATTGAGACATGTCGATCTTACGTGTCACGCTGCGATCCTCGAGCATGTGCACATCCCTTGGTAGTCGATAAATATGTGACATCCCAGGACACGTCACCGACCCATTCATTTTAATGCGCATGCGGAAGCAAAACAAAACCCCTATCAACAACTAATATGGGATAGAAAAGCAGGAAACAATTTCACAACCAAAACACTTTTATAAACACCTAAGGTTTATATACAATACTAGGTTGTCTACAAAAGATTGGCTCTCAAAAAGGAACTTCTGGTATCCGCATTTTGCCGACCTTGGAAAAAATAAAGATACATCGCGGATTGACGAGATTGTTATCGAAATTTGTCATCGTTAGTATCACATTCAATCCTGTTGAGCCGTGCAAATTTGTTTTGATGACACTACACAATTATACCACCAAAGTGTATACGAAATGAGAAGGAAATTTGGACTTTGATTAATTGATTCTTTTAGAGCCGAAAGAAGGAAAATTCGGCCATGCGTGGGGATGTTTTATGCACATATGGAGAGGGGAGACCATCCATGTACAAGCCGCCCCAAACTCGTCCCCATTTGCTCGACAATTTGGGGTCAACACTCCTCAAAATTCCTTCAGCTTTGTTAACCAAGGAGCCCTCATCATTGGACATGTTGGTGCATGCGGGGGGAAAGAGCTGGCAACCGAAGGACCCGCTACTTGTCGCGCCACCCTCCAGCTATCTTCAGTCTTGGATGCCACCACAACTCCCATGCAATTGACTGAATAGTCAACAAATCAAAGGAACAAAATGATTCAGAATTGAGGGGAAGAGAGAGAAGAACCGAGCAGAAATTCAAGCAAGAGAGAGTAGTCGAGCGAGCAGAATTGTGAACACAGAGAGGGTTTGAACGAGAGAGTGGACGGCAAGAGAAAGAAGGAGGAGGTCACCCTTCCGTCCGTGCTCGAGCTGCCGCTGTCGACACTGCTAGTCTTCACCACCGTTGTGCCGAGCCTGAGACCCATGAGCCCTTTGTTTTTGGTTGGAGTTGAGCTAAAGAACTTGAGGCAAGTGAAAGTCCATTGATCTATATAATGCAATTCTATTATGGTCTAATGTAGTGCAATAGACTTGGAATTGTTTGAGTTTCGGATGTTGGATGCTGAATTTTGGGCGAGTGGAGTAGAAATGGATTGAGAAATTGAGGAAACGCTTTGGTTTTTTATAGGTGCTTTTAAATTCCTTTGAAAGACATTATGAAATATAGTTTTGGATGGATTTTTGGAAGTAAAATTAGCCAAGGTATAGGCATCGGATTCCATCGAATCCCTGTGGTTCGGAATTACGCATGTGTAGTCTAGTAATTTTGTCGATTTTCTATAGAAATTTCTAGTATGATTTTGGTCTTGATTTCTTCATGAAAGTTGTAAGGAATTGTTTAAAATATAACATATATTTTGGTCAGCTTTTTTTGAAATTCATATATAGTGGTATAAGTCTATTGAAATGTGCGGCACTTTATTGTGGAAGTGTAGACTCTGGAATGAATTTGGGGCTGAGTTGTGCGACCTGTTGCAATTAATACATAACTATTTTGGCTTAGTTTTCTTCATGAAAATTTTACCTTTAGGTCTCATTTATAGCATATCAAAATTTTAGAATTTTCTGAGGTCATTTAAGGGTTATTCCGAAATTTTTACTAAAACGGTGCATTCTGATGTTTGAGCTGTTTTATTCCGAATTTGCTCAATTTGTCCCAAAGGTGAATGCATCTTGAGTTGTCATTTGACATGATGATACTGACATTCAACATATCATTCAATATTGAGATTTGATGAAGACTCATGGGACATCTTGTCATTGCATTAAAAAGTGTTTTTGATATTAAGATGTTAATGTTGCTGTTGGGCCCTTAGGTCAACGATGCCCTAGGAGTTGGGAGGCCCAAAGGCTTGAGTGAGTTGATGTCTTTTGGATGCCTGGGGTCCGTAGTGCCCCAGAGGTTTTCCCCGGGAGCATCGGGATGCCCGGTGGTATGTCGATACGTAATTCCGGAGGGTAGGGGTAACCATTTTCATGGCGCGCCCCGGAGATTCCTCGTGATGCCAAGTGGGGTGCGAGATGTCTAAGAGGTGTAACGAAACACGCTTTTGATGCCCAATGGCCTAGTGGCTGAATGCCGGACGCTTTCGCGATACCAGGTTGGGAGCGAAATCCCAGAGGGACGTAACCATTGGTCCTCTGGGGGGATAAAACCTTTTGAATGTTAAAACAGATGATTATACTAAGTGTGAGTGTGATCTGGTTATGGGACTAAATTGTATGGCATGGAATGGGATGTGTCATAACAGTTTGGCCTTATGATCGGGACTTATGTGACTGAACATGATGCATCTTGTTTGTTGGAACTACACTGGTCATTGCATTAAAGAGTTTTACGGTTTCAATGCATACTCATTCCTTGATGAACTATCTTGTCTATCTGGCATAAAACTATATTGTGATGGCTTGCATAGTATAGTTTAATGGATCTTTTGCTGCTGAGTGGTTGTACTCACCCTGTTTGGGGACTAACATTTTAGACTAGAAGTTATGCCTCTGCTACAAGTCACCCCGGCAGATTTTACGGTATTCCGGTTGACCTTGAGTGTGAGTGTTCGGAGCACCACCATCCCGAGATATGAGGTTTAGTATTTGTTCGAGTGCGGGTACTAGTCATGTATGACATTGGTTCGCCCGCCGGCCTAGTGATTCAGGAGTTTCTGACTGTGTACGTCCGCCATGATGGGAGTACGCTAGGGCCGTTGCCGCCGTCACTAGCTGATGGACCGGACTGGGTGTGACCGAGAGTGATGGTCAATAAATGAAGCATTTTTGGACTGCCGACACTGACTGATGGACCTACATATATGGCTGTTGGGAAAAAGAGAGAGTCGGTTATCTTTTGATATGCAGCCGGGTATAGAAAGCCGCGACATTTTTGGTGTACCGACTGAATGTTGTCCATCAGGCTTTATGTAAATAAAAGTGTCTGGCTTTTACCTATAAAACTGTATAGTAAGTATGCATCATTTCTGAATATGGGATAGGGAGATGTTGAATATGCTTCTGCTATATTTTCTGCGTAGGGACCAATGTAAGAATTATAAACCCCCAAGACTCATGGACTTCTTGAAAATATCATGGTATCAGAGTATCTGTGGCGATCCCAGCGGATCGAGGGCCGTTCAGGGGGTGCCACAGAACTGTCCTATAACTAACTAGTTGAACATGTTCGCCGATCCTTCGGTCTCCATAGGCTTCAGGGGCTTCAGGTCCTTCACAACACCATCAGGAGGGTCAGCTGCACTCTCACCTAGAGTAGCATCGACTACCATAGCGGGGATCTCAAAACTCAGGAGGGGACCCACACGGAATCCATTGAAACCGTAGTGAAACCACGCTCTGAACCGATGAAGTACCTCTATGGTAGGCCCTCATCGACCTAGACAGTGGTCACCATGAGTTCATAAATCCATTGATCCCCTAAGGCATGGTGATCAAAACTCCGCTCGGTAACCCTCATAGGCTGACCAAAACGTTCCAGAGGAACCGCCATCTAAGGACCTGAAAAGGTTGAGCCCACGATGGGGTGAGACAATGTCTCAGCAAGTTCACCCCCTAAACTCTGACTAGGAAGGAAATATGCCTAGAGGCAGTCTATGCACATAAGTCAAAAGACTTACCTCACCTCAGTTCCCTCTTGCATGTTAGTACAGTTCATAATCTCAATGAATCACTCAAACCATTTTAATTCAAGGTAATCACTACCATCCATCAATCAATACCATCTATACACTCAATACCATCTATCAATCCGATCGATTCGATTATTGTTCACACAAGCTGAAGTAAAAGTTAATGCTCTCACAAGCTGATATATAGATTGTTGCTCTCACAAGCTGATAAACGATTATTGCTCTTATAAGCTGACAATTCAATCCTCACACAAGCTGACAATTCAATCCTCACACAAGCTGACAATTCAATGCTCACACAAGCTGACATAGTACATAAAATCAATTTCGGTGTCAAAACCCGACACCCGATATTTTCCCATCAAATACCAAATTTCACAATCATCAATCAATTGCACAATTTAACAATCAATTGAAAAATCTAACCACACCACTACAAGGCTCTCCTGGTATAATTTCCGAAAAATATTAAATAATTAAACAACTTCCAAAAAATAAAATAAGTAATTAATTAATTAGTTACAAAATAATTAAATAAATGCCTAATTAAGCTTACACTAATCTAACCTCCTAATTAGGCTAACTAAGTAACCTACCAAGCTAATTAAATCACCTAATCTAATTAGCCTTCAACTAAACTAATCTAACTACCTAAGCATACTTAGCATAATCTAAACACCCCTTAAGCATCATTAACTCCCTCAGCAAAGTTTAGCAAGTAAACTCACCAGTTTAGCAATTTGGTGAGTCCACAGCGACGGCGACGCGGAGGCAAACGACAACCAAGCACACGACGATACCAAGCGAGGCCCAGAAGAGACCTAAAATCGTCCACGAAGACCAAAAGCCCTTGCTAGCCTTCGGTTCTATCCAGGAACCGAAGGGGCTGCTTGAGCGGCTTGAAGCGACCAGGAGAGACGGTAGTGGTTGCAACGGCCTAGGCGGGCAATGACGGTGGCAGACGGTGTCTAGACGGCAACGTCTGGCAGCTGCACAACTGCGGGGAGGATCGAGATAGTGAGCTGGGCTCGCTGGAATGCGAGCGAGTGGACGACGTGCGGCTCGCGACGGGCGGACCGGCGACGCTTGGGCTGGCAGTTGTGCGACGGTAAGGGGGGAGGGAGCTGGCGGTTTCTCTGGTTCTCTCAAGCTTTCAAAAGCCTTAACAGTGGAGAAAGGAGGGAGGAAGAGGAAGAAGAAGGCTACTAAAGAGGGGGAACCCCAAATAGCCTCTTAAGCCTTCAACACTTGTCCATTTCACTCAAGTGGCTGCCCCATCTTGCTCAGCCCTATCCATAGCAGCTCTAGCCCTCCAAAACATCCTCAACAAGCCTCCCATGGTGGTTGAAATGTTGCACCCCTCCAAGGCTACGAATTTTGTAACATTTCCCTTCAAATTCATTCAATTCCACTTCAATTGGACTTCAATTGGTGCCCATAAATTCAGCCAAGGTGTCCACACTTAATCCATAATTTTTCCTCATCAATTGAACCAACTTGATAGCCATGGGTGTGCTAAAACACGGTCCTTCGAATTTCCCCGGTCTAATTTCGCCAAACTTTGAATTTTCGCCAAAAATCCCGGTTTGTAGAAAAATCTTTGGAGGTTAAGTCGACCTTCCTAAAATGAATCATGACATGACAGAACTTTCAATTTATGAAATTGGGTTTAAATTCGTGGTTAATTTCAACCAAGCTCGATTTTATTGTGACGAAGCCTACCGAGTAGCTTTTAGAAATTTTTAGTGCAGTTGACTCGTGGTCGATTATTTTCGAGCCACATATACATCTTCGACGCATTGGCGACTCTCGATTGTTGTGAAAATTTTGAGATTTAAATTATGGACATAATGTACCAAAGCGATAGAAAAATCGGGCTAGTACCGATCGACAAGAATTTTACAATTAGGTGGAATCACCCACACATAATCAAGTGGTTTTGTCGAATCGACATATCTCTGATCTCTAATCGATTCTTAACTATGCTGTAATGACCCTTGCAGACTAGCACGGTCGAGCAGTCGATTCTTGGTCGAATTCTCAAGTCTATTGCGTTTATATTTCTTAACAGCTTCACCTGATAAACTAGTTATTCTATGAGTGATTAGTTCAGGGAAAATAACTATAGGCGCATTGATGAAAAGCCCAACTTGTTCAATCAAAAACAGAACTTGAAATTTAGGATGTCACATTATGTCTTGATCAGTACAGGGATCGCCCAAATCCATGAGGTCTTGGTAAGGTACTAAGGCATGCCGCTTTCCATAGTTCAAATGGATGCGGGGACTTTGCACTTGGTGTTGAATCAAATCGTGAGCCGAGGGTCATTCTCGATACATGTGCATTCATATCGGGTTGGAATCGAGGTCCCTCAAGCTGGGGATTGTCACTAAAGCGAGGTGTGCACAAGCCTTGAGGTCGTGGATCGGTATTGAGGCGTACCATTTCTAAGCCTTGTTCGGTGTGGGGATCGGCACTAAGTGATTGATTCAAGTTATGGATCAAAGGTCGTTCTCGACATATTTGCTAGTCAAGTATAAAAAATTCATGACACACACGAATGAATGAGCACACCTTCGGGCCATGCATGCGTTGGCTAAGAGAAGAGATAAGAACCGGCTTGTATGATACATTTGTGCATGCATTTAAAGAAGAAAAAGCACCCATCGCCACACAGCATTGGTGGCAATACCTCGTTTGTTGAATGGGAAGCCTTGGTTGATCCGAGATGCCCTAGTTGAGCCAGGATGCCTAGGTTTTGAACTCGAAAGTCTCAAGAAGCTAGACCCAAGAAGCCTCGGTTGAGCCGAGATGCCCCGGTCGAGCCAGGAAGCCCAGCAAGAAGCTAGAAGCCTTGGTCGAGCCGGGAGGGCTTGGTCAAACCAAGATGACGAAAAATGAATTTGCATGAATGCCAGTTATGCATGAGCATGATATGTTGATATGATAAATGATAAGTTGATAGTAGTTTTGGCATTGATGGCATGTGTTTAGACAAAGCATAACATATGATCTGCAATTGATTTGCCATTGACACTATTTGTGAGTGCTGTACTTACTAGGCTTTGATGATGAGATACTTTCCTAGTAGACAACTAGGAATTTTACTTACTGAGTTTCCCCAAAGCTCACACCTCATCACTCAATCTTGTAGGCATGGAAGTCTCATGTCAGTTTTGGGAGCTGCAGTCACACTAGAGGAGGTAGGATTTCCCATGGCCTATGTGGAAAGCTTGTACTATGATGTAAAAAGAAAATAGGGCCATAGAGGAAGGGCTTGTAAAAGTACTATTATAATATAAGTCAGTGTGTTTTGTGTGATGTATGTCCTAGTCTTCCTATCACACCTTGAACCTCAAGCGCGCACACATCCCTCTATGGTCGATACATATGCGACATTCCCAGGACGCGTCACCGACCCAACCATTTAAGCACATGCGGAAGCGAAACAATAAATCCCTTACAACAAACAGCACGGGATAGAAAAGTAGGGCAACATTTCACAAAAGCCACACTTTTATAAACAATTGGGTTTGGGTACAAAATGAGTCTAGTCAAAGTCTCGAAAAGATCGACTCTAAAAAAGAAGCTCTTTTACGACATACTAGTCAGACACATATGCCAATCCTTCGGACTCCTCCTCTATAGACTCCGAGGCTTCGGGTCCTCCACAACCACCATCTAAAGGCCTGAAAGGTTAAGCCCACAATGGAGTAAGACAATGTCTCAGCAAGTTCGCCCCCTAAACCCCTATTAGGAAGGAAATACACCTAAGGGTGACCAAGCCACACAATATAGAGGACTTACCTCGCATCAGTTCCTTCCTGCACGTCAACACAGTTCATATCACAAATGCATATAATCGAAGCACACAACAATTGAAATGCCTCACTCAACTTAATCAATCACAAGGGTCCCGATTATAAGGCCAAACCGTTATGACACGTCCTATACCATGCCATATAGTTTTGTCTCGTAATCAGGCGCATCTAACTCCATCAATCATGCGTTCCAATTGTTAATTTCGCCCCTTGAGGGCACGGCCTACTCTCAAGTTTGCGGTCTACAGGCATAGTTCGGCATCATCTCACCACCTTTGAGCCCGGCTATGTCCCTCAAAGACGGCTTTCCCAAAGGAGCATAGGTCCAGAATCTACTGCAACTTGAATCCCATTGAGTGGGTATCCCATATAGGATAACGTCCGGCGAAAACGCTCGGGATGGGTTCTCTTAACCAACACAAGATCATTCAATCTCGGCCCAGGACACTATGCATTACACTCAAATGCCTCAATCAAAATAGTGATCCAAGCCTATTTTCTTCGTATTAAAAACATCCAGGAAAATAGTCATGTGTTGGTACACGGTCAATTCGAACCTTAAAAAGTGATATCTTTCCTTTTCAAACCCCACTATTTGATATAGTACTTAAAAACCATTTTTTAGTGTCAAAACCCGACACTCGATATTTTCTAAATAAATATCAAATTTTCCAATCACCACACAATTGCACAAATTATCATTCCATTGCACAATCCAACAATCATTTGCATAATCTAACCACACCATAGTAGTCGGCACGAAATTCTAACGACTGGCTATCCCGGCATAATTTCTTGAAAATTAATAAATAATTAAATTAATTACTAAATTAATTAAATAATATAAACTAATTAATTATAATATAATATAATCTAAATTTATGAATTAAATTCGAAATAATTAATTGATGCAAAATAATTAATTAAGAGCCTAATTAAGCTTACACTAATCTAATCGACTAATTAGCTTTAATTAATTATCCACTAAACTAAACAAGCCACGTAATCTAATTAACTTCTGGTTAGACTAATCTAACCACCTAAACCATGCTTAACGTAATTTAATCAACCCTTAAGCATAATTAACCTCCTAAGCAAGGTTTAGCAAGTAAACTCACCGGATTCCAGAGCCGGTGAGTCAACGGCGACGGCAACGCCAAGGCAGGCGATAAACCTCCTAGTAGCAACACCAAGCGAGGTCAGGAAGTGACCTAAAAAGGGCCATGAAGTTCCAGATCTTGCTGGAACTTTAGTTCCCGTCCAAGCTACACTGAAGGAAACCAAAGCTGGAACAGCCAAGGCGGGAGGGTAGGCGAGCAAGCGGAGCTTCAGCAGACCAGGTGGGTGGCTCCGGGGCTTGGCGACAGTGAATGGTAGCTAGACAGTGCATGTACAGGCGCGAGGCAGCGAGCGATGACACTCGACTGTAGCAAGGGGTTCCAGCTGGCTTACTGCAGGTCTTCTCTGGTTTTCTGGTTCTCTCAAGCTCACTCAACTCCTCAACAATGGAGAAAGCAACGCTGAAGAGGAAGAAGAAGTTGCTGAAGATAGAGGGGTCCCCTTTGGCCTCTTAAGCCTTCAACACTCGGCCAAAACACTTGAGAGCTGCCCCCACTTGCTCAGCCCTTGTCTCTAGCCACTTCTCTCTCCTCAATCTTCCTCAAGAAGGCATTGAAGTAGTCCAAAATGTTGCTCCCCCCATGGCATACGAATTTTGCGACATTTGGCCATCAAAGTCTTCAATTTCATTCAAATCCTCTTCAATTCCATCAAATTGAAGCCCAAAAATTTCAGCCAATGTACCCACATCAAATCCACATTTTTCCTTGCCAAAAAATCCATCGTGGATTCAAAAAGTAAGCTTAGAAACGGTCCTCTAATTTTCCCAATCCAATTCCGTCAATTCTTGATTTTTCACTGAAAATCCGAACTTACCGACAAATCTTCGGAGGATAAGTTGATGTTCCTAAAATAAATTATAATTCTACACAACTTTCAATTTTTGAAACCGAGTTCAATTTCGTGCTTAATTTCAACCAGACGTGATTTTAGCGTGACCTAATCTACCGAGTAGCTTTTAGGAATTTTAGTGCATTTGACCTGTGGTCAATTATTTTCAATCCATAATGTGCATCTTCGACTCATAGGTGACTCTCGATTGTCGTATAACTCTCAAGATCTCAAATACGAGCATAATGTACAAAATTAACAAAAAGTTGGTTTAATGCCGTTCCACATGCATTTGGCAATTAGGAGGAATCACCCACTCTTAATTACATGTATCCATCGAATCGACCTATCTCTGGTTTCTAATCGTTTTCAATGGTGCCGTATTCACCATTGCATATTAGTACGGTCGAGCAGTCGGTTTATGGTGAATTCTCAAGTTAGCTGCATTTATATTCCTTAATGGCTTCACCTGATAGACTAGTTATCTCGTGAGTGATCAGCTCAGAGAAAAGAACTATAGGCGCGTCGATGAAAAGGCCATTTCATTTCATCACACTTCTAGCTATTGTTTGTACGGGGAGTTGTTTGTTCACGTTTCCACATGTGTACGATAATAAGATAAAAAGAATCGGGATGGCGACGAGCCTGGGATGTCACGAAAATAACTCGCAGCTCAACCTCTGAGAAAAGGGGGTTGTGATAGTTTTGGTATTAAAGCAGGGTTTATTACCAGGAGTCATAAGGTGTGCTGGGAGTCATGGGATAGAAAATTAGGGAGATCACATGCATGATATGTGATTATTTGCTTGAAGTTCTTTCTTTATGAAAGTGATGATTACTGATTTTGATCGTATTGTAGATAATTCCCCTAAAACACTATAGCTGTATTCCTTAGCAACCAATATGAGTACCCAAGACCCGGCGACTACCCATGGAAAATCCGCTCACGACCCGAATGCTGCAAAAGGAAAATCGAGGCAAGACCCTCGACTTGGTGGAATTCTCCAAGTTCAGAACAATGTTGGGAGCCTGATGGAACAGCAGGTTCAACAGCAGCAAGCTTTTATTTCCACTAACACCTCAATGTTTGGAAACAAAAATAGAAATGGCAAATGCCCTATGCAAGAACTGGTTGAATAGTTCTTAAAGCTACGACCCCTAAAGTTTCCGAGATAGGAGATCCCAAAAAAGTTGAAATCAGAGTGGTGCAACGGAAGCTAGGGGGAGCTGAAGTTTCCAATAGAGTATTGGCATGGCTCCATTTGAGGTGTTATATGGTTGAAATTGCAAAACTCCAACTTATTTGAATGAGGTCGGGGAAAAGAAGCTTACTAGTCCTGAGTTGGTACAGCTTACTACCGAGGCAGTGCAGGTAATTAGAAAGAGACTTAGAGCCGCCCAAAGTAGACAAAAGAGTTATGCAGACAAGAGACGAAAGCCTCTAGAATTCCAAGTAGGAGACCATGTTTTGATGAGAAAGGTAAGTTGAGCCCACGGTACATAACCCTTTGAAATCTTAGAAAGGATAGGGGATATGACCTATTGATTGGGATTGCCACCGAAACTTGCTCAGGTACATGATGCTAAGAAAGTATGAGCCAAATCTAGCACATGTGCTCAACTTCGAAGAGATCGAGGTAGACGACCAAAGGTCGTATATTAAGGAGCTAGTGCAAATCATGGACAAAAGTGAGCAAGTAATTAGAAATAGAGCCATTCCCTTAGTCAAGGTCCTATGGAAACACCATGGAATAGAAAAGGCTACTTGGTAAAGTGAATAAATTATTATCCACAAGTACCGTCATCTATTTTGAATACCCAGGTACGTTATGAAATTTCACGGACAAAATTTTTTAAAGGGCGGGAGAATTGTAACATCCTCGATTTCGATCCCATAAGGATCTGCCATAAGGTCCTAAAAGGACTGATCATGGGCCATTGACCATGGATCGATCGGTTCGATCGGCAATGAATCGCGGATCGGTCACGTCCGACCAATCGACCGACTGACCGACTGATTGACCGACCAATCACTAATTGGTTGAGGTGTCGGCTGTGAATTTCTACTAACCATACCGATGGGATAGGAACACCCGCTCATAAGATGACCTTTTGTTCCCAAGAATTGGTCACGGGATGATTTTGGATCAGTAGATGGTCAGGGGTCGATTCAATCGGTCACGGTTTCTGGTCGTGGGTTATTCCGCCCGATTATGCAGTGATACATAGACGATCTGAATTGACCAAATGTGATTTCCTTCTTAGTGTTCGAAACAGAATCTCGAATTGGTGATCTCCGATCATGGATTAGTAATGCACCGACCATGAACCCTACCGGTGGATTGGGTGTCGACCGGAATGAGCCCAGGGATAGACCTGGCTATTTCGTCACTTATTCTAAGGTCCATGGGTGCCTTAGAGTAGGTCTCGAACCAATTAAAGGACAGTCGACCCTATTGGTCAACCGACCGTCCAAAGGAACAGTTTAGGCGAATATGGGACGTAAGGGCCGAACCTCGGGTGTACATGATTCGATTTACAAGGTGTACCTAATGATCCCTTTCTCGGCCTCGGAATCAATTTAGATGGTAGAATTCTCTAGAACATAATCTGAATGGAGGAAAGGACAAAATAGGGAAAGTTCTAGAAACCCTTCATTAAATGAAGGGGTGAATTGTCCGTTGAAAAGTCAAAAGTCATGATGGCAGCCAAAATATCCTTGAAGATTCTAGAGAAAGGCAGCACACAAGTGGACCAATTAGATAGCTCTACGAGAGCCCTCATTAATAATCGGATATTCTATAATGGCTTAATTGGCAACCTAGAGTAGCATCATCATTAGACTTCATTAAATGCCCATCAAATGCGGGGTATTGGTGGACCAATGAAAGAATGAAAGGTGGGCCATAATCAATGACACCTAGGAGCCTAGAATGCCAAGTAATGCCTTTAGCTTGGCCAACTCACTTTCTAGGCATAATCATGAAGCAAGTAGGCTTGCCACCCAAGAAAAGGTAGGCGGGACACTTGGAAACATGGGAGAGGATCGCTTGGCTTGGTAATGTTGTCTCTAAGAGCTATAAATAGAACGAGCACTTCCATTTTCCTCACTTGCCTTCCATTTTCTCTGCCCTCCTCTTAAAACACCCTCGTCTATCTCGCCCACTTTCTCTCTTTCGGCTTCCAAAGAAAGTCTTCCATCTTGTGTAGTTCAAGCTTTAGTCTGAGGTTCATCCAGGTAAGTAAGATCCCTATGTCTCCTCTAGGGTGGTAGTCTCCATCGTCGAGGCTAGTTAGGTGCTCACTCGTTAAGCCGTGGATAGGATGTTGGATCTTTTATATGGTTTGCTCATGTTTATGCTTTAGTTGTTGACGCCCAGAATGAAGCCGAGGTTCATTTGGATTGAGTTCATCACAAGACAAAGTCACCCAAGCCATAAAGCCTAGGTTTTGGCATAAATAGGATGCTGAGTCCAGGTCTCGCTTGGTGCGAGGATCGCCCAAGGCTGCAAGGTCCTAAATCGACATTTAGGCATGTCGATCTTATGTTTCACGCCTCCACCCTCGAGCGCGTGCCCATCCCTCGGTGGTCGATAAATATGCGACGTCCCAGGACGTGTCACCGACCCATTTATTTTAATGCACATGTAGAAGCGAAACAAAACGTTGACAACAACTAATACATGATAGAAAAGCAGGAAAAAATTTAACAACCAAAACACTTTTAAAAACACCCAAGGTTTATATACAATACCAGGCTATCTATAAAAGATCGGCTCTAAAAAGGAACTGTCCTACGACTAACTAGTCGGACGCGTTGGCCGATCCTAGGGTCTCCACAGGCTTCGGGGGCGTCGAGTCCTCCACAGCACCATCAGGAGGGTTAGCTACATTCTCGACTAGAGTAGCATCGACTACCACAATGGGGATATCAAAACCTATGAGGGGACCCACTCGAAATTCATTGAAACCGTAGTGAAACTATGCTCTGAATCAATTAGGTACCCTCTGAGGTAGGCCCTCATCGACCAAGATGGTGGTCACCACGAGTTCATAGATCCATTGATCCCCTGGGGCATGGAAGTCAAAACTTCGCTTGATAACCCTCATAAGCCGACCAAAACGTTACGAAGGAATCGCCATCTAAGAACCTGAAAATGTTGAGCCCACGACGGGGTGAAACAATGTCTCAGCAACTTCACCCTCTAAACTCCGACTAGGAAGGAAATATGCTTAAAGGTAGTCTATGCACACAAGTCGGAAGACTTACCTTGCCTCAGTTCCTTCCTGCACGTCAATACAATTCATAATCTCAACCAATCACTCAAACCATTTCAATTCGAGCCAATCACTACCATCCATCAATCAATACCATCTATACCCTCAAAACCATCTATCAATCCGATCGATTCGATCACTGCTAACACAAGCTGAAGTAAATAGTTAATGCTGTCATAAGCTGATATATAGATGGTAGCTCACACAAGCTTATATATATAAATGGTAGCTCGCGCGAGCTGATATATAGATTGTTGCTCTCACAAGCTAATAAACGACTTCACCTAATAGACTAGTTATCTCGTGAGTGATTAGTTCAGGGAAAAGGACTATAGGCGCGTCGATGAAAACCCCAACTTATTCAATCGAAAACAGAACTTGAAATTTAAGATGTCACAATTCTTCTCCTCTTATAAAAATTTCGTTCTCGAAATTTAAATTTTTACAAATCTTTAAAGAAAAAGGTGGGGGTATAGTCATCTCATCGACTCGTCACTTTCCCAAGTTGCTCCTTCAGTGCCATGGTGTTGCCAAACCACTTTAACCAACAACAAGATCATCTTGGCGCGCAGAACCCATTCTTTCTAATCCACAATCTGAACCAGGCTTTCCACGTACGACACTTTGTCATCCACTTCTAACTCTTCAAAATTTAGCACGTGGGCCGGGTCAGGCTCATACTTCATCAACATCGACACATGAAAGATATCATGCACTTGCGCCAACTTCGACGGCAATGTAAGATGATATGCTAGGATCCCGATTCTTTCCAGAATCTCAAAGGGACCTACGTACCTCGGACTCAGCTTTCCCTTCTTGCCGAAGCATGAAGTACCCCTCATTGGTGACACCTTCAGAAAGACGTGATCACCAACTTGGAATTCCAACTGTCTTTGACACGTATTAGCATAGCTTTTATGGCGTCTCTAAGCAGTCTTTTATCTATCCCTGATGACGACAACTACATCCACTGACTGCTGGACTAACTCTAGGCCTGTGATCTTTCGTTTCCTGACTTCATCCCAACAAACTAGTGTTTTGCACGCTCTGCCATACAACGCTTCAAAAGGAGCCATCTGGATGCTCTGCTGATAGCCGTCGTTGTAGGCAAATTCAACAAGGTGAAGTTGTTCCTCTCAACTTCCCTTAAAATCCAAAACATAAGCTCTCAGCATGTCTTCGAGGGTCTAAATCGTCCTCTCAGACTGGCCATCCATTTGAGCATGATAGGCCGTACTGTACTAAAGCTTTGTTCCTAAAGTAGTTTGGAAACTTTTCGAAAAGGCAACTGTGAACCTCGGGTTTCAGTCTGATGTAATCGTCACCGACACTCCATGCAGACAAACAATCTGACGCACATACAATTCAGCATGCCTGCCCAAATCAAGATCCTTTCGTACTACGATGAAGTGAGTCGACTTCGTCAGTCTGTCAACTACTACCCAAATGGAATCATTACCCCTCTAACTCCTCGGTAAGCCCATCACAAAATCCATTGTGATGTGTCCCCAATTCCACTCGGCGATCTCGAGAGCTTGCAAAAGTCCTCTCGGCTTATAATGTTGTGCTTTCACTTGCTGACACGTCAGACACACTTGGCGACATGCCTAGTGATATCTACCTTCATACCATACCACCAATAGCATTGACGTAGATTCTAATACATCTTCATACTGCCATGATGAATGCTGTAACTGCCACGATGTGCTTCTGACAAAATCTCTTCCTTAAGCGCTACGTCGTCAGGTACACACAATCATCCTCGGAACCTTAGTGTTCCGTTTTCAGAAATCTGAAAGTCATCATTCTTCTTTTCGGTATTCTCTTCCACGATCTTTTGAGTCTCTGATCTTGTCCACTGAAGCGTCTTGATCCTTATTTACACTTCCGGCTCAATTCTGACGGTGGCCATAAAATTCGAAAGGTGGCCTACCTCAAATTTGAAAATTGAACCTCGAGCGTTCTAAAGTAAAGTCCATTCCTTTACCATCAATTGTGTGACTGAAGACTTTCGACTTAGCGCATCTATGACCTTATTCGCCTTGCCATGGTGATACAAGATATCACAATCGTAGTCCTTCAGGAGTTCCATCCAGAGAAGCTATCTCATATTTAACTCATTCTGAGAGAATAGGTACTTGAAACTTTGATGGTCTGTGAAGATCTAGAATCTTTCTCCACATAAATAATGTCTCCAAATCTTTAGAGTGAAGATAATCGTTGCAAGTTCTAAGTCACGCGTTTTGTAATTCAGCTCGTGAGGTCTCAACTAAGAGGACGCATATGCAACAACTCTACCACATTGCATCAGCACGCAACCCAGTACTCTAAATGATGCATCACTATAGATCTCGTATCCTCTATGACCAGACGGTATGGCCAGCACGGGCGCGGTAGTCAGCTTTTACTTAAGCTCTTGGAAACTACGCTCGCACTTGTCTGTCAACACAAATTTATATTCCTTCTTCAACAGTAGAGTCAACGGCGATACTAACGCTAAAAACCCTTCCACGAACCTTCTGTAGTAACTTGCCAAACCTAAAAAGATTCTTATCTCAGTCACTGTCGTCGGTCTTAGCCAGTTGATAACTGCTTCAATCTTGGTTGGGTCCACAGAGATTCCTTCTCCTGAAATCACGTGACCTAGAAATGCTACACAAGTCAACCAAAACTTGCACTTACGGAACTTGGCGTATAGCTCATGATTCCTCAGGGTTTTGAGTACCATCCTCAAATGCCTCTCATGCTCCTCAGGACTTCTCGAATACACCAGGATATCATCGATGAACACAATCACGAATTGATCTAGGTACTCCTTGAATACATGGTTTATCATATCCATGAAAGCAGCTAGGGCGTTAGTCAAACCAAACGGCATTACAGTGAACTCATAATGGCCGTATCGAGTATGAAACACCGTCTTCGGTATGTCCTCCTTTCTGATCCTCAGCCGATGATATCACGTCCTCAAGTCGATCTTTGAAAATATCGACGCTCTTTGCAACTGGTCAAACAAGTCGTCAATCATCAGGAATGGATACTTGTTATTGATTGTTACTTAATTGAGTTGACAATAGTTAATGCACAGACACAACGAACCATTTTTCTTCTTCATGAACAGAACTACTGCTCCCCAAGGTGATGCACTGGAACGTATGAATCCCTTATCTAATAACTCCTGCATTTGCACCTTCAGCTCCTTTAGCTTTAACAACGCCATTCGGTAAGGAGCCATAGAGATTGGCTCTGTCCCAGGTGCTAACTCAATCACGAATTCTATCTCCCTCTCTAGAGGCAAGCCTGGCAATTCCTTTGCAAACACATCTAGAAATTCTTGGACTACTGAGATGTCCTCGATCTTCAGCTCATACGACAATCGCTAGGTAACCTTGGCAACCCTTATCTAACAACTGGGTTGCCTCAAGCAACAAGATTAAGGTAATCGAGGGTCCTCCTCGACTCCCAATAAACTCAAAACTTTCACTATCTAACGGGTTAAACTGAATCACTTTACGATAGCAATCCATCATAGCTCGTTGCTTGGTGAGCCAGTTCATGCCAATTATCACATTGAAATCATACATGGCTAGAACTAACAAATCTATTCTCCCCTCTAACTCACCAATTACTAACTTGCAACCAGAACAACCCAACACAAACAACATCTTATCCTTTAATGGTGTTGATATGCTAACCATTGACTCCAACAACTCAAGATTAAATCCTATCAGCTTAACAACTTGCTTAGCTATAGGGTCAAATAAAGCATAAGCAGCGTGGTCGTTCAGCGAAACCGTACCTGTAATCACATCAGGCAACTCCTCAGCCTGTCCTCTAATGATGGCGTACACTCATCCTTGCGTTGGAGGTTTGTTCTGTCCACCTTGCGGTACATTCAGTGGCGCAAACCCCCTATGCTGACCCATCAGTGGTGGCGGTAGCAACTACCGTTGTCCCATCGGTCTTCTTGGACAATTTCTAGCTTGGTGACCCTGCTGGCCACATTCGAAGCAAGCACCCATCCTTAAAGGACACGGGGCTAAACCATGTCGCCTTCCACAAAAGTGACATGCGCCATTCTAACTCAGTGCTGACTTGCCTACTCCATCGTTCCTATTTGGCGGAACATGATATCTTCCTTCGGTCATCGGTTTTTTCCCAAACTAGTTCCCATCTCTGTTCAAATTGAACCTTGAACTAGACGTAGCAGTCTGTTCACTCAAGTTTCTCTCAAACAGCTAGGCCCGACCATATACCTCGTTATAATCCTTCAGGTCGAACGGCACCAGTGGATTTCTCAACTTTGGTCGGATGCCGTTCCCGAACCTCTAAGCTTTTCGTTCGGGGTCTTCTACCAGTCTTGGAGCATACTGAGGCAGTTCAGCAAATTTAGCCTCATAATGGTCCATGGTCATCATCCATTGGCAAAGGCATTTGAATTTCTCCATCTTCTGCTCTCGGGCACGACGAGGAAAAATCCTAAGAGGAACGATGGCAGCTTGGCTAAATTTATGGGGATCAATTTGAGCTCAAATGGAGAAGGATTGAAGTGAAATGGAAAGAGGAATTGAAAGAAAAGGGGAGGCCAATGATCCAAATTCGTAGGCCACGGGGGAGAGAACCTTTTGGACCATTTGGGAAGCTTATTTGGGAAGCTTGGCTGCTGCAAATTGGCTGAGGAAGACAGCCACGCATGGTGGGGCATAGAAACCAGCCTCCTTCTTCCTCCTTGCTCTTCCTTTATCCATTGCTGGGAATTTTGAAGCTCCAAAAATTGCAGAGAAACCAGCCCTCACTTCACTCTCTCTCCTCCTCTTCAGCCTCAGGAAGTCACAGCCCTTTGCTCCCCTATTTCCCTTCTCTGCCTGTTTTTGCTCCAGTTGACTTTCGTGTGAAAAATCGACTTAAAAGTTGTCTTCCCATAAGAATCGGCCTCCGTGCCTCCCACCCACTATGCTCAAGACATCTAGTTCGTACGGAAGGAACCCACCGCTCGCTGAAGGGAGCCGCCAGCCGACCTGCCCACCGGCCGAAAGCCGCCACTCGCCGGTCCATCGGTCCACTTGGCAACTTGCACTATTTCACATTTTCAGTCATTTTTCTCCCATTCTGACCCTTCCTCCGCCCATCTCAGCGACCAGCAACTCCCCCTTGACCCCCAGGTGCCACTGGTTGTCGGCCATCCCCTCGTTGGAGCTCCAATAAGCCGCCCAACTTCATTTCTCCTCCGACAGTCCAATTTTTAGGAGTTTTAGTGGGAGTCTGAGCTGTTGTTGTTGTTCTAAGCTTGGGAATGCCTTGGATCATAGTGGTTGAGGTTCGCGGCTGTAGCCTCCGTCGTCACAGCCACGTCCGTGTCTCTGGCCCGTTTATCGGGTGAATTTAGCTCATAATCCTTTAATTAGTGCCTAAACTTGCCTAGGAGGTTAATTATGCTTAAGAGTTGATTAGATTAGCTTAAGTGTGTATTAGTGATAATCTAGAATGGTTAGATTAGCTTTAGAATGGATTAGTGCTAATCTAATTAGTGAGTTTAGCACCTTTGAAGATGGCTTAGTCCAATTCAGTGGACTTTCTGCAGTTCTAATCTCTAGACCCTCGTCGTTTGCCATTTTTTTAGATTGAAATGGGTTGCAAATTTGGAGTTGATTCCTTCTGGAGAAATGTTTTAGACATCTTGATCTACAACATATATTTTACTCAATATTTTTAGATATTTAAAAGTATGATATTTCAGCTCCGTCATTTGCAAAAAGAATCTTGGACTGTGCTAGAATTTGTGACCTTTTGGGATTTTGGGGTGTTTTTATCAACTCTTAGGGTTCAAATTTCAAAATATTTTATTCAAAAAATTTGTTTTTCACCTCTTGTAGTTTAACATAGTCAAATTTCAGATCAAATGGACAAGTTTTGGATCTCGAACAAAACTGATTTCGGAAAACAGACTTTTTGGAAACGGACCCAGTTTTTGTACTGGATTGAGCGATTTACCAGGCTTAATATAGAAGGTTTTAGGTTAAGGTGTCTGCATAAAAAAATGTTTTTTTATGTGTCCTTTATAACATATTCAAATTTGAGAATTTTCCGAACTCGGTTGATTGGAATTCTGGATTTAAACTCGAAGACGTGCGTATGGACCGTTTCTGCCAATTATGACCAGTAGTAGTTCGTGATTGTTCTTGATGCTTTACTTGCTTTAATTAGTGTTTTAATGACTTTTGGATTTAATTTATAGTTAATAAATTCCGGAAATTTACTATTCACAAATTACTGTTCACGTTCAATGTTCACCCGAGAATGAGAAGTTGTCCAATTTCACGTGTTTTGATTTTTTGAGGTGATTTGAGTGTATAAATGCATGGGCATCTGCATGAATTGAGTGATTTTTACAAAAAGGGAAATATGCATAGTTCGAGAGACGTTGGAAATGGATCGCCTTTGGGAGAAAATGATTTGAAAGTGTATATGCATGCGTGTATGCATTGGCTAAGTGTGCAAAGATAAAAAAGGAGTTGTGGCGGTGTGCTTGCCTGATCATCAAGTCGAATCTATTCCCTGCTGTGTGTCAGGTAGATCATGTCTATGTGGCGGTAATTAGATTGTGCCTGTGTGGCAGTAAGCAGATCGTGCCTATGTGGCGGTAATCAATTGAGGCGTATGGTAGGTAGTGCTTGTGTGACCATATTGCTATGTGTCGGATAGATTGTGCCTGTGTGGCCATAATCAATCCTATCACATCGTTAATGGCACACATGCATGAATCGATAACGTGCATGGTGTGGCAATGGTTAGGTAAGATCACTTGTGACGCGACTCGTATGTGATTGATGAATTGCATCATCTAATGGCCATTTGCATTGCATGTATTGTACTGAGATTTAATGTGCAAGGTATGGCATACTGGGTAAGGTTGCATGCGAATCGATTTGTTAATTGTTGGTTGGTAGTCGTGGCTTGTTGTGGAGTGGTTCTGAAGAGATACCCCGAGTTGCATTGGTGTCCTAACCAAGGGCTTAGGGTAAGGACTCACTGAGATTTATATCTCACTGGTTATCGTATAACCATTTTCGGGTCCCTAGTGTGAAGAAGCAGGAGCTTGAGAAGGAAGGGTCAGGAGCAAGGATGGCCCAGAGGTTCTTTTTGAAATGGACCCCCCGTACATAAATCTTAGGGTTGGCCTCTGTATGTAAACTAGATTGTTTATAAAAGCATGTTTGGTTTGTAATTGGTTGTCCTGCTTTTCTATCCCATGTTTGTTGTTGTCAGGAGATTAGTTAATCCATTTCCGCATGTGCAATAAAATGATTGGGTCGGCAACGCGTCTTAGGAATGTCGCATATTTCTATCGACCAAGGAATGGGTTGTTTTGGCCCGGGGTTCGGGGAGTGACATAGACTCGCTGAGATTTTTATCTCACCCCGTCGTGGTTAACCCTTTTTTCAGGTCCTTAGATGGACGTCCGTCATGTCTGTTTTGGGTGTCCACGGGAGGTGGAGACCGAATCTACCCTTCTCCCCATCCACAGGACCACCTGGACTCATGAGCTTATGGTGACCACTATTTAAGTCGATGAGAGCCTACCTCACTTGGTACCTCATCACTTCAAAGCGTGGTTCCTTAAGAAGCCTAACGAGGTCCGGGAAGGTCCTTTGGAGGGTTTTGACGGGCCTGCCATTGAAACCGAGTATGAGAAGGTACTTGGCCCCATAAACATCGATATATTAGAGGATATCATGGCGAACTCGGGACCCGAGGCTGAAGGGCCCGAAGCAGAGGTAGTTGGTCCTTTGGACATCGACATCCCAGATGGTGTCATAGAGGATCCAGATCCCGAGACGGAAAGGTCCAGAGTGTAGGTGACCTAGTAGTTTTCTTTTAGGAACCTCATTTTGCTTATAAAGTGTGGTTTGGGTTTATTGGATGTCCTGCTTTTACTATCCTTATGATTGATTGTTGTCTGGAGATTATTAGTTCGCTTTCGCATGTGCATAAAATGAATAGGTTGGCGACGCAATCTAGGAACGTCAGACCACTGAGGGATGTGCGCGTACCCGGGGTTTGGGGCGTGACACCTTCAACCTTAAGTTCACATGAAAATCAATTGGAGTTTGGACAAAAAAAAATCTTGAAAATGTCGGCGTAGATGTATTGTAGTTAATGCAACAATAATTTGATTAATCGATGATGTGAAGACACGACAAACAATGCCATGAAACAAGTGAGAGCACATAAAATTACAATCTATTTCAATATGCTTGATGTGCTCGAGACAAATATCATTATGCCATTTAAAATCTCTAGTAGGGCATATAGGAGATTTTCCTCTCCTTTCGTCCATTCGAAGCCTTAACCTGACGTAGACCGAGCCTCCGGTTTGGTGCCGAGTCACATCAAAATGGGTTGGAGTGCAAACCGGCGGGTTTCCAACAAAAAATAAAAAAACCGCGAGTCATGGGCCCCACTATAATGCTTTGAAACTTCAATGCCACATTGAAACGGGGGTCATAAAATTTTGGTGCTGATATTTTCTCGTGATATGCAATTTGACAATGGAAGTATTCTTTTTTTCTTTTTTTTGTGAAGTTAAGAAATATATTGAGCTTTAACTAACCTGTACAAAAGTGATCACGGCACCAAAAACTTACACTCAAAATGCCAATGAGTGGAAGGAAGCCGATATGTAAAAGAAACAACCATCGAAAAGAGGTACAAAAAGCCAATCGACTACACACGAGGCAAAAGACCATAACGGCCAAGGGGTGTACAAGCAAAGGAGAAGGCCTACAAAAACACACGTAACAACACTCAGGTATGGTGGTGATTTAGAGGTTCAGCCTCCCCGGAAGTGAAGATAATCGGATCAATGCTCCGACTGCGCTTCAGTCTTCTATTCCTTATAGTATCCTCTACATTCCTAAATGTGATAGCCTTGTCTCTGACCACTTTAAACAAGTGGTTCTTCAATGCCAGAATCACAAGAGACTACTCTCTAAACAGGATGCTATTCCCATTCTTCTAGATTGGAAGTATTCTTTTTACCAATTATATTTAACGAAAAATGTTCCTGAAGAACCCCCACTATAATTATTATTCTTGATCACAAACTGCAATCGCGATAGTGACACTTAACAATGATAACTTATGTTGTCTATAGTATTATATAAAAATAAAAAGGCTTCTGTTTTAGGGGATTTTAATCTCTACCCTTTCCAAGATAACCTTAATTACTTATTTGATAGTATTGAATTTTTGGGAATATGTGTAAATTAGTGATTTCACATAATCTCTCATGCATTGTAATATTTAAATTTGAACCTTTTCCATACAACACCAGTTTCTTTCTAAAAATCAATTCAAAATATCCCAAGCTATTTGTATCTTTTCACATTTTAATATGCATTTCCTTTTTTATACATGTATTTCGTATCAATAATATTATTAAGTTCTTAATAATTAAATAGTTAATAACAAATATTGTTGCTTCATCTTAAGTATTAATTTTCTCACATACGCATGTGCATGTGTGTATGCATGGTTGCTTGTCATTTATAATCTTCCATTATTCACTTCTTTTCAAACGGTCATCATTTTAATGTACCGGTACCTACATGCGTTAGAATCTCCGATTCCCGTTATATCATTGTCTTCCTGTAACATCCTCAATTTCGACCCCGTAAGAATCGGCCATAAGGTCCTAAAAGAACCGATCATGGGCCATTGGCCATGGATCGATTGGTTCGATTAGTGAGGAATTGCGGATCAGTCATGACCGATCGGTTACTAATTGGTTGAGGTGTCGGCTGTGAATTTCTACCAACCATACCGATGGGATAGGATCACTAGGTCATAATATGACCCTTTGATCTCGAGATTTGGTCACAGAATGATTTTGGATTGATGGATGGTCAAAGGTCGATCCGACCAGTCGTAGTTTCTGGTAGCAGGTGATTCCGCCCGGTTATGCACTGATACATAGACGATCCAAATTGACCAAATGCGATTTCCTTCCTACCAAAAATGCATCATTCCCTATTTAATTTTTAGTGATCAAAACAAAGTCTTGAATTGGTGATGTCTGATCATTGATTAGTAATGCACCGACTATGAACCCGATCGGTGGATCAGGTGCCGATCGGTGGATCGGGTACCGATTGGAATGAGCCCAGGGATAGACCCGGCTATTCCGTCACTTATTCTAAGGTCCATGGGTGTCTTGTCTTTGTTTTAGGCCATGGGTAGCGTTAGAATAGGTCTCAAACCAATTAAAGGACAATCGAGCCTATTGCTCAACCGACCGTCCAAAGAAACGGTTTGGGTGAATATGGGACGTAAGGGCCGAACCTCGAGTGTACGTGATTCGATTTTCAAGGTGTACCTAATGATCCCTTTCTCAGCCCCGGAATCAATTTAGACGGTATAATTCTCTAGAACATCATCTTAATGGAGAAAAGGACAAAATAGGGAAAGCTTTAAAACCATTCATTAAATGAAGGGGTGAGTTGTCCACTGAAAAGTCAAAACTCATGATGGCGGACAAAATATCCTTGAAGATTCTAGAGAAAGGCAGCACACAACTAGACCAATTAGATAGCGCTACGCAAGCCCTTATTAATAACCGAATATTCTATAATGGCTTAATTGGCAACCTAGAGTAGTATCATCATTATACTTCATTAAATGCCCATTAAATGTGGGGTATTGATGGACCAATGAGAGAATGAAAGGTGGGCCATAATCAATGACGCTTAGGAGCCTAGAATGCCAAGTAATGCCTTTAGCTTGGCCAACTCACTTTTTAGGCATAATCATAAAGCAAGTAGGCTTGCCACCTAAGAAAAGTAGGCTGGACCCTTGGAAACATGGGAGAGGACCACTTGGCTTGGTAATGATGGCTCTAAGGGCTATAAATAGGAGGAGCACTTCCCATTTTCCTCACTTGCCTTCCATTTTCTCGACCCTCCTTCTCCTAAAACACCCTCCTCTCTCTCGCCCACTTTCTCTCTTTCGGCTTCCAAGGAAAGTCGTCCATCTTGTGTAGTTCAAGCTTTAGTTCGAGGTTCATCCAAGTAAGTAAGATCGCTATGTCTCCTTTAAGGTGGTAGTCTCCATTGTCGAGGCTAGTTAGGTGCTCACCCGTTAAGCCGTGGATAGGATGTTGGATCCTTTATATGGTTTGCTCATGTTTATGCTTGAGTTGTTCACAGCCGGAATGAGGCCGAGGTTTGTTCAGATTGACTTCATTGCGAGACAAAGGCGCCCAAGCCATAAACCCTTGGTTTTGGCATAAATAGGATGCCGAGTCCAGGTCTCGCTTGGTGCGAGGATCTCCTCAGGCCGAAAGGTCCTAAATCGACATTGAGGCATGTCGATCTTATGTGTCACGCCCTAATCCTCGAGCGCATGCCCATCTCTTGGTGGTCGATAAATATGCGACGTCCCAGGACGCGTTGTCGACCCATTCATTTTAATGTGCATAGTACCCCTGACAACAACTAATATGGGATAGAAAAGCAGGAAACAATTTCAAAATCAAACCACTTTTATAAACACCCAAGGTTTATATACAATACTAAGCTGTCTATAAAAGATCAGCTCTCAAAAGGGAACTGTCTTATGACTAATTAGTCGGACATGTTCGCCGATCCTTCAGTCTCCACATGCTCCACGGGCTTTAGGTCCTCCACAACACCATCACGAGGGTCAGCTCCACTCACCTAGAGTAGCATTGACTACCACAGCGGGGATCTCAAAACCCAGGAGGGGACCCAAACGAAATCCATTAAAACCGTAGCGAAACCACGCCTTGAATTGATGAGGTACCCTTTGAGGTAGGCCTCATCGACCTAGACGGTAGTCACCACGAGTTCATAGATCCATTGATTCCCTGGGGCATGGTTGTCGAAACTCCGCTCTGTAACCCTAATAGGCCGACCAAAACATTCCGGAGGAACTGCCATCTAAGGACTTGAAAATGTTGAGCCCATGAGAATGTGAGACAATGTCTCAGCAAGTTCACCCCCTAAAGTCTGACTAGGAAGGAAATATGCCTAGAGGTAGTCTATGCACACGAGTTAGAAGGCTTACCTCACCTCAGTTCCCTCTTACACGTTAGTACAGTTCATAATCTCAACGAATCACTCAAACCATTTTAATTCAAGGCAATCACTACCATCCGTCAATCAATACCATCTATACACTCAGTACCATCTATCAATTCGATTGATTCGATTACTGCTCACACAAGCTGAAGTAAAAGTTAATACTCTCAAAAGCTAATATAGATGGTAGCTCGCATAAGCTGATATATATACATGATAGCTCGTACAAGCTGATTTATATATATATATATATATGGTAGCTCGCACAAGCTGATATATATATATATATATATATGGTAGCTCGCATAGGTTGATATATAGATTGTTGCTCTCACAAGCTGATAAACAATCATTGCTCTCACAAGCTGACGGTTCAATACTCACACAAGCTGACAATTCAATGCTCACACAAGTTGATATGGTACATAAAATCTATTTTGGTGTTAAAACCTGACACCCGATACTTTCCCATCAAATACCAAATTTGGCAATCATCAATCAATTGCATAATTTAACAATCAATTGGACAATCTAACCACACCACTACAATCAGCATGAAATTCTAACGACCGGCTCTCCTAGTATAATTTTCGGAAAATATTAAATAATTAAATAAATTCCAAAAAACTATTTATTTATTTATTTATTACAAAATAATTAAATAAGTGCCTAATTAAGCTTACACTAATCTAACCTACTAATTAGGCTAATTAAGTAACCTACAAAGCTAATTAAATCACCTAATCTAATTAGCCTTCAACTAAACTAATCTAACTACCTAAGCATACTTAGCCTAATCTAAACACCCCTTAAGCATCACTAACTCCCTAAGCAAAGTTTAGCGAGTAAACTCACCGGTGAGTCCACAGCGACGGCGACGCGGAGCCAAGTGATAACCAAGCCTACGACGACACCAAGCAAGGCCCGAAAGAGACCTAAAATAGGCCACGAAGACTGAAAGCCCTTGCTGGCCTTCGGTTCTGTCCAAGGACCGAATGGGCTGCTCGAGTGGCTTGATGTGGCACCCCTTGACGGCCCCCAATCCATTAGGGTCGCCACAGTTCGCTTACCTTTCACTTTCCTTACTAACATGTCACTCTGATACCATTAAAGAATTGCAGCAGGTCCATACAACCATGGAGGTTTACATTTTTTTTTTTGATAGGTCCCTTGCGCAATTCATATACGGAAGCACATCTAACAAACTCCCTTCCCTATATTCAGAAAACGATGCACACCTACTAAACATCTTATATAAGTTAAAGCCGGACACGTTTATTTACATAGAGCAGATGGACATCTTTAGTCGGTACAACAAAATGCCGTAGTCTTCTATACTCGGCTACACTTCAAAGGATGACCGACATCTTCTCCAACAGTCGAATACTTAAAGTCCATCGATCAGTGTCGGCGTCCAAAAGTTCCTCCCTTTGCTATCCTCCTCCTTGCAATCATAACCAACCACTTGATTCATCTACTGGTAGCAGTGGCAGCAGAGGTATCTTATCTAGTCTGAAATGTTATTCCCTAAAAGGGGTGAGTACAACCACTCAGCAGGTAAAGGACCAATAAACCACTCAATGCATTATACAAGTTATACATGCATTACATGCATTACTTACCTTGAAGCCATGCGCATACTATCATGCATCATCATCACAATCGTAACACATACATGTGTATCATCATGTCATACTCATATAGTCGTCATCATGACATTATTATATTACACACATGTCATCATCATCATATACATGACATCATCATACCATACATGTCATCATCATCATATCATACACATGTCATCATCATCATGACATCATCACATCACACATGTCATCATCATCATGACATCATCACATCACACATGTCATCATCATCATATTATACACATGTCATCATCATCATGACATCATCACATCACACATGTCATCATGCCATATCATATATCATCATCATATCATGCATATCATCATGCCATAGGTGATCATCATCATATCATGCATATCATCATGCCATGGGTGATCATCATCATATCATATCATATCATGCGTGGTTCGATTTCCACTTTTAACTTTTCAATTTGATAACCACATCACCCTTCCTCGGATCATCAATTTCATCTCATATTTTACACTCGCATCCCATGCGAGAAAACCTCCGGCATTCAGCCATTTCAGGCCACCGGTCATCCGGCCCCCCCACATTCCGGACATCTTGCATCCCAACTGGCATCACGAGGTATTCCCCTCGGGCAAAGACCTCCGACAGGGCTTCCGGCATTTACACTCCCTGGTCGGGCATCCCGCACCCTAATCCTGGCATTGTGAGGCATCCCTTTGGGCACAAACCTCCACGGCTTCCGGAATTACGTACCGACATACCACCAGGCCTCTCCTGGAATTACGTACCGTATACCACTGGGCATCCCGACACTCCCGGGGCATTATCATCCGCCACATCAATTTCCTCATTTAACATTATTCATCTTCACCAATTTCGGTCTTAATTTAGCATGGCATATGATGTAATGGCAAACAAAATCATATTCAGCATTTGAATTCACACATGCATCTCAATGCATACATCAAGACCTCATCACACATACTACATAGTGCAATTATTTATAAAATAAAATTCATGGAATTTATGCCAATTAAAATAATCCATTTATCATGCCCTTTTTACATTTATTTAAATTCCAGCTTGTGCCATTTTCAAAAATATTAAATTTAATTATTTATATAATCTCAAAAATCATAAAATTAAGGCAATTAATAGATAAGACAATAGGATAATGATTTCATGCAAAATACACGGCCAATGAGAATTCCACACAAATCCATAATTCACACAAAACAGCATGAAATTTTCGGATGAAACCAGAATGCACAGTCTTCGAAGCAATTCGATTAAAATATCCATACGACCTCCAAAAATTACGAACTTTTACCAACTTATAGCCAAGACATTTACGTACATCTTTCATGAAGATTTCCAAGTCATATTCTTTCTAGATTATTTTCTACAGTCTCACGAAGCTTCTGGATCAATCACCGAAACGTCCAGTGCATGCTTCTCCGAAATACTGAGTTTTCACCTACCTATTCTACTTCGTTTCCTCTGAAATTTGGATATGTTTTACATAAAGATGTTCTCTACAAGTTTCATGAAGAGATATAAGTCCAATATCCAGAGTATAGTCGTTATTTAGGTCCATGAAGTCTCGGGTGTCCTGTACCACGTCTCCAGAATTTCCGTCTTCAAGATTTAGTCGATTTACTAGGTTATACTTGTTCATTTTGCTTCAAATTTGAGTATGTTGTATTTCAAGATGTCCTATACAACTTTCATGAAGAAATCGAAGAGATATTCTCAGCACAAATCAACATGCAACTACAAATCCATCAAAAGGTCAGTGAAATCGTTCCAGATCTGAGGTCTCCGAAGGATGAGAGTTTGACCCCCCAAATATCCATCATTTTGTACCAAATTTTAGTATGTTGTAGTTTACAATGTTAGCTAAAACTTTTATGAAGAGATAAAAGTCAAAATCGAACTCTAAAAATGCATGAAAGCTCTCACAAGGTTCTGGGTCGAGCGGTTCATGCGAAAACAGCAAGCATCTCCAAGAACAAAACCTCATGTACTTCGATTTCTAGCCTCTAAACATCCAAGAATTCAACCACACATGCAAGACACACATGCAAGAGTAGAAATCAATCCCTACTTGCCTCTAAGACCAAGCAAATACGAGCACACGGACGGCACGCCGGCGACAGACGAACGGCGTGCGGGTGGCGACGGGCGAACTCCTCCTCCTCGGCCTCCCTCTCTCTCGCATCTCACTCTCTCTCGGCAACTCTCTCCCTCTCTCTCACTCTCTCAAAACCAGCCACTCTCTCTCTCTATCTCTCTTTCTTTTTGGTGGCTTATATATTGCATGCTTTCTTCTCTTGCATGGGGGACACTTGTCCCTAAGAAGGAGACAAGTGTCTCCTTGGTTGAAGACACTTGGAGGAAGCCATGCGGCTCCTCCTTCCCCCTCCATGCGCCGACAATGGGCCGGGCTTATGGCCCACTTTAGGCCCATCTCACTTGGGCCTAAGGTCCAAACTTAAATGGCCCAAGTTTATTTTCTTTTATTTTTATAATATATCTTAATCATCATTTAAATAAATATCTAATTGCATAAATAATAAGGCCATTAAACTTATAGTCACAAATCCATAAATTTCAATTTATGATGCACATGGCCAATGATAGAATTTTCTTTCCTATCACTTAATTATCCCTTAAAAGCTTGGCCATATATCTTATTGCAAATTAGGGATTAAATGGCCATAAAATAACTTAACGGTACTTCCATCTCCTATTCATAGACCTTAATATGACTAGAGGTCATTATGAATTTTGGGATGCCACACTTGAAATGGCCAGAAGAGACGGCAGTGGTTGTAGCGGCCTAGGCGGGTGACGGCGGTGGTAGACGGTGGCTGGACGGCGACGTATGGTGGCTTGACAATGGTGACAAGGCTCGAGATAGTGAGCTGGGCTCACTAGAATGCAAGAAGGAGCAGGCGCGAGCGAGTGGATGGCGTGTGGCTCACGATGGGCGGACAGGCGGCGCTCAGGCTTCGGCGGGCATGCTACGGCAAGGGGGGAGGGAGATAGCGGTTTCTCTGGTTCTCTCAAGCTTTCAAAAGCCTCAACAATGAATAATGGAGGGAGGAAGGGGAAGAAGAAGGCTGCTGAAGAGGGGGGACGCCAAATGGCCTCTTAAGCCTTCAACACTTGTCTATTTCACTCAAGTGGCTGCCCCACCTTGCTTAGCCCTATCCACAGCAGCTCTATACCTCCAAAACTTCCTCAACAAGCCTCCCATGGTGGCTGAAATGTTGCACTCCTCCAAGGCTACGAATTTTGTAACATTTCCCTTCAAATTCATTCAATTCCACTTCAATTGGACTTCAATTGGTGTCCATAAATTCAGCCAAGTTGTCCACACTTAATCCATGATTTTTCCTCATCAATTGAACCAACTTGACAGCCATGGGTGCGCTAAAAAACGGTCCTTCAAATTTCCCCGGTCCAATTTCACTAAAATTTGAATTTTCGCCAAAAATTCCAGTCTGCAGAAAAATCTTCGGGGGGTGAGTCGACATTCCTAAAATAAATCATGACATGACATAACTTTCAATTTCTAAAATTGAGTTAAATTTCGTGGTTAATTTCAACCAGGCACAATTTTTATGTGACATAACCTACCGGATAGCTTTTAGGAATTTTTAGTGCAACTGACTCATGGTCGATTATTTTCAAGCCACATATACATCTTCGATGTATTTGCGACTCTCAGATGTCGTGAAAATCTCAAGGTTTAAAATATAGACACAAGGTACCAAAGCGATAGAAAAATCGGTCTAGTGTCGATCGACAAGAATTTTGCAATTAGGTAGAATGACCCACACATAATCACGTGATTCTGTCGAATCGACTTATCTTCGGTCTCTAATGGATTTTTAACTACGCTATAATGACCCTTGCAGACTAGCACGGTTGAGTAGTTGATTCCTGGTCGAATTCTCAATTCTATTGCATTTATATTCCTTAACGGCTTCACCTGATAGACTAGTTATTCTGTGAGTGATCAGTTTAGGGAAAAGAACTATTGGCGCATCGATGAAAGGCAAACAGAACCTCAAATGCAGGATCACATCATGTCTTGATCGATATAGGGATCGTCTAAATCCATGAGGTCTTGGTAAGGCACCAAGGCATGCCACTTTCCGTAGTTCAAATGGATGCGGGGACTTTGCACTTGGCGTTGAATTGAACCGTGAGCCGAGGGTCATTCTCGATACATGTGCATTCATATCGGGTTGGAATCGAGGTCCCTCAAGCTTGGGATTATCACTAAAGCGAGGTGTGCCCAAGCCTTGAGGTCTTGGATCGGTATTGAGGTGTACCGTTTCCGAGCCTTGTTTGATGCGGGGATCGGTGCTAAGTGATTGATTCAAGTTATGGTTCAAAGGTCATTCCCGACATATTTGCTAGTCAAGTATAAGAAATTCATGACAAACACGAATGAATGAGCACGCCTTCAGGCCATGCATGCGTTGGCTAAGACAAGAGATAAGAACCAGCTTGTATGATGCATCTGTGCATGCATTTAAAGAGGAAAAAGCGCCCATCGCCACATAGCATTGGTGGCGATACCTCGTTCGTTGAACAGGAAGCTTCGGTTGATCCGAGATGCCCTGGTTGAGCCAAGATGCTTGGGTTTTGAACCCGAAAGTCTCGGGAAGCTAGCCTTGAGAAGCCTCGGTTGAGCCGAGATGCCCTGGTCGAGCCAAGAAGTCCAGTAAGAAGCTGGAAGCCTTGGTCAAGCTCGGAGGGCTTAGTCAAGCCAAGACGACAATAAATGAATTTACATGAGTGCCAGTTATGCATAAGCATGATATGTTGGTATGTTAATTGATGAGCTGATGGTAGGTTTAGCATGGATGGCATGTGTTTGGATAAAGCATGACATATGATTTGCAATTGGTCTGCCATCGACACTGTTTGCGAGTGTTGTACTTGGTAGGCTTTGATGATGAGGTGCTTTCCCAGTAGAGAACTAAGAATTTACTTACTGAGTTTCCCCAAAACTCACACCTCATCTTTTAGTCTTGTAGGCATGGAAGTGACCTAAAACAGGCCATGAAGTTCCAGATCTTAATGGAACTTTAGCTGCTGTCCAAGCCTGCACTGAAGGAAACCAAAGCTAGAACGGCTAAGGAGAAAGGGTAGGTGAGTAGGCGGAGATTCGGCAGACCAGGTGGGCGGCAGATCAGCGACGGTGAACAGTGGCTGGATGGTGCACGTACAAGCGCGAGGCAGCGAGCAGGGGCGGGGACAATGGGCTGGTGTGGATAGGGACGCGTGGGCTGGCAGGATGCCGAGCTGGGCTCTTAGGTGTGAGCATCGGCACTCGACAGCAGTAAGGGGTTCCAACTAGCTTGCTGCTATTCTCCTCTAGTTTTCTAGTTCTCTCAAGCTCACTCAGCCCCTCAACAATGGAGAAAGCAAGGCTGAAGAGGAAGAAGAAGCTACTGAAGATAGAGGGGTCCCCTTTGGCCTCCTAAGCCTTCAACGCTTGGCCAAAACACTTGAGAGCTGCCCCCACTTGCTTAGCCCTTGTCTCCAGCCACTTCTCTCTCCTCAATCTTCCTCAAGAAGCCATTGAAGTAGTCCAAAATGTTGCTCCCCCCATGGCATACCAATTTTGTGACATTTGGCCATCAAAGTCTTCAATTTCATTCAAATCCTCTTCAATTCCATCAAATTGAAGCCCAAAAATTCCAGCCAATGTACCCACATTAAATCCACAATTTTTCTTGCCGAATAATCCATCTTGGATGCAAAAAGTGCGCTCATAAATGGTCCTCTAATTTTCTCAATCAAATTCCGTCAATTCCTGATTTTTCGCCGAAAATTTGAACTTACCGAAAAATCTTCAACTGATGAGTTGATGTTCCTAAAATAAATTGTGACACTACACAATTTTCGATTTTTGAAACCGAGTTCAATTTCATGATTAATTTCAACAATATGTGATTTTAGCGTGACCTAATCTATCAAGTAGCTTTTAAGAATTTTAGTGCATTTAACTTGTGGTCGATTCTTTTCGAGCCACAATGTGCATTTTCGACTCATAGGCAACTCTCGATTATTGTATAAATCTCAAGATCTCAAATACAAGCACAAAGGACAAAATTGACAGAAAGTCGGTCTAGTGCCGTTCGACATGAATTTTGCAATTAGGTGGAATTACCCGCTCTTAATTACATGTTTATGTCGAATCGACCTATCTCCGATTTCTAATCATTTTAAAATGTGCCATATTGACCCTTGCAGATTAGTACGGTCAAGTAGTCGGTTTCTAGTGAATTCTCAAGTCAGTTGCGTTTATATTCCTTAATGGCTTCACCTGATAGACTAGTTATCTCGTGAGTGATTAGCTTAGAGAAAAGAACTATAGACGCGTCAATGGAAAGCCCATTTCATTTCATCGAAAGCAGACTTGAAAATCAGTATGTCACACTTCCAACTGTTGTTTATATGGGGAGTTGTTTGTTCACGTTTTTGCATGTGCACGATAATAAGATAGAAAGAATCGGGACGGCAACGAGCCTGGGACGTCACGAAAATAACCCGCAGCTCAACCTTTGAGAAAAGGGGGTTGTGACAGCTTTGGTATCAGAGCAAGGTTTATTACCAAGAGTCATAAGGTGTGCTGGGAGTCATGGGATAGAAAATTAGGGAGATCACATGCATGATATGTGATTATTTGCTTGATGTTGTTTCTTTATGAAAGTGATGATTACTGATTTTGATCGTATTATAGATAATTCCCCTAAAACTCTATAGCTGTATTCCTTAGTAGCCAATATGAGTTCCCAAGACCCAGCGACTGCCCATGGAAACTCTGCTCAAGACTTGAATGCTTCGAAAGGAAAATCGAGGCAAGACCCCCGACTTGGTGGAATTCCACAAGTTCTGAACAATGTTGGGAGCCTGATGGAACAGCAAGTTCAACAGCAGCGAACCTTTATTTCTACTAACACCTCGATGTTTGGACACAAAAATAGAAATGGCAAATGCCCTATGCAAGAACTGGTTGAATAGTTCTTAAAGCTGTAACCCCTAAAGTTTCCGAGATAGGAGATCTTGAAAAAGTTGAAATTTATGTGGTATAGCGGAAGCAGGGCGGAGCTGAAGTTTCCAACAGAGTATTGGCATGACTCCATTTGAGTTGTTATATGGTTGGACTTGCAAAACTCCAACTTGTTGGAATGAGGTCGGGGAAAAGAAGCTTACTAGTCCTGAGTTAGTACAGCTTACTACCGAGGCAGTGCAGGTAATTAGAAAGAGACTTAGAGCCGCCTAAAGTAGACAAAAGAGTTATGCAGACAAGAGACGAAAGCCTCTAGAATTCCACGTAGGAGACCACGTATTCCTCAAGGTGTCTCCATTGAGAGGTATGTCTTGTTTTGGTGAGAAAGGTAAGTTGAGTCCATGGTACATAGGACCCTTTGAAATCTTAGAAAGGATAGGGGATATGGCCTATCAATTGGGATTGACATCGAAACTTGCTTAGGCATACGATGTATTCCATGTGTCCATGCTAAGAAAGTATGAGCCAGATCCGGCACATGTGCTCAACTTTGAAGAGATTGAGGTAGACGACCAAGGGTCGTATATTGAGGAGCTAGTGCGGATCATGGAAAACGTGAGCAAGTAATAAAAAATAGAGCCATTCCCTTAGTCAAGGTCCTATGGAAACACCATGGAACATAAGAGGCTACTTGGGAAAGTGAAGAAATTATGATGCGCAAGTACCGTTATCTATTTTGAATACCCAGGTACATTATAAAATTTCGGGGACAAAATTTTTTAAAGGGGGGAGAATCGTAACATCCTCGATTTTGACCCCATAAGGATCTACCATAAGGTCCTAAAAGGGCTGATCATGGGCCATTGGCCATGGATTGATGGTTCGATCGGCGATGAATCGTGGATCGGTCACGACGACCGATCGATTGATCGATCGACCGACCGACCAGTCACTAATTGGTTGAGGTGTTGGCTGTGAATTTCTACTAACCATACCGATGGGATAGGATCACCAGCTCATAAGATGACCTTTTGATCTCGAGAATTGGTCACTGGATGATTTTGGATCAGTGGATGGTCACGGGTCGATCCGATTGGTCGTCGTTTCTGGTCACGGGTGATTCTGCCCGGTTATGCACTGATACACGGATGATCGAAACGGAATCTTGAATTGGTGATGTCTGATCATGGATTGGTAATGCACCGACCATGAACCCTACCGGTGGATCGAGTGTCAACAGGAATGAGCCCAAGGATAGACCTGGCTATTCTGTCACTTATTCTAAGATCCATGGGTGCCTTGGCTTTGTGCTAGGCCATGGGTAGCCTTAGAATAGGTCTCGAACCAATTAAAGGACAGCTGAGCCTATTGCTCAACTGACCGTCTAAAGGAACGGTTTGGGTGAATATGGGACGTAAGGGCTGAACCTCGAGTGTACGTGATTCAATTTTCAAGGTGTACCTAATGATCCCTTTCTCAGCTCCAGAATGAATTTAGACGGTATAATTCTCTAGAACATCATCTTAATGGAGACAAGGACAAAATAGGGAAAGTTTTAAAACCATTCATTAAATGAAGGGGTGAGTTGTCCACTGAAAAGTCAAAAGTCATGATGGTGGCCAAAATATCCTTGAAGATTCTAGAGAAAGGCAACACACAACTGGACCAATTAGAAATTGCTACGCGAGCCCTCATTAATAACCGAATATTCTATAATGACTTAATTGGCAACCTAGAGTAGCATCATCATTAGACTTCATTAAATGCCCATTAAATGCGGTGTATTGATGGACCAATGAGAATGAAAGGCGGGCCATAATCGATGACGCCTAGGAGCCTAGAACGCCAAGTAATGCATTTAGCTTGGCCAACTCACTTTCTAGGCATAATCATGAAGCAAGTAGGCTTGCCACCCAAGAAAAGTAGGTTGGATACTTCGAAACATGGGAGAGGACTGCTTGGCTTGGTAATGATGGCTCTAAAGGCTATAAATAGGAGGAGCACTTCCCATTTTCCTCACTTGCCTTCCATTTTCTCGACCCTCCTTCTCCTAAAACGCCCTCCTCTCTCTCACCCACTTTCTCTCTTTCGGCTTCCAAGGCAAGTCGTCCATCTTGTGTAGTTCAAGCTTTAGTCCGAGGTTCATCCAAGTAAGTAAGATCCCTATGTCTCCTCTAGGGTGGTAGTCTCCATTGTCGAGGCTAGTTAGGTGCTCACCCGTTAAGCCATGGATAGGATGTTGGATCTTTTGTATGGTTTGCTCATGTTTATGATTGAGTTGTTCACACCCAAAATGAGGCCGAGGTTCGTTTGGATTGAGTTCATTACGAGACAAAGTCGCCCAAGCCATAAAGCCTTGGTTTTGGCATAAATAGGATGCTGAGTCCAGGTCTCGCTTGGTGTGGGGATCGCCCAAGGCTGCATAGTCCTAAATTGACATTGAAGTGTGTCGATCTTATGTCTTGATCGGTATGGGGATTGCCCAAATCCATGAGGTTTTAGTAAGGCACCAAGGCATGCCGCTTTCTATAGTTCAAATGGATGTAGGGACTTTGCACTTGGGTTTGAATCAAACCGTGAGCTGAGGGTTATTCTCGATACATGTGCATTCGCATTGGGTTGGAACTGAGGTCCCTCAAGCTTGGGATTGTCACTAAAGCGAGGTGTACCCAAGCCTCAAGTCTTGGATCGATATTGAGGTGTACCGTTTCCGAGCCTTGTTCGATGCAGGGATCGGCGCTAAGTGATTGATTCAAGTTACAGATCAAAGGTCGTTCTCGACATATTTGCTAGTCAAGTATAAGAAATTCATGACACACATGAATGAATGAGCACGCCTTTTGGCCATGCATGCATTGGCTAACAGAACAGATAAGAACCGGCTTGTATGATGCATTTGTGCATGCATTTAAAGAAGAAAAAACGCCCATTGCCACACAGCGTTGGCGGCGATGCCTCGTTCGTTGAACGGGAAGCCTCTGTTGATCCGAGATGCACTAGTTGAGCCAGGATGCTTGGGTTTTAAACTCGGAAACCTTGAGAAGCTAGCGCTGAGAAGCCTCAGTCGAGCCAAGATGCCCTTGTCAAGCCAAGAAGCCCAACAAGAAGCTGGAAGCCCCAGTCGAGCCGGGAGGGCTTGGTCGAGCCAGGATGACGAAAAATTAATTTGCATGAATGCCGGTTATGCATGAGCATGATATGTTGATATGATAATTGATAAGCCGATAGTAGTTTTGGCATGGATGGCATGTGTTTAGATAAAACATAATATATGATTTGCAATTGATCTACCATCGACATTGTTTGTGAGTGCTGTACTTGCTAGGCTTTGATGATGGGATGCTTTCCTAGTAGAGAACTAGGAATTTTACTTACTGAGTTTCCCCAAAACTTACCCTTCATCTTTCAGTCTTGTAGGCATGGAAGTCTCACATCAGTTTTGGGAGCTGCAGTCATGCTAGAGGAGATAGGATTTCCCCTAGCCTATGTGGAAAACTTGTACTATGATGTAAAAAGAAAAGAGGACTCATAGAGATTGGGCTTGTAAAAATACTATTATAATATAAGTCAACGTGTTCAGTATGAGGTATGTCCTAGTCTTCTAGCTGTTATTTTTCCAGGGAGTTATTTGTTCACGTTTCTGCATGTGCATGATAACAAGATAAAAAGAATCAGAACGGCCACAAGCCTGAGACGTTGTGAAATTAACCCTTGCTACTCGTGACCCTTGGGATGGAGTTGGGGTCGTGACACTTCCCAACACAAAGGAAGACTATGTAGTTAGTTAAATATAAAATATGGGAAAAACAAAGGGTTGTCCACTTCTCTCTTGATGAAAAACCGCCAATCCCACGTAAGAGCTCAAGTGGCAAAGCTAGGCTCAAGCTTAGGAAATTGACCGTTGTTCCTCCATTTTGGCTTTGGGGAGGTGCCTACTGGCGTCAACTTCGGTCAACGGTGTTGGGCGAGGGCGTCAACGTCGATCTCATCTACATCGACCCCGACAGGACCACAAGGCCCGGACGAAGCCCCCCTTCCCTTATGTCACTAACCCTCCTCTCTCCACCATTGGATCGACACGTTCTCCCTTGACGGGGTCTACAATCTCGCCGCCCAGTTCCATGTGGTTGTTTTCAAGATCCCTGATTACACCGCTGACGTGGTTGCCACTAGTACCCTCTACCTCTTCGAGACCATGCCCTCTAACGTCTCCCTCACTAGCCGCATCCACATTCATACTACCAGGGCAGGTCTTCTAAGATGTTCGGATCGGCCCTGCCACTTCAATTGGAGACAACCCTATCCCCCCTGCAGTCCCCCTACGTCACATCCAAGTGCACTGCGCATTGGTGCACCGTGAACTATCGCAAGGCCTACTGGTTGTTCACTTACAACAGGATCCCGTTCAACCATGAGTCCCACGATGGGGCGAAAACTTCATGACCCAGAAGATCACTCAGTTCGTGAGGTGGAGCAAGGTCGAGCTGCAAAGCAAGCTATTCTTGGGAAATCTACAAGCCCCCTAGGACTTAGGGGTTCGCCGGGGACTACGTGGAGTTTATGTGGATGATGTTGCAACAAGAAAAGCCGGATGACTGCGTGGTCACGATGGAGGAGTCACGTATGGTAGAGGTGGAGTAGTTCTTGGAAGTAGCATTTGGGTATGTTGGGCTGAATTGGAGGGACCATGTGGTGATCCACAAGAGGTATTTTAGGCCGGCGGAGGTCGACAACTTGAAGGGAGATGCGAGTAAGGCTAGGGGTGGCAAAATTAGTTCACGACTCACTTTTTAACTCATATTTTGTACTAGTGGGTTACATGTGGGTAGGGGTGTCAAAATGGGTCAAGCCTTAACACCCATAATGGGCTTTAAAAATAAAGGGCTGAGATAAACAGGTCTTAAATGGGTCTACTCTCAAACCCATTTAAGACCCATTTATCAACCCATTTTTTAATAAACGCATTTACTCTGTCTCTTCGTTCTCTTCGTTTTCTGCAAGTCGGGACTCGAGAGTCGATAGTCGAGAGGCCGAGAGCTCGCCGGCGACTTCCTCTATCTTTTTCCAAGCATTTCAACTTCTACGTTTCTACTCCTCCTTCTCCTTCCGCCGTCAGCTGCCGCAGCCAGAGGCAGAGCAGGAGGAGGAGAGGGGCGTGATTCCCTGGTCAGGGCCACCCCGACAAGGCAGCTGGCGGTGGCAAAAGCCACACAACTCGGTTGGGCCTACTACTCAGCCACCCTCACCGCCGGGACTCCGACACCCCCGAGCTTCCTTTCCTGACGCCATATTTTCGGTAAGATAGACCCGGTTTGCTTTGTTTTCATTTTGGGAGTCGATTTCCCCAAGATCGCGACTCAGAAGACATTGCGTGGTAGGTTGGCCATAGCTCGATTCGTCTTGAGCTCGCCCTCTAGCCACCGTCTTCGAGCCGGTTTTGGCCGAGTCGGGGAACCGAGAGCTGTTCCCTTTGTTAGTCCATACGCGTTGTTGTTGCGTTTTACGGAGGTTGCCATGTTGATTTCAAGTATGTCTTGGGTGATTTCTTCCAAGTCTGAATATACGATGTGAGTCGCTCAACGTTCTCTCTTCAAACCACTGCACACCATTTGTCCGACAAAATGTTTGAACCAAGGTCGTACACATTTTCTTACGATTTTGAGTTGCTCCGGATGTGTTGCGATAAAGTTCGCTCAATGTCTTTTTTTCCCTCTAGTTATAGGCATTTGTAAGTTGATTTTTAAGCGCAGTAATGGTGTATTATGGACTTCTGAGCACAATTATAGTTGCTCAGGGTACTCTTTTGACTATTCGCTTTTGCCTAGTTCAAATGTCTTAATTTATTGGATGGAACATGTGTAGATTGAATTGCTACCTTATTTCTGCAGGCAGAGGGAAGACGACAAGGGAACATGATCTTTAGACATTTTTCCTTGCTAGTAAATTTTAATATATGCAATTGTTGCAGGTTGGTGCTTTTGCTGTCTTGAAAGAACTTGTGGTTGTATTGCCAAATTGTCTTGCTAACCACATTGGATCACTTATTCCTGGAATTGAAAAGCACTAAGTGTATGTACATTGTCATTTTCCAAATGTTTTGTTAGAGTTTTTTGACTCCATGATGTAAATGATTTGCCGGTTATTTCTCTGGCTATTAACGGTCATGTTTTTATATGTTCCAGGACAAGTCATCTACATCAAATTTGAAAACTGAGGCTTTGATCTTTACAAGTTTGGTGTTGACTTCACATTCACCTTTTATTTTCCATCCTTACATAAAGGTATAATTCCTACCTTTGCTGTGTATATAAACTGTTTATGCTACCTGCTTCCTCAAGAGCTGGGTTTATATGAAATCAGCTGCAGCTGGTGGTATGAAATCAGCTGCAGCTGGTGGTGTTTACTTTCTCTATTTTGATTATGATGTTTTAGGCGCTTTCCTCCCCTGTTTTATCTGCTGTTGGTGAGAGATATTACAAAGTCACAACAGAAGCATTACAAGTTTGTGGGGAGCTTGTTCGTGTTGTTTGCCCAAATATTGAGGTGGGGTACACTCATCTTATGATTTAAGATTTCTTAGTTGACATGTCAAGACATAATGAGGATCAAAGAGAATATTCAACTACCGAATGATCCAAGAGACGTAGAGTTACATCCTTAGTTCATGAGGATGAGGAAGATAACTTTACTTGTTCTAAGCGTTCAAGAAAACACGCTTCGATTGCATGGTTTGAATTTGAAAAATTCACAGATGGTGATAGCATGAGTAAGGCTAAATGTAAGTGGTGTGAAGTAACTTACATAGCTAGCCATGGGACAAAAAACTTGTTGCGTCATTTAAATACTTGTCCCAATTGAGAGGTCAATGTTGATGGTTCTGTAGTACAATTCGACCAAGGTGTGTTTAGAGATATGCTTGCAAGAGCAATAATCAAACACAATTATACATACTCTTTTGTTGAGCATGAGGCAACAAGAGAATTGTTTAGTTACCTCAACCCTAATGTGAAGCACATATCAAGAAATACAATAAGAAGTGATGTGGTAAAAGTTTATGAGAAAGAGAAGGAAATTTTGAAATCCAAATTATTGTCTCTTTCGAGCCGAATATGTTTGACTTCTGACCTATGGACTTCTATTACTGCGGATCATTATATGACTGTCACTGCCCATTATATTGATGAGGATTGGAATTGCAATCAAAAGTCTTGTGTTTCTCCTATGTGCCACCTCCATATAGTGGTGCCCACTTTTAGAAAAATTGCTAACTTTGTTGGGAGAATGGGGCATTGAGAGAAAGATCTTCAGCATCACTTTAGATAATGTGTCATACAATGACAGTATGATTGATATTTGGAGAAATACACCTTCTGTGAGATCCTCTTTGTTATGTGATGGATAATGTTTTCATGTGTGTTATGGTGCACATGTCTTAAATCTCATTGTACAGGAAGGTCTAAAGGTTATTGATGGATCCTTACATAATATTAGAGAAGCTGTCAAGTATGTGAGAGCTACACAAGGGAGGAGACTAAAATTTGCCGAATGTATATCACAGTCATGCTTAAAGACCGGTAAAAAGGTACGCCAAGATGTGGCTACCAGATGGAATTCTACGTACCTAATGCTTGAGGGTGCCCTTTTCTTTGAATGTGCATTTTCACATTTGAAGTTAATTGACTGTAACTTTGTCACATGTCCATCTTCTGAAGATTGGGTCGAAGGAAAGAAAATTGCTTTCTTGTTAAAACCCTTTTATGATATTTCTACTATGTTCTCTAGAGTTAGATATCCCACGGCGAATTTATATTTTCATGAAGAATGGCAGATTCGGCTTCGTTCAATACAGGCAAGGGATATTGAGGATGAGGCTATTAGTTTTATGGTTAAGGCAATGCTCAAAAAGTTTGAAAAATATTGGAAGTGTTATAGTGTTGTCTTATCATTTGCTGATATATTGCATCCTCGCTATAAGTTACACTTCTTGGAGTTTTGCTACTCAAAGTTGGATATGGATGATCATGTGGAATTTGTACGAGGCATTCGAGAAAAACTCTATACACTTTTTGATGAATATGTGACCTCTTTGTCTAGAGATGATCGCTTTACTTCTTCAACTAGTCGAGGTAACATTTCAGTTGAGGGCATCGATCAGAACATTAGGGATGACATTGATGAGTATGATGCATTTGAGAGTGAACACTTTGGATCACAATCTACTAAGTCACAATTGGATTTGTATTTGGAGGAGAATAGGCTTGATAGAAAGAAGTTCCCGGATCTCAATGTTCTTGATTATTAGAAGACTCATTCTCATCGGTATCCTAAGTTATCCCTCATGGCACGTGATATTTTGAGCATTCCTATCACTACCGTTGCCTCAGAATCAGCCTTCAGCATTGGAGGATGCATTTTAAATAAATATCGTAGTTCCCTTTCCCCTGAAAGCGTAGAGGCTGAGCTGTGCACTAGAAATTGGTTATTTGGAGTTCTGCCCGAGGAAGATTTGGATAAAGAGTCTCTCATCATTGACTTTCAAGACTATTTGCATTAGGTACTTTTTTTTCATCTCATTCTTTTCGTTTGCTCATATGATTTAATACACTTGTCTTCATAATGATGTATTCTTGGTATACTTTGTGGTGCTACAACTTATAATCAAAGTTGATGCTTTTCCTTTTCAGGTTCTAGCCGAAGCCGGCTTCAGCGGACAAGTTCGCCCCGAGGTTCAACGGGCTGAGGTTCATCAAGATGCTGGTCACTGCTCACAGATGATGCGGAGTATTCCCCCGCTCTTCCGAAGGAGGGACGGATCACGAGGAAAGCTTTGGTTTTTTCTCTCTCTTCGGTTCCTTCTCTTCTGGGTTCGTACGGGATTGTCTGGGGGATTCGCAAGAAGCTTCCTTTATTTGAGGAAACCAGCGCATGTTTGGGGGGATTTGTTGTTTGCAGCAGAAGGCAAAAAGGTTTTCTGGGCTGTAGCCTGCAGACACTTCCCTTTTAAGGAAAAAAAAATTCATATTTTTGCAGCTTGCTGTTTAGCTTTCATTGTACTGATCTGAGAATATACTGATGATATATCTCATGAGACATGATTCTGCCCTCTGTTGTCTTCTTTCCGATGTTGATTCATTGCCCCGGATTTGATTGCGCAAGAGAGATTTCTTCGGTTCTTGTCGGCCTAAGTTAAAATGTCTTGAAGTTCCTGCCTTTGATTAGTAAATGCCTATATGAGTTTTTTTGTCCCCTTCCAGCTTAGATAAGTTCTAGAAATAAAAAATTCGTGGCTTGTCTATAGGCAGGCTCAATTGGCATTGTGCAAACTCTATACACTTTTCCATGGTTCCTCCGAGGATGTAAATAATAAAGTGACAAATCCTGTGCAAACCTTACTAAAGAGGCAAAAGGTTTTGAAGACTAGAATCGATGTGGGTCATTTTGCTTAGCATTTGTTTTGTTTTTTTTGTTTTTTTTTTTTTGGTCGGTGGATGCTTAGCGATTTAGTGGGTTTTAAATAGGTTGGCCAGTGAACCTCTCTGGATGCAGAAGAAAAAAAGGAAAAGAAAGAAAAAGAAAAAATAAATTGTTTTTTGAAAAATTATTGATTGGATTTGTATTGCTTGGAAGTTTTTTAGTAATATAATCTTTAAAAAAAACATAAGAATAAGTTTTCCTAAATTTGGTTAAATATGAAAATATTTTATTAATATGGGTCGGGTCGGGTATGGGTCGAAAAATTTACATTATGCATAAATGGGTCATAAGTGGGTTAATGGGTCAATTTGGGTCAACCCATTAATGATCCAACCCACCCATTTGACATCTCTACATGTGGGTTTTAAAGATATAAAGGCTTGGCTAAAATTGGTCCAAAAAGTTTTAAGTTGAATTATACGGGTCAAAATTTGGTCAAATTCTAATCCATTTTTGAACCATTTTCGACATTAAGTGGGTAACGTAACAAAAAACTTCCTCGACTTATACAATAGACCTATTACTTTTAGTTTCCTTTTCTTTTTCTTTTCTATTTTTTTCCTTTTCTCTCTTTTTCTTTTTCTTCCTCATTGGCTAGTTGCTGGCCACGGCAGCAGCTAGCGGCTTGCAATCAACCAATGAGGAAGACAAAGAAAAAGAAAAAGAAAGAAAAGGAATTAAAATTAAAAAAAAAAACATAACAATAAAAAAATTATTGAAAGGGGTGCATGAGTAAAAGATTTTCCTTATTGACTAGTGGAAAATATCTTTTAGTTTATTTTCAGGTTTCAGCCAAATACTAAAAAATATTATTATTTTCCTAAAAAATAGTTTGCTAGAATATTAACGTGTTTTGATAATATAGGTCAGGTATGGGTATAGGACAGATCTAGTCGGTATGGGTTATTAAATTTACATTACATAAAAATGGGTCAAAATGGGTTAAATGGATCAATATGGTCGAACTATTTTCGACTCGATCCATCCATTTGACGGCTCTAAGTGAGGCCAAGAAGATGCTGGGTTGGAAGCCCAAGGTTGGGTTTGAGAAGTTGGTGAAGACAATGGTCGATGATGACATTGAATTGGCCAACAGATAGAAAGTTTGTATTGATGCTGTATACATGGATGCTCAGCAACAGCCTTGAGATTTCGGTACTTCTTATCTCTGGTTGCTCTGTTTTTCTTAACCTTTTTCTGTGCTTATTTTTGGTTATTTATTTGAAGATCAGCTCGAAGTCAGTGAAGGTTTTATTCTTTAAGGTTTAAAGGGTTTGAGATGTTATTGGGTAGACCAATGAGTTCAAATGCCTCTTGGATTTGTTGTAACTTACCCTATTCATTCGCTTTCAATAAGTACATTTAGATTTGTTCATTTTCCTTGGTCTGCCCCTTTTGAAGTTGCTACCTACTTGTTCAAGTTTGGATGAGTTTCAGATGGGTTGAAGCACGTGTGTTTACTTTCTTTAGATCTGGTTAAATTCTGGAGAGTGCAGTATGTTGTGCACACGAAAGAGAATGGACCAACCCTTTTGTGTTTGCGAATTGATAGGAAAGCAAGGGAAAATTTTCTGATGGGAAGTCAGTAACTGAAAGTTTGGTTCTGTCATTTCATCTATTGATAGGTTTCACAATGCGAGATGCAATCCAATGAGGTATCGATCTGGTCATTTTTGGTGCAGTCCCTTCGTGTGGGCTTTCAAACTTGGATGATTATCCTTTTCGTCGAAGAACTGTGTTTGTGCCAGTGCAAGCATATCCCCTTCACGAATTTGAAGATCGAAGAGGATTTCGATCTATTATGAGATCCAAAATAACTTGTATTTGTCAATGCTGCATTGGGAAAGTATGGGGATTCTTGCAAAACTAACTGACGAACGTTTAAATATCCTCCTGTTGAATTTACACGTTCATAAAAGGACTTTATCATGAGAGAGAAAAATTAACATAATGATATGACGGGTTTTCTATAGATCTGCTAAATTGTATATTGCAAGAGGGCTTGTTCTCTTGGGTGGCATTATCTGTTGAATTAGGATTATAGCTACTTACCTGAAACATGAGAAAGTCCCTGAAGATTAATCGGTCGATAAAATGATATTAAAGCATTGTCTTGCTCTTTGTTGTCTAGTTTTATATAAGCTAAGTTAGACCTATCATAATGGGTCATAGACTCATTTCTTAACCCAAATTTGATAGGCAAGTCATTATATAGATTGTTATATTCAATAAATGAATTATAAATGAGTTTAAGATGGCAAAATCTAAAAAATATGGATATTAAATAGGTTTATAATTTATCTAAACCTAATCCACTTTTGTGACTCCCTCTTCATCCTCTACAAGAGAATATAGTGAATTTCTCATATTGTTCTAAGTTCAAAGAAGTCTTAGTGGGCTTGCAAAATGAGCCCGACTTCACCCTTATTGAAAATATCAAGAAGGCTTATTTTTCCCCCATTGTTTTTATTTTTATTTTTATTAATATTGTAAGTATCGTCTGTTACTTATAAGAGTATATCTTTTCTTGGTTGCAATTGGCGTTGTTATTTTTATATAATATTTTAATATTAGTTCTTGTCATTGCAATTACTGGTTATAGCATAAATCATCAATATCATACATTTCATCGAATTGAAGTTTTGATTGCTCCATGTTTTTTGTTGTTGAAATTTTATAAATTTATAAATTCACCACTAAGTACTAACTTTATGTTATTCTTCATTATAAATCAATGTAAAAGTTAGAAATTCTATACAATATTGAAAGCCAATTCTTCAACGGGAAAATTGTTCAAAAAGTCATAAACTTATTGCATTTTTGCCATTTCAGTCCTGAACCTTTTAATCTTATCTATTCAATTCTAAACCATTTCACTTCTTGCCAATTGACTTCATCCGACTAATTTTACTCGAAAATTGTTGACGTGGACACCGGCGATCACCAATGGTGCCACGTAGGACCGCCGGCCTGCCGACACTAACGTAGACAATTTTCAATAATTTTTTATTTTTTTATTATTTTTCTAATTTTTTTTCCTTCTTTTCTTTTTAGCTTTCTTTTTTTCCTATTTCCAAATGAATTTCTGAAAATTCTTTTTGATTTATGATTTCGAGAAACCATTTTTTTTATTGATGTCAAAATAGGATATGGGGTATAAAAATGGAGAATCTAATCTCCTTTTTTTTCAAAAAAAAAAAATATCTTGGAGATTGTGTATTGCTTACTCTCAAACTCTTTGTTTACATAGTAGTGATATGTTTTGTCTCTCTTCATCTTTGAATCCCTATCTAATGTTCTAGGTCGTAATCCTAGATGTGAAGAATAAAAAGGACCGGTGGCTAGCCACCAGGCATAGGAAGCGGCTAGCTAGCCTCGCCCACCACAGGCGAGGCTTGGTGGGGTGAGGGCGAGCCTCAACGAGGGTTGGTCTCGCTAGATCTGGTGTGGAGGAGCCTTTGTCGAGGTTCGTCTAGGCAAGTGTCGGTGTTGCCCAAGCCAAATCTAGTGAGTCCAGCCCTCACCAAAGCGAGGGCGGCCTTGCCTGGTGTCGTCGACACCTAACGATGCTGCCGTAGCTTAGGCGAGGGCTGGGCTCACTAGATCTGGTCTACGCGAGGCCGACCCTCGCCCGGCTAGGCCTCGCCTATGGCTAGTGGCTAGCCACTCGCAATAGGAAAAGAAGAAAGCAAAAAAGAAAAGAAAGAAAAAAAACAGAAACAATGATAAATTCAAAAAAATATTAAAATATTATTAAAAATTTTCCATATGAGTACTGACGGTCCTACGTGGTACTGCTGATGTCAATGTCAGTGATTTCCGACTAAAATTAATTGAATGGACTTAATTGACAAGAAGTGAAAAGATTTATGACTGAATTGACAAAAGTGTAATAGGTTTATTACTTATTAGACAACTTTCCCATTCTTTAGCATCTTATAGTTGAAATAGCAATATAACGTATATACATGAAGAGCTTAAAGTGGGTTAACTAGGTGAATATTCATAAGTTGGATTATAAATGAGTTGAGTCAAGTCGAGTTGATTATGAGTTGGGTGCAGATTGGACCAAGCGTGGTCACCATATTTTTATTATATGTAAACAAGTCAAAACTACTTAAATTGGTTAGTTTGGGTAGACTCATTTTTGACTTGACCTGACCTACCCATTTGATGGCCTCAAGTTATATACTATCATCAATATTAATTGATTTAATTATGTTTGAATAACTGGATAGCCATCTGAAATTTATAGTGACGTGTAGATGGATTGTTCGGAAAATATCGAACAAAAGACTATCTTCTTGACGGAGTACTCTTTTTATAATATTCGGCTGAAGTCCGAGTATCTTGAGGAGCGCCATCCATATTCCAACCAGGCCGTCGAAAGGGTAAAGTGAAAACTAGACCATGGAAAGGCTCAAGCATCTTCAACCCATGCGACATCTCCAAGCAAAGAATAACTGAGGAACATGGTTAGCTTGACGGAAGAAAAAAGGCTGGTTCTTATGAATCCCTTTTTCCACTGTTTTTACTACTTTAAACTGCAAGATGCGCAGTCAGTAATAATCTTAGTAAGTGGACATACTAAATGATGCAATACATTACAAATTAAGATTATAATAAGCAGTTTAAGATCACTACCGCATAACAATTCATCACATCGCTAATTATATCAATTATGGGAACTCGTCTTGTCTTTAAATCCAAACCCAGTCTTCCCTCTCTAATTCTCTCATCTTCGAGCGTGAACTTTAGTGAAATTGGATTGCCCTATTAATTATTTAACCTACCAATGACAAAAACACCCGTTTGAAGACAAGCTCAGAAAAAATGAACAAAATATAAAACACAATCATAACAGAGAACACAACCCCTACGCCCCTTCCATGGTATCATTCCTACCATGGAGTATTTAATATGTGATACTGACTGATATTCAAGTGTTTTATATGAGCACCATATGTGATGCGGATTTTGATATAATAAGATAAATTCTCTTTGAGAAAATTGATATTTGAAATACAATTGAATTCTAAATATGTAAGCATCTAACATGTCCAGCAATTTGAAAGTTAAATCCTTATTACCAAAATCCAGAGGAAAAGTAATCATTTTCTTTGAATTGATTTTAGTATTTTATATTAGGTGAGGTCGACCAACGAATGTTCTCATTTGATCTCGCATCCCTCGTGTTGGTAAAATGTTAAATTCTTAAGATGAGTGGAATTTCATCACAATAATTAAAGTTCTCGATAAGGCATTTTTACATATCTTTGCAACTCCTAGTTCGGCATTAACAATTGAATTGATTATCTTTATGTATAAGAGCAAGGTAAGCAATACTAAGATTGACATATAAGATTGTTATATTAAAAGCAAAGAACCTTACTTGATTAGTTTTATTTTTACCATAATCATTGTGTGTGATACTTTCTCTCCTGTCTCACGATAAAACATCGCATACGCAAAGAACATTAGACAAAGCTCATTGTAGTAGATAGGAAAGGCCACACCAAGAAAAGCATTAAAAAAAATGAAGAATATATACATAGAGAGAAAAATATGTCCTCACAAATTTATTCAATTCAAGCGAACAAGCTAATAGACACACCCACACAACTTTTTTCGAAACAAACATATTGATTAGCCATGGCTGCTTCTGACACGAGAGGCTCCACGATGCTTGAAGAAGCCACTGCCCAGATCGTGTCGCAGAAACTAGATATCTTGCTCTCTCACCCAGTACGCGTGGAGTGCTCATTGATACAAACCCACGTGAGGGATGCCAAGGCGAAGCTGGCCAGGATCCAAGAGTTCTTATCCACTCAGTACAGACCGTACAATGCCACGGGGTGGTCGAGGCGGCTTCTCCAAGCCATGTACTACGCTGAGGAATTCATCGACAAGTTCCACCTCAGAGAGGCCCGCAAGAGGCACAAGGCCCTCCACATGGCTGCATGGCCGCTCACCACACTCGTCTCTGAGTACAAGCTGTGGAGGGACTTGTCCATTCTGGTGAATAAGATGGAAGAGCTGTGTAATGATCAGTTCTTGAAGGAGGAGGCCGAGGGTAAGAGCAAAAGGAAACCTGCTAGTTTCTCCTCCCACACTAGTGTTCTATGGCAAGGCAAAAAATTGGCGAGACTGACTAGTTTCTGGGATCGGCAAGCGCCTACAAAATTCTCACCTCACGAGGCCGAAAAGAAGGGAATAATGAAGCAGATGAAGACATCATCGTACACACAGATTAATATTTGGGGCGCGCAGGGAACCGGCAAGACGTTCCTCGCGAGATGGGCCTACGGCCAAGCGAAGCACATGGGCTATGAGTGGCGCGCTTGGGTCCACGTCTCGCATAGCATGGACGAGTGGGAGTTCCTGTTGGAGTTACTGAAACAACTCCAGAATCTAGCAGGGGACGTGGAGGAGGACGTGAATATAGAGGAGACAAGGACAAAGCTGTTCAAGAAATTGGCCGAGACAAAAAAATTCCTCATAGTGTTGGATGAGGTACAGCCATCCAACTGGCGGCAACTGTTGCCGGGGTTATGGAGAAGCACCCCGCCATGGTCACAGTATGACGTAATTACTACAACTCAGAACGATGCCATAGCCCGCGACATGAGTAATTTGGCCAATGCCATAGCCGGCAACAGAAGCAATTTTAGGATGCCGATCAAGTTAAAAAATTTGGAAAAAGGAGAAAGACGGAGGATGCTCGCTTGGAAGTTGCAAAGAGTACCCAATGGCCAGAGACTCTCAAATGAGAAGGATATCCTAAACATATGTGGTGACTTGCCGCTCTCTATATCCTTACTCGGTGGGTTTCTGTCCAATACTGGAGAGCATGGATGTGCAGCGTTGGCGAAAGAGGGCTCTAAGATGACATTGTTAGATATGCTACAATTGAGTTGCCATAAATTACCGGTCCATCTAAAACTGTGCTTCATCTACATGGCTTTGTTCCCCATAGGATTCCCTATTCCGACAAGAAGGCTAGTGAGGCTGTGGTTGGCTGAGGGCTTATTGGGTTCGCATTATTACGGCATAGAAAAGGAAAGGAAAAGGCAGCCCGAGGATGTGGGAGAGACGTTCATTCTGGAGCTTGCTGACAGGAATGTGATCGATGTGGTTAGCTGGAGGGCAGATGGATCCCCCAAAGCTTGCCAAATACTCACCTCTCTGTATGATGTGATCCGCCCGATCGCCGCAAGCACAGGATTCCTCCACATACATGCCACTAGCAAGTCGAAATACCAGAACGACCCTGACCCAACCAGCCAGCCAGAACAGCTGCCGGCCCAACAGCCAGAAAGAACCAAGATTCGGTGGCTTGCGGAGCACACAAACATATTCACGGATGACTGTGGTGGCAACTGCCCCAATTTGAACCTCGGCCACCTCCGCTCATTTATTTCGTTCAACTGGAGGAGAGGCATGCTCACCAAAGACATCAGCACGTTTCTTAGGAAGATAACGTCCGAGACTGACCATAGCTTGCTAAGTGTGCTTGATTTGGAGGGCGTGTGTAAGCCGTCCTTGCATGGTGTGCTCCCCAAGCTTGTGCTCCTAAGGTACCTAGGATTGAGATTCACGGCGTTGGACTCGATCCCAAGTGCTGTTGCAGACCTGCATCATCTCGAGACTCTCGACATAAAGCACACCAACATCACTTCCCTGCCAAGTTCCTTGTGGAAGGCGAGAAACTTGAGGCACCTGCATCTCAACTGGTTTGACATCGACTTGAAGAAGATTCTAAAGGCCTGTGGTGACAATGTCATGGCCTTGACTCAACTCCAAACCTTAAGCGGGGTGGTCATCGGTCAAGTGAAGGAGAACCTGATGACAGACCACGTTATCCGCTTGACCACGCTCACCACGCTCAAGCTTTTCTTGCAACGCTCGAGTGGGGACACGCCAGGCGCTGCAGGAGAAGCAGTAGCCGATTGGATTAGCTTCAGGCTCACCAATCTCCAGTCCTTGACCTTTGGGGTGATAAAAAAAGCCAAGCCCACGGGAGAAGCCCTAACCGCGAAAGAAGCCAAGGCCGCAGTAGAAGCCGAGAAAGATGACAAGCCCATGAAAAAAGCCAAGCCCGCGACATTGCAGATTGGCCCGTTACCGGAACTGTCATTGGCTGAAGAACATCACAAACTGTTGGAGCTCTACTTGCTGGGCCAACTCAACAAACCCATCTGGACACAGCTCTTGCCAGTCTTGCTCCGAGTTTTGACTCTGTCTGGTTCCAGGGTGGAAGCTGACATGGTGCCTGAGTTGGGTGGTCTCCTGAGACAACTGAGGACATTCAGGCTCTTGGCCAATTCCTTTCGACGCGCTCGTCTGACGTTTGCCAAAGATGGATTTCCGAGTCTCAAGATCTTGAAGATTTGGAAGCTGCCTCGCCTTCAGGAGGTGATTATTGAAGAAGGAGCAATGCTCCATCTCAAAGAACTTGAATTTAGGCACCTCGATGCTATGAGAACTGTTACAGGGATCAAGGAGTGTAAGGAATTGGAGAATATCTATGTGGTAGTCAAAGGGGGTGCTCATGATTTTGTTGGTGACCTCAACAACGGAGAAGGAGAGATGCCGAATCTGTACAGGATAGAAGAGACCGAGACGTATGAATCTACGGACGACGACGATAGGTAAGGATAATAATATTAAATCTCAAACGTGATCTATATGTATGGATAAAATATATATATATATATATATATATATTTTTTTTTTTTAATCGATTTGACAATTTCAACAATTATTTACTTGCAGTTAAAATGAACAATTGGGATCCTTATCAAGTAAGTATTTCATTAACTCATTCCATTACATCGAGTCAATGCACATCAAGCCTCTGTGTAAATCCACAGCGAGTTCTAAAGAAGAAAGAAAATTTTCATATGGTCTCCACACCGTAATCTGTCACATAGCTTTTTTAAAACTAGTCTCATTTATACTTTTTCCTGTCACTATCACAATACCAAATCATGTGGGCAACATCATTTGACCTTTGTATAACCCAATGTTGAATCCAAAAGTATTCTTTGGAACCAACCTTACTGCTCATAGCTGATGCATGTCTAGGGAGCCTTTCACGTAGCTTTCATACAAATTGCTGAAGAATAGATACGAGTTAAGGCCTATCATTTAGATACTATATCTTATTTTAAGAAAAGAAGCATATAAGGACAAATCTACAAAGTTGCTTTCCTTTTCATTGGTAGGAGTACTATTAGGAAATCTTTGCGCGCACGCGTGAAGCTTACTTACTTGGTGGTTTCTTGTTTCCTACAGTCCCTGATGACGACGAGGATGCTCTTCCTTCAATTTAAGCCACTACAATGGTATTTGAAGTTGAACATATGTATATGTCCCATCCTCCATTCTCCCACCTTGCCAACCCCCTTCTCTCTCTAAGTGTGCAAACAAATAATTTCATGTAACCGCTATCTTGTGTGATTACTGAGATGATGCCATTCAACCATTGCAAATACTCTTTTCTTAGTCCTAGGCATCTGAGTTTGCATATACTGAATCCAATGGGGTCTAAAAAGCACGAGAGCAGCAAAAAACAAAGGCTTAAATGAAGTTGAGGAGTCGCGATCAATAAGCGCATGCCACAAGTCATCAGTTAAATTACTAATATAATCAGCTACAAGCTTTTAAATAAAAAGCATGTAAGAGGATGGAAGAAATAGAAACATTATTATATTAGTCCAATTAACATCAATCACGCGCCAATACTTATGTTAAAGAGCCTGAACTGGTGAGAGGACCTGCAAGCCTTCATATGTTCATGTGTATATTACATACAATGACATGCATCTAAATTACATATAAATTACCAGTTAAAAAGAATTCATATGCATCTCAGACAGTTGGAGGAACGATTTTGTCACCATTCTGCAAATGTAATAGCATCCAAAACAAAGCTTCACCAAGAAAGCATCATAGTGCTTTTCCACTTACGAAATTTTGTGCTTGATCGCCAAGGAGTAAAGTTGAGGCTAAACATCTCCTTGGAAGCCTCCTCTGGATGAACAAAACCAACAAGCTTGCAACAATTCTGGCACTCTCGGCCACATGGTCCGTATCTTCTGTGTCGGACCACAAGAGGTGGGCTAACTGCAAACTTCTATGATTTGTATTCAAACCGATCCCCCGAGTTTGGAAGAGCATCTCAATCTTTCCTGGTCAGCTTCGTTTGCAACTGCTTGGTGAGCATCTTCCTCTCACAACGAAGATCTTGTATGCTGTTTAGCACGATAAAATCCCAGACTTAATATGTTCCTACTGTGAATTTAACAAAAGCAGCTGAGTGTTTCATATAATTTGAGTTAAGTACCTTCAAGCAACAATCAAGGTCTGACCATCTCCCAGAGCTTGATTACAACGAGCAGATTATCCCTGAGAAGCGACAACCTCCAGAGCTCTACCTCCCTGTAGATAGAATCCGTCAGATCACAGCAAAAGTACAGCCCAAGTGCCATAACTTGGCACCGAAAGACACTTAAGTGGCATAACTTTAAAATGGTACACTTGAGTGCCAGTTTTGAAGTTAAATGGAACACTTAAATGCCACTCCGGCGAAGATCCGGGAAAATGGCTTACGTGGCGACTTTCCGGCGACTTTGGTCCAAAACGGCGTTGTTTTGCACGCTGACGTGGCAGAGAAAACGCAAAAACGACGCCGTTTTGCACCTACGTGTAAATAATAATATAAAAATTAATTAAATTAGATTTAAAATATTCAAAAAATTTTAAAATTTAAGAAAAATTTTAAAATTTTAAAAAATTAAGAAAATTTTGAAAATTTTAAAAAATTAAGAAATTTTTTTTTTAAAAAAAGGGAGGTCGAACAGGGCCGCTGAGGGCTGAGCCCTCGCCGCCGCCGCCTCCTCGCCGTCGCCGGGAAGGGCCGGCGACGGAGGGGGAGGGTCGGCCGGGGTCGCCGGCCCCCGGCCAACTGACGGCGAGGGCTACGAGCCCTCACCAGATCGCGGTGAGGGCCGCGACCCACGCCCCAGATTTGGGCGAGGGCTCGTGGGCCCTCGCCGCTGGTCGATCGGCCTCGCCGGCCCCTGGCCAGGGCTCGACGACTCGGCCGACCCTCCCCACTCCGTCGCCGGCCCTCCCCGGCGGCGGCGGGGAGGCTGCGCGGGCCCGCGACCCCTCGCCGAATTTGGGCGAGGGTCGCGGCCCATGCCCAGCTCTAAGGCGAGGGTCGTGGCCCTCGCCCAGATCCGGCGAGGGCTCGCCGGCCCTCGCCGCCTCCTCGCTGCCGCCGGGAAGGGCCGGCGATGGAGTGGGGAGGGTCGGCCGAGGTCGCTAGGCCTTGGCCGGGGCCTGCGAGGCCGGCCAACCGGTGGCGAGGGCCCACGAGCCCTCGCCCAGATCTGGGGCGAGGGTCGCAGCCCTCGCCGCGATTCGGCAAGGGCTTGCAGCCCTCGCCGTCGGTTGGCCGAGGGCTGGCGACCCCGGCCGACCCTCCCCCCTCCATTGCCGGCCCTTGCCGGCGACGGCGGGGAGGCGGCGGCGGTGAGGGCTCGGCCCTCGGCAGCCACGTTCGACCTCTCCCCCCCCCCCCCCCCCCCTTTTTTTCTTAATTTTTTAAATTTTTTAAATTTTTTTGAATATTTTAAATCTAATTTAATTAATTTTTATATTATTATTTACACGTAGACACAAAACGGCGTCGTTTTTGCGTTTTCTCCGCCACGTCAGCGTGCAAAACGACGCTGTTTTGGACCAAACTCGCCGGAAAATGGCCACGTCAGCCATTTGGCCGGATTCTCGCCGGAGTGGCACTTAAGTGTTCCATTTTACTCCGATATTGGCACTTAAGTGTACCATTTTAAAGTTATGGCACTTAAGTGTCCCTCAGTGCCAAGTTATGGCACTCCAGGTGTCCCAACCTCGTTAGATCACCTTTAAACAGAAGGAAAAAGTAGCTCTTGTGAATTAATGAGACATTGCATTCCTTCCACAGTTTGATGATCTCCTTCAACTATTTTTGAAGTGTGAAAACCATTCCAAACAACTTTACGTATCATCTTCAATTGGATCCAAGCCACCATCCTTAATTCGTTCAGTAGGTGCAATCACATTTGGTTTTATATAATGTACTTGTCAATCAAAAGAGTACCCACTGATCAAAATATGGCTATGTTGAGAAAACATCCATATCTAGTGGCAATAACCGAACGCTAAGTTTATTCTCCAAATTTCGAAGCACTTTATGCTGGGAAAATATGGCTTCAAATTAATGGAGCAATTAAGTCAGACTTTGAGGCATAATATCACTTTCTTTAATAATTGATTAGCCCCACAACGTTATTAATGGTCACCAGCAAATTTCCTCCATGATACAATAAAGCTTCAAATGAGAATACTAGATAACACTTCTAATATTTATCCAAGGTCTCTATAGGAAACAATTGAAAAGAATGACTATATATTCTTTTGAAAGAAAACAAAAATGGAAGAAGAAGATTATGATTGAACAAGCACATTTAATCTTTACCAAAAAAAAAAAGCACGTTTAATAATTTATAGCAAAAATAAGAAGTTATATCCAAATAGGCACAACCTTCGAAGGATTATGAAGTTATGTCTAAACAGGTATGAACTTTGAGAACCGTTGGAAGAAATAATAAATTCAAAATTAAATAAATAATAAATAATAAATAACTGTGACTCTTTTGTAAATAGTCACACTATTTCAATAGGACGTTATGGTTAATTTGTATAAAAATAAATCCGAATTTTAATGAATAAAATTATGATCGTTATATAGTACCAAACCTTGTTCATGTGCATACTCACATCTTTTGGATGTGGGATAACTTATCTCTTAGTTTGTTTTGTTTGTAAAACAAAAACAAAAATAAAACATTAGAAATATATAGCCAAAATTTCCATGAGATTAATATACATACATAAAGGTCTCTTCCGAGTTAAACTTTTACTTAGTACAAATATGTCAAAACTCAAAGTAACAAGTAGCTCAACTTTAAACTTGTACTTTTAAATAATAAAATCAGACATATCGCACATATACTAACTTATTGTTTCATCGAGAAGTTCTATATTACTCTACACTATTGTGGCATTGTGCTTGATGCTGTTTCATGAGCTCTCTAGAAAAGAACCCTAACTTTCATAAGAAGTAGCACCACTTCTAAGCTTATATGGGTGAAGTATCTATCATATATTTTCTGTTACTATTAATACATTACAAATTTGTACTATACTTCACAAAGAATTTAGTTCAACCTACAAAACATAACAGACAATATTGACTTCTCATATCAGGGCTATGTCAGTATTAAATAATAACATTCAGTAACTTGTTTTTACTCATTAAATCTTGTAACTAGTAATGTTTTAGAAAAAGGCTAAGTTACAACTACCGGTGATTTCAATTAAAGGGTTTTAACCTCATTTCTTGTGAAGTTATTTCTCCCATGTCTCTTGTTAAAGCCTTTGTCAAGGGATCGGCTAGATTATTGCTTGACCTCATGTAGACAATTATTATGGTACCATCTTTAATCAATTGTCCCACATACTCATGTCTCATACTAATATGTTTAGACTTATCATTATAGGTGCTACTATAAGCTCTTGCCAAAGTAGCCAGACTATCACAATGGATAGAAATAGGAGGCACGAGACTAGACCATATTTTGATATCTAGCAACAAATTATGAATCCATTTAGCCTCTTTCCCATTTGCTACTAAAGCACCGAATTCATATTCAATTGTTAAGTGAGTTATACATGTCTGTTTCTTACTCGCCCAAGATACAGCACCTCTATCTAGTGTGAAAATCCATCCATAAGTGGAATGTTTATCTCCCACACTTGTAATTCAACTAGCATTGGTGTATCCTTGTAATAGAACCAGATAATTATTATAGAACAATCTTAAATTTTGGAGTTCTCTTAAGATAATAAAAAATTTGGTAATAGCCCTCCAATGTTCTATACTTTGACTACTAATATATCTACTCAACTTGCACATTGAATAAGTAATATCAGGTCTAGAACAGTGTAACTTATACATTTAAGACCACATACTGCTCACATATTCAAGTTGTGCCATTGCTCTAACAATATTATAATTTGATTTAATATTGGAATCAAATTGAGTACTTATTTCCTTGAAACTAAGATGTTGAAATTTATTTAATAATTTTTTAGCATAATTACAAAGGCTCAAAGAATAACCCCATTGTGTTTCTCAACATTAATATCCAAGATAGTATCCAAAGTTAAATACTTCATAGTCTCAATGATTCCAATCATAGTGGTTCCATAGTCCCCTTCTGATACCCCCACTTCAAGACTATTTTGGGAGGCATTTCAGCAAATCCAACAACGTCATGAACCTCTATGTCAGGTCTAAGGTGATTTGTCCATGTATAGAGTTCTAATTACAGATGCATATAAACACATAAGCAAACTCGAACCATTCCAAAGTTGCATCTCGTAGTTTTCCAATGAGTATGCAACATTACCCCTCAAGGAGTCCTTAAAAAGAGCAAAGGTACGCAAAATCTCCATTCTAGCAACTATAACTTGTAAGTTCCAATAGCAAGAATACAGATTCAAATTACACAACTAATCAGAAGAATGTTAACACATCTTCCACATATATCTTCTTTTATTTGTTCGGGGCAATGAAAACTCATAATAACAATTGCGACTAAACAATTCTACTATTACAAGTACAACAAATGTCACGCCCTGATCCTCGAATATGTACCCATCTCTCACCTGGTTGATTAATAGCGACATCTCAGGACGCATTGCTGACCCTTTCATTTTAATACACATGCGGAAGCATATAATAAATCCCCAGACAATAAAACAATGGGATAGAAAAGTAAGGCTATATTTTTCAACTTGAAAACCACAACCACACTTTTATACACAGCAAACTACATAGTATCATACAATACTATTTACAAGTCTGATTTACTATACATCCGATCAAAACTCAGAGTTTGCAAAACAAGATGGGACCTCAGTCCTCATCCGAGTCATACTCAGGATCCTCCTCGAGGTCATCCTCCTCATCTTCTTCTTCTTCTTCTTCTTCTTCTTCTTCTTCTTCTTCTTCTTCCTGCTCCTCTACTTTAGGTTCTTCTTCTTCAGGGTCATCCTCGAGACCTTCTTCCTCAAAATTCACCTCAGGCTCGTTCTCAGGCTCATTCTCTACAGGCTGCTCCTCTGGCCATTCCCACTCTTGATCCTCCTCTGGTCCTTCCTCCTGCTCGACTATCTCCCCTTCCTCTTCACTCCATTTAGCATCTTTAATGGTGTACACGGGAGTATGAGGCTCATCCTCAAGGGCAGGATCTCTAGCATCTACGACTGACCCATCCTTATGGTCAGTCGTTTCTCCTCCGAACGCCTCTTCCAGCACGTACATAGGTACATTCCCCTCGGGTATAGGACCCTCTCTTCACCCATCGTGGTAGTGACGATACCACGATCGATATTCATGGGGCCTTAGGGCTTCCTGACCCACGTCGACCCAGACAGTTGACTTCACCAATACGTACTCCAATCCCTCGGGGTGGGGGTGTATATGGAAGTGGTATGTTATCTCTAAGATCTCTTCTGGGATACCGAAATGCATAGGAGGACGAGGAGGTGGAGGTGCTGCCATCTAAGGGCCTGAAATGTTGTACCACAACGGAGTGAGACTACGTCTCAGCAAGTTCTACCCTCCTAAGACTCAATTAGGAAACCAATACACTATGGGTTGCCTAAGCACACATAGGGCATAAGACTTACCTTGGCCTCAGATTCCACCTGCAAGTCAGCACAGTTCAAATAGGCACCCAATCACAACATAACGATTCGATATATCGATCAATCGACCTAGTCGATTACATATCAACATGACCATTCCCTGGTTATCTCAATCAATACTATACGTTTTATCAAATAGTATACTTAGTCACCGAGCTACGTGCATTCTCTAAGGTGTCCTATACGCCAAGGCGATGTACTTAATCACCAAGCCACATGCATTCTCTAAGGCATCATATATGCCAAGGTGACGTACCAATCATCGAGCCCCGTGCATTCTCTAAGGCGTCCTATATGCCAGGGCGACGTACCATTCACCGAGCCACGTGCATTCTTTAAGGCGATATACCGAATTACCAAGTCACGTGCATTCTTTAAGGCGACCTATTCGCCAAGGTGAAGTACTAATCACTGAGCCATGTGCCTTTTCCAGGTGATGTATATATACTCAACCATTCACGTGCATTCTCTAAGGCGACCTATTCGCCAAAGCGACCTAGCTAGTCACCAAGCCACGTCATACAGTTTCCTTTCTCGCATTTTATGATACCCAATACAATATCGTGTGTGGGCACACAGTCGTCCTTAACCAAAATACCATATTTTCCCTTCCATAAATCCCACCATTTTTTGTAGTCCACCAAAATATTTTTGGCACTGTCAACTGATGCCCGGTTATTTTTCAATTAATTTCCAAAATTATTTAATTTAGGAAATAAATCCCAAATTCACAAATAATTCTTTTTAGCACAAAATAAAGCTAAATTAAATAAACGAACTGCACCATGACAATTAGCATAAAATCCTGATCATCAACCATCCCGGTTGAATTTCCGAAAAAATAACTAATTAATTAATTAATTACGAAAATTAATAATTAAATAGCCAAAAATCCAACTTAGGCCCGTATTACCTAATTGGAAGCCGAAAGGGACCCGGAAAATTCCCAAGGTTCGTTTAATAATTACTCGAGTCTATTTACTTGCTAAGTATGCTAAACAATCACCTAATATGCATTAACAAAGCAATAAATTAATTATTCTAATCTAAACTAACTACCTAATTGCACGTAATTAACACTAATCAACCCTTAAGTATCATTAGTCTCCTAATTAAGGCTCAATGAGTAAAACTCACCCTTTAACAATCTGCTCAGATTGAAACGTCGAGAACATTGCGGGGGACATTTTTCTCCAAAGCAGGCCTAAGGTTTGAGACCCAAAAACACCTCAAAACAGGCCTCGAAGTCGCTGCGAAACCCACTTTCCTTCTTGCTGGTTGCTGCTACAAAACAGGGGAAATGGAGTTGGTTTGGTGCGGTGAGGCTCGAGAAGGGTAGCAGTGATGGTCTTGGGTCCAAACTGGCGGCAAAGGAAACTCCGGCGGCCTTCCACAGCCATGGGACAGCTGCTGAACCGACGTGAGGAGCGAGCAACGCACAGCGGCACGCGGGGCAGCTCATGCGAGTGGAGGCGCACGGCAAGGCGGTGCGAACGGCAAGGCGTAGGCGGTCCCGGCGTGCGACGGCTGTAGCTGGTTCAGCTTTGGCTTGCTAGTTGTTGTGGATGCCAAGAATGGAGGGGAGAGGAGGGTTGTGGCCGGTTGGGAGAGAGAGAGAGAGAGAGAGAGAGAGAGAGAGAGAGAGAGGACATAAGATGGTTTTTGCAATCGAAAACCATCTTCGGCATTTTCTGAATTAAAACGATCTTGCGACGACTTTTTCCAAAAAGTCTCGAGTTGCAGAAAAATCTTCTAAGACTGAGTTGATGTTCCTAGAATTTATTGTGACATGATATGATTTTCAATTTCTAAAATCGGACTTGAATTGGCTGTTAATTTTCATTCGGCACATTTTTAGCGTGACCTAGGCCATTGAGTAGTTTTTGGAAATTTTTAATGCAAATAACCCGTGGTCGATTTTCTTCGAGTTGCAATGAACCCACTCAATTCAATGGCGACTCTCGATTGTCATGAAAATCTCGAGGATTGAAATACGGACACAGGGTACCAAAACAATAAGAAAATCAGTCCAGTGTCTGTCGACGAGAATTTTCCAATTTAGTGGTTTCACCCACGATTAGCCACACATCTCAGTCGAACCAACCTATCTTTGTTTTCATATTGGTTTTTAACTGTGCCATAATGGCCTTTAAAGATAGACACGGTCGAGAAGCCGATTCATGGTTGAATTCTCAAGTCAATTGTATTAAATTTCCTTAATGGTTTCCCTAGATGGTCTAGTTATCTCGAGAGTGATTAGCTTTGAGAATAGCCCTATAAACATGTCGATGAAATGCCTGATTAATTCAATAGAAAAAAAAAGGCTGAAAATCTGGGATGTCACAACAAGTGCTCACTAAATACTGTTCGGCGAAACACTTAAAGAGACATTTTAAACTTGGCATGATTATTGCCTAAGTTGAGTCCTATCAACTCCACTCCAATGCCATAGTGCAATGAAGTTTTTCTTTTTATTCATTTTCTTACCCCTTTTCTCGTGATAGCACCTAAATAAATACAACAGTAACCCCCAACTGAAAACAAAACTGCTTAAAATCAACAAAGCACAGCCCAATTGAGTCCAGGGCGTCCACTAACCAAGGACAGCAAGCCTCGGTCCATTGACTCAAGCGAAAAAAGGGGATGACAATCTTAGCTAGTTCAGAAGAAAAAGGCTAGCGATGTCGCTTGGCAAATCGGGGGGTGATCTTCATGGGATGCCGAACGAAATTTGGGGCGGGGGGGGGGGAGGGAGGGCGAGGTGGGAGCGGCTGAACGCACTGTGCCTTAGATTTGATGAAATCTCAAGGACCTTCCGATCGTGAGCCACCACAGACGTATACTTCCTCCAATTCTGACTCCATTGTCGCACAAATAAATCCTTAATATTGTTGGGAAAATGTGGCTTCGAATCAATAAAGTAATCAAGTCGGACTTTGAGCCATAATATCATATTTCTATAAGGATTTATTTGTCCCACAATGTTGTTAATGATCACTAGCAAATTTCCTCTAGAATAAAACAAAGTCTCAAATGAGAATATTAGATAACAATTGTAATATTTTTCTAGGGTCTCTTTAGGAAATAATTGGAAACAATGGGTGTATATTTTTTCAAAAGAAGATGAAAATGAAAGAAGAAGATTATGACTGAACAGACACATTCAATAATTTATAGCAAAAATAAGAATTTATATCTGAATAGTCACAGCCTTCTAAGGATTAATTAATTATGTTTGAACATGTACGGTCTCTAAAAACCATTGGAAGAAATAATAATTTCGGAATTAAATAGATAATAACTATAACTCCTTTGTGAACAATTGCACTATTTCAATAGGACGCTATGGTTAATTTTTATATAACTAAATCTGAATTTTAATAAATAAAATAATGATCATTAGATAATACCAAATCTTGTTTACATGTGCAGTCATAGCTTTTTGATATGGGATAAGGTACCTCTTAATTTGTTTTACAAACAAACTACCAACACTTTATATTCAAGTGAGTGGCACTCTAAATTTACTTGCATGTCCATATTTATGTTTGACAAGACTCTATGAAACCATAGCTGGGCAATATCAATATGTTGGTCATCATATATTTGCATATAGAAAAATGCTGCGTTCTTGAGTCCAAATGGCGTAACTTTATAATGAAAGGTTCCCCACGGGGTGATAAATGTTGTCTTCTCTTTGTCCTCAACCTTCATTCTTATCTGGTTGTATTTAGAAAAACCACCCATGAAAAAGAACAATTCAAATTTAGTTGTACTATCTACGAGAACATTAATATGTGGCAATGGGAAATTGTCCTTTGGGTTGGCCTTCCTGATAATCCACACACACACGGACTCGACCATTTTTCTTCATGACCGGTACTATCTTAGCTACCCATTCGGGGTATTGTGAGACTTCAATGAATCCTACTTTGAGTAGTTTCATTACTTCCTCTTCTATCTTCTTCAATAGCTTTGGTTTAGTCCTCCAAAGCTTCTGCTTCTTAAGGCGCACATCTGGATTAGTGGGAAAGCAATGTTCCACAATTGATGGATCTAAACTAGGCATATCAACATACGTCCAAGCAAATATATCTTGATATTCTTTTAGCAACTAAGTAAAGTGCTCAGCCTCATCTTTGGGAAGGTTTGCCCCAATTTTCACTACTTGCAAATCCTCGCGTCACTCAGATTGATGGTGATGGTTTGCTTGGAGGTGAGAACTTTGCGCTTTTCGTGTTGCTCCCAACTACGTTGTAATTCATTGGAGTCTTCGTTCAAATCCTTAGGGTCATCATTGTCATTGCTTGTTGCATTGGATTGGACCATTCTCATCTCCTTGCATGCCATAAGATTGCTCTTGAAACATAAAATAGGTAGTTTAGAAAGACAAACAAGGCTAGGCAACATGGATTTCTTTCTAAATTTTTTTATCAGACTTTTCCATTTTTGAATTTTCATTTTTTTTGTAAATTGCAAACAATTTGGAAAATCTTTTGTCACGATGAAGCATAATGAAGCCCATGCCTCAGAATTCTCCTTGGATTTTTCTTTTCTTTCATCGGTTGGATATCATCACCTGGCTAGTTTGATATACCCCATCATGCCCTCACATAAAACTTGTAATTGTAATTGATATTCATCAATCAAATTACATTTATTGGAATGAAAAGTGCAACAGTCAAAGTGAAATGAAACCCTAACAAGCAAGCCCTAGCAAACATCAAATCCTAAAAAACAATGTGAGAAGTGGGACAATCAAAGTGAAATGAAACCCTAACAAGCAAACCCTAGAAAGCATGAAATCCTAAAAAGTGATAAGATTCCCATGCAAGGGAGTGCAAAAAGGTAAATGTGTTACTCTTGTGGGCTAGCACCCATTTCCTCCGACGATTCTTTGTCAATGGCTCCTATAAGGAAATAATTGAACAGGGTCGTGATTCCTTCCATCCCATTGTTTGGATCCTCTATCTTTGAAGTTATTGGGTCATCCATGCTACCCCATCCATTAGGCACGATGTATTGAGGATCTCTGAAGAAGTTGGTGGGAGCCAAATATTTCACATGATAATCATACTTGCCACTAGGTTGCCTCGAGGTGTCGATCACTCCTCCTTCATCATGCATCATTCTAGTAGGGCTGAGGAATGTCTCGTAGATATTGGGGAATAGTGAGTTTTTCCTCTCTTGTTCATGTCCTCCACCTCCTCCATGTTACCCTAATCTGGCAGAACGAGACCTTCGAGGGGCTTCAATAGGATTCCGGATACCTTGCTCTTTTTTACCGAGTCCACAACAAGGAATAAAGCCCTTTCCAACCATCACTCTCACTACCATAACTGTTGCATTCGACACATCAGGGGTAGGTGTTGACAATCCTTGAGATGCATGAATAGTGGATACGAGCTCGAACGATTAGTAACTTGACTCCTCCCTGCGTTTCGGCTCGACATAGGGGATGGCCGTCTCATAATAAATCCGATGATCTTCTTCGCTCTGAACAAATTTCACGCTTTGGTGGAGACTTGATGTCACAGCTCCAGCAGTATGAATCTAGGGATGACCTTATAAGAAATTGAATGCGGTGGGAATGTCCATCACCTAGAAAAGGACATTGAACATCACCAGCCCTATTTGCAGATCAAGGTAGATTTCCCCTATCACCTCCTTTCTCATACCATCAAAAGCTTAGATGGAGGTCTTTGTATCATTTATTTTTGAAGGATCGATTTTAAGGCGGCAAAGAGTTGCTAATGGACAGATATTCAAGGCTGACCCATTATCAATAAGCACTTGAGCCACATGGGAAGCCTCGAACTTGACAGATATATATAACGCCTTAGTATGTCCCCTCCCCCCAAGAGGGAATTCTTCATCAAAGAAGGCTATTAAATCTTTGAGAAGAATCAACCTTACAAATTCCTCCAACTTGTTCACCTCGATTGTTTTCGATACATGAACTTCGCTCAAAACCTTCATTAGAGACTTTTGATGTGTAGGGGACGTTTGCAAGAGTTTAAGCAAAGAGATTTGAGTAGGCATCCTTCGTAACTGGTCGACCACATTATACTCACTTGCTTTGATTATAGTTAGAAATTCTTTAGCCTCTTCATCGGTAACTAGCTTTGTAGGTTGGGTATTAGCTTGAGCATAGGTCCAACCAAACCTTGTAATTAGGTCAACATCTAGCTCGTATGACTAAGGGACTGCTTTCTTATCATTATACTCATATGGCCGGGGTATCTCAAATACTATCTCCTCATCAATTGAGGGTACTTCCACTATTAATCCTCCATGGTCAAAAGTGTCCTCGAGCGAGGGCATGTCCTTAAACAAAGGATCCAATTCAATCTTTTCATCATTTAGCTCCGCAAATTCTTTCTCCCAATCAATGATGACTTGGGAGGCAGTTGACACTATTCTAGTTTGATTAGCATACACAATCATGCCAGCCTAAACCATTTCCTAAACCCTTTCCCTCATGGTAGGTAATGAAAGATTCTTATCCGTCATATAGTAACCGACTCTTACTAATCCGCTATAGATATCTTTGACACAAACCTTTAAGCTTTTCTTTTTGCCAGCATTAAACTCAAAAGTCGCATTCACGTTCCCCTCATGTTCAGACGATGGATTCTTCTTGACATTCAGTTGGGTGCTGCGGAAAGAAAATGCCTTAATATCCAATAAATTTTGGATCTTATGTTTCAAAGTCATTCATTTATCAGTCGAATGTCCTTCCTCCCCCATATGATACTCACATTTTTTTGGAGGGGTCGTAGTTGGAAAAATTTTCAGCATTGGGCCGTTTTGGTTCACGAGAGAGCAACCCTTTCTTTTGGAGTATTGACAGTTGCTGAGATAAAGGACCAGGAAGAGGAGAGAATTGCCTTTTGGTGAATTGCCGTGATGTAGACACTCAGCCTCCACCTTGCTGATTCCTAGGGACATGAAAGATCGGAGGTTTACCAGGAGCTGGTTGCACATAGGCAACATTAACCTCACTGGTGGGTTCTTTGTCTTTCTTTGCAGTAAACCTTTTGCCTGTAGGGTTTGATTCATTAAATTATCCATTCCTCAACCCTATCTCGATTTGTTCACCTACTAGGATGAGTTGATTAAAGTTCCTAACATACATGCTGGCCATCCGATTGCAAAACTTGAATGGGAGGGTCCTGACAAATAGCTTCATCAGTTATTTATCAGTAGGTTCGAGAATGATTTGGGTGGCCAGATTTCGTGCACCTTATGGCATATTCCTTAGACGACTCTCCCCTCTTTTTCTCCATTTGTTCAAGATCATCCCGTGAAGGTGAAATGTCCATATTGAACTTGTACTGCTTAAGAAATGCATCGGCTACCTCATTCCAAGTGTCGAGGAGGTTTATGTTCTTTATAATATACCGGTTCAATGCAAGCCCGACCAAACTCATTTGGAATGATTAGATCATAAGGGGCTCATTTTTGACATGCTGAGCCCTCCTTACATGGTACATCTGCAGATAAGCTTCCGGGCAAGAAGTACCATCATACTTCTCGAACTTCAGCATTTTAAACTTGTTTGGCGTCCTAACCTTCTCATAAATGAACAAGTCGATCGGGGGTGAGTTCCACGATCCTTGCAATTGTTTCACTTTCTCTGCAAGCTTCATAAGGCGTTCACCCTACTCTGTCTTATGAGCACTATTAGACTTGGCTTTCTTAGCAGTGATTGGGGGTGTGTCATCTTCCAGTTTAGGCATGTTATCATCAACCATTTGGACCTTATTTGTTTGCTTTGGAATTACTAACTCAGGCAAAGCAGGTGTAGGAATGAGATTCACTCGGAGGGATTCGATTTGGGCCGTCGTGAGTTGCAAAAATGTAAGCAATTGCTTGAGCTGATCTTCTACATTAACAATACGATCGCGCATCTTGGTTTGGTCAGCAATTTTAACTCTTGATCGTGTAATAATAGGCGAATGTGGCGGATCGGTTATCACCTAGAAAAAAATTAACATAAGTAATATAAGAACCAAAGGTAAGATAGGAAAACGGTCCATGACAATGGTTTAATTGCCTCATTTTATTCAAAAATCATTAACATTTGAAATTAAGAGCTGAAATTAAACTCCATAAATTAAAACTTGAAATCAACACACCCTAAACATTGGACTAAGAATTCAAAGGAAATTCCGTAACCTAAAAATTGAAATCAAACTTCCTAAACATTGGAACAAAGGAAACAAAAACTTCATCAAAACGTCTCATTTTATGTGCTTTCGGGAGCCCAGCACCTTGCAAAGTTTTTTATTCTTAGCTTTAGCCATTTCCACTTTCCGCTTAAGATGCTTAATCTGTGCTTGCTGAGTGGGCTTCTCAATCAGATTAGGGATTATTAGACATACGGCAGCAAGAATCCGGTACTGTTGGATGTAAAACACAGATGCATGGTGAATCTTCTCCCCCCCCCCCTTTTAGTCTCTTGGACACCAAAATTTTTTCTGGATGGAATTCACTCCATGTGGCAATGATCATGTGGATCTTGTCGAAGTAGTCATAGCCCGTACGAGTAAAACAATCTTGGAACAACTTCGTCTTGAGAGGTGGAGGAATTTCTTGCAGAGCTCCATACTAACGGGCTACCCTATATGGGTAATAAGAAGTAGTACCAGAGAGATCCAGTAGTGGGATTGGTTCATCATACTTATGAAAGAAACGAGCTTCCTAAACATGGAACCGTTCAATGTGCCATAGGAATGCTTTAGGATTAGGATTTTTCAGAAAATTGATCCAACATGAGTATTGTTTATTTGGGGAAAAACACTCCACGACCTCAAATTTTTGTATGGGATGCCTAAAATCATCTATCTTAAATTGTTTCATAAGGTGAGCAAACCCTCTTATGTGATAGAAAAACCATAATTGCAAAAGCTCGGGAAGGACACGCATGGTCTTTTCTTCATTATGTTTGAAACAGTTTAATGACAAAAATGTTTTAGCCAGAATCATATTGATATAATTTAATCCATCACAAACTCGGCTAACCACCCATGAAATCGAAGGATTTATGGCATTTTTTTGATGAGGAAAAACAATTAGCTCGAAAAATGCTAAAATAAAAGTCCTAGCCTTTGGAATCATTGGTTGATTTGCAAAACATTATGCCAGGAAAGAAAGTGGGCATGCATAACAGTTAGCCTTGACAACCTTCCTTACTATTTTGGTTTTGATTCTTAAAAATTGTGATAACTCAGAAATACAATATATGCTGATAGGCGGCCTAACAAGCTCCTTTTCAAGAGGCATTCCAATGGCAACACTATATTCCTCCAATGTTGGGGTTAGTTTGTACTCACCAACTATGAAGGTGGAAGTTTGTGGACACCAAAAGTGTGGTAGCGCCTAACATCGAAGTGAATGTTGATCTCTAGTAATGGGAGAAGTCATGTGATTCTCACTTTTACATATCTTTAGCCCTCATGATCTAATTGGTCCAACCACATTTGCAGCTCTTTTTGGGAGTGGAAATGAACTGTACATCGATTTTCCTCATCACATATAAAACGAGACTGGCGACGAAACCTATTTTCATGGACATACAAAATTGCAGCAAAGTAAGTAAATTGCAAAGTCGGAGTTCAGACAACTTACTTTCACCGGGAATGGATGACAATCACATAGACACACACATGAAATGTGAGGCTTGATTTCTATTTAGATGGCTTAACTAGGTTAATGGGATGATTTGACTATCCTAGTTTCACGTTCAAAGTATCAGGTCCTCTTAACTTCGGCTTAGTTGAATGGACTGTCCTATAGTCATGCAGTCTCGCAGATAAGGACAAACACAAATGACATCATGAAGAACTTTTGGAGAAGAGAATGTCAACCTTTACACAACAGTCTCGCTTTTGAGGAAGTGTCATTCTCAACACCATCCTAAAATCTTAACATAGCCCAGGTCCGGTAGCATGGTTGTGTGTGAAATAGTATAATGCTAAAGCAATAAAATATGCACAGCAATTTAAATGCAAATAATACTTCCAATCAGGGACTATAAATCATTCATTCCAACACCTCCCTACAAGACAAGGGTTAGCAAAGACTACACCCCTTATACCTCCTATCTACATAAACAATTAACACTTAATGTTAAAGGTGTACCTGGTATCCTCACTGCCAAACAAAAACATTTTTTTTAAAGAGAAAATTGGCCTAAATCCACTAAGAGTTTAGAATCAAGTCCCTAGTGGAGTTGCCAAGCCATTGCGACCTCCTTGAAACGGGTTGGACCACCTAAGGGTTCAGCTAATGGATTACTAAGCGTAGACTTAGCTCGGGCTCTCCTAAGCTCATACCAATTTGCAACTTTGGGTTTAAGTTCTTAACATGCAAATGATTTTTATAATGGAGTTGTCACTAGTCTATTTTTTGTGGGTTGATTAGAAACCCAAGTAAAGTAATGCAAGAATTACTTCACTTCTACGAACCAGAGATTAAATGAGTTCGGGGACTTTATTACGCTAGATTTTTCTAATGCCCTTTTGGTACATTTTCTCTTTTATTTCAAAAAATATTTTGTAATAGCTTCAATTGATTTTAGCATAAACCACTAACTTGCAAGAGAGCGATCATATGGGTGCACAAATATTAAAGATAACATTCAAAAAAAAGAATTGCATAATTAAACACAACAAAGCCAGCGATTATTTTTAGGGTTTTCTCTTGCTTTAAAATAAAAACTTACCTGGATAATATGCATATGATCTTTATTGGTGTTTTTGTATTAAAATTCAAAATAAATAATTAATGTAAATTGACTAGCCATACTCAAGTTGGGAAATAATTTAGATTAAATCCCATTTTTAATTCGGAAACTCATCTTAATTATGTATATTCTACCCTAACATGCAATCTAATATTAAAAAAAATAAAATTTAACTAGGTAAATTCTAAACTTGCAGTCCTAACCTATTTAAGAAACTAACCTGATCTTTCACGTGATTTGATTTTTTGGTGTTTTCCCACAACAAACGATCATAAAAAATAAACATCATTATATCCAATCCATCTTAAAATATTCATCAAAGTTTCAAATGAGGAATTAAAATAATTAAAAGAAAATCCGTTGTTTCATGGATTAGATTAATAATCATCTTTAACCTTGAAAGCATTACCAATATGCACGAGATTCAGAATGATTAAAAAAAAAATGATCCAACATCTTGTGGATCAAATTTAAATAATTATAATGATCCTTATCAATAAGATCCTATCGAATAATGCTAGATATCTCAACATAACCGAAGTTAGACAACGATCCTTCAAAATAAGGAATGCAGTATAAAAATAATGATCGTTATCTAGTTCGTTGTAACATCCTCGATTCCGACCTTGTAAGGATTGGCCATAAGATCCTGAATAAATCAACCATGGGCCATTGGCCATGGGATTGATCGGTTTGATCGGCAAGGAATCGCAAATTGGTCATGGTCCAACCAACCGACTAACCGACTGGTCACGAATTGGTCGAGGTGTTCGCCCCGAATTTTCTACTAATCATACCGATGGGATAGGATCACCAACTCATAAGATGACTTTTTGATCACGAGAATCGGTCATGGGATGATTTTGGATCAGCAGATGGTCATGCGTCGATTCAACCGGTCGCAGTTTCCGGCCGCGAGTGATTCTGCCCAGTTATGCACTAATACACGGACAATTCGAATTCATCAAATGTAACCATCTTCTGACCAAAAATATATCATTCACTATTTAATTCGTAGTGATCAAATTAGAATCTCGAATTGGTGATTTCCGATCATGGATCGGTAATGCACCGACCATGAACCTTACCGGTGGATCGGGTGCCGATCGGAATGAGCCTATAGACCCGGCTATTCCGTCACTAATTCTAAGGTCCATAAGTGCCTTGGCTTAGTGCTAGACCATGGGTAGTCTTAGGATTGGTCTTGAACCGACCAAAGGCCAATCGACCATCCAAATGAACGGTTTGGGTGAATATGGGACGTGATGGCAGAATCTCGGGTGTATGTGATTCGATTTTTCAAGGTATACCTAATGATCCCTTCTCCGGCCCTGGAACCAACTTGGATGATAGAATTCTCTAGATTGCCTTATTAATGAAGAAAAAGACAAAAGTAAAGAAAATTCTAGAACCCCCTCATTAAATGAAGGGCTAAGCTGTTCATTGAATAGTCAAAAGTCATGATGGTGGCGAAAATATCTTTGGAGATTCTAGAATTTGCCAAGTTGGCAACTATGGCACCATTTATTGTCAAACTTGATTAAATGCTCATTAAATGTGCGGTATAGGTGGACCAATGGAAGAGTAACAAGTGAGCCACCATCGATGATTTGCCAAGTGTGACCTTTTAGCCGTCCAACGCATTCCTTAGGTGCAATTATTAGACAAGTAGGCTTGCCAACTAAGGAATTTAGGTGGGACACTTGGAAAAATTAGAGTAGACCATTTGGCTTGGTAATGATGGCTTGAGATTTGCCTTGGAGAAGAAGTTAGTAATTCATGCTTAGGTGTCCTCTAGAATCTTGGGTTACGATGAGCTTAGAGGATAGCCTTGGTGAACAAGGTAAAGGCCAACCAATCAAGAGAGGACATTAGGCATCAAAGGGGCTTATGTGTCCCTTAGGATCATAGGAACATCATGAGCCTAAGTTGAGCCTTGGAGAGCAAGCTAATAAGTGGTCCAATAAGAAGATGGCAAGTATTCTGTTAGGATCCTAAGCATGACACCTTGCAACTTACGCTTGCCACCTAAGTATTCTAGGCAGGACACTTGGAGAATTTGGAATTGACTACTTGGCTCAATAATGATGACACCAAGTAGTATAAATAGGAGGAGCCCTTCCTCATTTTCCTCACTTTGTCATCCATTTCCTCCTCCTCCTTCTCCTTTCTCTCAGCCTTGCATCCTCAATCCATCAAGCTATTTAAGTTGGTCCTCAAGGTTTGCCAAAGTAAGTAAGATCCCTAAGTCTCCTCTAGGGCAGTAGTCTCGTTTGTCAAGTCTATTTAGGTCCTCACCCATCAAGTAGTGGATAGGATGTTGGATCTTTTGTATGGTTTTGCTCATGTTTGTGCTTAACATGTGCTAGAATTGTTTATGTCTGGAATTGAGCTGAGGTTTGTTTAGATTGAGTTCATCGCAAGACAAAGTCACCCAAGCCATAAAGCCTTGGTTTCAACATAAATAGGATGTCGGGTCCAAGTTTTGCATGGTGTAGGAATCTCCCAAGGCCGCAAGGTCCTAAGACAACATTAAGGCGTGTCAATCATATGCCTTGATCGGTAAGGGTATCGCCCAAATCCACGAGGTTTGGGTAAGGCACCAAGCATGCGGATTTCCATGGTCCAAATGGACGCGGGAACTTTGTGCTTGGTGTTGAATGAAACCGCGAACTGAGGGTCATTCTTGATGCATGTGCATTCACATCGGGTTGGAGCCGAGGTTGTCAAGTTTGGGATCGTCAGTAAAGTGAGGTGTACCCAAGCCTCGAGGTCTTGGATCAGTATTGAGGCGTACCATTTCTGAGCCTTGTCCGATGTAGGGATCGATGCTTAGTGGTTGATTCGAGTTACGGACCAAAGGTCGCTCCCAAAACACTTGTTAGCAAAGTATGAGAATTCATGACACACACGACCGAATGAGCACGCCTTTGGGCCATACATGTGTCGACTAAGAGATAAAATAAGAATCAGCTTGTATGATGCATTTATGGATGTACTTAAAGAGGAAAAGGCGCTCGTCACCACACAACATTGGCGGCAATGCTTCGTTCATTGAATAAGATGCCTCAGTTTCGCCAGGATGCCCTAATTGAGCTAGGATGCCTTGGTTTTGAACAAAGGAAGCCTTGGGGAGCTAGCCCTGAGGAGTCTCAATCGAGCCAAGATGCCCTGGTCGAGCCAGGAAGCCCAACAAGAAGCTGGAAGCCCCGGCCAAGCCGGGAGGGCCTGGTTGAGCCAGGATGATACTAAAAGATGAGGGATAAGTTTTGGGGCAAACTTAGTAAGTAAAATTCCTAGTTCTCTACTAGGAAAGCATCTCAACGCTAAAGCCTAGCAAGTACAACACTTGCAAATACTGTCGATGGCAGATCAAAAGCAAGTCCATTGCCACCTCTTAATTATCTATATGTGATCCACTTTCAACTTACCAAATTAGCTATTTAACCAAACAAGCTTATCAACATCATATAGTAACATGTTCAATAAGTTCATTAACCGTATAAATGATTATTCCCATATTTTCAAGGGCTTCTAGCTGCAAGCTGGGTATCCAGCCTCAGGCCAGGCATCCCATACTCTCAGGAGCTTCCCATACTTTTAGGGGCTTCATGGCTCAACCAAGGCATCCGACCATTAAGAGACATCCCAGACTTTCAGGGGCTTCCTCGCTCAACCAAGGCATCCCGTTCAATGAATGAGGCATCACTGCCAATGCTATATGATGACGGATGCTTTTTCCTATTTAAGTGCACACACACAAGTGGATCACACGAGTCGGTTCTTATCTTTTCTATTAGCCGACACATGCTTGGCCCAGAGGCGTGCTCATTCGGTCTTGTGTCATGAGTTTTTGCACAACTCTAATAAACATGCCGGGAATGATCCTTGGTCTGTAACTTGAACCGATCACTTAGTGTCAACCACAGACAAGGCTTGTAATGGCATGCCTCAATGCCGATCCATGACCTTAAGGCTTGGGTACACCTCACTCAGGTGAAGATCCTAAGCTTGAGGGACCTTGGTTCGACCTAATGTGAACATACCATGTACCGTGAATGATTCTCGGCTCTTGGTTTGATTCAACATCAAGCGCAAGGTCTCTGCACCAAACCGAACCCTAGAATTGGCACCCTTTTGTGCCTTGCCAAGATCTCGTGGATTTGGGTGATTCCCGTACCAATCAAGGTTTAGAATCGGCACACCTCAATGTCGATCTAGGACATTGTGGCCTTGGGCAATCCCTGCACCAACTGAGATTCGGAATCGGTACACTATTTATGCCAATTCAAGGTCTTATAGCTTGGACAGCTTTGCCTTGAGATGAACTTAATCCGAGCGAACCTCGGCTTCATTTCTGAACGTACATGACACAAACACATGGCCAAACACAATTGCAAGTAAAACCAAACAAAAGGCATCACACACCACCCACGGCTTGATGGGTGAGCACTTAGCTAGCCTCAGCAATGAAATCTACCTTACAAGAGGAGAAAAAGGAACCTTACTTACCTTGGCAAACTTGAGAACCAACCTAGATAGGTTGATGGGTTGAGGATACGTGGCTGAGAGAAAGGAGAAGGGAGAGGAGGGTAGGCATGAACGACAAGGGGTGTAAAGTGGTTGAAATGAATGTGAGCCTCCCCTATTTATAGGCACCAAGCTAATCATTACTCATCCAAGCGGTCCAATCACATTTCTTAGAGTGACACGACTATGGCATCGAGGTGGCAAGCCTATTTTGCAAGGTGGCAGACCTAGGATCCTAAGAGAACACTTGCTATCTTTTTATTGGACCACCTATTGGCTTGCTTTCTAAGGCTCAACTTAGGCTCATGATGTGCCTATGGTCTTAAAGGACACATAAGTTCCCTTTGATGCCTAATGTCCTCTTCTAATTGGTTGGCTCTTGCCTAGTTCACCAAGGCTATATTTTAGGGTCATTATAGCCTAAGAATCTAGAGGGCACCTAAGCATGAATTACTAACTTCTTTTCCAAGGCAAATCTCAAGCCATCATTACCAAGCCAAATGGTCCACTCTAATTTTTACAAGTGTCCCACCTAAAGTCTTTAGTTGGCAAGCCTACTTGTCCAATAATTGCACCTAAAAGAATGAGGTGGCATAGCTAAAAGACCTTGGTTGGCATTCTAGCTTATAGGCATCATCAATGATGGCTTGCTTTTTGCCATTTCATTAGGCCACTTGTACCTCACATTTAATGAACATTTAATGAAGTATAAATATAAGGCTATCAAGATTGCCAACTCGATGTCTAACTTCTTAGGTCATTAATGAGAGGTTTGGGTTTCACTCTCCGATTGGTCCATTTGTACGCCACCCTTTTCTTGTCCATCAAGAATATCTACAACTTCATCATTACTTTTTAAGAGTCAAAGGACACATCACCCCCTTCATTAATGAGGGTGTTCTAGAGTTTTCTTCTCTTTTGTCATTTTCTTCATTAAGAAGGCGGTCTAGAGAATTCTGTAGTCTAAGTTGGTTTTGAGGTTGGAGAAGGTATTATTAGATACACCTCGAAAAATCAAATCATGTACACTCGAGCTTTGGCCATCATGCCCCATGCATGCCCGAACTATTCCTTTGGACAGTTGGTCAGTCTAAAGGGTCAATTGTCCTTGGATCGGTTCAAGAATTAGTGGCGGAATAGCTGGGTCTATCCCTAAGCTCATTCCGGTTGGTACTTGTTCTATTCGTATGGTTCATGGCCGATGCATTACCGATGCACAATCTAACATCACCAATTTAAGATTCCTTTCTGATCACTAAGAATTAAATAGGGAATGATGCATTTTTGGTTGGAAGACAATCGCATTTGATCAAGTCAGATTGTCCGTTTATCGGTGCATAATTAGGCGAAATCACTCGCGACCAAGCACTATGACTAGTTGAATAGACCCATGATCATATGCCAATCCGAAATCATCCCATGACCAATCCTCGTGATCAAAAGGTCATCTTATGAGTAGGTGATCCTATGTCATGCCCTGATCCTCAAGCACATGCCCATCCCTCGATGGTTGATAAATCCGTGACGTCCCAGGACACATCGCCGACCCATTCATTTTATTGTATATGCGGAAGCAAACAAATAAACTCTTGACAGCAAACAACATGGGATAGAAAAGCAGGGCAACATGTCACAAAAGCCACATTTTTATAAACAACTGGGTTTAGGTACAAAACAAGTCTAGTCAAAAGTCTACAAAAGGTTGGCTCTCAAAAAGAAACTGTCTTACGACATACTAGTCGGACACATATGCCAATCCTTCGAACTCTACCTCCCCAGACTCCGGGGCTTCGGGTCCTCCACAACCACCATCTAAGGACTTGAAAAATTAAGCCCACGATGGGCTGAGACAATGTCTTAGCAAGTTCACCCCATAAACCTGTATTGGGAAGAAAATATGCCCAGGGCGTCCTAACCACATAATCACTCAATTAGAACAGAGGACTTACCTCACCTCAGTTCCTTCATGCATGTTAGCATAGTTCAAATACACATTGCATACCACATATGCACACAACAATTGAAACGCCTCACTTAATTCAATCAATAACAGGGGTCCTGATTATAAGGCCAAATCGTTATGACACGTCTCATACCATGCCACACAGTTTTGTCTCATAATCAAGCGCGGCTAACTCAATCAATCATGCATTCCAATTGTTAATTTCGCCCCTCTAGGGCATGGCCTACTTCCAAGTTTGGCGGTCTACTAGTGTAGCCAGGCATCGTCTCCCCCCTTGAGCATGGCTACGTCTCTCAAAGACTGCTTTCCCAAAGGAGCATATGTCCAGAATCTACTGTGACCCGAACCTATTGTCTAGGTATCCCATATAGGGTAACGTCCATCCGACTCAATTCGGGGACGGGTTCTCTTAACCAACACACGATCATTCAATCTCGGGCCATGACACCGTGCATTGCACTCAAATGTCTCAATTAAAATAGTAATCCTAGCTTATTTTCTTCGTATTAAAAACAATTAGGAAAATAGTCATGTGTGGGTACATGGTCAATTCGAACCTTGAAAAGTGATATCCTTCCATTTTGAAGTCTCACTAGTTGATATAATACTTAAAACCCTTTTTCGGTGTCAAAACCCGACACTTGGGATTTTCTGAATAAATACCAAATTTTCACAATCACCACTCAATTGCACTCAATTGCATAAATTATCAACCAATTGCACAGTTAAGCAATCAATATCACATATCATCAAGCCTAAGCTCTAAGCATGCCAAAAGTTAGCCACATCACCAAGGACAACCACAAAACCACTACCGGTCCTAACCGGCAGAAACGGTCCACTTGCGCATCTCCGAGTTTAAATATAGAAATCTAATCAAAAGAGTTCGGAAAATTCCCAAATTTAAATATGTTGTAAAGGACACATAAAAGAACATATTTCATGACACACCTTAACCAAGATCCTTCTAGATTAAGCCCAGTAAATCACTCAATTCAGTACAAAAACTAGGTCCGTTTCCAGAATATCTATTTTCCGTAATCAGTTTGGTTTAAGACCCAAAACTTGTCCATTTGATCTAAAATTACTACAAGATGTGACAAACAACTTGCATGAAGAAACCATTTCGAAATTTGAACAATAAGAGTTGATAAAGATCCCTTGAATCCCAAAATGTCACAAATTCCAACATAGTCCGAGATTCTATTTTCAAATGACGGAGTTGAAATCTCATACTTTGAAATCTTTACAAATCGCTAGTAAAATATATGTTATAGCTGAAGATGTATAAAAAATTTCTCAAGAATGAATGGACCTCAAATTCGCAACCCATTTTGATCTACAAAAATGGCGAACGGCGAGGGTCCAGAGATCAGAACTGTAGGAAGTCCATTGATTTAGACTAATCCAACCTCATTGTGCTAATCTCACCAATTAGATTAATACTAATTTAACTATGGCTAATCTAACCATTCTAGATTATCACTAATCCATACTTAAGCTAATATAAACAACCCTTAAGTATAATTAACCTCCTAAACAATGTTTAGTGAGTAAGCTCACTGGTTTAGCAATCCGGTGAGTCCACAGCAATGGCAACGCCAAGGCGGGCGAAAAACAAGCCTGTGGTGATACCAAGTGAAGTCGAGAAGAGCTTGAAAATAGACCATGAAGTTCCAAATCTTGCTGGAACTTTTGCTTTAGCTTGCTGGTTGAGGGGCTGAATCGAGTGACTCGGTGGCCTGGAAATGACAAGACAGGACTAGGCGGGTGAGCAGGGGGCGGCACGGCTTCCGAGCGGAGCTGTGATGGTCAAACAGCATGGGACACAGCTGAAGGAGCTCGGATGCAGGCAGAGCAGTGGCTAGCTCGCTGGGAAACTTAACAGCAGTGGTTGGCACGAGAGAGCTCGGATGGGCGTGCGGGTTGCTCAGCTAGCTTGGGGGCTTGGCTGGCTGGTTCCTCTAGTTCTTTGAGCTCCCAAGACAGCAAGAATGGAGAAAGTAAGGCTGATCAAGAAGAAGAAGAGGTCTGCTGAAGGGGGACCACCACTTTGCCTCAAAAGTCCACAATTCTATCCCCAAACACTCATCACAAGCCCCCACCATGTCAGCCCTTGTCCTTAGCCACTTCTCTCTCATCAATCATCCTTAGGAAGCTTCCCATGTGCCCCAAATGTTGCACCCCACCATGGCCTACAAATTTGCACATTTGCTTCTTCAATTTCATTCAAATCCTCCTTCGTTTGAGCTCAATTGGTGCCCAAAAATTCCAGCCAATGTACCCACATCAAAACCACATTTTTCCTTGCCAATTAACCCATATTGGATGCCAAAAGTACACTAAAAAAATGGTCCTCTAATTTTCCTGGTCCAAAACGGCCTAACTTTGATTTTTCGCCAAAAATCTCGGTTTGCAAAAAAATCTTCAGAGGATGAGTCGATGTTCCTAAAATAAATTGTGACATGACAGAACTTTTAATTTTTGAAATTGAGTTTAAATTCGCGGTTAATTTCAATTTGATGTGATTTTAGCACATCCTAACCTATCGGGTAGCTTTTAGGAACTTTTAACACTTTTGACCCATGGTCAATTGTTTTCGAGTCACAACGTACATCTTCGATACATTGGCGACTCTTGGTTGTCATGAAAATGTCGAGGTTTCAAATGCAGACATAGGGTACCAAAACGACAGAAAAATCGGTCTAGTGCTGATCGACAAGAATTATGCAATTAGATGGAATCACCTACACTTAATCACATACCTTTGTTGAGTTGACCTATCTCCGGTCTTTAATCGGTCTGTGTCGTAATGACCCTTGTATATTAGCACAGTCGAGTAGTCGATTCCTAGTCGAATTCTCAAGTCTATTGCGTTTAGATTCCTTAACGACTTTACCCGATAGGTTAATTATCTTGTGAGTGGCCAACTTAAAGAAAAGAACTATAGGCGCGTCAATGAAAAGCCTGACTCATTCAATTGAAACATAATTGGAAAATTAGGATGTCACACTTGCAATTCCCTATAGCTGATAGGCTGCAAGGACTACATTCTCCGTCTCAGTGCACATCATCAGCGTAAAGGCCTTCTCCAAGTCCTGGATCCATAGGGCTGTAGCTTCAGGATCTCCTGTACCAGTGAACTTCGGTGTGTTTAACTCCAAAAACTGTTCCACTAGCTTGTGCATCGGCCTGACAGCAACCACGTTCCCAAGTGGAACCTCAGCAGGTGCGGCAGCAACTACGTCAACAACAACAGTATCAGTAGCAGCATTTATGGCAGTAGTGGTGGCTGCGGTAGTAGCGGCTGAAATGGCAGCACTGGAAGCTTAATTCTAGGCCCGCTACTCCATTCGATTTCCCATTGTCTCTAGTGCCTGCATGATCCTGTCAAATCTCGAATCACCAGGTGTTGCTACGCCAGCACGGATTGGAGGCAGTGCTACTTCATTTATGTTGGCTTCAGCCTACGCTCTACCACGACCACCTCGGGTACCGACCCTAATCAGCGTCTTACCCCGAGAAACAAACGTGACAGTCCTCTTCCGAAGAGTCCTCTGATCTGGATCACTCATTCTATAGGATCTCTACAGAACCTGCTTTCTAATTTCATAAGAATTAGGAAAATTGAGTGACCCTCACAAAACAAACTACCAATAAGCTATCAATCACATGCATCGGCATAAGAAAATAGCATTTCCTACTAACTATACCATGATCCATCGCACCTTATCACTCCAAACACTAACCTCGCTCTGATACCACTTCGGGCAAGGATGTCACGCCCCAAACTCCGGATATGGAACAACCCTTTCCTTGGTCGATAGAAAGCGACGTGCCAGGACTCGTCACCGACCCTTCATTTTTATTCCATATGCGGAAGCGTATAAACAATCCCCAGATAACACAGACGTGGGATAGAAAAGTAGGACAACCATTTTCACAAAACCTACTTTCATAAACACCTCAGGTTCTTATATAGAAGGTCTATCTCAAAAAGAACTACTAAGCCACCTATGCTCCTGACCCTTTCGCTTCAAGCTCCGAGTTCTTCACACTAGAGACCTGAAAATGGTTATACAATAACCAGTGAGATATAAAATCTCAGCGAATCCTCCCCCTAGTCCCCTGATTAGGACACCAACTCAACTCGGGGTACCTCTTCAGAACCACTCCACAAGCAAAGCAAACAACCAACGACCAACAATAGGTTTGCATGCAACCTTACCCGGTATGCCATACCCTACACATTAACTCACAACACAACACACGCAAAGTACATGGCCATTAAATGATGCAATTCATCAAACACATATGAGTCGCATTAGAAGCGAGTTCACCTAGCCATTGCCACACCCTGCACGTTATCGATTCATGTGTGTGTGCCATAAACAATGTGCTTAACTCATGCATGGCCGGAACAAACGATGCAATGATTCTCATGTGTTCTTGCACATTAGTGCGCCGCTTATCACGCATCAACCCATCACACACATCCCGATTATAAGGTAAAATCATTATGACACGTCCCATACCATGCCATACAATTTTGCCCCATAATAAGGTGCAATATCTCACTTAATAATCTGACTCAATACCAGGCTCAAGGTTCTAGAGGTGCCCTCTCATCAAAAAGTTCCGATATCGTGTGGCACTTAGTCCCTGACCTCACTCAGTTATAGTTCGAGGTACTAGACGTGGCTCCCACGAAGCCACACTGTCGTGTAGCACTTAGTTGTCAACTAGAAGAAGCAATAGCTTAAGATACTAGAGGTGGCTCCCACGAAGTCACGATATCGTGTAGCACTTAGTTCTTAGCCATGAAATGTGCTAGTATAAAGTTCTAGAGGTAACTCACACAAAGTCTCGCTATTGTGTAGCACTTAGCCCCTATACTTTGCATGATAATACTGCAAGGCTTCTAGGGGTGGCTCCCATGTAACTCAAGTCACCATGTAGCACTTAGACCTTGACTACAATAAGCATCAATACAAGGTACAAGAGGTGGCTCACACGAGGTTTCATTATCGTGTAGCACTTAGTTCTTTACCGGCTCACAACCAATCGGTTTTCTCAACACAACACACATTTTCATAAAAGCAGTTCATCTCCCATGTCCCTCGAGCAACCCTTTTTCCCCTTTTTGTGAAAATCACTCAATTCACATGGATGCCCACGCATTTACACATCCATTACTTCATAAAATAACACATATGAAATTAGACAACTTTTCGCATTCTGGATAAATAGTTCGCGTGAACAGTAACTTGTAAATAGTGTCGCGTGAATAATGAATTTCTAGAATTTAATAAATAATAAATTAACTTCATAAATTAAACCAAACATTAATTAAAGCAAACAACCAAACCAATCAATAAAATCTAAGCATACTTAATTAAGCACATTATCCGCTATAAGCAAATAAAGCAAGATTAAGCTAAACTAATCTAATCCATTAATCTAACCACCTATCTTAGGGCTAATACAACTTAATTAGATCACCTAAACTAGAATTAACACTAACTAAACCAACTCTAAGCAAGTTTAGGCACTAATTGAAGGATTAAGAGCTAACTCACTCGTTAAGCGAGCCCGAAAACACGGACATGGCAGTGACGACAAAGGCTATGCACCGGGACCTCAACCACGACGATCCAAGGCAGTCCCAAGACTGAAACAGCAGCCACAAGCTCTACCTCCCACTGCAACTCCTGAAACCGAACAACAGAGGAGGAGAGAGGCTAAACGAGCTTGGTCGGAGCTTCGACGAGGGGTTGGTTGGCAATCGGCGGCACCTGGGGGTCGAGGGGGACCTGCTAGTAGCTAGGTTAGGTGGAGGCTTGGTCAGAATGAGAGAAAATGGGCTGCAAAAGCGAAATAGGTGGACCAGGCGGACTCCAGGCAGTATCGCGAGCAGTGGATTTTCGCCGGCTGATGGGTCGGCCGGCTGCTCCGACCAACGAACGGCCAAGTCCTCCCGTACGGTCTGGGCCTTCTAGAGACAGTGGTGGGTGGCATGAAGGCTGATTCTCTCAGGAAGGCAACAAACGACTCAAGTTTTCACAAGAAGGTCAGCTGGAGCAAAATAGAGCCAAACAGTCAGATTGGCGCTGGCTTCTGGTCTGCCAACGGGTCATACAGGGTCTCCGACTGATGAGCGGCGGGGTCCAGGCGGATGGTCTGGATGTCCTGAGCACAGTGGTGGGTGGCATGAGAGCTGATTCACGCGGGAAGCCATCAATCAAATCAACTTTTTGGAGAAAGGTCTACTGGAGTAGAAACAGGAAAGAAGGGAAAACAGGGAGGAAAGAGAGGTCGACGGGAAAGGGGGGAGGGAGAGCTGGTTTCTCTACAACTTTTGAGCTTCCAAAATGACTCAACAATGGGGAAAGCAGCCCCAATGAAGAAGAAGAAGCCAGCTAAGGCAAGGAGGGACCCCAAAAGCTTCCAAGCCTTCAACACCTCTCAATTTCACTCAAGTGGCTGCCCCACCACTCTTGGTTATCATCCTTAGCCAATTTGCAGCCCTCAAGCTTCCTTAGCAAGCTTCCCAAGTGGTCCAAATGTTGCCTCCCCCATGGCCTACGAATTTTGGGCATTTTCTCATCAAATTCATTCAATTCCCCTTCAATTCTCCTCCAATTGGATCCAATTTGATGTCCATAAATCCCACCAAGGTGCCATCATCCCAATCAAGATTTTTCTTCATCAATAGAACCAACTTGGATCCCAAAAACACGACAAAAAATGGCCCTCGGATTTTCCCGGTCCAAAATAACCTTACTTTGTATTATTCGCCGAAAATCTCGGTTTGCAGAAAAATCTTCGAAAGATGAGTTGACGTTCCTAAAATGACTCGTGACATGAGAGAACTTTCAATTTCTAAAATTGGGTTTAAAATCGCGGTTAATTTCAATCTGGCGTGATTTTGGTGGAACCTAACCAACCGGGTAGCTTTCAGGAATTTTTAGTGCAATTGACCCGTGGTCGATTATTTTCGAGCCACATTGTACATCTTTGACACATTGGGTACCAATGTAAACTCATTGATTTAGCGATCCGGTGAGTCCACATTGTACATCTTTGACACATTGTACTCTCGGTTGTCATGAAAATCTCGAGATTTCAAATACAGACATAGGGTACCAAAATGACAAAAAAAATCGGTCTAATGCCGATCAACAAGAATTTTGTGATTAGGTGGAATCACTCACACTTAATCACATACTTAAGTCAAATCAACCTATCTCCGATCTCTAATTAATTTTTAACTGTGCCGTAATGATCATTATAGATTGGCACGATCGAGTAGTCGATTCTTGGTCGAATTCTCAAGTCTATTGCGTTTAGATTCCTTAACGGATTCACCTAATAAATTAGTTATCTCATGAGTGCCAACTCAAAGAGAAGAACCATAGGCACGTCCATGAAAAACCCAACTCATTCAATTGAAAACAGAACCTGGAATTCAAGATGTCACATAGTAACCCTCATAGGTCAACCAAAACGTTTTGGAGGAACCGCTATCTAAGGACCTGAAAAGGTTGAGCCCACGACGGGGTGAGCCAATGTCTCAGCAAGTTCACCCCCTAAACTCCGACTAGGAATTAAATATGCCCAGAGGTAGTCTATGCACACAAGACAAAGGATTTACCTCGCCTCAGTTCCCTCCTGCATGTCAGTACAATTCAATCACTTCAATTTGATTCAATTAATCCAATTCAATTCAATTATTGCTCGTACAAGCATGAACCATCGACCCACATCGGTCCTCTGGCATAGCCAGGGATTACTACTCACACAAGCTGATATGAATTGTTGCTCGCACAAGCTGAGATACACTATTGCTCACACAAGCTAACTTACACATTGCTTACACAAGCTACCACCAAACACTACTCACACAAGCTGACTTGTATAATTGCTCTCACAAGCTAACATGGCTAATTGATCGCACAAGCTGACAAATCATTGCTCACACAAGCTGACATGGTACTTAAAAATCATTTTCGGTGTCAAAACCCGACACCTAGTATTTTGTAAATAAATGCAAAAATTTCACAATCATCACTCAATTGCACAATTTAACAATCAATTGTACAAACTAACCACACCATTGTGATCAGCACGAAATTATAATGACCGGCTATCCCGATATAATTATTAGAAAATATTAAATAATTGAATAAATTCTGAAAATTAATTAAATTAATATAAATTAATTAAATAATTGCAAAATAAATAAATACAAAATAAATAAATACAAAATAAATAAATAAATACCTAATTAAGCTTATACTAATCTAACCTCCTAATTAGACTAATTAAATAGCCTACTAAGCTAAATAAATCACCTAATCTAACTAGCCTGAACTAAACTAATCTAACCACCTAAACCATGCTTAGCCTAATCTAATCATCCCTTAAGAATCATTAACTCCATAAGCAAAGTTTAGAAAGTAAACTCACCGGTTTAGCAATCTGGTGAGTCCACGACGACAGCGACGCAGAGGCAGGCAACAACCGAGCCTGTGGTGACACCAACGGAGGATCGAGCGGGCCTGAAAACGGTCCTTGAAGTCCAAAGGCTCTTGTAAGCCTTCGACTTTTGACTTGGGCCGAAGGAGACGAAACCAGGGGCTAAAACGGCGAGGAAGGGCTGGCAAAGGCTGCTGCAACCTAGGCAAGCGACGGCGGTGGCAGACGGTGGCTAAATGGCGACGGCGAGGCTCCAACAGTGACCAAGGAGGCTTAGGGGACGGCAAGGAGGCTCAGAATGAGCGGCTGGGCGCGGTAGGGACACGGGCTAGTGAGGCGACGCGCAACAGGCTTCGGCGACACAAACGGCGACTCCGGTGGCTTGAGTGGTTGGTTGACAACTAAGGGAGGGAGCTACTCTGCTTTCCTCTGGTTTTTGGATCTCCAAAAGGGACAGTAATGGGGAAAGGTTGCTGAAGAGTGGAGGGTCCCTCATGGTCTCCAAAGTCCTCTATTCTATCCTTATTCACTCGTTGCAAGGCCCCCACCACCTTGCTTTCATCCAAAGACAATTTGGTGCACAAAATTCCCATAAAAGCATCCTCAAGTGATCCAAAAGGTTACATCCCCCATGGCCTACGAATTTTAGACCAATTTTCCCAAATCCACTTCAATTCACCTTCAATTGGATCCAATTTGATGTCCATAAATCCCACCAAGGTGCCATCATCCCAATCAACATTTTCCCTCATCAATTTGTCCAACTTGAATCCCAAAAACACGACCAAAAATAGTCCTAAGATTTTTCCAGTCCAAAATACCCTTACTTTGAGACTTTGCTAAAAATCTCGATTTGCTGAAAAATCTTCAGAGGATGAGTCGATGCTCCTAAAATGAATTGTGACATAACAGAACTTTCAATTTCTAAAATTCAATTCAAATTCGCGGTTAATTTCAATCTGGTGCGATTTTAGCGTGACCTTTTCTATCGAGTATCTTTTAGGAATTTTTAACATGTTTGACCCATGGTCGATTATTTTCAAGCCACATGGTACATCTTCGACACATTGACGACTCTTGGTTGTCGTAAAAATCTCGAGGTTTTAAATATGGGCATAGGATATAGAAATGACAGAAAAATCGGCTTAGTGCCATTCAATAGAAATTTTGCAATCAGGTGGAATCACCCATACTCCAATCACATATCTCTGTCGAATCAACCCGCTGCGCAAACCCCCTATTATGTCTTATCGGTGGCGGTGGTGGCAACTACTATGGTCCCATCGATCTTCTAGGACAATTTCTAAGCTAGTGACCCTACTAGCCACACTCAAAGCAAGCACCCATCCTGAAATGGCATGGGACTTATCCATGTCCCTTTCCACAAAAGCGACACACGCCATTCTAACTTGGCACTGACTTTCTAATCATACCCTTCCTGTCGGGCGAAATAGGATATCTTCCTTCGGTCATGGGCCTCTTCCCAAACCGATTTCCATCCCTATTCGAATTGAACCTCAAACTAAATGCAACAGTCTGTTCACTTAGGTTCCTCTCTATCAGCTAGGCCCGACCATAAACCTCGTTGTAATCCTTCAAGTCGAATGGCACCAGTGAATTCCTTAGCTTCGGTCGGAGGCCATTCCTAAACTTCCTAGCTTTGTCTTCCGGATCTTCCACCAATCTTTGAGTGTACTAAGACAGCTCCGCAAACTTCGCTTCATACTGATCCACGGTCAGCATGCCTTGACGGAGGCGCGAAATTCCTCCATCTTCTGCTCTTGGGCATTACTCGAAAAATACTTGCCATTAAAGGCTTTGAGAAAGGCATTCCACATCGAGACCACACCATCGAGGGATACCGTGCCTCTAGTGTTACCCTACAACTGTTTACTGCCAGCACAACTTTCTCCTCTTAAGTGCACATCAGCAGTGCAAAGGCTTTCTCTAGATCTTGAATCTAGAGTGATGCAGCCTCGGAGTCTCCTACACCCGTGAACCTCTGCAGGTTCAACTTCAAGAATTGCTCGATGAGCTTGTGCATCGACCTCCCAGCAACCACGTTCCTAGGTGGAACATCGGCAGGTGCGGTAGCGGCTGCGACCTCAGTGGCAGCGGTAATGACAGTAGTAGCAGCAACTTGAGCGACGGCGGTAGTAGCGGCAGCTTGATTATGGGCCTACTGCCCTATCATATTCCCAAGCGTCTCTAGCACCTGCATGATCCCGTTGATTCTCGAATCACCAGGTGCTACTACACCGGCACCAACTGGGGGCGGTGCTACTCCACTAGCGCTGGCTTTAGTTTGCACTCTACCTTGAGCACCTCGAGTACCGACCCTTGTCAGCATCCTACCCCAAGTTACAAGTCCTACTAATCTCTTCCTAGGAGTTCTCTACTCCTGATCACTCATGCTACATAATCTTTATAGAAACCTATTTTCCAATCCCAATACCAAATTAGAATTTGAGTGATCCACACCAACAAGCTACTAAACAGCTATCAATCACATGCATCAGCATAATTAAAAGGTCTTTCCTACTAACTATCCCATAACCTATCGCACCTTATCACTCCAATTATCAACCAGCTCTAATACAACTCCAGACGGGGATGTCACGCCCTAATCCTCGACCGCGTGCCCATCCCTTGTTGGCCGATAAATTTGCGATGTCCCAGGATGCGTCGCCGACCCATTCATTTTAAATGCGCATGCAGAAGCAAAACAAAACCCCTGACAACAAACAGCATGGGATAGAAAAGCAAGAAATAAATTCACAACTAAAACATGCTTTTATAAACACCCCGGTTTATATACAACAGTAGCCTATAGTCAAGAGTCTACAAAAGACTAACTCTAAAAAATGAACTGTCCTATGAGCAACTAGTCGAACACGATCGCCGATCCTTCGGTCTCCATAGGCTTCGAGGGCGTCGTGTCCTCCACAGCACCATCAGGAGGGTCAGCTACACTCTCACCTAGAGTGGCATCGAGTACCACATCGGGAATCTCAAAACCCTGGAGAGGACCCACACAGAATCCATTGAAACCGTAGCAAAACCACGTTCTGAACCGATGAGGTATGCTCTAAGGTAAGCCCTCATCAACCCAGACGGTGGTCACCACGAGTTCATAGACCTATTGACCCCCTAGGTCATGGTAGTCAAAACTCCATTTGGTAACCCTCATAGGTCGACAAAAATGTTTTGGATGAACTGCCGTCTAAGGACCTGAGAAGGTTGAGCCCACGACGGGGTGAGATAATGTCTTAGCAAGTTCACCCCCTAAACAACGACTATGAAGGAAATATGCCTAGAGGCAGTTTATGCACACAAGACAGAGGACTTACCTCACCTCAGTTTCCTCCTGCACTTCAGTAAAATTTAATCACTTCAATTTGATTCAATCAATCCAATTCAGTTCAATTATTGCTTGCACAAGTATGAACCACCGACCTACATCAGTCCTCTAGCGTAGCTAGGGATTACTGCTCACACAAGCTGATATCAATTGTTGCTCGCACAAGCCGAGATACACATTTGCTCACACAAGCTGACTTACACATTTGCTCACACAAGCTACCACCAAACACTGCTCACACAAGCTGACATGTATAATTGCTCTCACAAGCTAACTTCGATTAATGCTCATACAAGCTAACAGATCATTGCTCACACAAGCTGACATGGTACTTATAAACCATTTTCGGTGTAAAAACTCGACACTCGGTATTTTCTAAATAAATACCAAAATTTCACAATCATCACTCAATTGCACAATTTAATAATCAATTGTACAAACTAACCACACCACTGCGATCAACACGAAAGTCTAACGACCGGCTATCCCAATATAATTACCATAAAATATTAAATAATAAAATAAATTCCGAGAATTAATTAAAGTAATATAAATTAATATAAATTAATTAAATAATTGCAAAATAAATAAATAAATGCAAACTAAGTAAATAAGTACCTAATTAAGCTTACACTAAAATAACCTCCTAATTAGGCTAATTAAATAACCTATTGAGCTAAATAAATCACCTAATCTAATTAGCCTTCAACTAAACTAATCTAACCACCTAAACCATACTTAGTCTAATCTAATCACCCCTTAAGCATCATTAACACTATAAGCAGAGTTTAACAAGTAAACTCATTGATTTAGCGATCTGGTGAGTCCATGAGGACAACGACGTGGAGGCGGGCAACAACCGAGCTTGCAGCGACACCAATGGAGGACCAAGCGAGCCTGAAAACGAGCCTTGAAGTCCAAAGGCTCCTGCAGGCCTTCAACTTCTGACTTGGGCCGAAGGAGATGGAACCAGCGGCTAAAATGGCGAGGAAGGACTGGCTGAGCCTGCTATGGCCTAGGCGATCGACAGTGGTGGCAGATGGTGGCTGGACGGCGGTAGCGAGGCTCCGACAGCGACCAAGGAGGCTCGAGGGATGGCGACCTCATCAATTTCTCCAACTTGAATCCCAAAAACGTGACCAAAAACGGCCCTCTGATTTTTCCATTCGAAAATACCCTTACTTTGAAAATTGGCTGAAAATCCCAATTTGCCGAAAAATCTTTGGAGGATCAGTTGACATTCCTAAAATGACTCGTGACATGATAGAATTTTCAATTTCTGAAACCGGGTTCAAATTCACTATTAATTTCAATCTGACGTGATTTTAGCGTGACTTAATCTATTGGATAGCTTTTAGGAATTTGTACTGCGTTTGACCAATGGTTGATTATTTTCAAGCCACATTATACATCTTCGACACATTGACGACTCTCGATTGTCGTGAAAATCTCGAGGTTTCAAATACGGGCACAGAGTATAGAAATAACAGAAAAATCGATTTAGTGTCGTTCGATAAAAATTTTGCAATCAGGTAGAATCACCCACACTCTAATTACATATCTCTCTCGAATTGACCTATCTTCAATCTCTGATCGATTTTGACGGTGTCATAATGACCCTTGCAGATTAGCGCGGTCAAGTAGTCAATTCCTCATCGAATTCTTAAGTTTATTGCGTTAAAATCCCTTAACGGCTTCACCTGGTAGACTAGTTATCCTGTGAGTGATCAATTTAGGGAAAAGAACAATAGGCGCGTTGATGAAAACCTAACTTATTCAATCAAAAACATAACTTGAAATTCAGGATGTCAGAAAAACATTTCCGTACCGACAATATGTGAAATTGCTCTGATTTCAAAATTCCAAATCATAGTATATATCAAATACGATGAAATCTTAAGGGTGTATCAAGTCTCTGTTAGCAAAATCTTTCATAAGATTTGAAAGCTTGAATACCGGAAGAAATCAAGATCAAGTCCACAACTAAACCACTGGTATTTTTCTTTTTCTCTTTAAAAATGCACATGCGTGGACTTGGCATCTTCTTACGTTCCATAACTTGAGACTTTCACCTAACAACTCACATCAAAATTTCATGCAATACTGCAACCAGTAATTCAGCGGGTCGATGATCCAATTTCTGACCCTAAAATCTCAAAACTACTTGTAAATAATCACTTTTAAAATTCCAAATTTCAAAGATGTGGGTTTAGATGAGCTCCTACCTTGCAAACTCACAAATTTCTTGTCAAAACCGTGAACAGATATGAAAGTCAGCACATCAACGAGTCAAAATCTCAGTCCCGACCTCAAGATTTTAAAACGATTTACATATAAAGTTCGGAATTTCAAAGACACCAAACATTTCTTGAAATATTGCGAGCGGCACATCGGTAAATAGAAATCCCAACAGAAATCTGAAGATTTTCCAAAACAATTTACAAGTAGAATTTTTCAAAGCTTCGCAACCACTAAGAATTGATGCATATACAAATGCCAAAATCGCATTTACCCATAGGAAATATGAAATTCTCTCAATTACATAGTCCAAAATCAACTCAATCATCCCGAATCCACCATTCGGTGCAAGAATTCGAAAAGCACAAATTTGTGGATGCACTTCATCAGGCAACGACAGAATGCACGCTATAGGTTAGTAGATATCGACTTGCCTTAGATCTGGTGGCGTCGTCGGTGAGCGGACCATGAGCTGCGAGCTACGGTTCAGGCGAGTTGCAAAACGACGCAACGGCGAATAAAAACGCGGCTGGTGGCATGCGGTGAGATGGCAAGGAGATCGGTGGGCGGTGGTGCGGCTGTCGGCAGTGAGGCACGAGCGAAACGGCACTAAAGGTTGGACTGAAGCTCGTCGAATGCTAAGTAAAGGAGGTAATCGACAGAGATGAAATGAGGTCAAGCGTGAAAGGGAACGAGGACTACACCTTCTGCCTTCTTCATAGACTCCGCCCGTTTCTCCCCTTTGTTGACTCTCATTGTCAATATTTTGGGCGTGCAATGGCCATCCAAACTGAAGGCAGGTAGAGGAAGGTGTTGTCATGCCCCGATCCTCAAGTGCGTGCCCATCCCTCGGTGGTCGATTAAATTGCAACGTCCCAAGACGCGTCACCGATTCATTCATTTTAAATACGCATGTGAAAGCGAATTACTAATCCCCTAACCACAACAAACGTGTGATAGAAAAGTAGGACAACAAATTTCAAATCAATCAACACAGCTTTTACAAACAATCTGGTTTACAAACAGATGCCAACTATAAGGTCTAAGTACAAGAGGTCTATCCCCAAAACGAACTTCTGAGCCACCCATGCTATAGGGTGAGACCTGAAAAATTAAGCCCACGACGGGATGAGACAATGTCTCAACAAGTTCACCCCCTAAACCCCGACTAGAAAGGAAATACGCCTAGAGGCAGTCTATGCACATAATACAAAAGACTTACCTCACCTCAGTTCCCTCATGCATATTAGCACAATTCATATATCACATAAGTGCAGTAACAACACCCGAGCATTTGGAACGTCTCATTTAATCTTAGTCAATCAATCAATCAATCAATCAATCAATTGAATCAACACGATTAATCCATCATTCAATCAAACAATCGCCCACAGGGGTCCGATAATTAGACGCGGACAATTCATATCGGTGGTTCCATCTACACCTGATATTCACTCTCAACATTCCAATTCAACATCCCCACTCCATATTCCGACTCCACGTTCCAACTCAATACTCATTACCAGACTCAAGATCAAACTCAAGGCTCTAGAGGTAGTTCTCATGCGACTCGGGTTGCCATGTAACACTTAGCCCTTGTAACACGAAGTCTTGCTATCGTGTAGTACTTAGTCCTTTATTGCACTAGACAATAGTATAAGGCACTAGAGGTGGCTCACACGAGTTTAGATATCGTGTAGCACTTAGCCCTTCACTATACATGACAATACTGCAAGGCTCTAGAGGTAATTCCTATGCAACTCAAGTCACCATGTAACACTTAGTCATTGATTACAATAAGCAATAGTATAAGGCTATAGAGGTAACCCACACAAAGTTTCATTCTCGTGTAGTACTTAGTCCTTTCCTTGCTCACAACCCATTGGTTTTCTTAACCCAACACATATCGCCACGCACAACATACGTCACCTCACCTTTCAATAGTCATCTTGCCATGACTATAACCCATCACACGATTATTCACTCACGATCAATGACATTGTGCTTTGCACTTAAATTCCTCAATTAAAATAATGTCTTGGCCTATTTTCTTCATGTTAAAAATACCCGATAACAATAATCGTGTGTGGGGTACACGGTCGGCCTGAGCCAAAAATGCAATATCTTTCTTTTTAAAAATCCCACTATTTAACATAATCCATAAGACTTTTTTGGCGTTATAAATCGACACCCGATATTTTCTGATTAAATACCGAAATTCCACAATTTTGGAATAAATATCCAAAATTACAATTACCATTCAATTTGCACAAATTAGCACTCAATTAAATAAACCAAGCATACCATTGCAATCAGCACGAAATTTCGGTCACCGACTATCCCGGTATAATTTCCAAAAAATAATAAATAATTAAATAAATACAAAAAATCATTAAATAAATACAATTAAATACCATAAATAAAAATTTAGGCCATAAATGCCTAATTAAATATCGAAATGGGCCCAGAAAATTTCCGAACCTATCTAGATAAATAATATAACCTATCTAGTTGCTAATTAAGCCAATCTAACCACCTAACATGCAATAATGAGTAATTAAATTGCTAATCCATTCTAACTAATCACATAAACCATACTCAGCCTTAACTAATCAACCCTTAAACATCATTAGCTCCCTAAGCAGAGTTTAGTGAGTAAACTCACCGGTTTAGTGCAAAAACCGGTTGACGGCGACGGTGGCGCAACAGCAGCCGAAACTCGGACTCACGGCGGCACCAACAGGAGCTTGGACTGGGCCGAAAAGGCCTTGCAAGCCCACAGCGAACTGCTAGGCTCGATTGATAAGGCTGAAGCTTGCGGGCTAAGTTTGCGAGCTGCTGGGCTCGCTGGAACGCTGGAGCAGATGGGTCGTTGATGGCGTGAAGGCGGGCTGACTTCTTGCATAAAACGGTGGAGATGGGACTGAATTCACTTAGTTGATTCGGTGAAGTGGGAGACGGGATTGATGGTGGAGTAGATGTTGGGGTGTGCTGGCACGGCAGGGAACGAATAGGGGAATTGGTGGGGATGGTAGCAAGCTGAGTCGGTGGTAGAGGTGGGCGGACGTGCTAGCAGTTGGCACACGAAGAGGGAAGCAGCTAGTTCTCGGTGGGTGGTGTCACGAACGAAGGAGAGGGGATGCTACTGGAGTTGACTTGCTAGAGTGTTGCTGGGTTTGACTGGCCATGTGGTCGCGGATGAAGAGGGATCGATGGATGCTGAAGTGGAGGGGAAATGATGGTGGAGTGGTGGGGAGAATGTAACATCCCGGGCCCCACTGTGTAATATTGTCCGCTTTGGGTCACCCGCCCTGGCGCGGATGAACCGCCATCCCAGCCCCGGTCTTTTCCCTCACGGCTTTAAAACGCGTTACACAGGTTAGAGGGACCTAAGCCTTATAAGCTAACCAAGATCTCCCTCCCTAGGCGATGTGGGACAAGAAAGGAGGCTGTCACAGAGAATGAGTTTGAAAGAAGGCAAAATGGAGAGAAGACCAAAGGAGATCAGTTCGGTGAAATGGGACGCTTGAAGAAGAAGGGCGGCAAGTTGGCATGCTGGAGAAGCTGAAGGAGAGGGGGGGCGGAAAGTCAACAAGAATTTTCCAAATTAACCAATGCTTGGTCCCCCAAAAAGTCTCCATCCCTATCCCTTGGTCCCCCAATTCTTTCTTGCACTTAAAATCCCACAAATAACAAAGTTGAGGTCAAATTGTTACAGCCCCTATACCAGCCTTCGAATTTCACAAATTGGACTTACATTCACTCCAATTTGGTCCCAAAAAATCTCAATGCTAATACACTTGATCACCACTCACTTCCTTGCATGAAAATTCCCACAAAGAACAAGCCTTGAACAGCAAAAATGGCCATTTCCCTCACCCATCCGAATTTACTTTCGTTTTCCGATTCATCCGAAATTCAATTTCTTAACAAATCTCTCCAATTTAATGGCCAAATTGTTATGGAGGAAGCCTACACAATTTCAATAGTTTCCCTTCACCAAGTAGCTCACTTTGGAGGCCAAAAGTCCTTTCAATTTGGCCCATTCGAAATTCCTTTCTTTTTCCAAATCGTCGGAATTGATTTTCCGTAAAAATCCCGGGCTCGCCGAACATTCTTCGGAGGATGAGTCAACGTTCCTAAAATAAATCGTGACATGACAGAATTTTCAATTTCTGAAATCGAGTTCAATTTCGTGGTTAATTTCAATCTGACCCAACTTTAGCATGACTTAACCTATTGTGTAGCTTTTAGGAATTTTTAGTGCAATTGACCTGTGATTGATTATTTTCGAGCCACATTGTACATCTTCAACATATCGGCGACGCTCGGTTGTCATGAAAATCTCGAGGTTTCAAATATAGACACGGGGTATCCGAAACGACAGAAAAATCGGTCTAGTGTCGATCGACGGGAATTACACAATCAAGTTGAATCACCCACACTTTGATCACATATTTCAGTCAAATCGACCCATCTCTAGTCTCTGATCGATTTTGATAGTGCCGTAATGACCCTTGCAGATTAGCACGGTCGAGTAGTCGATTCCTAGTCGAATTCTCAAGTCTATTGCATTTATATTCCTTAACGGATTCACCCGATAGGCTAGTTATCTCGTGAGTGGCCAACTCAGAGAAAAGAACTCTAGAAACATTGATGAAAAGCCCAACTTAGTCGATCGAAAACAGAGCCTAAAAAGCATGATGTCACAGGTGTCGCTGCTAGAGTCGTCGCATGCCACCTTGCATGTCTCATGCAACACGTGGCCTTTTCCGTTGGCTGAAGAATAGGAGTCGTGGCTGCTCCTTCATTCAACACTTCCTCTTTTGTTGACCCCCATGGATGTGAGCATGGGCCTTCAATTGCTGCATAGGGAGGGCAGCGTATGTGATTGCATGGCATGGGGTTGTTATGTCTCAATGTCTCACATGCACGTGAAGGGTTGGCGGGACTGTATGGCCTTTCAATTAGGGAGGAGACGTGAGGTAAGTAGGGGAGTCTTCGACATTTCTCATCATTAATTTTCACGTAACGTGGAGTCGAGAGTGACTTGCATGAAAGGTTTGGTTAGCAAGGTACAGTTGCTAGTGGTTGTCGGTCTCGTTAGTGGCATTACATAAGGAAAATTTTCGATGAGACGATAAGTTTCATAGTGATTGGATCATTACTAAACGTGATGTCTCGGTCCGGCAATGGTAAGAACGAAACAGCGGTGATAAGTGATGCCAACGATACAGTCCGATGACAATTCCATTGACCCATCTCTGACCGCTACGTATTCGAAGTCCAGCGAAATCCAGATATCACAGTATGTGGTGCCGATGACGTAGTCTGACGACAAACTCATCGACTCATCACAGACCGTTACGTACTGGAGGTCCGGCGAAATTTGGATATCACAATTCTCCCCTCCTTAGAGAATTTCGTCTTCGAAATTGCATGTTTCTTATGTCTCATTGAAAAGATGAGGATACCTTTGCCTCATTTCCTTTTCACCTTCCCACATAGTCTCTTCCACGTTGTGATGTCGCCACAAAACCTTCACTAGTGGAATTTTCTTTGTTTGGAGAACTTGCTCCTTCCGATCCAGTACCTAGATCAGCTCTTCCCTATACCTTACTTTTTCATCCACCTCAATGACTTCATGATATAGTATATGAGGTCGATACTTCGTCAGCATCGACACATGGAATACATCGTGTAGATTTGCCAATTGAGGGGGCAATGCCAGTCGATAGGCTACATCCCCTATCCTTTCAAGGATCTCAAAAGGTTCGACAAATCTAGGGCTCAACTTACCCTTTACTCAGAATCGCGATATTCCCTTTATCGGAGACACCTTTAGAAACACATGATCTCCCACGTTAAATTGTAAGGGTCTTCTACTCTTATCCGCGTAGCTTTTCTATTGACTCTGGGCCATTTTGAGCCTATTCCTCATAATTTCTACCGCATTCGTAGTAGCTTGCACTAATTTGGGTCCTGTCAGTTTTCTTTCACCCACTTCATTCCAACAAATAGGATTTCTACATCTTCTCCCATATAGTGCCTCACAGGGAGCCATACCTATACTTTGTTGGAAACTATTGTTATATGCAAACTCCACTAGGTGTAATTTTTCATCCCAACTTCCTTTGAAGTCAATCACGCAAGCTCTCAACATGTCTTCCAGTATCTGGATCACTCTGTCTATTTATCCATCCGTTTGCGGATGAAACGTAGTGTTGAACTGGAGCTTGGTCCCTAAGGCGGTTTGGAGACTTCGCCAAAAATTTGAGGTAAACCTTGAGTCTCGATCTGACGTGATAGTTACAGGAACACCATGTAAGCGTATTACATGGCTTACATATATTTTAGCATATTTATCCATCAGATAATCTACACGGACTACTAGGAAATGGGCAAATTTAGTTAGGCGATCTACTATTACCTAGATGGAGTCGTGACCACTTGACATTCTTGGTAATCCTTGCACAAAATCCATCGTTACGTGTTCCCATTTCCACTCCGGTATATCCAACAATCTTAATAATCCTACGGGCTTACGATGTTCCGCCTTCACCTTTTGGCATGTTAAACACCGAGAAACGTGTTTAGCAATATCTGTTTTCATGCCATTCCACCAGTACCGTTGACGTAAATTCCAATACATCTTTGTACTACCAAGGTGGATACTATAATTACTCCAATGTGCTTCTGACAGAATCTCTATTCTTATTTTCCCATTGTTGGGGACACATAATCGTCCTTGGTATCTCACTATTCCATCCTTAGAAACTTGAAATCCTAATCTTTTTCCTAACGACATTTCGTCTCACAATTTTACTATTTCTGGGTCAAACTGTTGTAGGGTTCTAATTCTCTGAATAATTTCCGGTTCAATCCTCAATGCAATTAATGCACTAGTGAGATGGTCTATCTCTAAATTGAACTTCGAATTTGCCATTGTCTCTAACAGGTTCCATTTCGTTACCCTTACACTTGTCATATACATGGCTGCCCTACGACTGAGAGCATCTGCCACCTTATTCGCCTTCCCTGGATGATACAGTATCTCACAATCATAATCCTTCAGTAGCATCATCCATCTTCTCTGTCTCATGGTCGATTCCTTTTGTGAAAATAAATACTTTAGACTCTTATGATCTATATAGATTAAAATTTCTCTCCATACAGATAATGTCTCCATATTTTCAAAGCGAAGATTATGGTTGCCAATTATAAATCATGAGTTGGGTAGTTCAACTCATAGGATTTTAATTGCCTTGATGCATAGGCTATAACTTTACCATATTGCATTAGAGACATCCCACTCCTCTGTGGGAAGCATCACTATATGCCGTGAATCCACCAGATCCAGACGGAATAGTTAAGATTGGAGCCGTGGTCAATCTCCTCTTGAGTTCCTGGAAACTCTTTTCACATTCTCCATTCCATTCAAATTTTACTTTTTTCCGAGTCAACTGTGTCAACGGGCCTGCAAGTCGCAAGAATTCTTCTATAAATCTCCTATAGTAACCTGTAAGTCCCAAGAAACCATGTATCTCAGTTGGCGTTGTCAGCCTTGGCCAATCTACTACCATCTCGACTTTCGCCAAGTCCACCGAGATTCCTTCTCCCGACACCATATGTCCTAAAATATTATTCGGTCTAGCCAAAATTCACACTTACTGAATTTGCCATACAATATATGGTTTCTAAGGGCTTACAATACCTTGCTCAAGTGCTAAGCATGTTCCTCGGGTCCCTTGGAGTAGATTAGAATATCATCAATGAAGACAATCACAAATTGATCTAAATAGGACTTGAATACCCTAATCATTAGGTCCATGAATGCTGCTGGGGCATTTGTCAATCCAAAGGGCATACTAGGAACTCATAATGTCCATAACAAGTCATAAAAGCAGTCTTAGGAATGTCTTCCTTCTTAATTCTTAGTTGATGATATCTTAACCCCAAGTCGATTTTAGAAAAGACTGAACTCCCTTGCAACTAGTCAAATAAATCATCAATTATGGGTAATGAGTATTTATTCTTAATGGTCACTCGATTCAATTGCCTATAGTCAATGCACAGGCACATCGACCCATCCTTCCCTTTCACAAATAGAATCGGTGCACCCCACGAGGATGCACTTGGCCTAATAAATCCTTTATCAAGTAATTCCTGCAGTTGTACTTTCAACTCTTTTAGTTCCGCCAAAGCCATCCTATACGGGGCTTTTGATATTGGTTCCGTTCCTGGCATCAGTTCGATTTCAAACTCAATTTCCCGTTCCAGTGATAGTCCGAGCAATTCCTCAAGAAACACATCAGAAAATTCCTGGACCACTCGAATTTCATCGAGTTTAGCCTCCTCCCTTGTATAGTCCTTTACTACTGCCAGGTATGCTTGACATCCTTCGTCAAGAAGTGCATGTGCTTATACTATCGAAATGAGAGCTATGTTTGTCTGATCTCTGTAAAATTCAAAACTAGGCTAATTAGGTGGATTGAACTGAATCATCTTTCTAAAATAGTCCATCCTAGCCCATTGTTTACGGAGACAGTCCAATCCTATGATGACATCAAAGTCATATGTAACCATAACTACTAAGTCTATTCCAGATCTCGTCCCCCTATAGTCATCTTACACTCCTCACATACTAGCGTGGACAACACCATGTCCTTCAGTGGTGTAGAAATACAAAGAGGCATCTCAAGAATTGTGGTTCCTATTTCCCCCAGTCGTCCATACCTTTCAGACACAAAAGAATGTGTGGTACCCGTGTCAAATAATGCATATGCTTTCTTATCATTTATAGAAACCGTACTTGCGATAACGTTTTTGGAAGCTTCTGCTTCCTCCTAGTTGATCGCGTACACCCTTCCTTATGCTGGTGGTCTCTGTGATTTCCCGTGCGGAGGTGGTCCGCTTACACATTGTGCACCTGTTGTACCGGGTTAACATTCGACTGTGATCCTCCTTGTGGACAATCTCTCCTAAAGCGTCCTCTCTGTCCACACCCAAAGCACCTCTGGTGATCCAGACAGGGTCCTGACCCATGTTGTCTACCACACCTTTGGCAAGAACTGTTTTGATATGGCACTTTTCCTAAAGTCTAACTATGATGGCCCCGACCCGTTGGGGTCACCACGCCGTTTCACTGTCCTGGCTATCCTTTACTTTGATACCACTCTGTTGCAGTGGTATCGTTTCACAACGACGGCTTTGTTTGAGCGACCTTCGAGCCTTAAGGTTCGCCTTGCCGCGACTTTCATTGGTCCCTGCGCTAACTACTATGGAAGTGAATACATACCCCATTCACACTTAAAATGATGCACATGATATATCAACGAGGTACTTTTATTTATTTTATAGCATTCGGACGACGTTAGTTGGTACACATAGGCCAAAAAGTTCCTATATTTGGCTAAACCAAAATTGGAATGACTATTCAGTTGTCTATCAACATCGTCATCCTGGCATCACGTCCTGGCTCCCAAAAATGCTACCATCCTCCTGGGTCCTCGACCTACTCGACCCCACTCGAGCCATCATCATCATCCTCCGACAGCGGCAGTGGTCCCACCGTGCGCCCGTTGACTCAAGCGTACAGGACAACAAATCCCATAAGCAGGGGGCTGTGGTAAGTTTGACGTCCACGGTGAGGATCACCCTGATCCAGATGAATATGATCTTCGACAAGTCAAGGTCAGGGTGCTCCATTTATTCCCATCTAAAGTCGATGGGGATACCATAGAACACACTAGAGGACGCGGGCTGCAGTGGCATCTCTACGTCTCTAAAATATCATGGTCCCACAAGAGGTGAGTACGACTACTCAGCATATGGAAGCTTGTCAAACCATATTATACAAGTATACCACAACTCTACCTACGACATTCTAGCATGCAACATGTAAGGCAAAACAACTCAAGGTACTACAAGGCTATAGGAACATTTCAAGTGAAGCATTAGGAAAACAATTAAAGAGTCATAACAGTTCATAAGCCGGGTCAACGTTAATTCTAATTGCCGTCATCTTCCAAAGGACTCAGTGTTTGCATCCCTCTAGGCATCTCGCACCCTACCTAGCATCACGAGGTCCTCCGGTTCCATATTTCAGTCACCGGGCATCCAAAGTGTGTTACGTCACACCTCCAGGCATCTCGCACCCTACCTGGCATCACGAGGACCTCTGGGGCTCATCATGTCCCTAGGCATCCGGAACGTGTTACGTCAAACTTCCAGGGCACCTCCGGGGCTCACTAGTCCCCATGCATCTAGAGGCATCGCCATCACGACCCTCCAAGCAACCCAACACCCGAGGCATCATCGTCCCAGGGGTTCGATGGCATCGATAACGTTTCAACCATGACGCAACACCTAACAAGTTTTATTAGAATCATCGTAAACCTATACCTGAGGTTTGTACCTCCTTTTTATTTTATTCGACTTAATTCCGACGACTCGCCTAAGGTTTTCTACCACTTGACCCTAAACGATATATATCCTACTTGCCTTAAGTTTATGCCACATCACAACAAGCGAGACCGATTTCACTAAAAGCCGGTATAACGATCCTACCATTATAAGAACTCATGGCCTCATATCCAAACCCGCACCGACTCGACCGATGGTTATCATGCGTGACATGGGATCACTCAACGCTAAACTCGACTCATCTCGCTGAGGACAACTCCGTGCCGTCTAAACATTATACCTATCAAGTATCCAATGTCAGTGATTTCAAATGTACCGCTTACACAATCAACCAAAGTTAATTTCGTAACATCCAACCTAATCCAGACACGCGAGCAGGGTATTCTCTCACAATATAGAGTGACAGAGCTACCACTTGCCTCGGGTCCTCGAGGTGTGAACGGCGAGCATGGCCATGGCGAGGCGACGGCGACAGCAGCATGCAGTGAGGTGCGAGCTGCGGCTCTCCCGGTCCAGTAGCAGCTGAGGGATGGCGGCGAGGTGTGAGCTAAGGTGTCTCTGATCTGCAGCGGTTGAAGCGAGACTGCGAACTCTCCAGGCCATCAGCAAGTTGAGGGATGGTGGTGAGGGAAGTTAATGGTGCGGTGGTCTGCTGGACGAGGCTGTGGTCGGCTGTGAGCGAAGCAACAGCGGTGAGGGAGGTTAGGGCATGGCAAGGAGGCCGGTGACGCGGCTGTCAACGGCAGTAAGGCGTGCAAGCGAGAGGCGAAGCCAGCGGCGATGAAGAAGAAGGGGCTCTCTCTCTCTCTCTCTCTCTCTCTCTCTCTCTCTCTCTCTCTCTCTCTCTCTCTCTCTCTTCGCTTGCTCTTCTTCGTGAGTTCCGCCCGTTTTCTTCTTTGTTGACTTTTGTTGTCAACGTTTTAGGTGTGTGGTGGCTGTCTAAGCCAAGGGTAGGTAGCGGGAGGTGTTGCCAGTAAGGCTGCCGCGCGCACCATCTTGCATGTCTCATGCAAGACGTGGCCGTTCGGTTGGCAGAGTGAGATAAGTTGTGGGCGCATGGGTCAACATTTCTTCCTCGGTTGACCAGTTCAAGGGGGGAGGACGCGGTTGTGGCGCGGCCATTTCTTGGTCGATTGTCCCTCTTTAGTTGACCATCACATGGACGCAGCTGCATGGCCATTCAATGGAGAGGAATGCGTGCGTGAAACTGTGGTAGTTGGCGGTCTTTGGGTAGGGATGGTTGAGAGTCAACGTGAGGGAATTAAGGGAATCTTCGACACTTCTCGTTGTCAATTTTCTCGTAAGCATGGGGTCGAAAATAACTTGTATGAAAGGTTCAGTTAGCAAGGTACAAAAGTTGGTGGATGTTGGTCTCATTGGTGGCATTGCGTAAGGAAATTTTCGATGAGATGATAAGTTATACGGTGATTGGATCATCACGACACGACAAAGGCGTGACTATGAGGGTACGTCGTTGGATCATCACGAAATGTGACGTCTCGGTCTAGCGATGGTAATGATGAAATGGCATCCACAAGTGGTGCCAACGACATAGTCCAACAACAAACTTGTCGACTCGTCATGGACCATTACGTATTCGAGGTCCGACGAAATCGGGATATCACAAATCTCCCCACCTTAGAGAATTTCGTCCTTGAAATTGTACTTCACTTATGTCTCATTGAATAGGTGATGATACCTTTGCCTCATTTCCTTTTCGCTTTCCCACATAGCCTCTTTGAGGTGGTGGTGTTGCCACAAGACCTTATTATGTGACATATGAATTTCATCCTATAGTTCTTTTCTTTGAGTTGACCACTCACAAGATAACTAGCCTATCATGTCAAGCCTTAAAGAATATAAATGCAATAGATTTGAGAATTCGATCAGGAATTAACTGCTTGACCGTACTAATCTACAAGGGTCATTATGACACAGTTAAAAATCGATTAGAGACCAAGATAGGTCGATTCAACAAAGCCGTGTGATTAAGTGTGGGTGATTCCACCTAATTTCAAAATTCTTGTCGATCGGCACTAGACCAATTTTTTTGTCATTTTGGTACCCTGTGTGTCGAAAAGGTACATTGTGGTTCGAAAATAATCGACCACAGGTCAAATGCGCTAAAAATTCCTAAAAGCTACACAATATATTAGGTTACGCTAAAATCGCGCCCGGTGGAAATTAATCGCGAAATTGAAACCAATTTCAGAAATTGAAAGTTCTGTCATGTCACAATTTATTTTAGGAACGCCAACTCACCCTCTGAAAATTTGTTTGCAAATTGAGATTTTTGACGAAAATTCAAAGTTTGGCGAAATTGGATTGGGAAAATTTGAGGGAACGTTTTTTAGAGTACCCATGGCCATCAAGTTGGTACAATTGATGAGGAAAAATCATGGATTAAGTGTGGACACCTTGGCTGAATTGTTTGGGCTTCAGTTGGATTGATTTGAATAAGAATTGAATGAAATTGAAGAGGGAAATGTACAAAAGTCGTAGGCCAAGGGGGGGCAACATTTTAGCCACCTTAGGAGGTTTGTTGAGGAAGTTTTGGAGGGCTAGAGCTATTGTGGATAGGGCTGAGCCACTTGAGTGAAATGGCCAAGTGTTGAAGCCTTGAAGCCCATTTTGGGTCCCCCCTTCAACTGAAGCCTTCTTCTTCCTCTTTAGCTTTGCTTTCTCCATTGTTGCTCTTGTTGGAGAGCTTGAGAGAACCAGAGGAAGCTAGCTGAGCCAGCTCCATCGTCGCACGCCCGTCCGAGCGCCGCCGTGCCCCCGCCGAGCCCGCTGGTCACCTACGAGCGTCCCCACCTCCTGCTTGTCGTCCCGTCATCCTGACCCTCCTAGCCATCGCCCTGAACTCCTATCTTGCCGTCAACCATCGCCTTGAGCCGCGGGAGCTATCTACTCACGCCCGTAAGCTCGTTGTGCCGCCAGCAAGCCCGTGTGCGTTGTTTTGCTCGATCACGCCTCTATCATGCCCAGACCCCGTCCCTTGAGCCTCCCTGGTCATTGTCAAGGTCGCCTAGCCACCGTACACCACTGTCAAATAGCCGCCGTCGCCCACTTGGCCCATTGCTACCTCCGCCAGCCTGCCTTGCCGCTCCTAGCTGCCGTAGCTAAGCTGAGTAGCCTCTCAGTGCAGCAAGCAGAAGCCGAAGGTCAGCAAGGGTCTTAGACTTCGAGGCCCATTTTAGGTCTCTTTCAGGCCTCCCTTGGCGTCGCTGTAGGCTCGAGTGTCACCCGCCTTGGCGTTGGCGTTTGCCGTCACCATGAACTCACCGGATCACTAAACCAATGAGTTTACTTGCTAAACTCTGCTTAGGGAGTTAATTATGCTTAATGGATGATTAGATTAGGCTAAGTATGGTTTATGTGATTACATTAGTTTAATTAAAGGCTAATTAGATTAGGTGATTTATTTAGCTTAGTAGGTTATTTAATTAGCCTAATTATGAGGTTAGATTATTGTAAGCTTAATTAGGTAATTATTTAATTATTTTGCAATTATTTAATTAATTTATATTTATTTAATTAATTTTCAGAATTTATTTAATTATTTAATATTTTCCAGAAATTGTACCGGAAGAGCCGATCGTTAGAATTTCTGGAAATTGTGCAATTGAGTGATGATTGTGAAATTTGGTATTTAATTGGAAAATACCGGGTGTTGGGTTGTGGCATCCCAAAAATCCAAGACAACCTCTAGAGGAATTAAAGCCCGTAATTAGGTAATGAAATTACCTATGGTATATGTTTTAGTCATTAGTTTTCTCTTAAGACTAGGTGATATATGCTTGTGTTCATGAGATTTTAAATTAGATAAATTAATGAGAATAATCTATGCTTGACTATGCACTTTAAAGACTAAGTTCCTATAAATAAAATGTTACAAGATTTTGGCCATGTGGAATTTAGTAATTAAATTCTTAAAATAAATATGAAAAAGGGAAAATTTGATTTTAATTAGGTTGGGCCTTAGGCCCAATGGCCTAAGCTTTTGGTGGGTCGAATGGCTGGCCCAATGAGGCCCATGAAGAGTGACCGTCGACCAAGGGAGGGGAGGAGTGGCCGGCCCACTTCTTCCAATCCAAGCCCAAGCCAAAGCCCATTATGCATGTGTCATGACAAGTGGCAAGAGGAGGTCCTCATGCATTGGCCATTGGAGAGGCAAGTGATGATTGCTAATGATGAGGATTAGGGGAAATAAAAGGAAGAGGAGAGAGAGAGGGTGGCCGGTTGGTGTTGTTCGGCCAAGTGAGAAAGAGAGAGAGAGAGTGAGTTGCGAGAGAGTGAGGAACCGAGGAGGAGGAGTCGCCCGTCGCCGCCCGTTTGCCGCCCGTTCGTCTGCCGTGTGCCATTCTCTTGATTTTAGAGGCAAGTTGGGACTGATTTCCACCCTTGCATGTGTGCCTTGCATGTGTGGTTGAATTCTTGGATGTTTAGAGGCTAGAAATCAAAGTACATGAGGTTTGTTCTTGGAGATGCTTGCTGTTTTCGTATGAACCGCCTGAACCAGAATCTTGTGAGAGCTCGCATGCATGTTTTGAGTTGAATTTTGACTTTTATTCCTTCATAAAAGTTGTATCCAACATCTTAAACTACAACATACTAAACTTTGGGACTAAATGGTGGAGATTTAAGGGGTCAAACCCTCATCCTACGAAGACACTAGATCTGGAACTGTTTTGCTGACCTTTTGGTAGATTTGTGGTTGCATGTCGATTTTTATCAAGAATCTCTCTTCGACTTCTTCATGAAACTTGTAGAGAACATCCTAAAGACTAACATACTAAAATATGAAGTAAAATGAGCCAATGTAGCCTAGTGAATCGACTTACTCTTGAAGACGGTAAATCTTGAGACGCGGTACAGGATACCCGAGACTTCATGGATCCATATGATGACTATATTCTGGAAATTTGACTTAGATCCATAAATAAAAGTTGTAGGAGACCTCTTGAAGTAAAACACATCCAAATTTCAGAGGAAACGAAGAAGAATAAAGGGGTGAAAACTCGGTATTTCGGAGATGACTACACTGGACGTTTTGGTGCTAGATCCAGAAGCTTAGTACGACCATAGAAAATGATGTAAAAAGAATCTGGATTAGAAGTCTTCATGAAAAATCTACTTTAGTGTCTTAGCTATAACCTGGTAAAATTTCATAATTTTCGGAGGTCGTTCGAATATTTTAATCGAATTATTTCGGAAACTGTGCATTCTGTTTCTACCCGAAATTGCATGCTGTTTTGTGAGAATTGTATCTTCTTGTGTGGAACTCTATTGGGCATGTGTTTTTCATGAAATTACTATCTTATTGTCTTGCCTATCACATGCCTTGATTTCATGATTTTTGAAAAGCATATGGATATTTAATTTAAATATTTTCCAAAAATGGTACATGCTGGAATTTTGTAAAAAGGCATGAAATATGGACCATTTTAAATTGCATGGATTCCATGAATTGTATTGATTGGATGATAGTGCCTTGATGCATGCATGATAATGAATTATGATGCATGTATAAATTCAATGATGAATATGATCTTGATTGCCATCACATTGCATGCCATGTTAAAATTGAACTATAATTGAAGATGACAATTGAGATAAATGAGAAGACCATCGGAGGTGTGAGCCGACGATGTCCCAGGAGTGTCGGGATGCTTGGCTAGAAGGGTACGGCCGGTTGCTCGGTGGTCATGAATGGTCGGATACCAGAGGCCCTTGGGAGTACCGAGAGGTGTCGAGATGCCCGGAGAGTGGGGGAGCCGGAAGCTCGGCATGGTAATTATGCCGAGGGATACCTCCTGATGCCGGTTTGGGTGTGAGATGCCTGGTTAGAAGGGTACGGCCGGTTGCCCGATGGCCTTGAATGGCTGAATGCCAGAGGGTCCTCGTGATGCCAATTAGGGTATGAGATGCCCGAATAGTGGGGGAGCTGGATGGTCTGAATTGTATCTTGGATACATGTGGGATGCAAACATTGGTCCCGGGAATGGAAAATGTGACAGTCCAAGATGAAATTGGAATCTAATGATGCATGATGATATATGCATGACATGATGCATGATGGTATATGCATGATATGATGCATGGATGCATGGCAATGATGATGGTATATGTGATATGATGATGTTACATGCATGGATGCATGGTAATGATGATGGCACACATGATACGATGCATGGATATATGACATGATGATGGTACATGTGATATGATGATGATGTTACATGCATGGATGCATGACATGATGATGGTACATGTGGTATGATGATGATGTTATATGCATGGATGCATGGTAAGGATGATGCCATGTGTGACATAATGACGGTAAGTATATGATATGATGGTGATGTCTATATGATGACGATAGTATATGAGGTATGATGACATGTGCATGATGCCATGGTATGTTGTGCATGGATGCCTGTATGACATGTGATGCTATGATTGTGATAATTGTGTGGCATGATGCATTGTGTGGTTTATTGGTCCTTTACCCGCTGAGTGGTTGTACTCACCCCTTCGGGGACCAACATTTCAGATTAGCAGCATGCCGCTCCCTGCTATCACGCGGGGAGTATTTTACGGCCTACCTTCGGATGTAGAGGTCGAGTGTGAGGAGTTTGACTGTCCCTCCGTTCCTGGTCTTACGTATATTCGAGTGCGCGCCTTAGTTATGTATGATGTGGGCCTGGCTGGGGGCCCTGTTGTCCAGGAGTTCATATCCGTCCACATTCGTCGAGACGGAGTGATGCATGGGATGTTACCGCCGCCACCGCCTGATGCACTGGGATGGGTGTGAGGGCCCGTGCGTGACAAGTAGGAGCTGAAACTTTTTGGGATGGTTAGCCGACGCTAGTCATGGGGGATCTTGCGCGTTAGACATAGTGGGTCGACTATTTCTTTTTGGGGTTTAGGTCGAGTGTGGCTCCATCTCCTGGCATTTCTTTTGATGTACCGACCCAAGGAAACCCATCTTGAAAATATGTAAATAAAGTGTCATGGCTTTGTCTTTTATTATGATGTTTAGTGGTGTGCAATTGTATCATGGTTGATGGAGGGTGAGATGGCAATGTTTTATTTTGCTTCCGCTAATGAGTCGCGCTGGGACCGTTTTAAAAAAAAAAATGTCTATGATTTACGACGCTTCTTCTAAGAGATGTAATTAGGTGTAACGCTTGGTGCCTGTGGCGACCTAAGGGGGGTTCAGGGTGCCACACGGGTTTTGACACCGAAAATGATTTTGTGTACCATGTCAGCTTGTGCTAGCAATGATCTGTTAGCTTGTGTGAGCAATGATCTCAACGATCTATGTCAGCTTGTGTAAGCAATGATCTGTATCAGCTTGTGTAAGCAGTAATCCCTGGCTACGCCAGAGGATCGATGTGTGTCGATGGTTCATGCTTGTGCAAGCAATAATTGAATTGAATTGATGGGTTGAGTATATGAATGACCCTGACATGCATGAGGGAATTGAGGCAAGGTAAGTCCTTTGTCTTATGTGCATAGAATGCCTCTGGGCGTATTTCCTTCTTAATTGGAGTTTAGGGGGTGACCTTACTAAGACATCGTCTCACCCCATCGTGGGCTCAACCTTTTTAGGTCCTTAGATGGCGGTTCCTCCGGAACGTTTTGGTCGGCCTATGAGGGTTACCAAGTGGAGTTTTGACTACCATGCCCTAGGGGGTCAATGGGTCTATGAACTCGTGGTGACCATCGTCTGGGTTGATGAGGGCCTACCTTAGAGGGTACCTCATCGGTTCAGAGCATGGTTTCACTATAGTTTCAATGAATTCCATGTGGGCCCCCTTCAAGGTTTTGAAATTCCCCTTATGGTAGTCGATGCTACTTTAGGTGAGAGTGCCGTTAATCCTCCCTAATGGTGCTATATAGGACCCGATGCCCTTGGAGCCTATGGAGACCGAAGGATCGGCAAATGTGTCTAACTAGTTGGTCTTATGACAATTCCCTTTTTGTTGAGCCGGTCTTTTATAGACAACCTAGTTTTATGTATAAACCTTGGGTGTTTATAAAAGTGTTTTGGTTGTGAAATTGTTTCCTACTTTTCTATCTCGTGCTATTTGTTGTCAAGGGTATTTTGTTCACTTCCGCATGCGCATTAAAACGTTTGGGTCAGCAACACATCCTAGGACGTTGCGATTTTATCGACCACCGAGGGATGGGCACGCGCTCGTAGATCGGAGCGTGACACCTTAACTAGTGGAATTTTCTTCGTTACCTGTAATCACATTAGGCGCATCCTCCGCCTGTCCTCTCGTGATAGCATAGGTCATTCCTTGAGCTGGAGGTTGGTTCAAACCACCCTGCAGTGCATTCGGTGGTGTGATTCCTCGGATCTAACCCATCGGTGGCGGCAGCAATAACTGCGGACCCATTTGTCTTCTGTGACAGTTCCTAGCTATGTGACCCTGCTGGCCACATACAAAGCAAGCACCCGTCCTAACTGGACACGAAGCTGTTCCATGTTTTCCTCCACAGGAACGACACACTCTAAACTGATTCGACAACTTTCCTATCCCTCCCTTCCTATTGAGCATAATGAGATACCTTCCTTCAGTCAACGATGTCATCGGTCTCTTCCCAAACCAATTCCTATCTCTATTTGAACCAAACCGCAACCCAGATCTAGTGGCTCGTTCATTTTGGTCTCTTTCAATCATTTGGACCCGTTCATACAGGTCGTTGTGGTTCCTCAGGTTGAGTAGAATCAGTAGACTCCTCAATTCCGATCTGAGTCCATCATTGAACCTTCTAGCTCGGTCTACTGGGTCTTCGACCAACCTAGGGGCATATTGTGATAATTCAGCGAACTTCGCCTCGTACTTATCCACTGTCATGGTACTTTGGCGAAGACGCTGGAATTCTACCATCTTCAGCTCTCTAGCAATCTCAAAAAAGTACTTATTGTTGAAAACCTCGATGAAGGCATTCCACTCCGGAACCACACCTTCAGGAAACATTATACCTCTGGTGGCTTTCCACCATGTGCTTGCAGTTCCCTTCAGTTGATAGACTGCAAGGACAACATTCTCTGTGTCGGTGCACATCAGCTGTGCAAAGGCATTTTCCAATTCTTGGATCCAGAGGGTTGCAACCTAGGGATCTCCTACACCCATAAACCTCGGCGAATTCAACTTCAAAAACTGCTACACTAGTTTGTGCATCGACCTCACATCGACCACACTCCCAAGTGGAACCTTAGCAGGTACAGCAACAGGTGCGGCAGCGACTGCGGCATCAGTAGCGGCAACAACAATAGCATTGACGGCGGCAGTAGCGGCAACTGTAGGGGCGGCAGTAATGGCGGCGGCTTGATTCTGGGTTTGCTATCCCATCAAATCTCTCATCGCCTCAAGTGCCTGCATGATCTCGACAGTTCTTGGATCACTAGGTGCTGCTACACCAGCACTAATTGGAGGTGGTGCTACTCCACTCACACTGACCTAAGCCAACGCTTAACCCCGACCACCTCGGGCACTAACTCTGGTCGGCGTCCTAGCCTAAGTAACGAGTCCTATCAACCTCTTTCAAGGCATTCTCTACTCTTTCTCACTCATCTCGCAAATTCTTTATAGAAACCTACCTTCCAATTCCAACACCAAATTAGAATTTGAGTGACCCAACAAACAAGTTACCAATCAGCTATCAATCACATGTATTGGTAAATTAAAAGTGGCTTTTCCTACTAACTATCCCATAACTCATCGCACCTTATCACTCCAACTACTGACCCGCTCTAATACCACTAAACAGGGATGCGATGCCCCGACCCTCGAGCGCATGCACATCCCGCTGCGGGTGATATAATTGCGACTTCCCAGAACTAGTCATCGACCCTTTCATTTTTAATGCACATGCGGAAGCGAAACAATAACCCCTAACAACAAAAAAACATGGGATAGGAAAGCAGGGGAACATTTCACAAAAGCACACTTTTATAAACAACTGGGTTTATATACAAAAAGAGTCTAGGTAAAGCCTACAAAATGATCGACTCTCAAAAGAAGCTATCCTACTCCATATTAGTAGGACACATACGCTGATCTTTCAGACTCCACCTTCACAAACTCCAGGGCTTCGGTCCTCTATGACCACCATCTAAGGACCTGAAAATGGTTATATAATAACTAGTGAGATAATGTTTGAGCAAGTCCACCCTCTAAACCATTATTAGGAATGAAATATGCCTCAGGGCGCTCTAGCCACACAACCCCACAATTAAAACGGGGAACTTACCTCACCTCAGTTCCTTCCTGCATGTCAACGTAGTTCATATCCCAAATGCATATAATTAATGCACACAACAATTGAAATGCTTCAACAACTCAATCAATCACAAAGGTCCCGATTATAAGGCAAAACCGTTATGACACGTCCCATACCATGTCACATAGTTTTGTCTCATAATCAGGGATATCTAACTCAATCATCCATGCATTCCAATTATTAATTTGTCCCTTAAGGGTACCACCTACTCATAAGTTCGGTGTCTACTGGCATAGCCGGGCATCGCCTCACCGCCATTGAGCACGATGACGTCTATATCTTAATAGACAGCTTCCTCGAAGGGGCGTAGGTCCAGAATCTACTGCAACCCGAGTACAACCTACTCATGAGTTCGGTGTCTTCTGGCATAGCTAGGCGTTGTCTCACCACCATTGAGCACGGTGACGTCCATATTTTAATAGACGGCTTCCCCGAAGGGGCGTAGGTCGAGAATCTACTGTGACCTGAGTACAACCTACTCATAAGTTCGGTGTCTTCTAGCGTAGCCAAGCGTCATCTCACCACCATTGAGCATGGCAATGTCCATATCTTAATAGACGGCTTCCCCAAAGAGGCGTAGTCCAGAATCTACTATGACCCGCGATCCAATGAATGGATGGGTATCCCATATAGGTTAACATCCGGCTTAAAAGGTCGAGACGGGTTCTCATTAACCAATACACGACCAATCAATCTCGGCCCAAGACACCGTGCATTGCACTCAAATGTCTCCATCAAATAGTGACCCTGGCCTTTTTTTTTTCATATTAAAAACACCCGGTGAAAATAGTCGTGTGGGGGTAAACGGTCAGATTGAACCCGAAAAATTCATAACCTCAAATTTAAAATCCCACTGTTTTGTATAGTATATAAAATCATTTTCGATATTAAAACCCGACACTTGGGATTTTTTGAATAATTATTGGAAATTCACAATTTTTGGGATAAATGACCAAAAATCCACTCGGCACTCAATTTGCATCAACCAAACCATTGCAATTAGCACGAAATTCCGGTCACCAGCTATCCCGGTCTAATTTCCGAAAAAAAATATTTAATAATTAAATATTTATCAAAATTAATTAAATAAATCAATTTAAATGCTAAAATTACTAACCTAGGCCGAAATTACCTAATTAAATACCGAGACGGGCGCGGAAAATTCCCAAACCCATCTAGATAATTAATACAACCTATCTAGCCTCTAATTAATCTAAACTAACAACCTAACATGCAAAATTGGATATTTAAATAACTAATCTAATCTAACTAACCACCTAAACCTTAATTAACTTGATCTAATTACCCTCTAAATGTAATTAACCTACTAATCGAGGTTTTGTGAGATAACTCACCGGATTTGTGAGTCGGTGAGTTCACGGCGATGGCGGCGCGACAACGAGTGATAATCTCTAAAGCGACGACGCCAACGGGGCACAAATTGGGCCCGAAAAATGGCCTGCAAGCTCGCTACTCGAGCTGAAAAGATCGACTCCGAAGCTGCTGGGTTGAGGCTGCAGTTGCGGGCTGGGTTGAGCTCAAAGGATGGGCTGAGGAGCAGGCTAAAGACAGGCTAGAATTTGCGGGCGGAGAAACGGGCTGCACGCAAGACCTGGGCTGCTGAAGCGTGGACGTTGGCAACGGCTGACTCTAGTGGAGACTTCGTGCAACTGGCGGCAGAACAGAAGACGAAGGAAGTGGGACATGTGGCAGCGGCAAGGAAAATTCGGTGGTCTTCGATGCTAATGGTTGACCGACGTGGGGACGGCAGTGAGAGAGAGAGAGACGAAGGGTCAGTGGAAGAGGGCGAGTGGTGCTTTGGCAGAATAAAATAAGGAAATGAAGTTGCAGGGGAAATGGGTGTGGGGATGGCTGTTCGAATGAAAAGGGAAAGACGGGTAAAACAGATGGGAAGAAATCAGGGGAGAGAGAAGGAGTATAGTGGAGATGAGGGTAGAAAGTCAAGAGAATTATCCAACTTCATTAATGCTTGGTCCCCCTTAAAGTCTTCAAACATATCCCATGGTCTCCTAATACTTTCTTGCTTGTAATTTCCATGAATTATCAAATTTTGAAGCCAAAATTGCTGCCCCCTAGCCTAGCTCCGAATTTCTCACTTTGAGCTTCCATTTCTTCGACAAATTCCCAAATTTGATGTCCAATTTTGATGTAAAAAAATGCCACATAATTTCTACAATTTCCTTTCACCAAGTAGCTTGGTTTTCAAGTCAAAAATCCCTTCAATTCGGCCAATCCAAATTTCCATTCATATTTTGAAACATCAAAATCGATTTTCTGTAAAAATCTCTGAATCACCAATAATTCTTTGAAGGATGAGTAGATGTTCCTAAAACAAATCGTGACATGACAGAATTTTCAATTTCTGAAATCGGGTTCAAATTCGTAGTTAATTTCAATCTGACGCAATTTTAGCGTGACCTAATCTACCGGGTAGCTTTTAGGAATTTTTAATGCAATTGACCTATAGTCGATTATTTTCGAGCCACAATGTACGTCTTCGATACATTGGCGACTCTCAGTTGCTGTGAAAATCTCGAGGTTTCAAATACGGACACAGGGTACTCAAAACAACAGAAAATCGGTCTAGTGCCGATCGACGAGAATTTTGTAATCAGATGGAATTACCCACATTTAATCACACACCTATATCAAATCGACCTATTTCCAATCTCTGATCAATTTTTAATTGGGTCATAATGACCCTTGCAAATTAGCACTGTTGAGTAGTCGATTTCTGGTCGAATTCTCAAGTCTATTACATCAAAATCCCTTAATGACTTCCCCAGATAGTCTAGTTATCTCATGAGTGATCGACTCAGAGAGTAGCACTATAGGTGCATCGATGAAAGGCTCGATTTATTTGATTGAAAATGGGATTGAAATTTCAGGATGTCACAAACTTCTTCCTTCTCTTTTTTACCCTCAATTGGTGCAAAACTTCCTTGACCATGAAAATGTTATCTTGAATTTGCTGGTCCTGAGCAAAAACACTTTGTTCCATCGCTATTATCTCTTGGAGCCATGGTTTTAGCCTATTAGCCATCACATTTGATATAATTTTATAGCTAAAATTGCATAGGCTTATAGATCTAAACTGGCTATTATCCTATGGGTTTTTAACCTTAGGAATTAGAGATATATGAGTCATGTTTAAATTTGGGTCAAGGATACTTGTGTCAAAGAAATTCTTGACCAGCTGAAGTATATCCTCCTTGATTTCTTCCCAAAAGTTCTGAAAGAATTGTCCATTCACACCGTCAGGCCTTAGGGCTTTTGTTGCTCCAAGCTGAAACACGGTTATTTTGGCTTCTCCATTGTAGTGTTGGCCATCAAATTTTCATTTAACTCATCTTCGAACGAGCTCAAGCATTGGTCTAAGTTTTGGTATAATTCCCTTATATGATTTTTAAGAATTTTTAGTTCTCTAGACCAATTCCTGCTATTAGTCTTCAACATTGTTATCCTATTTCGATGCCTCCTCTGAATCGTTGTTGCGTTAAAATATTTGGTATTTTTGTCATACCTCTATAGCCACTCAATACAGGATCTCATCCTCTAGTACATTTCCTCTTGTTTCCATAACTTTTCCAATTGTTCCATTATCTTCTGGAGTTCTTCTTTGCTAGTGGTTGCTCCTACTCTGTTGTTTATTTCCGTTAGTTTCCGTTTTAGCCCTTTAATTTGGTGCAATGCATTGGAAAACTTCCCCCGACTCCATGATGCTAGCTTCTTTGACACTTCTTGGATTTTTCTTGGGAAACTTAGTGGCTGAAATTGTTCCTCTTGCCATGTGTTTCTTATGATTTCCCCACATTCTTGTTCTTCTAGCCAATAAGCCTTAAACCTAAACTCCTTTTTTCTTTTGTTCTGGAATGGATATAAATAGAGCATAAGCGGGCTATGATCTGATCCCACAGCAGGTAGTGCCACCAATCCTGCATTTGGGAAGACCTCCCTCCACTTCATAGTGCATAACACCCTATTAAGCATTTTCCTAACTAGTGCATTGTCTTCTCGCTTGTTTGTCCAAGAGTAGGCACAACCTCTACTCTCTATGTCCATGAAGGAACGGTCATTTGTGAACTCCTGGAAAGCTACAATTCTGAGATGATCGGCGTCTCTCATGCTTTCTTTCTTCCAATTATACAAAATCTTGTTAAAGTCACTCATGCATATCCACGGAAGTTGGTTTGTCACTTGGAAGCTTCTTATTCATTGCCAAAGTGCTAATCTCTCTCGAAAATTCATGGACGCACGGAGGAATGTGATTCTCATATGTTTCCCATTTTCCAATTCTTTGTACTCTAGATCAATGATTTCTTTTATGCTAAAATTCACTTTTTTTTCTACATCTTCAAGCCACATAATAAAAAAACTCCTGCTATTCCTTTCGGTGTACTAGATGTGAATGTGGGAATTTAAGCTGTCTTTTTACCCTTTCCACCAGCAGCTCCTTATTCTTTATTTCCATTAGAAAAACTAGAGTGGGCCTTTCCTGAGCCATTAAAGCTCTTAGCTCTTGAACTGTCAAGGGATTGCCAAGCCCTTGACAGTTCTAGCTCAAAACCCTCATGTCGTTTCCGATGGCTTATTAGGGCTAGCTATCAAAGCCTACTTATTTCCTTCTCTTACCACGTGAATATAGGTATCTAAAAGCTCCATCTCGTCTACCAGTGCTATGGTAGATTCTTGAATCTTCTTCTGTATCTTTGCTCTTCTGAAAATCTAGCTTTTCTTGACACTTGGTGCTTTGATCTCGATAGCTTCAGCAAGGGGTGGTTCGAATATAACTAGTTGCTTGCCTTTACTTTCCATTTTGCTGCAGTTTGGTCCACACTTCCCTCATACTTCTCTTGTAAAGGGCTGTCAGGTCTTTTTTTTTTTTTTTTTTTCATGCTTCTGGTTGGATTTGGACTTTTAGCTCCTTCCTGTCTCACAATAATTTCCATTCCAATTGGCTGGATTTGCATTTCTAGAACTGATTTATCTTCTTCTTGTTGCTGGTTTATCGCACCATAGAAAGCCTCTCAATGTAGACTTTTTTCTCGCTCCTCAGCCTTCAACCAAGGTCCGTACTTTCCTACTTTGTTTTCAACCCATTTTGTTTGCTCATAAGGGATTTCTTCACAATACGATGCATAATGGCCCATTCGTCCATACGAGTAACGGTAGTGGGGTAGTTGTTCATACTTAAATTCCACCCACATTATTTTTTTCTCCTAATTTAACGATAGTTCCATATCTCAGGAAAGCCATTAAGTCCACTTCAACCTTCACTTGTCCTGTTTTATAGGGTCCTCCTTTAGTTTCTAGCTGAACATCCAGAACCTTTCCAATTTTTGCAGCTAAATCTGAATAAATATCTTCCAGAATCCATCCTGGGGGTATCCCTACTAGTTGAACCTAGAAGGCATGCTTTGTGAAATCATAACAATGCTCGGGTATATCAGCAACACACTATTTTAGCACCAATAAATTGCTTGCAAAGGACCACGGTCCTTGATTTAGGACTTTTTCTTTTTTCAGCCTTTGATTCGAACAAAAATGAGTAAAACTTGGCTCTTTATGATTACAATCATCGTATCTATCTTCCAAGCCTTCTTCATAGTGTTTTGGAAAGCCCGAAAGTTCACGTTTTGCTTGGAAAAAGAGTTTGCCATATAGGATTAGTTTACATTCTATTCTTTTTTCAATTGAGATTTCACGTCTCACATTCACAACATCATCCTCCGACGACAAATGGCCCACAATTTTACATAGCGCTACAAGACGTATTCCATTCTCATTTTCTCTCTCCATTTTCCTATCTTGTGGGCGACGGAATTAGAGGACTTACTGGTGAAGATCTAGTTTGCAGCTTGCTTTGAAGGGAGCTCTGAGGAAGGGGGCCATTGAAGTATTGCTGCCAAAACCCAAAAGGTGGGTTCTCTCGAAATGTTCGGATTTGCAGCTAGAGAAGTTGGTCACAGCCCCCACCCAATGGAACAGTGCCACTGACCTAAGACGAAGGCGCCCAATCTGGGTTGTGATGTGGTGAAACACCTAAGGGATGAGTTGCTCGGCAGAGTCTTGAAAATTTCCTTATCCAGACGTAGGAGCAACGGTTTTGTTGTGGTTCGAGGGAGGAAACCCTGGGTGTTCGTATGTTAGGGTTTGGGGTTTTGAAAGGCTACGGGTGGTTTGGAAAGAAAAGGTTTTTCTTCTTTGGTGAGGATGATACTATCCTCCATATTGATTGTAATTGGAGAAAATTTGAGGGGGGTTATTGAGATTTGATGGCATTATCACCCATTACAGGGATAGGGATTTACTCTACCTAGGTGGAGAGGAAGCAGCACTTCTGAGAGAATAGAGAGTTGCTTGAGGGTTTTGTGCTCTAACGTCAACTTGGTTGAGAGCACGGAGTTGGTTGCATGTCAAGGGAATTGAATATCCATGAAACTACCATGAAATTATAAATGTCCAAGACATTAAATTAGGGAGCCATTTGATCCGGCTTCTCTAGTGGTCCATCAATAAACCCAATATTTTTAGCTCACAATGCATGTCTTGTCACCTTTGACCATGTTATATAGTTATCCCTAGTTAGCATGCATGAAACGAGTACACTTCCAAGATTATGGAGGTGTTAAGATGATATGGTAGAAAGGGTCGACTACTATCTTTGTAGATGCTTCCGCAGCCATATCGTAAACAATGCGGGTCAAATTGTTTAATGTGTTCAAGCTCTTTGCTTTGATATCAGTGTTGGGTGGTACCGGGCCTTTTTTTCTCCCTAAAAATTAGCTCTAAAGGTAAGGCTTTATTTCTCTCTTACACATCAGGTCCTAGGTCGGAGACGCAACAATCCGTACCTTTTTCGTATGACTATTGGGTCTACACTTATTAGCAACCTGGGCTATAATATTATGAGAGATTTTGTATGACATTTTAAAAGTGTAAGTTATTCGATAAATGCATGGTGTAATATTTAATTATTCTAACATCTCGCTTTACGGAACTTTAATCTTGGGCTTTTCCGATCCATAAAACTCGCAGCTCGTTATATGTTGAGCACTATGAATTCACAGGCCAATTGAACTAGCATGCAGAGTTCTCTTGTAAGCCTAAATAATCATGTCTTCAAATGTTTATGATTTGAGGTTGGAATACACGCTTTACTAGCCGGGAGAAGTACAATGCAAGTGCCAAAACTTGGCACGAAGGGACATTTAAGTGCCAAAAGTTAGGAAAGTGACATTTAAATGCCAAAATTGGAATAAAATTGATCACTTAAGTGCCAATCTGGCCAAAACGCTGACGTGGCAATTTTTTAGCAAAATAAATGCAAAACGGTGTTGTTTTAGATACTGACGTGACTAGACAATGCAAAAACGGCGTCGTTTTGGTGCTGACATGGTAAACAATTAATATAAAATTTAATTTATTTAAATTAATTTATTTATAATATGTAAAAATAAAAATACAATTATTTAAAAAAAAGGGGGTGGGAGATGGCTGAGGGCCATGTCAAAGACAAAACGACATTGTTTTTGCATTTTTTAACCACATTAGCGTGCAAAACGTTGTTGTTTTGCACTTACCTCGCTGGAAAATCGCCACATCAGTATTTTGGCCGGATTTTGGCTAGATTGTCACTTAAGTGATCTATTTTACTCTGATTTTGGCACTTAAGTGTCACTTTCCTAACTTTTGGCACTTAAGTGTCCCTCCGTGCTAAGTTTTGGCATTCCTGGTGTCTGGCACTCTTTACTAGTCACACTCACATGCAAGTTTGAAAAACAGGCCGTGGATAATTCAGCAACAGTGATGGAGAAAAATTACACATAAATTGTTGATATCTAAATTTTGGCGATCCGATCATTTATTTATCGCATAGAAAATTATGGGTTAATTTTATTCCTGAAAAAATATTAATTGCATAGCATATAAATTTAGGAACATTTATTTTTTAATTCGCATTTTTTGTATTTATTTATTGGGCCGGTGGTGGATGGGTTCAAATTAGTGGTTCTGAGCTTTAAATTGACAGGCCAGACTAAGCCCACGAAAGGAGCAAATTAGCCTTAGCCCGTTGTTCTTTTTTAATTAATTATCTTGTGAAAAATGGAGATTTTATATGATATTACAATGAATTTTTGGAATTTGAGAAAATCACATTGCAATCTTATCATTAGCAATGGGCGATAAAATCAGTGGAAAATATTTAGGAGATAAGGAAACTAAAAGGATTTTTGTGATCAGGAGGTTATAGGCAATCTTTGTGTATATTGAAAAGAGATGAAATATTCCAAAAAAGATCACATTTGTTTTGCTCATAAAAGGGTTAAACACATAGAGTTTTTGGTGGCTTTTCTCTCGATTGCTAGGAAAAAGAAAAATCGAATACAATAAAAAGAGAGAAAAAAACTCTACTGGTTTTGTCTTCCTTCGAAGAGGAGCACAAGGAAAGGAAAAGCTGGTTGAAACGTCAAAAAGGAAAAGGGAAGAGAGAAGGGAAACGTAAAAGCAGAAGATGCAGAGGAGGGGGGTGATTGGACATCTACTGTTCACTATCTCCTCCATGCTAGCTACCCGCACCTTAACCAGACTGACGGCTCCTCCTCACCTATGCTACGCCGATGCTACTGAACCGCGCATTGCTCCGAGCTCCAATCGCACCAGCCTTGCCTGTAGCACGGAGCTCCTCCCGCTGCGACTCGACACCAACACTGTTGACCCAGTTCTTCCGCGAGCATGGCCTTGCAGCAGCTCGCCAAAGCCAGTCGCTGAGCCTCCACTGCGTTATCACCGCCCGTTCGCCATGCTCACCGAGCCTCTACCATGTCTCCACCATTGCCCGATCTGTTGTTGCCTCGCCAACGCCTCCGCTCACCAGTCCGCGAGCCCATCTGCTCTACACCACTGCTGTAAATCGCAACGCCAGGACCGGCCGCCCCTGCACACTCGACGTCTTGCTGCCTAGCCCCTCTGTTCTGCGCCAGCCCAGCACTCACTCACTACCTGCATCTGCATCTGTCGCCCGCAAGCCCAGCATCGACAGCCTACCGATCACTGCCGCTCCACCATTCCTACGCTAACTTCAATGTCTTCAGCCCATCTGTTTGTGACCTTGGAGCTGCTCCACCGCTTCATCCGCAACGCTCTACTCCGGCAACCCAATGAAGCCACCATTGTGCCAATCCGAGTCTCCCCTGAGGGACTCTCCTGTTCTGCTGTGCCTGCTTGCCGTCGGTCTGCTCGCCGCTGCCCTCACCGGAGCTCCGGCGACCAACTGCCCTTGGCGACACCACGAGCACAAGCCTTACGTAAAAAAAAAAAGGAAAAAGGAAAAAATTAAATTACGTATTATTTTTGTTCATTTTATTTATTGTTTTTATTTTATTATTTTTTTTGTTTTTTAGTGGAATTATTCCTTGATGTATGATTAAGATTCTGACATGAAATAACGTCTTAAATTAGGGATTGACAGTTTGATTTTTGCGCCCGAAATCTAACTCGCAATCGCTTGGAAAATTGCCAATCTGATCTCATGCCCGAGATTCAATTCGCGATTTATTTAAAAATTGACCAACCCGATCTCATGCGCAAGATATGGTTCGCCAATTTATGGATATCAATCCTATCTTGTCTGATTTGCCGTCGTGTTCGTTGAATCAATTTTATTTTCGTAAAAGAAAAAATCCAAAAAATATTTGAATTAGGATTAGGTTTGTTTTAGAATATTTCTTGTTATCTTGCCTATTCTAGATTTTATTTTGAATTTTTAAAAATAAAAAAATCCAAAAGAAATGCATTCATTTAGGATTTTAGTTCTTTTTTCTCAAATTTAAGTTGCAGTTTAATTATTTGACAATTTCAATTTCGAATTTTATAAAAGAAAAAGAAAAAAGTAGAATTAGGGCAATTCTTACACGTCATTACATATTAGGATAGATCGCATGCTTATTAAGAAAAATAAAAAATTATGTGCACGTCACATAGAATTAGATTCATGAAATGCATGTCATTTAGTGATTGTTACTAGGTTCATTTAATTAGAAATTGTCCGTCTTTAAAAATTATTTTACTCATGTCATGTAGTTTAAGCTATACTACTATGTCATATCATTTCATATTAGATTAATGGCATGCATTGCATAAAGCATGATTCTCATTAAATAAATCAAAACAAAAAATTAAGTGATTGCGTGTTAATTAGAAATCATATCTAGAATTTTCGATGTGAATTATGATCTAACATTACAGATGCTTTCGTTGCTATGCGGTAAGTCCTGCATTTTTTATTTGCTTCTTGAGTGTTAAATTGGTGGTTTGTGCACCCGCATGATCACCTCACATGGTAGGAAAATAAATTAAAATCAATCAGTCTACCTGCAAAAATATTTTTTTCAAAATAAAAAGAAATGGTACCGAAAAGGCATTAAAAAAGTCTAATGTAACCAAGTCCCTATACGCAAAGTCTCTAGTTCGTAAAGGTAAAATAATTCTCCCATTATTTTACTTAGGTGTCTAATCCACCTACCATAAACTGATTAGTGGCGACTCCACTAGGGATTTTAGTTGAAACTCTTAGTGGACTTAGGCTAATTTTCTTTTTGGAAAAAATATTTTTGTTTGGCAGTAAGGATCCTAGGTATGTCCCTAACATTTAAGGTGTTAAATGTTCTTGCAAAATGGGAGGTATAAGGGGAGTAGTGTTTGCTAACATTTGTCTTGCGGGTTGGAGTTAGGAATGTATGGTTTACTTTCAAATTATTGAAGTGTTGCTTGATATAAATTGTCGTGCATACCTTGCATCTAGCATTACACTTTTGCACATACAACCTGCCACTGGACTAGGGCCACATAGAGTTATCTAGGATGGTATCAAGATGGATACCACTCCAACTGCATGCCCGCAGTACGAGTCGCTCATATCGATCCCGAAATTTCTTTTTTGATGTCAAGAATACCCACCTCAGTTCGCATGCCCGCGACCCAGGTCGGCTCTTTGACCAAGTCGAAGTCATGAGGACTCGACTTAGTCCGCATGCCTGCGGCTAGTCTGATCATCCTTGTGGCTTCACTTTGCTAAGCCTGTCTAAAGTAGAAATCGGTGCCTCATGTTTCATGTGCATGTCTATGTGAGTGCTGTCGATTTTTCTTGGTGAAGTAAGTCTTCTATCCCTATACCATGCAATTTATTTTGTCGTGCTTTTGGTCGGTCCATGACAATCTAGGCCAGTCATTGATCTAATTCATTTGTCAATAAAAAATGAAATGAGAAAATTGCCATGCAATGAATCATTTGAAAAAACTTTGGAAAATTTGTTTTCAATTCCTATCTTTATTGTTCTTATTAGGAAGTTTCAAATTTTGATTTTTTAGTTCATGTCTAGGAAATTTGGTCTTGCTAGGGTGTTTGTTTTTCTAACTCTTTCTTAGGAAATTCCCTTCTTGCACGGACTTTTCATGAATAAATGAAAAATCGATTAGATCATCGTCATGGATTGGCTTTTTATTTACACCTCGTGCTTACATATTTTCATTCATTTCAAAATAAGTGATAAAGGATCCTTCACGTTTGCCCATTATTACACGATCAAGAGCTAGAATGGCTAACCAAACTGAAATGCGTGATCGTATCTCCACTATGGAGGATCAACTCCAATAGTTAGTCACCTCTATGCAGCTTCTAACAGCTCAAATCTAGCCTCTCCAAGCAAATCCGACTCCTGCACCTGCTCTCCCTGAGATAGTTGTCTCGAAACCAACAAGCAAGGCTCAAATTATGGGTGATGACAACATGCCTGAACTGGAAGATGACTCACTGTTGGTCATTGCCGAAAAAAGACTAAGCCTGACAATGTCCCTAAGACGGAGTAAGATGAAGCGGAAGTGATAGAGACTCTGGGGCAGCCAAGGGGCAAATTCGATTATTTCGTGAAGTATTCGGCTTCTCCCAGTTTTTACATTGACCCTCGCGACATAGCTCCAGATGGATGGGATGGCATGGACGATCCAATGCCTCCAAAGACAGAGAGCTCTGATGACGCCTTGGAAGGAATCTCAAGTCTGTTCGATGACCTCTTCACAGGAGCCATTAACGAAGGACCTTCGTAAGACATGGGCATTAGCCCACAAGAGTAACTTATTGCTTTTGCACATTCCCCCGTGCAGGAATTTTTATCGCTTTCTAGGATTTTTTATTGCTTTTAGGAATTGTTTTCGCTTTCTAGGAATTGTTTTCGATTTCTTCTTTTTTGCTTTCTTTTTAGGGATTAGGAATTGCAATTTCCATTCAATAAATGTAATTGATTGATGAATTTCAATGAAATTACAAGTTTTATTTTGAGGGCATGATGGGGTACACCAAACCAATCCAATAATGATATCCAATCAAGAAAAGAAAATATCATCCTTGGAGAAATCCTGAGGGCTGGACTTTCTTATGCTTCCTCCAAAAACTTTTTCGAAAACAAATGCGCTTCACTGTTAAAAAAAAATATTGAAAAGCTTGTAGCAAATTAAACATGTTTGTTTGTCTAACTCATTTGCTTCTTGTCTCAAAGCATAATTCTATAACTTGTTATGACAAGAGATATCTGAAAAATAGCTTATCAAGATTCAATGATCATAAACTTAACTCGTGATCAACAAGCATAGAGCACACTTGCAGTGAAAAACAAATTTGGGGCAAGTAAAAGAGGACCATCATTCTCCAGTAGAGGATCATGGGGGCAAGTTTGCTCCAAATTACAGCGGCCCATATGTGGTGAGGAAGGTACTTCTTGGAGGTGCCTTGATCTTGGCAGAAATGGATGGTCGTGAGTTTTCCACTCCAATTAATTTTGATATTGTTTAAAAGTATTACCCATGATAGAATTTGCCATGTCATGTTTTGAACTGCAAGCATCTTTGCAAATCTTCTTTTTCCTTATGGAGAGTCAGATTCAGCTAAATGGCAAATGAATTTTACGAGATTGTTTACTGGTTTTAGGCGCAAACTTGAATCACATAATGCCAAATTGACGGAAAGTCTTTTTTTTTTCATTTGATATCTAGTATGGACACATCACGAGAATATTCTTTTATTGCCATGTTTGTGTACATTAGTTTGGAATGGTTGTTGAAAAGATTCATTGCCATGTTCAATGTAATTGGCATTGTTTTGTTTTCTAACATGAAGATGGACATGCATATTTGTATGTTTGATTTGATGTCTACACATGTTATCACTTGTACTGACATGGTGAATGTATGTGTAGGATATAGGCTCTAGCCATAGGCTGTTTTGCTCTTCATATAGATATTCTCATTGTTAGGGATGCCTCATGGAGATTAATTTGTAGTTTGATGATATGAAATGGAGGCATGGCTAAAGGTTATACGTTCCCCACTCTCCAAGATGCCTCACTATGATATAATTCAGACATTTTCTATAGTGGATATTCTGTTGTATTAGAATGATACAATGATGAAACGGGATTTCAGATTTAGATGAAACAAAATCCACTAATGGATATGCTCACTTTTGTTGAGGTTTTGTAATTTGGAAGTCAACCTCGTTGGGTTGATGTAATTTGGAAGTTAGCCAAATAAAATTGTGGGGGAAATAAGAATTCTCCTAAACCAATAGTCGACTTGGTTGGAAGCAGATGATCTGATGACGTAATTATTGCGGTCAATTCTCATGCCAATATTGTGGCTAATGTGAAAGAATGGGTTGTAAACTCAAGTAATATAAGGCATATGGGGAAAGGAGAAGAAAATATTTATCATTTTTGATAATTTGAGAACTACTCAAGTTCTTGGAAATGGGAATTCAACTGACGCTTTACGTGTTTATGCATTATGATTGCCAAGTAACAATAGCTACTGCAAAGTGACTAACCTTCAATGGTAAAAAGAAACTCGTTTGGTTGAGACATGATGTGGTAAAAAAATTGTTAAATATGAAATTATATCCAATAATTATATGAAGTTAGAAGTGGATTCAGCCAATCCTCTAACTATACATCGAAGGGAATTGGACAAGCTAGTTGAAAAAAATCAACAATGATGGTAACCTGTGATTGGCGATTCCACAAATTAGGTTCATATGAATAAGAACAAGTGACTTGTTGATCTAGTGATGCACTATTAAATTTTCATCCATCCTAGGGTGATAATAGTGCAAGATTGCAATAAAAAAGAGGTTTAGCTTAACTCTCAATGAATTCCATAGCCATTATTAGTGGTGTATTAAACTGCAAAATACACTTAATGAAATCCCCTACATAAGTATGAAATGGGGCTGCTCTTATGAGAATTATTGGCGATAATCTCCATAGCACTCATGAATAAATCAAGCAGGCATATTGCATATTAGCACAAAACTTCATTGAGCAAAGAACTTTGCGGAAGTGTAATGTGATTGGTGAAGCTAATAATAGTTCACAAAAAATAAAATTATCGGTTCATAGAAGTTTCAAACTTCACCATTGATATCATAAATTCTTTCTAGGGCTGGTTCATAGTGTAACAAGCACTAGTTTTGATACATTACTCTCCAATAACCCAGCATTATTTTATTTCTTTCATTTCTTTTTAAAACCTTTTAATAAATATGGGGGATTGTTGGATATTTCAACAGTTTCAAAATATTTCCTTAAAATTATGACCTTCATGAAAGTCATCATTTTTGTAATGATTTTGCAATGACTGTATGACAAATTTCTAATGGCCGTATAATGGCTTTCTAATGGTTTTATAATGTACATTTCAATTTATTTCTTCATATACACTTCATTATTTTATAATAGCTATAAACGGTCACCTCTTTAATAATTGCCGATTTATTTATAATTGTTTCTTAACAGCTCTCTCTCTTTTTTTTTTACTTATAAATTTTTACTCCGAACATAATTGGAAAGTAATGTCGATATATCAAAATGAGAATATTTTTGTTTCCCATTACATATATTTCTTCATTTTCTTTGCTGGATTATATACATAACGTTATTTATGTTCAACCTAATATTCAATGTGGAATATAGAAGAAGATTTGTTATATCTTGGAAGGACAGCTCCAAGAGGCTTATGTATCAAGATTCATCTTCAATTGGCGGAATTATCCTTAAGGATAGTGTCTGCACGCCTTAGACAATTAATTTTATTTTCTAATCTTTCTCAATATCTTTCCAACAATTATTATTATTTTCATGTTATCTAACATTTTTCAAACAAGCATTGAGTTGTTCTCAGTAGTATATTTTTTATGTAAGCTAGACACTTTTGTTACCATGAATCGATGTCAGTACGTTTTAGCCATGTGAAATTAATAGCTACGACAGTGGCTTCTTCAGAAAATATCGAACAAAATGCTATATAATTTTACAACATCCTCGGGCTAAAGTGCAAGTAACATGAGGAATGACCAACCACATTCCAACCTGGATAAAGTGAAAACAAGCTCACGAAATGGTGCAAGCATCCCATACCCATAACACGTTTCCAAGCAAGGAATGAGGGCTGAATGCTGTTAGTTTGAGGGAATAAAATAGGTAGGCTCTTGTGAAATCACTATACCAACGTTTTAACTTTATAATACATTATAAATTTGAAACTTTTGCAAGACTCGCATAAAATTTGGATCTTAAGTAGGATATGTATCCCCGGTATAGTCAACTACCGATAATTTTTTCAACCACAACTCGTTACAAAAACCACGTCAACATCTCGACTCTCGTCTTTGAGTCTGAACTTTAGCAGAATCCCAATCTTGATTGGCTTATCAGTCATATCAAATGTCTACCCTTTCAATTTGTTGGTGGAGTGACAGGATTTACAATAGTCATATCACCAAAAATCCCAAACGGGCATACCTATAACAAATTTACTCAAAATAATTTTTTTTTTTTTTTTATCATTGAAAACTCTAAATTGGTACACCTTTAACAAATTTACCCTTAGTGTATTAGTTTAGGATTTTACCGGTGACAAGTATACTAGTTTGTGATTTTTTGTGATATTAATTCAATTTAGCGGAAACTAACGGAGATAAATGTGCCAGTTTGAGATTTTTTGTAGTAAAAAAATTAGTTTATGATAAATTTATCATATGTATACTGGTTTGGGGTTTTTGATGATATTAACCCTATAGAATAAACCCAATACCTTTACATGCAGCTATTAACTTTACTTTGATCATCGGCATCAATATTCCAAACTTGCTATTTAAGGAATAAAACGTACAACCAAAAGATCAGGGCAAGGTATAAGCATTGACAAACAATTCCTAGTATCCAGGGGACGTGTGTTTCTTATGTTTGAGTGTGCTTTAAAGTGCCTCACCCGCGTAGAAAAAGATAAAGAATAGCCCAACAAACAACAAATGAGAAAGAGTGATGGCAAAAACAAACAAATAAGTAAATACTATGCTTTTTGTGCAAATGAAAAACTTTCCCTTGTAAGGAAGACTTAATACTTGATCGTGGACATGATTTTGTTTATCTAATTTATTAATTTAAAAATGCTCATGTAATATGTGTCCGGTATATCTCTCTGATCCCTAATGGACCACATTTTGTTAACTCTGCAACTCCTATTCCGATGGTAAATACCAAATAGATTTATCTTCACGCATAAGACAGTGAAGGAATTTTGAGATGGACAAGTAAGACCGTTATATTACGTGACACGATAGATCTCACAAGCGAACAACTTTACCTGAAGTCCATCATAATCATTCTCAGAGATACCTTCTCCCTGTCTCACGGTTAAAACCCCACAAGCAAAGAATTAAACAAAGTTTGTTGTGGACAGGAGAGACCATACCAAAAAAAAGCATAGAAAAACGAAGAATATATACATACAGAGAGTAATATGTCCTAACAAATTAATTCAATCCATGCAAGCAAGCCAACATACACATGCACGAGCTTGCTCGAAACAAACATATTGATCAGCCATGGCTGCATCCGACATCATAAGATTCATGATGGCTGCTGAAGCCACCACTGAGATCGTCTTGCAGAAACTAGAGTTCTTGTTCTCTTGCCCAGTGCGAGTCAGGTGCTTATGCATGGAAAGCCAAAAGACCTTCACCATGGATATGCTGGCCATGATCCTACGGTTCTTTTCCACTCAAGACAGACCGTCCAAGAGCATAGAGTGGTTGGGGCGGCTCCTCCGAGCTATGTACGATGCTGAGGAATTCATCGATAAGTTCCACCTCCAAGAGGCCTGTTTGAGGCACAGGCCCCTGCAGATGGCCACGAGGCCGCTCACTGTGCTTGTGCCAAAATACATGCTCTATAGGGACTTGTCTAATCTGGTGAAGGCCATTAAGGATTTGTGTAAAGATCAGTACTTTAGGAGCAAGAAGAAGACCAAGGACGCGTGGAAGAGGAAACATGCTAGTGATCCCTGGCAAAACAATAAATTGGGGAGCCTGCCTAGTTTCTGGGATCGGCAAGCGTCGATGAACTTCGTATGTCATGGGACTCTGAAAGAGAAAATTGTGGAGCGGATCAGGAAGGAAGCGGAGTTGGAGTTGGGATCGGTGAACGTCCATGGCATTTCGATCTGGGGTGAGGAAGGTGCAGGCAAGACGTTCCTCGCGAAATGGGTCTACAGGGAAGCAATGTACCTGGGTTTCGATACACGAGCTTGGGTCCACCTCCCGGCCATCAACGACCGGCGGGAGTTACTGTTCGAGATACTGACGCAAGTGGACAAGCAAGCAAGGGGGGCGATGGATTTCAACGAGATAAAGGAAATGCTGAACCAGAAATTGGCCAATACGAACAGGTTCCTCATAGTGTTGGATGACGTGCGCCGGTCTGATGATGGATTCATGCAAGATTTAGCGATGATCATCCAGCCGTTCTCTTGGCGGGGCCACATAATCACCACAACTCAAGACGAATGGATAGCCAAGTTATCGGGCGAGGCAGAGCCGATAAAGCTAAAAAAATTGGGCGAGGAAGAAAGCCGGAAGATGCTTGAAATGAAGTTGCGTAGACGACCCCAAGGGGAGGATAAAATCCTAAAACAGATTCCCGCCGGGCCACTATGTGTATGCTTACTCGGCGGGTTACTGTCGAATGCTACAGAGGAGGAACGTGCAGCGTTGGTGAATAATAATTCTGCGATTACAGCATCAGATCTACTAGAATTGAGTTACCATAGACTGCCAGTCCATTTAAAACCATGTTTGATCTACATGGCTTTGTTTCCCGTAGCATTTCCAATTCCTACAAGAAGGCTAGTGAGGCTGTGGTTGGCTGAAGGCTTATTGGATTCGCATTGTAGCAATGGCGGAAAGGGAAAGACTCCCGAGGAAGTGGGAGAGACTTTCATTCTGGAGCTCGTGGCTAGAAACGTGATCGATGTGGTGAGCTGGAGGGCGGATGGATCCCCCAAAGCTTGCCAAATGCTCACCTCTTTGTATGACTTGATCTGCCCGGCCGCGATTAAAACGGGGTTCCTCCACATACATAAGGCTAGCAAGTCCAGAGGCGGGAATGAGCTCAACCCAACTAGCCAGCAACAACCGTTGCCTAACGCGCCTCCAGAGAAGACCAAGGTCCGGTGGCTCGCAGAGCACACAAAAATAGTCAGTGGCGGCCACGACAGCAGCCAACCCAATTTGAAGCTCAGCCAGGTCCGCTCGTTTCTGTCGTTCTACCTAAGGAGAGGCATGCTCACCAAGGACATCAGCACATTCCTTGAGAACATGACCTCCAAGGCTGATTATAGCTTGCTCAGGGTGCTGGACTTGGAGGGTGTGTATAAGCCGTCCTTGCAAGGTATGCTTCGCAAGCTGCTGCTCCTAAGGTACCTAGGACTGAGATCCACGGTGTTGGACTCGATCCCAAGTGAGGTTGCGAATCTCCAATATCTCGAGACTCTTGACATAAAGCACACTCACATCACTTCCCTGCCGAGTTCCTTGTGGAAGGCGAGGAACTTGAGGCACCTGCATCTCAACTGGTTCTACATCGACTTGAAGAAGATCCTCAAGGCTTGTGGCAACAATGTTATGGCCTTGACTAAACTCCAAACCTTAAGCGGACTGGTTACCGGTGATGGGAAGGAGAACTCGATGACGGGCCACATGAACAGCTTGACCACGCTCAAGCTTTTCTTGCAACACTCGGATAAGGATACCCCAGGCGCTGCAGGAATAGCCGATTGGATTAGCTTAAAGCTCACGAGTCTCCAGTCCTTGACCTTTGGGGTGATCCGAGAAGCCCAACCATCGAAAGAAGCCACCAAAGAAGGTGAGCCTGCGGCCCAGCCCGCGGATAAGAAAGAAGGGGACACCCCGGCCCAGCCCACGTCCCAGCCCGGGGCCCAGCCCCCGTCCCAGCCCGCGGCCCAGACCGCGGCTAAGAAAGAAGGCGAGCCCGCGCCTAAGCAGATAGGCCTGCTACCGGGATTGGATTTGTCTAAACATCACGGACTGTTCGAGCTTTACTTGCTGGGCCAGCTCAACAAACCCATCTGGACACGGCTCTTGCCCGGCTCGCTCAGGGTTCTGACCCTGTCGGGTTCGAATGTGAAAACCGACTTGATGCCCGAGTTGGGTGCTCTTCTGAGGAACCTGAGGACACTCAGGCTCCTGGCCAACTCTTTCCTATGCGACATCATGAGCTTCGCCAAAGATGGGTTTCCAAGCCTCAAGATCTTGAAGATTTGGAAGCTGCCTCTGCTTAAGAAGGTGAATATCAAACCAGGAGCAATGCTACATCTCAAGGAACTCGAGTTTAGGCATCTTCATGCGATGACAAGTGTTGAAGGGATCAACGAGTGCAAGGATTTGGAGAATATATGTGTGACATCCCAAAAGGAGGATCTTGTAAATCAACTCAAGAGGCAAATAGGAGAGGGGAAACTGCATGTTCAAAAAGTCACCAAGAGTCCCACATCTTCGGACGATAAGGAGGATGGCAGGTATGGGATAATATTAAATCTCAAACATGTTTTTTTTAGTATGATGATGAAATTATTTTTATAGACTTGATAATTTCAATAATTACTTATCAGAGACGAAAAAGGAGTGATTTTCTACTTGTGCATTGAAAAGAAGTCCTACTTTATGAATGCTGACAATAGGTATGGGACAATGTTAAGTCTCACACATGTTCTTTACATATGATGAGGAAATTGTTTTTACTGACTTGATAATTTCGATAATTACTTACTAGGGCCCTAGAAGGAAAGATGGCCAATATGAATGTTGAAAAGCACCAAGAGGCCGAATCTGGACAACAATAGTAGGTATGGAACATGTTCTTTACACATGGTGATGAAAATGTTTTTATAGACTTGATAATTTCTCATTATTGGATAAGAATTACATTGACTCCTTTCACCAGACTAAATCAATACATATTGAGAAACTATGAAGGCCACAATTAGTCGTGCTAAATGAAACAAAATCACATGAGTAGTATCTTTAACCTTTGTGGAACATAATGTTGAATTCAAAAGTAACCTTTGGAACCAACCATACTCCCTATAGCCAGTACACATTGAGTGAGCCTTTCACCTTGCTCAAATACAAGACACTGAAAAGAGATAATCAGATTTTTTTACGCTAGTTAAGATGTCTGCTTTACTTTCCACGTCATTGAAGCTTCTCGTGTAGGAACAAATCTACAAGGTTTGCTTTCTCTTTCCCGTAATGAGTACTTTTAGGAAATCTATGTGTTTGTGTGAAACTTACTTATTTAGAGGTTTCTTGTTTCCTGCAGCCTTAATAATGATGAGCAGGACGCTCTTCCTTGAATACAAGCCACTACAATAATCTATGGAGTTGAATATATGTATATGTCCCATTCTCCCACCCCGCCAACTTCTCTCTCTCTCTCTCTCTAAGTGTGCAAACAAATAATTTCGTGTAACTATTATCTTATGTGATGAACTGACATGATATCATATATCCAATGCAAGATATTTCAATCTTCAGCATCTATGTCAACATATGCTCAATCCAAAGAGGTTAGAAGAGCACTAAAAAAAAAAAAAAAAAAACTTAAATGAAGTTGAGGAATCATAATAGAATGAGTGCATGCCGCATGAGTCATGAGTTAAAGTACTGAATTAATCAGAAAAAGCTTTTAAATAAATTTAAAACCATGTAAGAGGTTGGAAGAAATAGAAACGTTACTATATTAGTCCAATTAACATCAATCAGGCATCAATGCTTATATTGAAGAGCCTAGACTGGTAAGAGGACTTGCAAGCCCCCATATGTTCATGAGTAGACCCATTAAACGGATGGGTCGGGTCATAAATGGTCTGACCCAAATCAACCCATTTAACCTGTTTATGACCCATTTATTGCAGTACAAAATTTTTGACCCATACCCGACCCGACCTATACTCGAACCATATCTGACCCATTTAACTAAACTTAAGAAAGCTTATTTTATTGCTAAAATAGTTTATACAATAGAAATTTAATGGATAATTTTTATAATTTTTAAAATAATTATTTTTAAAAATCGAATTTAAATTATTTTTTATTTTTTCAAAAATTAATTTTTTAAATATAATTTTTATTTTCTTTTTCTCTTTTCTCTTTTCTTTTTTCTTCCTCTTCTACTTTGGTCGGCTGTCGGCCATGACAACAGCCGGCAATCGGCCATAGGCGAGCCTCGAGCTCGCGCGGCTTGTCGGATTGCCAAGGCTGGAGCTCGCCCCTTGCCGGATCTGGCAAGGCTCGAGCCTCATCGGACATTGGCAAGGCCTCTGCCTCACTAGATCCGGCGAGCTTGAGGCTTGCTGGCATCAGGCGAGCTCGAGCTCGCCCCTTGCCAAATTTGGCGAGGCTCGAGCCTCGCTTGACGTTGGCGAGTTCGAGCCTCGCTAGATCGGTGAGGCTCGACCCTCGCCAGACCTGGCGAGCTTAACCTCGCTCGACGCCAGTGAGCTCAAGGCTTGCTTGGCTAGTTGCCGACCATCATCATGCTAGCGATCGGAAGGAGGAAGAATAAAGAAAAAAAGAAAGAAAGAAAAAAAGGAAAGAAAATTAAAATTAAAATAATTATAATTTTGATTTTTATTAAAAAAATATTTTTGTAAAATTACAGCGGGAAGAGAGAGATTGTAAAGTTTTGATTGAAAATGGGTTCTAAATCTAACCCATTTAAGACCCACTTAAAACCCACTTAAGACCCACCCATCTTAAGTCTTTAATTGTTAAACCCATTTAACTACTTTTTGTTAAAAATTAAATGACCCATATATAACCCATTTATGATTTAAATGGGTTATATATGGGTCTAAGACCCATTTTGCCACCTCTATTCATGAGTAAATTGCAAAGCTTTTGTACAATGATCTGCTAAATCTAAATAACATAAATATAACCAATTAAAAAGAACTCGAGCCATCTCAGATAGTTGATGGAACGATTTCGTAACCATTCTGCAAAAGTAAAAGTATCCAAGACAAAGCATCACAAGAAAGACATCATAGTGTTTATTCTACCTGCACAATTTTGTGCTTAATTGCTAAGGGGCAAAGTTGAGGCCAAACATTTCCTGGGAAGCTTCCTCTGGTTGAACAAAATCAACAAGCTTTGCTACAATTTTGGCACTCTCAGCCATAAGGTCCATATCTTCCATGTCAGACCACAACCATAGGGCTAACTGCGAACTTCTATGCTTCGTATTCAAAGGCGATCCCCTAAGTTTGGAAGAGCATCTATCTTTCCTGGTGAGCTTCTTTTACAACTGCTTGGTGAGCATCTGCCTCTCATGACGAAGATCTTGTATGCTGTTTGTTGGAGAAAATTCCTTTGATATTTTGAAGTTGACAAAACGTTGCTATCAGTCTAATCTGAAGACTTCTAGACTCAAGTGTTAAAGTCTGAAGAACTTAAGACTCTGTTGTTAAAGTTTGAAGACCGCTAGAATCAAAACTTAAAGTCTGCCCCCATTGACAGTTTTCAAGACGAAGAAAGAAGACTTATTGTTGGCACCTAAATTTTGACGATTTAGTTTATTTATTTATTGCATAGGAAATTAGGGGTTAATTTTATTAATTGCATAGCATATAGATTTAGATTGCATTTATTTTGTTATTTCCATCTTTTGCATTTTATTGGACCGGTGGCGGATGAGTTTGAATTAGATGGACCAGGCCCAAGAAGCAAGCAGGTTGGCCAAAGCCCGTGTTTTTTTTAATAATTAAAAATTATTTCGTGGGAATATAATCTTTTAAAATTTTTCCGAGATATGAATCTATTTTTGGATAGGACAGATGGGTAAAAGAATACTGCGATTTGGTTTTGAAAGATTTGGATTTCATCTTAATCTCGAATCCTTATCAGTATGGGATGAATTTTGTGAAATAGTTGCGGATTTGGATTTGAATAACAAATTAAAATCCTAGTCTTTCACCTATAAAAAGGTGGTATGCGAGGGCTTTTTCGAGGTTTCTCTTCGTCGAAAGGAAAGAAGAGAAAAGGTCAAAAGCGAAAAAAAAAACAAATTGAAAGAAAGTAAAAAGTAAAAGCAGAAGCAGCAGAGGGGAGGAAGTGATTGGACATTTACTGTTCATCATCTTCCCCACATTTGCTGCCCCCATCTGCTGTCCCGGTCACTGGCTTCTCTTCACCAGCGCTCGCACTGCGCCGACGCCATCAAACCGCAAGCCGCTCGGACTCCCTCGCCGTCCAATCCGTTGCGCCTCAGCAGCTGTGAGCACCGCCGTGCCCGGCGTCCAGCGACCGCATCTCAGACTACCCGCGGCGCCGCCTCACCGCGCCACCACACCAGATGGCCCCGCTTCCGATCTACACCTGCACCTTAATTTTCTTGGCCCGTGACGCCCTTTGCCGGTGGTCCGAGCTGCTGCCGCACGCATCCGCTCCGCCCCGACGACCCGACGTCACCCGCCCCGTTTTTCTTCTTGCTCCAGTGGCTGTCTCCTTCGCTGTCTTCTGCTGAAGCCGCGCTAGTCCCTATGTCCGCGCAAGCCACGACACCGGCAGCCCGACGAAGCCGTCGCCATGTCGATCCGTGACGCCCAGGCTGCTCCGCCCTCTGTTGCAGCGTCACCGGGTCAGGGTGCCCCTGCCTTTCATCTCTGCTCACACCTCCGCAGATGCCACTGCCGCACGACCCGGCGCCCATGCTCGTAGCACCGCTCCAGATCTGGAGCCTGAGCCACCATACACCCATCCGATGGCCCAGCGTCCCCTGTAGCCCGCACCTCTGCGCCGGTCCATGACCAGTCGCCGCTGCAGACCCGTTGGTCCGCTCGACGCCAGCAGGCCCCGAACCCGTCGCTGCTGCCTCTACCTTTGCTCGACCTCCCAGCGATCCGACGCCCTTGTCCACGAAGCCACCGCCGATTCACCTCCGCGTGCTTGCCCACCGCCGATTCACCTCTTCACCACTTGCCGCCGCCGGTTCACCTTTGCCAGAGTTCCTCTTGCTGGATTGACGACTCTCTCCCCTTGGAGATTCACGGCTGTGTGTGGTAAGGAAGAAAAAACAGAAAAAGAGAAAAAGAAAAATCAGATTAGGTAGTTTCTCTTTTATTTTTTTTTATTATTTCTTTAATATTCTGTTTTAGTGGAATTGTTTCTTAATATATTATTGATATCCCAATATGAAATAGTCCCTCAAGCTAGGGATTGACAGTTCGATTTTCGCGCCTGAAATCCGACTCGCAATCCCTTACAAAAATCGACAATCCAATCTCAAGCCCGAGATTTGATTCACGATTTAATTTAAAGTTGGCCAACCCAATCTCATGCGCGAGATATGGTTCGCTAATTTTTGGATATCAATCTTATCTTGTTTAATTTGCCATCGTCAAGTTAGTTGAGTCAATCTTATTTTCGTAAAAGAAAAATCCAAAAAAATACTTGAGTTAGGAATAGATTTGCTTTAGAATATTCCTAGTCTTAGGTTTAAAATCGCAATCTTATTTCGAATTTTTAAATAAAAAATCCAAAAAAGAAAGTGCAATCAATTAGGGTAGTTTTTTTATTTGAATTGCATGTTTAATTATGTGTTAGTTTTAATTTCGAATTTCTTAAAGAAAAACTCAAAAAAAAAAAATCATTGTGCATATTAGATTAGAATTGCATGTTTCATTTTAAATTTAGATCATCTTTTTTAGATAAATTGCATTTTAGATTTAGATAATGTCTTAGTTTAAATTAGGATTTAATATGACTTAATCCCTAGTTTAAATTAGATAGAATCTTAATCTAGCTAGATCATTTCAAATTTCATAAAATTTGTCTTAGGATAAATTAGTTGCAATTTCTAGGGTAGATTGCATTTTTAAAAATAAAAAAAATGTCATTTGCATGTCATATAGAATTAGGTTCATGAAATGCATGTCATTTTAGTGATTATTGTTAGGTTCATTTCTAATTAGAAATTGTCCGTCATTAGATTAGGTCATTTAATAAATGTCGCGTGACATATAGCTCGCATATTAAATTATATGTCGCATGTCATTTTAGTTGAAATAATTTTGTACGTCATTGCATTGCATTGCACGTCATTAGAATTAAGTCATTTTGGTTAATTTAAATTGCATATTTAACAATTGCATGTTCATTAAGAGATCATAAAAATTTTATTCATATGTTTAGGACATGTTGCCATGCCATATCATTTCATATTAGATTAAAAGCATTGCATTGCATATGGATTATAGTCTCGTTTAATAAGTGAAAACAAAAAGAAAGAAATTGCGTGTTAATTAGAAACCATATCTAGGATTGTTGATGTGGATTTTAATTTAACACTGCAGATGCTTTCGTTGCTTTGAGGTAAGTTCTACATCATTTAATTGCTTTCTTGGGTGTTAAATTGGTGGTTTGCACACCTGCATGAACACCTCACATGTTAGGGAAATAGATTTAAAATCAATCCAAATTGTTTGCCAAACATTTTTCAAAATAAAAAGAAAGGTACCGAAAGGGCGTTAGAGAAATCTAACGTAACAAAGTCCCCGTACCCTTAGTCTCTGGTTCGTAGGAGTAAAGTAAATCTCCCGTTACTTTACTAGGGTTTCTAATCGACCCACCAAAAAATAAATTAGTGGCGACTCCTAGTTAAAATTCAATTGCATGTTAACAATTCAGACCTAAGTCGCGAATTGGTATGGGCTTAGGAGAGCCCGAGTTAAGTGTAGGCTTAACAATCCATTAGCCAAACCCTAGGTGGTTCACACTCAAAAAATTGGTCGCGACACTTATCCAAATGACGGATTATCTTCAAGGATTTGTTCCGTATGGTTTTTGAAGACCTTATGCTGGTTATAGCATTAACATGATTGATTATCCTTATTGGATTCAAAGATCTTTTTGAAAGGCAAGCCGACTTGGAAGGTTCTGCTTATGAAAACCAAAGATCCTGATTGTATGGAGGAACATGATTGACGGGCTTTCATCACCAATCAATCAACGACTTGAGATTACCTTAATTAATTCTGTCTAACAGGTAGATTGGAAGAATTCCTTTGGAAAGTGCCAACGGTCGTGAAGACATGAGGGAGTATTTAAGGCAGACTCTCCAGTTGTTCGATGTAGTGCATGAAAGAAGAATTTCAAAGACTGAATCTCTTTAGTTCCTTGTTCTTTCATTCATCGAGCTCAAATTGTACACAAAAGAGAAAAACACATAGTGAGACTTTGTGAAGAGACTAGCTGTGTGGCATCCTAAAATCTCGTGACAACCTCTGGAGTACCATGAACCATGATTAGGTAATGGAAGTGCCGTTTGATTTTGTATTAGCCATCGAATTAATGAATTTCAATTAATTTAAGGCCAAGCATTGTAATGGATGATTGTTTGGATGGAGATGTGTCTACAAGTGACCCAAGGATTTTATTTAAGTGCAAATTGACATAGAAATCTTATTCTTGGTGGTGCACTTTATAAGTAGAATTTTATTGATTTAAATTACAAAGCTTTGTGGGCTTATAAGTTGAAATTACGTGTTAATTTAAATGAGGGTTAAATGGAATAGGAATAGGAGAGGGTGTGCTGATTTTTAGGCCCGAAGACCGTCCAACCAGCCCACGCCAACCCGTTGGTCGACCGGCCCATGAAGGCCGAAGACCGGCCCAGCATTGAAGCCCATCAACCTTGCATGTGAGTTTCCAAGTGGCATGGAGGAGAAGCCAAGTGTGGCTGCCCCCATTGGCTTCCTTGGGCGGTTGCATGCAATCAAATGATTGCTAATGATTGAAGGGAAGAAATTAAGGGGAAATAGGGGGCGGATTAGGCGAGGAAAGGGAGAGAAAGAGAGAGTGTCGTCCGAGAGAGAGAGGAGAGAAAGAGAGAAAGGAAAGGAAAGGAAGAAAGGAAGAGATAAAGGAGAGGCCGTGCGTGCGAGAGGAAGGAGGAGGACCGTCCGCCTAGCTCGCCGCCGTCCGTTCGTCGCTTTGCCACCGTCCTTGTTGCTGTTTGTGCTTAAGTTTAAGGCAAGTGAAGTTCTAAAACCTACCCTTTGCATTGTTGTGTGTATGTCTAGTAGATGGTAAGTCTTGGTTGTGGTAGATAGGATGAAATTTCGGAGCTTTGGAGAGAGATTCGTTGGCCATGCATGCTGTTTCTGGAAAGACCAGTCCGACCATCCATGAGTTTGTGTGCTGCATGTGACCTTTTAGTTGGAATCTTTTTTTTATTTCTTCATGAAAATTGTAGAGAACAACTTGAGGAATAACATACTAAAATTTGAGGCAAAATGAACAAGTATTGGTTAGTGAAATGATTTTTCTTTGGAGAAATTAGATCTAGAACTCGTTGTGCTGACCTTTAGAGATTTCGTGGTCTGTAAAGTAACTTTCTTGTGAAAATCTCACTTTGATCTCTTAATGAAAGTTGTAGTGTACTTCTTGAGGTAGTTCTACATCTAAAAAATTTAGAGGAAATGAACAAAAATAGGTTGGTGAAATCGTTGTTCTTTGAAGAAACTGGATCTGGGAAAAACGTTACCTCAACCCAGTATGATTTCGTGATTTTTATAAAATCATACAGTTAAAATATGTTCGTGTGTCCTTAATTAAAGTTGTAGGTAATATCCTGAGGAATAACATAATAAAAATTTAGAATAAATGAACATATGTAGGTCGGTGAAATGAGTTTCTTTTGAAAGGTGATAATCTGGGAAAAGATGACACCGAGAACAGAAGGAAATAATCGTCTATATCTATTAACTCAGAATGATTTAGGTTTTTATTTCTTCATATATATTTACCTCTAGGACTTTTCTATAACATGTCAAAATTTCAGAATTTTTTGAGTTCATTTGGGTATTTAATTTAAATTTCTTCAGAAACTGTGCAAGCTGAAATATTGAATTTGAAAAACTGTGATGCATGGACCATGCTGTTTTGTGTGAGATTCTTTTCGTATTGAGTTATTCATGAGATATCTGCCTTTAGGTTTCGTCTATAATGTGTCAAGTTTTCAGAATTTATTAATGTCATTTACTGATTTTCCTGGAGTTTTAATTAGAGGAATGCATTCTGATTTATCCGAAACATTGATGTGTTTTGAAAAATAAATGAATTTATCTTTGTGATGTAATACTTTGAGTGGTTGATTTTGCTGCATATGTGATGACATATGGGATGTTATATGGCATGAAAAGTTGGTTGAGACCCTTGATATTATTGCATCAAATGCCATGTTGAAATTGAGATACATGTGTGATATAACTTGAGAAAATAACGAGACTATCGGAGGTGTGAGCCAACAATGCCCTGGGAGTGTTGGGATGCCTGGAGTGTGGGGGTGTCAGATGCCCAGAGTGTGTGTGCCGGATGTCCTCGGGAGTTTTGAGATGCCCGGAGTGTGAGGGTGCCGGAAGCCTCGGAGATGTGTGCTGGGGGGATACCTCGTGATGCTAATTGGGGTACGAGATGCCCGGAGTGTGTGTGCCGGAGGTTCCTTGTGATGCCAAGTTGGATACGAGCGAAAACACTGGTCCCTAGAAAGATAAAAATTGAGACTGTATCATATGGCATGGATATATGCATGAATGCTTTATGATAAGTGCATGGTGGTATATGCACATATGGTATGGATATATGCATGAATGCTTGATGATAAGTGCATGGTAGTATATGCACATATGGCATGGATATATGCATGAATACTTGATGATAAGTGCATGGTGATATATGCACATATGGCATGGTGATATATGCATGGCTGTAAGGTAAGGTATGCTTGAATGCATGAATGATATATGTTTTATTCTTGATTGTTCTGTTTGACACATTGAGTAGTGTGGTGGATCTTTACTGCTAAGTGGTTGTACTCACCCCTTTTGGGGATTAACATTTCAGATTAGAAAGATGCCTTTGCTGCCGATTGCACGCGGTACTTACTATGGCATACCTACTAATGTGGATGTGGAGTGTACTGAGCATGTCTGTGTCGGTGCTCCTGGTTTAATTTGTGTTTGAGTCCGTGTCCTGGTGATGTACGACGCGGGTCGAGCTGATGGCCCGGTTATCCAGGAGTTTATATCTGTCCATGTCCAACATGATAGAGAGATGGTAGGGATGTAGCCACCGCCGCCACCCAATGCACCGGATTGGGTATGATGGCGCGTATAGCTGTTGGGAGCTGACACTTTTTGGAGTTAGCCGACGCTCGTTGATGGAGGGTGGTACGTGTTCGATGTAGTATCGAGTCCTTTTTGGGGTGGTAGCCAAGTATAGTTAAAATCTTGGCCTTTTTGTTGTATCGACCTTGATGTCCATCATGAAAAATATAAATAAGAGTGAATCGGCATTATCTTTTCTTATGGTGCGTAGTTGGTGTGCATTGCATTATGGTTATTGCAGGGAGAGATGGTGAGACTTGTTTATGCTTCCGCTAATAAGTTGAGCTAGGACCGCTTTCAAAAAAAAAAAATCCCTAGCCAAAGGGTATCGGTCTGTGAAGTTATATGAGATCGAGTAATTAAGAGAGATCACCTGTGGCGACCTCAAGCGAATTGGGGGTGCCACAGCCCCGGTTTTGGTATCAGGGCAATGGTTATAGATTGGAGTGATAAGGAGCCTCATTGAGAAATTGAGGAACATGATGACAATGCACACCATAGGGTATTAAATGGAATAATTGGTTAACCTTGAATAACGGGTGATGAGTATTCACTCGTAGATCCCTAGTAGTTTATTATGAGTTGCTTTTAGGTACCAGTAACATGTATATGTTACTTATGTAGTAGTAGTTGCTTTGAACGGAGACAGTGAGTCTCAGACTTTTCATGAGGCAATGCTTGGAAATTGTAGGAAAGTTATGGTGCGAGCTGGAAGTGCTCATCCATCGAGGGCTGAAGCCTCTGCTGCAAGGGCTGAACCCCGAATGGAAGACATCTTGCAGGCATTGGCCAATATTGGAAATCTGATGGATAGGCAAGCGCAGCAACAACCTGGAATGGAACGTCGCCCTCAAGGACTGGTGGAACAATTTCTGAAGTTGAAGCCACTTAAGTTTAGTGGAATAGGAAGTCCTGAGGAGGCGGAACATTGGATTGATGGAATGGAGCAAATTTTCCGGTTGTTGGAATGCAGTGATGCTGAAAAAATAGTTTTGGTAGAGTACCAGCTGGAGGGAAATGTAAAGTTTTGGTGGAGAGCTTCGAATGATACAATCTTTCCACTAGGTATTGATGTGAACTGGGAAGATTTTGTGAGAGCTTTCAATAGGAAGCATTTCTCTGATTGTGCTAAGGATAAGAAAATCACTAAATTTGTTCAGTCGGAACAAAAGGAGCTGACAGTGGATCAATATGAGGCAAAATTTTCTGAATTATCTAGGTATGCTCCCAGATTGATCAAGAATCATGAGGAGAAAGGTAAGAGATTTTTGAAAGGATTGAGGACTGATATTAGGAAACAACTGGTACCTTTGAGTATAAGGGGTTATCATGAGATTTATGAAAGGGCACAGTTAGTGGAGCAAGAGCTGGTGAGAGAGCGATAAGAGTTTAAGAGACAGTCGAACTTTAGTGATATGAGAAAGGGTAGGAGACCCTATCCTAGTCAAGGTCAGACTTGGAATGCGAAGAAAAAGTGCAATTTTGGAAATTTTGGAAGAGCTAGGGATGGCTTGAATATAGGGAAGGCACTCTATTAGCCTGATGTTTATAAAAGGTGTGATGGGAGGCATGGCCCAGGACCTTGCAACAGACGACTGAGATGTTATGGTTGTGGACAAGTAGGTCACCTTAGGAGGAATTTCCCACAAGAAAGGTCGCAAATGAGTGTTGGCTCGGTGCGACAGGGACAACAGAGTGTTGTTAGACTAAACCTACCAAGGAATCCTCAGAGGCCACCAGCACAAGGAAGTGTGTATGCGGTCACCCAAGAGGAAGTGGAAGCTTCCATAAATGTTATATCAGGTACGATTTTCATAAATGGCAAGAAGGCATATGCATTGTTTGACATGGGTGCTACACATTCATTTATATCTAAAAGATATAGGCAATTGAGTAAAATAGAAGTTACGCCTTTTGAGACGCCTCTTTGTGTTTCCACGCCTTTAAAGAATATGGTATTGTCTACGATGATGTGTGCAAAATGTAAGATAACTATAGAAGAGCGAGATATGGAAATAGACTTAGTCACAATGGCTATGTATGACTTTGATGTTATCATAGGAATGGACTGGCTCCATAAGCATATGGCTAAGGTAGATTGCTATAGGAAAGTGATATAGTTCATGTTGCTTGATCAGTTTAGTTTCGAATTTTTCGGAGGTCCGATAAGCCCCTCTATAGCCATTATTTCGATGGTAGAAGCTTGTGAACTACTTGACGAAGGATGTCAAGGATACCTAGCAGTGGTAAGAGACCTTACTAAGAAAGAAGCTGAAATCGGTGAGATTCAAGTAGTCAGGGAATTTCGGGATGTGTTTCCTAAGGAGTTGCCTAGATTACCACCAAAGCGGGAAATTGAGTTTGAAATTGAACTAATGCCTAGAACAGGACCTATATCGAAAGCCCCGTATAGGATGGCCTTAGTCTTGTTGAAGGAATTGAAGGTGCAACTACAAGAGTTGCTTGACAAAGGATTCATTAGGCCAAGTGCTTCACCTTGGGGTGCACCAATCTTGTTTGTGAAAAAGAAGGATGGGTCGATGCATTTGTGTTTTGATTATAGACAGCTAAATCAAGTGACTATAAAGAATAAGTATCCTTTGCCTAGAATTGATGATTTATTTGATCAATTGCAAGGAAGCTCAGTCTTTTCTAAGATTGACTTGAGATCGCGATACCATCAGTTAAGGATTAAGAAAGAAGACATTCCTAAGACTGCATTTAGGACTCGTTACGGACATTATGAGTTTAGTTATGCCTTTTGGATTGACAAATGCACCAGCTGCATTCATGGATTTAATGAATAGAATATTTAAGCCTTATTTAGATCAGTTTGTGATTGTTTTCATTGATGATATCTTGGTATATTCTAGAGGACCTGAAGAGCATGAGCAACACTTGAGGATAGTTTTGCAAGCTCTAAGAGATCATAAGTTGTATGCCAAATTTAGCAAATGTGAATTTTGGATGGACCAGATAGCATTTTTGGGACACGTGGTGTCGGGAGGAGGAATTTCAGTGGACTCGGCGAAAGTTGAGATGGTAATAAATTGGCCGAGACCGACGACACCCACTGAGATACGGAGTTTCTTAGAATTGGCTGGTTATTATAGGAGATTTATTGAAGGATTTTCACAATTAACAGGCCCCTTAACGAAATTGACTTGAAAGAATGTAAGATTTGAATGGAATGGAGATTGTGAAAGGAGCTTTCAGGAGCTTAAAAGAAAATTGACTTCAGCTCCAATCCTGACTATATTGTCTAGGTCTGATGGTTTTACAGTATATAGTGATGCATCTCACAAAGGACTAGGATGTGTTTTGATGCAGTATGGCAAGGTCATAGCCTATGCATCAAGGCCATTGAAACCTCATGAGTTGAATTTGTGGCATCCTAAAATTCATAATGACCTCTAGTTGCGTTAAAGTCTATGAATAGGTGATGGAAATATCATCAAGTTATGGTCATTTAATCCATAATTTGCAATAAGATATATGGCCAAGCTTTTAAGGGATAATTATGTGATAGGAAAGAAAATTCTATCACTAGCCATGTGCATCATAAATTGGAATTTATGGATTTGTGACTATAAGTTTAATGGCCTTATTATTTATGCAATTAGATATTTATTTAAATGATGATTAAGATATATTATAAAAACAAAATAAAATAAACTTGGGCCATTTAAGTTTGGACCTTAGGCCCAAGTGAGATGGGCCTAAAGTGGGCCATAAGCCCGGCCCATTGTCGGCGCATGGAGCGGGAAGGAGGAGCCGCATGGCCTCCTCCAAGTGTCTTCGGCAGAGGAGGGCAGAGGAGACACTTGTCTCCTTCTTAGGGACAAGTGTCCCCCATGCACAAAGAGAATGCATGCAATATAAATACAACCAAAAAGGAAAAGAGAGAGAGAGAGGGAGTGGCTGATGGTTGAGGGCTGTTGTCCAAGAGAGGTGCCGAGAGAGAGGAGAGAAAGAGAGAAAGAGACGAAGAGACGAACCGAGAAACGAAGCCCCTCGCCCGTCGCCGCCCGCACACCGTCCGTCCGTCGCCGGTGTGCCGTTCATTTGTTGTGGTCTGCTTAATCTTAGAGGCCAGTTGGGACTGATTTCCACCCTTGCATGTGTGCCTTGCATGTATGATTTTTTTGTGGTAGGTTTCGGATCATAGGGAAGGCAAAAATCGGAGCTAGAATGTGGCTGTTCTTGACCTTGCATGCTGATTTCGCGAGATCCGCCTGAACCAGAATCTTGTGAGAGCTTGCATGCATGTTTCGAGTTAGTTTTTTATCTTTATTCCTTAACAAAAGTTGTAGCCAACATCCTAAAATACAACATACTAAAATTTGGTACAAAATGGTGGATATTTAAGGGGTCAAACTCTCATTCTACGGAGATGATAGATCTGGAATGTTTTCGCATGAACCGCCTGAGTCAGAACCTTGTGAGAGCTTGCATGCATGTTTTGAGTTCGATTTTGACTTTTATATCTCATGAAATTTGTAACTAAAATCTTAAACTACAACATAATACAATTGGGTACAAAATGATGGAGATTTGAGGGGTCAAACTCTCATCCTACGGAGACACCAGATCTGGAACAATTTCACTGACCTTTCGGTGGATTTGTGGTTGCATGTTGATTTTCACTAAGAATATTTCTTCGACTTCTTCATGAAACTTGTATAGAACATACTAAGGAATAACATACTCAAATTTGAAGTAAAATGGGCAAGTGTAGCCTAGTGAATCGACCTACTCTTGAAGACGGTAAATCTGGAGACGTGGTACAGGACACCCGAGACTTCGTGGACCCATATGATGACTATACTCTTGATATTTGACTTAGATCCCTTCATGAAACTTTTAGAGAATATCTTGAAGTAAAACATATCCAAATTTTAGAGGAAACGAAGAAGAATAGGTAGGTGAAGACTCAGTATTTCGGAGAAGCATGCACTGTACGTTTCGGTGTGAGATCCAGAAGCTTCATGTGACTGTAGAAAATAATATAAAAATAATTTGGCTTGGAAGTCTTCATAAAAAATATACTTTAGTGTCTTGTCTATAACTTGGTAAAATTTAGTAATTTTTGGAGGTCGTTCGGGTATTTTAATCAAATTATTTCGGAAACTGTGCATTCTGATTTCATCCGAAATTACATGCTGTATTTGTGTGAATTATGAATTTGTGTGGAATTCTATTTTGACTTGTTTTTTGTATGAATTCATTATCCAATTGTCTTGCCTATCACATGCCTTGATTTCATGATTTTTGAGAAGCATATGGATATTTAATTTAAATATTTTCTAAAATAGTATATGCTGGAATTTTGTAAACTTCGAAAAGGCATGAAATATGGACCATTTTAAATTGCATGGACTCCATGAATAGTATTGTTATGGATGATGGTGTCTTGCTACATGTACGATAACGATTTGGGATGCATGTATGAATTCAATGATGAATATGATCTTGGTTGCCATCACATCGCATGCTATGTTGAAATTGAGCCATAATTGTGAATGTGAAATTGAAAATGAGATGTATAAGAACATGCATTGTGGTGATGAGAAGACCGTCAGAAGTGTGAGCTGACGATGCCCCGGGAGTGTCAGGATGCCCAGTGGTATACAGTACGTAATTCCAGAGGAGGGGGGAATCCTGGTGGTATGTCGGTACGTAATTCCGGAAGCCCTGGAGGTTTGTGCCCGGGGGGATGCCTCGCGATGCTAGTTGGAATGCGAGATGCCCGGCCAGGGAGTGTAAATGCCGGAAGCCTCGGAGGCTTTTTCCCGAGGGGATGCCTCGTGATGCCAGTTGAGATGCAAAATGCCCGGAATGTGGGGGGCCGGATGCCAGGTGGCCTTAAATGGCTGAATGCCGGAGGGTTCTTGCGATGCCAGGATTGGGCGCAAGTGATGAATATAGGTGCAAATATTGGTCCCGGGAAAGAGAAATGTGGAGGTCCAATGTGAAAAGATGACACTGAGAAATTAAAAATTGAAATATGCATGATGATATATGCATGACATGATGATATGTGCATGGATGCATGGTAATGATGATGGCACATGTGATATGATGATGAGATGCGCATGGATAATGGTAATGATGATGGTACATGTGATATGATGATATAATGATGATGTTACATGCATGGATGCATGGTAATGATGATGGTACATGTGATATGATGATATGATGATGATGTTACATGCATGGATGCATGGTAATGATGATGGTACATGTGATATGGTGATATGATGGTGATATTATATGCATGGATGCATGGTAAGGATGATGCCATATGTGACATGATGATGGTAAGTGTATGATATGATGGTGATGTCTATATGATGATGATGGTACATGAGGTATAATGACATGTGCATGATGCCATGGTATGTTGTGCATGGATGCTTGTATGACATATGATGCTATGATTGTGATGCGCCGACACTAATCGATGGACTTTAAGTATTCGACTTTTGGAGAAGATGTCGGTCATCCTTTGAAGTGTAGCCGAGGATAGAAGACTACGGCATTTTGATGTACCAACTAAAGATATCCATCTCTTCTATATAAATAAACGTGTTCGGCTTTAACTTATATAAGATGTTTAGTAGGTGTGCATCGTTTTCTGAATATAGGGAAGGGAGTTGTTGGATGTGCTTCTGTATATAAATTGCGCAAGGGACTGATCTAAAAGATGTAAACCTCTACGGTTGTATGGACCCGCTGCAATTGAAATGGTATCAGAGTGACATGTTATTAGGAAAAGTGAATGGTAAGCGAACTGTGGCGACCCTAATCGGATCGGGGGCCGTCGAGGGGTGCCACAGAATTACCCAACGCATGATTTAGAATCGGCAGCTATAGTGTTTGCTTTGAAGATATGGAGACACTATATGTATGGAGAAAAGTTTGAAATCTATACAGATCATATGAGCTTAAAGTATCTATTTTTGCAAAAGGAATTGAACATGAGACAAAGGAGGTGGATGGAGTTATTGAAAGATTATGACTGTGAAATTCGATACCATCTAGGAAAGGCAAATAAAGTGGTAGATGCCCTTAGTCGAAAGTTGGCTATGGACATGGCTAGTCTAAGAATAATAGAGTGGAATCTGTTAAAGTCTACTGTGGATTCAAACTTCAAATTGGAAATGGACCACCTTACTGGTATGCTTACTGCATTAAGGATTGAACCCAAAATTATTCAGAATGTTAAGATCTTGCAAGAATTTGACCCGGAGATTATGAAAGTAAAAGATGCAGTGTCTTTAGGGAAAAGACCAGAATTTCAAGTCTCTAAAGATGGTGTGATAAGATGCCAAGGACCACTTTGTGTTCCCGACAATGAAGAAGTGAAGGAGGAAATTTTGTCGAAGGCACATAGGAGTAATTATAATATTCATCCCGAAAGTACAAAGATGTACAGGAATTTGCATCAGCAATTTTGGTGGAATGGCATGAAGAAGGATATAGCTAAGCATGTTTCTCAATGTTTAACGTGCCAGCAACTGAAGGCAGAACACCGCAAACCCGCAGGACTATTGAGACCATTGGATATACCAGAGTGGAAGTGGGAACATGTAACGATGGACTTTGTGCAAGGATTGCCAAGGACAAAAAATGGTCACGACTCTATTTGGGTAATAATGGATCGTTTGATGAAGTCTGCTAATTTCCTAACTGTCCGCGTAGACTACTCGATGAGTAAACTTGCTGAGATGTATGTAAGCCAGGTAATATGCTTGCATGGTATTCTTGTAGCGATCACCTCTGATCAAGACTCTAGGTTTACTTCAAATTTTTGGCGAAGTCTTCAAGATGCCTTAGGGAGAAAGCTTCAATTTAGTACTGCTTTTCATCCTCAAACAGATGGACAAACAGAAAGAGTGATTCAGACTCTAGAAGATATGCTGAGAGCATGTGTTATTGACTTTAAAGGAAATTGGGATGAGAATTTACACCTGATAGAGTTCGCCTATAACAATAGTTTTCAGAAAAGTATAGGCATGGCTCCGTATGAGGCATTATATGGAAGAAGATGTAGGACCACTGTCTATTGGAATGAAGTAGGTGAAAGAAAACTGACAGGACTTGAGATAGTACAAGTTACTACAAAAGCGGTTGAGATAATCAGGAAAAGACTTAAGACAACTTAGAATAGGCAGAGAGACTATGCTAATAGGCGTAGAAGGCCTTTAGAGTTTAATGTGGGAGATCACGTATTTCTTAAGCCCTAGATTTGTTGGACCTTTCAAGATACTTGAAAGAATAGGAGATGTAGTGTATCGTTTGGCGCTACCTCCTAAATTGGGAAATTTACATGATGTGTTTCATGTGTCGATGCTAAGAAAGTACCAGCCAGATCTTGGTCACATACTTGATCATGAAGCCATCAAAGTAGATGAGAAAATGAGGTACATCAAAGAGTCTGTGCAAGTACTGGATCGAAAAGAGCAAGTTCTTAAGACTAAGAAGATTCCTTTGGTTAAGATATTATGGGGACATCATGATGTGGAGGAAGCCACATGGGAGAGTGAAAATGAGATGAGGGAAAGGTACCCTCACTTGTTTGAGGAGACATAGGTAATGTCTAATTTCGAGGACGAAATTCTCTAATGAGGGGAGAATTGTGGCATCCTAAAATCTCATGACAACCTCTAGAGTACCATAAACCATGATTAGGTAATGGAAGTGCCGTTTGATTTTGTATTAACCATTGAATTAATGAATTTCAATTAATTTAAGGAAGAGCATTGTAATGGATGATTGTTTGGATGGAGATGTGTCTACAAGTGACCCAAGGATTTTACTTAGGTGCAAATTGACATAGAAATCTTATTCTTGGTGGTGCACCTTATAAGCAGAATTTTATTGATTTAAATTACAAAGTTTTGTGGGCTTATAAGTTGAAATTAGGTGTTAATTTAAATGAGGGTTAAATGGAAGAGGAATAGGAGATGGTGGGCTGATTTTTAGGCCCAAAGACCGTCCAACCAGCCCACGCCAACTCCTTGGTCGACCGGCCCATGAAGGCCCAAGACCGGCCCAGCATTGAAGCCCATCAACCCTTGCATGTGAGTTGCCAAGTGGCATGGAGGAGAAGCCAAGTGTGGCTGCCCCCATTCGCTTCCTTGGGCGGCTGCATGCAATCAAATGATTGCTAATGATTGGAGGGAAGAAATTAAGGGGAAATAGGGGGCGGATTAGGCGAGGAATGGGAGGGAAAGAGAGAGTGTCGTCCGAGAGAGAGAGAAGAGAAAGAGAGAAAGGAAAGGGAAGGAAGAAAGGAAGAGAGAGAGGAGAGCCCGTGCGTGCGAGAGGGAGGAGGAGGACCGTCCGCCTAGCTCGCCGCCGTCCGTTCGCCGCTTTGCCACTGTCCTTGTTGTTGTTTGTGCTTAAGTTTAAGGCAAGTGAAGTCCTAAAACCTACCCCTTGCATTGCTATGTGTATGTGTAGTAGATGGTAAGTCTTGGTTGTGGTAGATGGGATGAAATTTCGGAGCTATGGAGAGAGATTCGTTGGCCATGCATGCTGTTTCTGGAAAGACCAGTTCGATCATCCATGAGTTTGTGTGCTGCATGCGACTTTTAAGTTGGAATCCTTTTTCGATTTCTTCATGAAAGTTGTAGAGAACACCTTGAAGAACAACATACTAAAATTTTAGGCAAAACGAACAAGTATTGGTTAGTGAAATGGTTTTTCTTTGGAGAAATTAGATCTGGAGTTCATTATGCTGACCTTTCGAGATTTCGTGGTCTGTAAAGTAACTTTCTTGTGAAAATCTCACTTTGATCTCTTAATGAAATTTGTAGTGTACTTCTTGAGGTAGTTCTGCATATCAAAAATTTAGAGGAAATGAACAAAAATAGGTTGGTGAAATCGTTGTTCTTTGAAGAAATGGGATATGGGAAAAACGTTACCTCGACCCAGTATGATTTCGTGATTTTTATAAAATCAGAAAGTTAAAATTTGTTCATATGTCCTTAATGAAAGTTGTAGGTAATATTCTTTGGAATAACATAATAAAAATTTAGAATAAATGAACATATGTAGGTCGGTGAAATGAGTTTCTTTTGAAAAAAAAATAATCTGGGTAAAGATGACACCGAGAACAGGAGGAAATAATCGTCTATATATATTAACTTAGAACGATTTCGGTTTCGATTTATTCATAATATATTTACCTCTAGGAATTTTCTATAATATGTCAAAATTTCAAAATTTTTGGAGTTCATTTGGGTATTTAATTTAAATTTCTTCAGAAACTGTGCAAGCTGAAATATTGAAGTTTGAAAAACTGTGATGCATAGACCATACTGTTTTGTGTGAGATTCTTTTGGTATGAAGTTATTCATGAGATATCTGCCTTTAGGTCTCGTCTATAATGTGTCAAGTTTTCAGAATTTATTAATGTCATTTACTAATTTTCCTGGAGTTTTAATTAGAGGAATGCATTCTGATTTATCCGAAACATTGATGTGTTTGGAAAAATAAATGAATTTATCCTTGTGATGTAATACTTTGAGTGGTTGATTTTGCTGCATATGTGATGACATATGCATGTTATATGGCATGAAAAGTTGGTTGAGACCCTTGATATTATTGCATCAAATGCCATGTTGAAATTGAGATACATGTGTGATATAACTTGAGAAAATAATGAGACTGTTAGAGGTGTGAGCCAACAATGCCCCGAGAGTGTTGGGATGCCCGAAGTGTGGGGGTGTCAGATGCCCAGAGTGTGTGTGCCGGATGTCCTCGAGAGTTTCGAGATGCCCGGAGTGTAGAGGTGCCGGAAGTCTCGGAGGTGTGTGCTGGGGGGATACCTCGTGATGCTAGTCTGGGTACGAGATGCCCGGAGTGTGTGTGCCGGAGGTTCCTCGTGATGCCAAGTTGGATACGAGCGATAAATTGTAGGATGGAAACACTGGTCCCTAGAAAGATAAAAATTGAGACTGTATCATATGGCATGGATATATGCATGAATGCTTGATGATAAGTGCATGGTGGTATATGCACATATGGCATGGATATATGCATGACCGCTTGATGATAAGTGCATGGTGATATATGCACATATGGCATGGTGATATATGCATAGCTATAAGGTAAGGTATGCTTGAATGCATGAATGGTGTGCTTTATTCTTGATTGTTCTATTTGATGCATTAAGTAGTGTTCTGGATCTTTACTACTGAGTGGTTATACTCACCCCTTTTGGGGATTAACATTTTAGATTAGAAAGATGCCTTTGCTGCTGGTTACATGCGGTACTTACTATGGCATACCTACCGATATGGATGTGGAGTGTACTAAGCATGTTTGTGTCAGTGCTCCTGGTTTAGTTTTTGTTTGAGTCTTGTCCTGGTGATGTACGACGTGGGTCGAGCTGATGGCCCGGTTATCCAGGAGTTTATATCTATCCATGTCTGACATGATGGAGAGATGTTAAGGATGTTACCGCCGCCGCCACCCGATGCATCGGATTGGGTATGATGGCGCGTATAGCTGTTGGGAGTTGACACTTTTTGGAGATAGCTGATGCTCGTTGATGGAGGGTGGTACATGTTCGATGTAGAATCGAGTCCTTTTTGGGGTGGTAGCCAAGTATAGTTAAAATCTTGGCCTTTTTGTTGTATCAACTTTGATGTGCATCATGAAAAATATAAATAAGAGTGAATGGGCATTATCTTTTCTTATGGTGTGTAGTTGGTGTGTATTGCATTATGGTTATTGGAGAGAGAGATTGTGAGACTTGTTTATGCTTCCGCTAATATGTTGCGCTGGGACCGCTTTGAAAAAAAAAAATTCCCTAGTCAAAGGGTATCGGTTTGTGAAGTTATATGAGATCGAGTAATTAAGAGAGATCACCTGTGGCGACCTCAAGCAAATCGGGGGTGTGACAAGCTGAGACTCTCCACTGAGAAAGTCGAAGATCACAAGCTGTATAATCTCTTTTGATTCATAGTGGAAACCAACCAGTGAGCTGTCAGCGTGGGAGAGTGGATGTAGGCTTGGATTAAACCGAACCACTATAAACCTTGTATTTCAATTCTCTTTCCTAACTCTTTATCTCATTGCTTTATATAATTATTTTATAGAATTGTTTACAGCAGTTTACTTCCTTAGTAAATCATTTCATCATTTTACTAAGTCTTGAGAGAAATTTTTGTACACCTATCCACCCCCTCTAGGTGTGCGTACTAGTCCTTTCAATTGGTATCAGAGCTTGTGTGCTTATTTATTGAAGTGCTTTTACTTCTTAAGCTAAAGATCTATGGTTAGTATTTTGGCTCTAGGTTTGGTTGAAGGCCAAAGCAACACAAGACCTCCCTACTTTGATGGGAAGGAGTACAATGTCTGGAAAAATAAGATGAAGGCATTCTTGAGATCAAAAGATCCCTTGGAATGGGATGTGGTAGAAAAAGGAATTATTCCTAAAGCTACATCAACATCTAGGAAGAAAATTGTAGATGCTGGAGAATTGACACAAGCAGATATAACCAAGAAACAAGCTATTGATGCTAAAACCATTTATTCCTTATATTGTGCTTTATCTCCTACGGAATATAACATAATTTCATCTTGTGAAACAACCAAAGAAGTCTAGGATAGGTTGCACATTACTTATGAAGGAACTGATCGAGTTAAAGAAACAAAAATCAATATTCTACTCAGACAGTTTGAAGTCTTCAAGATGAAGTTAGGAGAATCCATCATTGACATGTTTAGTCATTTTACAGAAATCATAAACGGCCTAGCATATCAGGGAAAACCGATCTCAAGACCAATGAAGGTCAATAAATTGCTGAGAGGACTCTCTAAAGACTGGAACCACGTGAAGACTTCTATAAGAGAAACTTAGAGGATCATGCCTCTTTTTGTAGATGAATTGGTTGGTATACTTCAATCATATGAAATAGAGCAAATCAATAAGGAAGAAGATCCCAAAGGTAAGAAGTCAATTGCCTTAAAATCTAACGATGATTCTAATGATACAGATTTTGAAGACGACTTGGATGATGAAGAGCTAGCACTCATGATAAGAAAGTTCAGGAAGTTGAACAGGAAAGGAAAAATCTTTAACTAGAAGAGGTAGGACACTCAAAGATTTCAGAAGAAATCAAATGAGGATAATGAGACCAATACATATGTGATTTGTTTCGAATGTAAGAAAAGATGGGCACATCAGACCCCACTGCTCTTTGTTGAAGAAAAAGAAATGAAAAGTAGAGTAATTCAAGAAGGCTCTCAAAGCAGAGACATGGAGTGATACTGCATTTGAAGAAAGTGAATGAGGAATATGCCAGTATTTGTCTGATGGTGAATTTGGATTTAGTCTTAGATTCTGCGACTGACTCAGATTCAGACTCAGACTCAAATAGAGAAGTCGAGGTTAGTAATTTAAAGATTCATGTTAAAGTCTCAAAATATATAGATGAACTTTGTCTTAGTCTCAAGACATCTCTTAAGAGGATTTCCGAGCTTAAGAAGGAGAATTCCAAACTGAAGCAATAGGAAAGTTCCTGGAAAGAGAATTTTGAAAACCTAGATAAAAGTTATGTTGATTTGAAAGTAAATGCAAATTCTCTTTTGAAGGAAAATACTTTCTTGAAATATGATATTTCAAATGTGGCACCCCTTGACGGCCCACAATCCGATTAGGGTCGCCACAGTTTGCTTACCATTCACTTTTCCTAATAACATGTCACTCTGATACTATTTTAATTGCAGCAGATCCATACAACCTGGGGGTTTACATCTTTTAGATCGGTCATTTGCGCAATTTATATACGGCAGCACATCCAACAACTCCCTTCCCTATATTCAAAAAACGATGCACACCAACTAAACATTTATGGGTAAAAGCCGCACACTTTTATTCACTTAAACCATATGGACATCATTCATTGGTACATCAAAATGCCATAGTTTTCTATACTAGGCTATACTTCAAAAGATGACTGACTTCTCCTCCCACAATCGTATGCTTAAGGTTCATCAACCAGTGTCGGCGTCTAAAAGTTCCCTCCTTTGTTATCCTCCTCCTCACGGTCATATCCAACCGCTCAATCCATTTACTAATCTGAAATGTTGGTCCTCGAAGGGGTGAGTACAACCACTCAGCAGGTAAAAGGATCAATAAACCACTTAATGCATCATGCCACACAATCATCACAATCACAGCATTACATGTCATTGAAGTATCCATGCACAATTTACCTTGATATCATGCACATGTCATCATACCTCATGTACATACATCATCATATAGTCATCACCATCATGTCATATTACATGTACCGTCATCATTACCAAGCATCCATGCACATATCATCATCATATCACATGTATCATCATCATTACCATGCATCCATGCACATATCATGTCATATTACATGTACCATCATCATTGCCATGCATCCATGCATGTAACATCATCATCATATCACATGTTCCATCATCATTACCATGCATCCATGCACATATCATGCCATATTACATGTACCATCATCATTGCCATGCATCCATACATGTAACATCATCATCATATCACATGTTCCATCATCATTACCATGCATCCATGCACATATCATCATCATATCACATGCATATACCATCATGCATATTTCAATTTCAATTTCTCAATTTCATCCTTTCATATTGGACCGCCACATTTTTCTTTCCCGGGACCAATGTTTGCATTCCACATTCATCACTTGCGCCCAATCCTGGCGTCGGAGAACCCTCCGACACAATACCTGTCGGGCATCCAGCCGTACCCTTCTAGCCAGGCATCTCGCATCCCAACTAGCATCGCGAGGCATCCCTCGGCAGAATACTTGCCGAGCTTCCGGAATTATGTACCGACATACCACCGGCATCCCCCTTGGAATTACGTACCGTATACCACCGAGCATCTCGAAACTCCCGAGGAAATCTCCGGGGCTCGCCATGAAAATGGTTTCTCCTACCCTCCGGAATTACGTACCGACATACCACCAAGCCTCCCCTGGAATTACGTACCGTATACCACCAGGCATCCCGACACTCCCGGGCATCGTCGGCTCACACCTCCGACGGTCTTCTCATCACCACGATGCATATTCTCATACATCTCATTTTCAATTTCACATTCACAATTATGGCTCAATTTCAACATGGCATATGATATGATGGCTAACAAGATCATTTTCATCATTTGATTCTTATATGCATTTCCAATCATCATTATACATGCAGTAAGATCCAATCACTTATAATAACACAATCCAAGGGGTCCATGCAACACAAGATAATCCATAGATCATGGCTTTTAAGATTTAGCAAATTCCAGCTTGCACAGTTTCGGAAAACATGTAAATTAAATATCCATATGATCTTCAAAAATTATAAAATCAGAGCATGCGATAGACAAGACATAATGGTAGCAACTCCATGAAGAACACATGCCCAAAAGAGCTTCACACAAGAAAATATAGTTCACACAAATACAGCATGCAATTTCGGATAGAAACATAATGCGCAGTTTTAAAAATAATTCGATTAAAATACCCAAATGACCTCCGAAAATTATGAAATTTTACCAGGTTATAGTTAAGGCTAGTTTTTTCATGAAGACTTCTAGGCCATATTCGTTCTAGATAATTTTCTATAGTCATACGAAGCTTCTGGTTCTAGCATCGAAATGTCCAGTGTAGTTATCTCCGAAATATCGAGTTTTCACCCACTTATTCTTCTTCACTTCCTCTGAAATTTGGATATGTTTTACGTCAAGAGGTCCCCTACAACTTTCATTAAAGTATCTAAGTCAAATTTCCAAAGAATAGTCACCATATGGGTCCATGAAATCTCGGGTGTCCAGTACCGTGTCTCCAGATTTACCGTCTTCAAGAGTAAGTCGATTCACTAAGCTACACTTGCTCATTTTACTTCAAATGTGAGTATGTTAATCTTTAGTATGTTCTCTACAAGTTTCATGAAGAAGTCGAAGAGAGATTCTTGGTAAAAATCGACATGCAGCCCACAAAACTACCAAAAAGTCACATTCTAGCTTCAGTTTTGCCTACCCTAACATCCGAGATCTACCACCAACAAATCACACATGCAAGACACACATGCAAGAGTGGAAATCGATCCCAACTTGCCTTAATTCAAAGGAAAACACAGCAAGAACAACGGCCGGACTAAGCGGGCTCGACGGTGGGGCACGGTGGTGACAAACCTCCTCCTTCTGTTCTCTCTTCCTCTCTTCCTCTCTTTCTCTCTTTCTCTCCTCTCTCTTGGCACCTAGACTGACCACTCCTCTCTCTCTTTCTTTTTGGTTGTATATATTTGCATGCACTCTTATTTTGCATGGGGGACACTTGTCCCTAAGAAGGAGACAAGTGTCTCCTTTGTTGAAGACACTTGGAGGCCATGCGGCTCCTCCTCCTCCCCCTCCATGCATCGACATGGGCCGGGCTTATGGCCCACTTTAGGTCCATCTCACTTGGGCCTAAAGTCCAAACTTAAATGGCCCAAGTTTATTTTTAATAATACATTTTAATTCTCATTTAAATAAATACCTAATAGCATAATAAAATGGCCAAAAGACTTGTGACATTAATCCATCAAACCTATAAAGTGCATAGTCAAGAACAAAGTCTTCTTTATCAAATCGTCCTATTTCCAATTTAAATAGCCCATAGAAAAAAAAATATCGATAATAAGCCCATAATTCCTTCACCACTTTAGGGCATTTAATTTTGATTTTTATTTATAGAAATCAATTAACATTCTCATCATCAATGAACATTTTCATAAGGGGTTCGGTCCAAGAGATAAAATATCGTGGCCGATGATGTAATTGTCCCTATGGCCATTCAAAGTCAAATATCGTTTCCCTCAAAATCAATATTTTGGGTTGAAATTCCCGGATGCCACATCAAATATCACAAAAATGTTTTTAATAGGATATGAGAAGTTGGAAAAGATTCTTTCAATCCAAAGACCTTATTTCAACAAATCTGGTTTGGGAATGACATCATAAACCATTCCTTTAATCGATTTTCCAAAAATGAAAGAAAGAATCGAACAAAGAACTACAAAAACCTTTTACAGAAACCACTTTCAAAAGGCTTTTGTAAAACCTATTGGCCAATGTGCTCTCAAATGTTCAAAGTGTAACAGTTCAGAACATTTCGAGAAGGAATGTCCTAAGGCTTGGACACCTGTTAAGAAAGATTGGGCAGAGACTGTCTTTGGTACTAACTCCCTTGGACCCAAAAAGGTATGGGTATCAAAGAAAGCTTGAGTTATTTATATGATTGTAGGTCACTATTAAGAAAATGAACAAATGGTATTTGGATAGTAGTTGCTCGAGACACGTGACATGAGATTCAAGTTGTTTTATAAAGTTTGTGCAAATAAAAGGAGGAAAAGTTTCTTTTGGTGATAACAGCAAAGGAAGGGTTGGACGTGGAACTGTGAGGATTGGAAGTCTCACAATCAACAATGTTTCATTTGGTTGAAGGTTTGAATTTTACAATATTCTCAGTATTAGTCAATTATGCAACACTGGATTCAAGATTAATTTTCAAGAAGGCACTTGTTTGGGAACCAGTAAAGATCTTTCTCAATCTTTCACTAGACGAAGACATGAGAATATCTATCTTCTGAATATTAAATCAGAAAACTCTTAGTGTCTAATATCTATTCAAGATGAAGCAAATCTCTGGCATAGAAAAGCTTGGTCATGTCAACATGAAGTAGATTACCAAGATCTCCTCCAAGAAGCTTGTCCGTGGTCTTCCCAACTTGACTTATCAAAAGATTGAATTATGCACACCATGTGTTTTGGGAAAACAGAACCCAAAGCATTGGTGGAAAGAAATACTGCCTAGTAATCATGGATGATTACTCTTGCTTTACATGGTATTCATCCTGGCAAGTAAGTCTGAAGCATTCTCTTACTTTTTGAAATTTGCCAAGAAGGTACAAAATGAGAAAGGTTATGTTATTTCAAGCATACGCATAGACCATGGAGATGAGTTTGAAAACCAAGACTTTGCAAAATTTTGTAATGAATCTGGTTTTCAGCATGTTTTCTCCTCTCCATATACTCTAGAACAAAATAGGGTTGTGGAAAGAAAGAATAGATCTCTACAGGAAATGGCTAGAACACTCTTAACTGAAAATAATATTTCCTCTCGATTTTGGGCTGAAGCAGTTTCTACAACTTGTTATATTATTAACAGAGTATTCTTGAGGCCTATTCTAGAGAAAACTCGTTGTGAGATATTTAAAGGAAAGAAGCCAAATGTTTCATATTTTCATGTGTTTTGTTGTAAGTGTTTTGTTTTGAAGAATGCAAATGATTGAACTGGTAAGTTTGAAGAAAGAACAGATGAATGAATCTTTCTTGGCTACTCAACCTTAAGCAAAGCCTACAGAGTATTCAACCAAAAGACTTAGTCTGTGGAAGAGTTTATGAATGTCAAGTTTCAAGACTCTATGTAGAATCAACTAGACCAGACTCAACTTGAAGAATCTGAACCTACTGTAAAACCTACAAAGTCTATTTCACCTGAAGTGCTTCAGACTCCTGAAGCTCATCAACTACAAGAACTAGAAGATTCAACTGAAACAGAGGATCAGCAGACTCATAAACCAACTAGCAAATGAAAGTATAAGTCAAGTTATCCCAAGGAACTCATCATTGGAAACATTGATGAAGGAATTCGCACCAGATCCAAAAGGTATGAAGAGTCTAGTACTTTAGCACTTGTTTTAAAAAATAAACCTAAAACTGTAGAAGAAGTCTTGACTGATGAAAGCCGGATTGAAGCCATGCAAGAAGAACTCAGACAGTTCAGCATCATTGATATTTGGGAACTAATTCATAAACCCAAAGGTAAGTTTGTTATTGGAACTAAATGGGTTTTCAAGAACAAAGTGGACGAGAAAGGAAAAGTGGTTAGGAACAAAGCAAGACTCGTGGCCAAAGGATATACGCAAGAAGAAGGGATAGACTATAATGAGACCTATGCACCAGTAGCGAGGTTAGAAGCAACTAGATTATTACTTGCTTTTGCTTGCTATAAAAATATTTAGGTTATTTCAAATGGATGTAAAAAGTGCAGTCCTAAATGGATTTATCCAAGAAGAAGTCTATGTGGAACAACCACCTGATTTTGAATATTCAAGAAAGCTAGATTCAGTCTACAGACTGAAATAGGCTCTATATGGATTAAAACAGGCACCTCAAGCTTGGTATGAAAGGTTAAATAAATTTCTAACTCAAAATGATTTTGTTAAAGGAAAGGTAGATACTACCTTGTTTATTAAAAAGGAAGGTAAAGATTTTCTACTTGTTCAGATTTTGTTGATGATGTCATTTTTGGATCACCTAATGAAAATCTATGTAAGAAGTTTTTGATGAGATGCTAATGCATGGATGGATTTGAGATGAGCATGATGGGTGAGTTAACTTTCTTTCTGGGATTACAAGTTAAACAATCAAAGGAAGGAATTTTCATTCACCAGGAGAAGTATGCAAAGGATCTCATTAAGAAGTTTGGATTGGGAAATTGCAAAAAGATAAAGATGCCTAAGTCAAGTTCTTCGAAGTTGGATAAAAATGAAGAAGGGAAGAGTGTAGACCAGAAGCTATATAGGAGCATAATTGGTTCATTTCTTTATCTTACTACATTTAGACTTGACATTTATTTTAGTATTTGTATCTGTGCTAGATTCCAATCAAATCCCAAAGAACCCCACTTAACTGTTGCAAAGCGCATCATCAAATATGTTGCAACAACTCCAAAGCTAGGTCTGTAGTATTCCAAAGAATGGACTTTACTCTCCTTGTATATTCAGACGCAGATTTAATAGGTTGCAGAGTTGATAGAAAGAGTACTTCTGGTATATGTCAATTGCTGGGCAACAAGCTAGTGTCATGGTTTTTAAGAAAACAGAATACTGTAGCTCTTTCAACAGCTGAAGCAGAATATGTAGTTCTTGGAAGTTGCTGCTCTCAAATCTTATGGACAAAGCAACAGCTAAGAGACTTCAAAATTGAAGAATCATGCGTAGAGATCAAATCTAACAACACCAGCGCCATAAATCTCACAAAGAATCCAATTTTTCATTCAAGGACAAACATATAGAGATTCGATGTCACTTTATTAGGGATCATGTTCAAAATGGAGAAGTTATGATTCAGTTCATAGACTCAAAGAAACAACTGGCATATATATTTACAAAGCCACTGGAGAAAAGCCTATTTAAGTCTATCCACACTAGACTGAACATCATCTCTCCTAACAGGTAAAATTTGAAAGCATTCAGACTCAAAGGGAAAGTCTAAGAGTATTCAGACTCATAATGACTAAAAGTTACGACTATCAGTTAATTCTTTCAAAATGCATGTGATTTATTTTTTGATATTTTGAAAAGATCTATTACTCAAATCATTAAATTGTTAGAAGTTATCTTTTTCGAGATTTGAATTCAAAGCAATTTTTCTTTTTTAGAAAAGGCAGTTTTCATTCTTTTTGAAAAATGCAGTTTTTACTTTTTCTTTTATGACGTTTTGTATACACTATTTTACTCGCTATATATACCATCAATTGTCGTATTCTTCATTTTCACTCTCGAACCCTAGAATACAAAAATCCCACTTGCTCTCACTTTATCTCTAGTTTATTCCAAAAATGTTTCACCTTTTTCACGAGCAAGTTTGAGAATTTCTCCCATTAAGCGACAATGTCTTTAAGAAAGTCTTCGAGAATAGCAAGCAGGGGACCACAGCACTTGCGTGAGGGTCCTACTCATTTTGATCTGACCGAGGAAGATGATTCTTCTTAACAGTAGCAACAAATTTAGCAACAACATTCTCAACTGCACCAGCCTTCTCAACACAGGACACAAAATCCTCCACCGCCTCAACTAGAAGAAGAAATAGTGGAAGATATGAACCTATAAGAACGCTAACACCTCAAGTTGCTTTCAAGCTTTACTCTAAGTTGAAAGAAGGTTGTACAGCAATGACTTTGATCGATGAATTTCTGATAGAGAGAGGTTACAAAAATGAGACCTCGTTCTTACAAGAAATGGAAAGAATGGGCATTACACCTAAAGGGTTGGCCGATAGGACTTTTGCTAATTTCCCAAGTGACCCACATTATGGCACTTTTAATCGGCCATAAGGAAAAGATAACAACGAAAGAATGTTCTTACATTTCCAGGATGGGAGTGGTTGCAAATGTTCATGGTGACGGAGCGAGTCTATTTCACTCTAAGGACCATAGAAAAGTTTACTCAAAACTGTTAAAGAGAGGGGTTATGAACCCTAGAAGCGTTGATTTTGATTTTCTCAAATCTGTGCAAGTAAATCCGAGGGAGAAGTTTGCACTCCTTCAACTGGAAAAATTTTGTTCTGAGACAAAATTGCTTATCCAGAACTCATAGCCTACTTCTATTCGAATCTATCATTTTTGGATGCAAATATATTATCTTTTACTGTTAGGAATTTGGAATTTTTTGTCGATGTGGACACTTTGGCTGATTTGATTGGGGTGGAAAGAATGTGTTTCTAATTAATCAGTGTGTCTGTTGCTCACGCTACTCTGAAATTGGTACGAGACAGATTTACTGAAGACAAGAATTCCTACACTAGGATGAATGCCTCCAACATCTTGCTCCATAAAATCGTGATCAAATGCATCCGGCCAAAGTCAACATCTAAAACAGATTTGTCTCATTCTAAAGCAAAGTTGATGTATGCCATCAACATTGGTTACAAATTCTCTTTGCCTCACACCATCCTAATGCACAGGACAATGGTGAAAGACAAGGGACAACTCTCTTACTCTGCTCTTATCACAAGAATCTTCAGACACTTCAATATTCATTTACCTGATCTTTTGTGTGCGCGAAATATTGAACCAATGGTAATTGGATTGAAGATGTTCACCAAAATGCGTTTGAAGGAACTCAACAAGGTGTTAGAGTGCATGAAAGAGAAATCCCCTATCAAGGCAAAGAAAGACTCTACTGCATCAAAACGGAAAAGCAAGGAACCAATGATAGAACCTATCAAGAGGAGGAGAGCCCTTATCTTGGAAGATGAAGAAGATGAGGATGACATCAGTCTCTCCGCCTTTGCCCTTCAAAATTTGTGGCGTTCTGTTAGCTTTCAACAGAGAGAGGAAAGAGACACCAGAGAAGAGGAAGAGACGGAGAAAAGAGACGAAGGAAGATGAGAAGAGAAGAGAACATAGGAAGAGGAAGAGGAAGAGGAAAGAAGAACATAAGAAGGAAGAAGAGAAGAGGAAGAAGAAAGTCAAGATGACTCCTTTGAGCTGACCTTGGTTGTACCCTTGTTGAGTGACTCTAACAAGACAAGGAGTGGAACTGCTGTAGCAAAAGGAAAAGAAAAACATTACTTTGATGTTGAAGCAGAACGGGAAGAAGAGTTTACTTCTCCACCTGGCAAACAAAGAGGGTGAGCTGCTGAAAAACGAGGTATATCTTGACTTGTTATTACTAGTGATGTTAGTCGATCTGTAGCAGATCCAGAGGATGTGTATGCCTCTCACTATCCTAAAGCAGACATTGAGGCCTCCACTCCTAGTCATGGTGGACGAACTGCTGAAGAACCCTCCAATCTCAAAACTCTAGGAATAGATTTGGCTGGACCAAGTGCTGCACCAGAACAAACAGCAGACTTTTCAAGACTGTTGGACATCCTATTGGATTTAAGGAGACAGCAATATGGTTTGGAGTATGAGATAAAGGATCTCAAAAAGGCTTTCTTGACTACTTCAGTTTCGTTGTAAGAACAGCTACTCGCCCTAAAGACTCAAGTGCAGGATAATGTTAAGGGTGAAAATTTAAAGCCACTGAAGGAGACTCTTGAAAAGCTTGAGAAGACAGTGAATTCAATGGGGGAATTCCAACTTTTCCGTTTGCCAAAACAACCATGATTTTCACTTCACTCTTTTCAAAACTCTTTTTACTTATTCTCCACTTTTTGTTGTTGACAAAAAAGAGGAGAAGTTGTGCATATTGTGCAGATTTGACCTGACTCTGACTCTGACTTGACTCCATCTTTTTTAGCATAGCATTTTCACATTTCTTTTAAGTACTGTTTGGTTTGATTTTAATGACCTTTTTAGACTTTGGTATTTTTGTTTGGTTATGGCCTTTTGACTTTGGATCTTGACTGTATGACTGTTATTTATCTTGATTTGAATCCTTTGATACTTGCAGTAACTAAGCTTATGATACCAATGGTGGATGGTTAGGTATCTTATCTTGTAGGTTTAACATGTTTTCTGTGGTTGCAGAATCGATACTATCAAAGTCCTATCAACTTATTTTTATAAGATATCATGTATTGTATAAGTATTGTTTTGCAAGGAAAAGTTTTCAAATTTGCAGGAAAGTTTTGTCACCATCAAAAAGGGGGAGATTATTGGAGAAAACTCCTTTGATATTTTAAAGTTGACAAAACGTTTCCATCAGTCTAGTCTAAAGATTTCCAGACTCAAGTGTTAAAGTCTAAAGAACTTAAGACTCTGTTGTCAAAGTCTAAAGACCACCAGACTCAAGACTTAAGTCTGCTCTCACTGACAGTTTTCAAGACAAAGAAAGAAGACTTATCCAGATGACGGATTATCTTCAAGGATTTGTTCCGTATGGTTTTTGAAGACCTTATGGCTGGTTATAGCATTAACATGATTGATTATCCTTATTGGAATCTACTCGGATTCGAAAATCTTTTTGAAAGGCAAGCCAACTTGGAAGGTTCTACTTATGAAAACCAAAGATCCTGATTGTATGGGCGAACGGGATTGACAAGCTTTCATCACCAATCAATGAACGACTCGAGATCACCTTAATTGATTCTGTCCAACGGGTAGATTGGAAGAATTCCTTTGGAAAGTGCCAACGGTCGTGAAGACATGAAGGAGTATTTAAGGCGGACTCTCCAATTGTTCGATGTAGTGCATGAAAGAAGAATTTCAAAGTCTGAATCTCTTTAGTTCCTTGTTCTTTCATTCATCGAGCTCAAATTGTACACAAAAGAGAGAAATACATAGTGAGACTTTGTGGAGAGACTAGCTGAGACTCTCCACTGAGAAAGTCAAAAATCACAAGCTGTATAATCTCTTTTTATTCATTGTGGAAACCGGTCAGTGGGCTATTAGCGTGGAAGAATGGACATAGGCTTGGATTAAGCCGAACCACTATAAATCTTGTGTTTAAATTCTCTTTCCTAACTCTTTATCTCATTGCTTTATATAATTATTTTATAGAATTGTTTAAAGCAGTTTACTTCCTTAGTAAATCATTTCATAAGGGCAATCATTTTATTTAGTCTTGCGAGAAATTTTTGTACACCTATTCACCCCCTCTAGGTGTGCGTACTAGTCCTTTCATTGTTCAGCACAATAAAATCCCATACTTAATATGTTTCGACAATGAATTTAATAGAAGCAGCGAGTGTTTTATATAATTTGAATTCAATACCTCGAAGCAGCAGTCGTGGTTTGACCATCTTCCAGAGCTTGATTACAACTGGCAGATTTGTTCCTAAGAAATAACAACCTCCTGAGCTCTAACACCATTTTGGTAGAATTTGTTGGATCACCTTTAAATAGAAGGAAAAAGTAGCTTCTATGAAGTAATGAGACTTTGAATTCCTTCCACTATTTGACAATCTCCTTTGCAAGTTTTTTGTCACCCCCGAACCTCGAGCATGCGAACATCCCTCGGCAGTCGATTAAAAATGCGACGTCCCAAAACACGTCACCGACCTATTCTTTTTATATTTCAATTAAACAAATGTGGAAGCAAATTAAATAAACACCCAGTCAATCAACAAATTAGGGATGGTAAAACATGACAAATGACTTTTAAAAGCCGCACCTTTATTTATTCACTTGTTAACCCAAGGATTTTAACATATATAGGTCTAGAACAAAATACAACTCCTACATGACCTATGAGCAAAAAAGGGTCAGAAAGGTCAAAAAAAACTCTAACTTCACTAATGGCAAGGCCAGCCAAAAAGTGTCGCGCCTTGCGCCCACCACATCCACACTTCGCAGATCTCCACGCTACGGCCCTGAAAACGGTTATCAACAATGGGGTGAGATAAAATCTTAGTGAGTCAATGACCTAAACCCCAATTAGGATGCAAATTCATATTGAAGGCAGCTTAAACATGCAACGGCATACAATCTTACCTCGTCTTAGCATCACTCTTGCATATTAGTACGTCACGTATACCATTATCAATACAATAAGCATAATCAATAATCATAACACATAACTCTCATGCCCCAAGCGTCCACATGGGTCCTGATTATAAGGTAAAACCCATTTTGGCACGTCCCATACCGTGCCTAATAGTTTCACCAAATAATCAAGCATGTTACATCACAATATTATTCACACCTGTTCCGATTATTATGACCCTTAGGCCACGGCCAACACATAAGTCAGCGGTCTTCTAGCATGACTGGGCATTGTCCCGCCTCATCGGGCACGGCAACATCTATTGGAGAAAATTCCCTTATTGTTTTGAAGTTGACAAAATATTTCCAGAAAGTCTAGTCTGAAGACTTTCAGATTGAAGTGTCAAAGTCTGAAGACCACCAGACTTTAGGTTTAAAGTCTGCCCACACTGATAGTTTCTAGACTGAAGAATGAAGACTTATCCAGATGCAAGATTATCTTTATTTCTTCAAGGATTCTTTTCGTATGGCTTACGGATGACCTTATGGCTGGATACAGCACCTATATGATTGATTATCTTTATTGGAATCAATTTTGATAATCAAATCTTTTGGAAGGCAAGCAACCTTGGAAAGTTCTACTTATGGAAACTAAGATCCTGATTGTATGGGCGAACATGATTGACGGGCTTTCATCTCAATCTTCAAACAACTTAAGATCTCCTTGATTAATTATGTCCAATGGATAGATTCGAAGAATTCCTTTGGAAAGTGTTAACGGTCGTGAAGGAATGAAAGAGTATTTAAGGCTAACTCTCTAGTTGATCGACAGAGTGTGTGAAAGAAAATTTTCAAATTCTCAAGCTTCCTAATTCCTGGTTATTTCATTCGTTGAGCTCAAAGTTGTATACAAAAAAGAGAGAAACTCATAGTGAGACTTTGTGACAAACTAGTAGAGACTCTTCACTGAGAAGTCGATATCACAAGTTGTAAAATTTCTTTTGATTCTTAGTGGAATCCAGCCAGTGGGCTGTCAGCGCGGGAAAGTGGACGTATGCTTAATCTAAGCCGAACCACTATAAACCTTGTGTTCTTATTCTCTTCCCTCAACTCCTTATTTTGACTCGTAGCTCTATTTAACTATTTAAGTTTCAATTCCTTTATTTAAAAATTCATTTAACTGCTAAAGTCTGAATTTATCTGTGATTGTCTATTAGCAATTGTTACTTCTGAATCTTGCAAGAATTTTTGTTAAACACCTATTCACCCCCTAGGTGTTATTACTAGCCCTTTCAATTGGTATCAAAGCTTGTGTGCTCATTTTATTGAAATGTATTTACTTTTGAGCTAGAGATCTATGGCTAGTATTTTGGCTCCAGAATTGGTTGAAGGCCAAAGCAACACCAGACCTCCTTATTTTGATGGGAAGGAATACAATGTGTGGAAAAAAAAGATGAATGCCTTCCTAAGATCGAAAGATCTCCTGGAATGGGATGTGGTAGAAAAATGAATTAATCCTATAGCTACATCAACCTCAGAAAGAGAAAAGTAAGTTGTAGATGCTGGCGAAATGACACAAGAAAAATTGACCAAGAAACAAGCTCTTGATGCTAAAGCTATCTATACTTGATACTGTGCTTTATCTCCTACTGAGTATAATCGAATTTCTTCTTGTAAAACAACGAAAGAAGTTTGGGACAAATTGTACGTTACCTATGAAGGAATTGATCGAGTAAAGGAAACCAAAATCATTATTCTACTCGGATAGTATGAAGCCTTTAAGATGAAGCTTGGAGAATCCATCACTAATATGTTTAGTCACTTCATAGAGATTGTAAACAGCCTAGCATATCAAGGACAACCAATCTCAGGATCAATGAAGGTCATCAATAAACTACTACGTGGACTCTCCAAAGACTGGAATCATGTGAAGACTTCAATTAGAGAAACCCAAATGATCATGCCTCTTTTAGTAGACGAACTAGTAGGCACACTTCAATCATATGAAGTGGAGCAAATCAATGAGGAAATAGATCCTAAAGATAAGAAGTCAATTGCTTTAAAATCTAACGATAACTCTGATGATATATATTCAAAAGATGAAATGGATGATGAAGAACTGGCACTTATGATTAAGAAGTTCAGGAAGTTGAATAGAAATGGAAGAAGATTCAACTGGAAAAAGCAGAGCACGCAAAATTTCCCAAGGAGATCAACTGAAGACAATGAGATCAGCAAAGATGTAATATACTTCGAATGCAAGAAAAAGGGACATATTAGACCTAATTGTCCTTTGTTGAAGAAAAAGAAAGAAATAATTGAGGAAAGTGATAGAAGAAGGCTCTCAAAGTTGAAACCTAGAGTGACACTGAATGTGAGGAAAGTGATGAAGAATATGCCAACATTTGTCTAATGGCCAACTTAGAGTCAGACTCAGACTTTGAAACAGATTTTGATTCAGACTCAGACAAAGAAGTTGAGATAAGCAATTTAAAAATCCTTGTTAAAGTTTCAAAGTATATAGATGAACCTTATCTCAGCCTTAAAACTTCTCTTAAAAGGATCTCCGAGCTTAAGAAAGAGAATTCTAAACTGAAGCAGTAGGAAACTTCTTGGAAAGAAAAGTTTGAAAATCTAAATTAAATTTTATTATTTTGAAAGAAAATTCAGATTCTCTTTCGAAAGAAAATGTATTTTTGAAAGATGATATTTCAAATATTACAAAAAGATTTTCAAAAGGATTTGAGAAGTTTGAGAAAATTCTTTCTACGCAAAGACCTTAATTTTAATAAAACTGGTTTGGGAATGACTTCAAAAACTATTCCTTTAATTGATTTTCTCAAAGTGAAATAAAGAATTAAACAAAGACCTACAATGGCAATTTACAAAAATCAATTTCAAAAGGTTTTTGTAAAACCTATTAGCCAAAGTGCTCTTAAATGTTCAAAATGTAACAGCTCGGAACATTTCGAGAAGGAATGTCCCAAATTTTGGAGACCTATTAAGAAGGATTGAGCAAAGACGGTTTTTAATACTAACACTCCTTGACCCAAAAAAATATGGGTACTAAAGAAAGCTTGAGTTTTTCTCTTGATCACGGGTTACAATCAAGAAGAAGATTAAATGGTATTTGGATAGTGGCTGTTTGAGACACATGACAAGAGATTCGAGTTGTTTTATTAATCTTGTTCAAATAAAAGGTGGAAAAGTTTCCTTTAGTGGGAATAGCAAAGGAATTATTGTTGATTGTAGAACCGTGAAGATTGGAAGCCTGACTATCAACAATGTCTCCTTTGTGGAATGATTGATACAATCTACTCAGCATAAGTTAACTTTACGATACTGGATTCAAAATTAATTTCCAAGAAGGCATATGTTTGGGAACAAGTAAAGATTTTTCTCAATCCTTTACTAGGCGAAGATATGGGAATATTTACCTTCTGGATATAAAACCAGAAAGTTCACAGTGTCTTATATCTATTCAAGAAGAAGCAAATTTTTAGCATTAAAAGCTTGGTCATGTCAACATGAAGCAGATTGCCAAGATTTCATCCGAGAAGCTTGTTCGAGGTCTTTCCAACTTGACTTATCAAAAGTCTAAATTATGCACTCCTTGTGTTTTGGGAAAACATGTTATGAGTTCCTTTAAACCTATAAATCAAGTGTCTACTGATCGAGCTTTGCAGCTTCTGCATATGGATATCTTTGAATCAACCAGAACTCAAAGCATTGGTGGGAAGAGATACTGTCTAGTAATCGTGGATGATTACTCTCACTTTATTTGGGTTTATTTTCCAGCAAATAAGTCTGAAGCCTTTTCTCACTTCTCAAAGTTTGCTAAGAAAGTTTAAAATGAAAAAGAATATGCTATTTTAAGCATACGAACAAACCATTAAGGTGAGTTTGAAAATCAAGACTTTGCGGAGTTCTGTGATGAATCTGGTTTCCAGCATGTTTTTCCTTCTCCATACACTCTAAAACAAAATGGGATTGTGGAAAAAAAAATAGATTCTTACAGGAGATGGCCAAAACCCTCTTAATTGAGAGTAAGATTTCCTCTTGATTTTGGGTTGAAGTAGTTTCTATAGCTTGCTACATCATTAACAAAGTGTTTTTAAGGCCTACTCTAGAGAAAACTTCTTATGAAGTGTTTAAAGGGAAGAAACCAAATGTTTATTACTTTCATGTGTTCGATTGTAAGTGTTATGTATTGAAAAATGCAAATGATCAAACTGGGAAGTTTGAAGAAAGATTAGATGAAGGAATTTTCCTTGGCTACTTAACCTCAAGCAAAGCATATAGAGTGTTCAATAAGAAAGACTCAATCTGTGGAAGAATCTATGAATGTCAAGTTTCAAGACATTATGCAAAATCAACTGAATTAGACTCAACTTGAAGAATTTGAACTTGCTTCAGACTATACAAAGTCTAATTCCCCCGAAGTGGTTCAGACTTCTAAAGATCAACATCAAGCAGAACCAGAAGATTCAACTTAAGTAGAGGATCAGCAGACTCTCAGACCAACCAACAACCAGAAGCACAAGTCAAGTCATCCCAAGGAACTTATCATTGGCAACATTGATGAAAGAATTCGCACCACATCCAAAAGGCGAGAAGAGTCTAGTGCTTTAACACTCATTTCTGAGATAGAACCCAAGAGTGTAGAAGAAGCCCTGTCTAATGAAAGCTAGATTAAAGCTATGGAAGAAGAGCTTAGACAGCTCAGCATCAATGATGTTTGGGAGCTAATTCCTAAACCTAAAGGTAAGTCTATCATATGGACTAAATAGGTTTTCAAGAACAAAGTTGACGAGAAAGGAAAAGTGATCAAGAACAAAGCTAGACTCATGGCCAAAGGATACACGTAAGAAGAAGGGATAAACTATGACGAGACCTATGCACCAGTAGTAAGGTTAGAATCAATTAGATTATTACTTGCTTTTGCTTACTATGAAAATTTCAGATTGTTCTATATGGATGTAAAAAGTGCATTCCTAAATGGATTTATCCAAGAATAAGTCTATGTGGAACAACCACCAGGCTTTGAAGATCCAAGAAAGCCTAACTTAGTCTATAGACTAAAAAATGCCTTATATGGACTGAATCAGGCACCTCAAGCCTGGTATGAAAGGTTAAGTAAATTCCTAACCCAAAATGGTTTTGTTAAAGAAAGGGTAGATACTACTTTATTCATAAAAAGATAGAGTAAATATTTTCTGCTGGTTCAAATTTATGTTGATGATATTATTTTTGGATCTCCTAATGAAAATCTATGCAAGAAATTCTCTAGATTTATGTAGGATGAATTCGAGATGTGTATGATGGGTGAATTAACTTTCTTTCTAGGATTACAAGTTAAACAATCTAAGAAAGGTATTTTTATTCGTCAAGAAAAGTATGCAAAAGATATCATCAAGAAGTTTGGACTGGAGAATTGCAAAAAGACAGAGACACCCATGTCAAATTCTTCGAAGCTAGACAAGGACGAAGGAGGAAAGAATGTTGACCAGAAGCTTTACAGGAGCATTATTGGTTCACTTTTTTACCTTACTGCATCTAGACCTAACATTTGTTTAGTGTTTGTATCTGTGCTAGATTCCAATAAAATCCCAAAGAATCACATTTAAGTGCTGCAAAACGCATCAATAAATACATTGCAACTACTCTAAAGCTAGGTCAGTGGTATTCCAAAGAATGAGCCTTTACTCTCATTAGATATTTAGATGCAGATTTAGCAGGTTGTAGAGTTGATAGAAAAAATACTTCTAGTACCTATCAATTGCTGGGCAACAAGCTGGTATTTTGGTTCTCAAGGAAGCAAAATATTGTAGTTCTATCAACAGCAGAAGCAGAGCATGTGGCTCTTGGTAGTTGTTCTCAAATTTTGTGAATAAGGCAATAGTTAAGAGACTTTGGAATTGAAGAATTGTGCACCGAGATCAAATGCGACAACACTAGTGCCATTAATCTCACGAAGAATCCAATTCTTTATTCAATGATAGAGCATATAGAGATTCGACATCATTTTATAAGAGATCATGTTCAAAATGGAGAAATTATTATTTAGTTCGTTGACTCGAAGAATCAGTTGGCAAACATCTTTACAAAGCCATTGCAGAAGAGTTTATTTGAGTCTATTCGCACCAGACTGAATATTATATCTTCTATCGATTAAAGTCTAAAGGCGATCAAACTCAAAATATCCATAAATTACTTCAGTAAGTAAATTTTTCATCATTGTAGGTAATTTAATTTTAGTATTTAATTTTTGAAAAGGTAGGTTGATTTTTTGAATTGTTTCTTGCCTATTTTATTTTTAGAAATTATCGTTTTCAAATTTTTGAATTTTTGGCAGTTTTTATTTTCGAAAGAGGCAGTTTTATTTTTCCTTATGACGATTCGTATGCTCCATTTCACTTGCTTTATATACACTCGAAGTCCTTCTTCTCCATTTATGTTTTCAAAACCCTAGAATACAAAATTCCTACTCTCTCACTTTTTCTCTCAAGTTTACTTCACAAGTTTTCACCTTTTTCAACTAAACAAGTTCGAGAAGTCCTCCTCGACTGCAACGGTGTCTTTCTAGAGGAAATTGTCTCAAATCACTAACAGGGGACCACAATATATGCCAAAAGGTCCTACTCATTTTGACTTGACCGAGGAAGAAGACTCTCCTCAACAGCAACAACAACAACATTCTCAACAGCGTCATCTTCCACAGCGTGCCACTCAAAATCTTCTGCGCCATCAAGAGGAAGAGGAGATCGTGGAAGATGTCGAACCTCTCAGAACCTTGAAACCAAAGGTTGTTTATAAACTTTACAAAATCATGAAAGAGGGAGGTACTGCAATGGTAACAGTTGATGAATTTTTAAGAGATAGAGGATATAGGAATGTGACTCTGTTTTTACGAGCAATGGAGAGAATGGGAATAGCACCTGAAGGAGAGGCAGAAACAGCGATTTGTAATATTTTTGTTGATCCTCGTTTTGGTACTTTTAATCAACCTGAAGTGAAGGATGATGATGGGCATTGTGGCTTCTGTACCTAGTGAGGGAACAAGTGTGTTTCGTTCTAAGGACCACAAAAAGACTTATTTAAAATTGCTGAAGAGATGAGTGATGAACCCTCGAACTGTGAATTTTGATTTCCTAGATTCGTTGAAGGTGAACCCGAGGGAGAAGTTTGCTTTCCCTCAACTTAAAGGATTCTATTTTGAAACCTCGGTTGCTTACCCTGAATTAACTATTTATTTCTATTTGAATCTATCTTTTCTAGATGCAAATAGATTTCGTTTTACGATAAGGGAAAATGACTTTGTTGTGGATGTGGACATATTGGCAGATGTCATTGGTGTTGAAAGAGGGAGCTTCCAACCAATAAATGTGTATGTTGGTCATGCAACATCGTCTCTTGTTTAGGATAGACTTGCTAAAGGAGGAATTTTATATTCCAGAATGTCTGCTTCCAACATTTTGTTGCATAAAGTTGTAATCAATTGCATCCGACCTAAGTCAACCTCCAAGATAGATGTATCTCGCTCTGAGGCAAAGATGATGTTTGCCATTAACGATGGGATGAAGTTCTTGTTGCCACACACAATCCTGATGCACATGTACAGGACTGTTGTGAAAGACAAAGGACAACTTCCTTATTCTGCGCTAGTTACCCAATTGTTTCGACAATTTCATATTCAGCTTCAGCATCTCTTTGTGTCAGAACCATTGCCCTTATGGAGATAGGTTTGAAGATGGTCTCTAAAATGAGATTGAAGAAGCTAAATAAAGCATTGGAGCGCTTGAAGGAGAAGTCCCTAACCAAGACAAAACAAGACTCTGCTGTGAAGAAAAGGAAAGGCAAGGAGCCTATGAGTGCACCTATCAAGAAGAGGAGATCCCTTATCTTAAAGGATGAAGAAGATGAGGATGATCTCACACTCTCTGCTTTTGTCTTGAAAAATCTACAGAGCTTTGTTAATTTTGAGCAGACGAAGAACAAAGAGGAAAAAGGACAAGAAGAGACAGAGCAGAGAAGTGAAAGAAGAGAAGAAAGAAGAGAAGGAAGTGCAGAAAGAGAAGAAGAACAAGAAGAAGAAAGAAAAAGAGAAAGAGAAAGAGAAAGAAAAGAAGCAGAATCAAACGAAGAGGGTCAAGATAACTCTTTTGAGCCAACATTTGCTATATCTTTGTCAAATGATTCTGAGAAGACTCGAAGCGAAATTGCATGAGATACAAGAGCAAAAGCACATCACTTAGGAGTTGAGAAAGATCAAGAAGAAGATTTTTCTTCTCCGTCTATAACCACAAAGACAGGGGGAGCTATTGAAAATATAGGTACATATTCTTCACCTGTTTTTACAAGTGATGATGTTAGCAGATCTCCAGCAGATCCAGATTGTCTATGCCTCTAAATATCCTAAAGCTAATGTTGAGCCATCCTCTCCAAGTCTGGGTGATCAACCTGGTGATGTTCCCTCTCATCTTAACTCTCTTGAAATTGATTTGGCTGAACCTAATGCTTAAAAAGAACAAACGGCAGACTTTCAAGGACTGCTAGAGCTCCTTGTAGAGTTGAAGGGACAGTAATATGCAATGGAGTTTGAGATCAAGAACCTCAAGACAGCTTTAAAGTCTACTTCAAATTCTCTACATGAACTAATACAAGCCCTCAAACTTCAAGTTCAAAAGAATGCTAAGGGTGAATATATTGAGCAGCTGAAATAGACTTTGAGGAAGCTGGAGGAGACTATGAAGTCTATGGGGGATCCAGCTCGTTTGCATTCCTAAACAGCTATGATTTCATCAAACCTTTTATTCTTCTCCACTTTTTGCTGTTGACAAAAAGGGGGAGAATATGTGCAGATTTATTATCTTTTTGATTATGTTTGCTACTTTTTGTTGGTTTGAACTTTTGACTATTGAACTTTGTTGGATTTGTTGGACTTTTTAATGTCTACAGTAACTTACTTTGGTAATATTGATTGTGGTTGGATAGTTGATTGTCTTATCTTTTTAGGATTAACATGTTTTCTATTGTTGTAGAATCGATGCTATTCAGGTCATAATCAACTAAATTTTATAAGATATTATGTATTGCATGATAATTGTTTTGCAGGTTAAAAGTTCTTAAATCTGCAAGAAAGTGTTGTTACCATCAGAAAGGGGGAGATTGTTGGAGAAAATTCATTTATTATTTTAAAGTTGACAAAACATTTCTAGAAAGTCTAGTTTGAAGACTTCCATACTGAAGTGTCAAAATCTGAAGACCACCAGACTTTAGGTTCAAAGTCTGCCCACACTTACAGTTTCTAGACTGAAGAATGAAGACTTATCTAGATGCAATATTATCTTTATTTCTTCAAGGATTTGTTTTGTATGGCTTACAGATGACTTTATAGTTGGATATAGCACCTATATGATTGATTATTTTTATTGGAATCGATTCCGATAATCAAATCTTTGGGAATGCAAGCAAACTTAGAAATTTTTACTTATGGAAACCAAGATCCTAATTGTGTGGGCGAACATGATTGACGGAATTTCATTTCAATCTTCAAACAACTTGAGATCTCCTTGATTGTGAGAGACCAGTAGAGACTCTTCACAATAAAGTCGAGATCATCAAGTTGTAAAATCTCTTTTAAAGCTTCCTAGTTCCTTGCTATTTCATTCGTTGAGCTCAAAGTTGTATAAAAAAGAGAGAAACTCATAGTGAGACTTTGTGAGAGACCAGTAGAGACTCTTCACAATAAAGTCGAGATCATCAAGTTGTAAAATCTATTTTGAATTCCTAGTGGAATCTAGCCAATAGGTTGTCAGCCCGAGAGAGTGGACGTAGGCTTGATCTAAGTCGAACCACTATAAACTTTATGTTCTTATTCTCTTCCCTCAACTCCTTATTTTAACTCGTAACTCTATTTAATTATTTAAGTTTCAATTCCTTTATTTGAAAATTCATTTAACTACTAAAGTCTGAATTTATCTGTGATTGTCTATCAGCAATTATTACTTTTGAATCTTGCAAGAATTTTTGTTAAACACCTATTCACCCCCTCTAGGTGTTATTACTAGCCCTTTCAATGTCTAGAACCCTTGCCTAGACGGCATTCCATAAAGTAGTATTGGTCCGGTCTCAACCGCGACTCGACATCTGGACCCCCGCTGGGCATCCGATAAACATCGGGCATTGTCCCCAAACTTCCGTTGGGTGACGGTTTCAATTAAATGACCACACAAGCATGCCAACACTCAAGCCAATTTTTATCTTTCATCAATTAGCCTAGTGTAAAAGAGTTCATCCTTAAATGAAAAATCTCGGAAAATCTTTACATTTAAAATTCTGTTAAAATAATCGCACGTGGTCATTTATTTAAAATGAACCCATCAAACTTTGCACACTTCCATTTTAAACATCATTGCCCCTTTTATCACGTAAAATACAGTGTCCAAACACCACACCTCAAAGTTTGCTATTTTCTTGCCAATAAACCATCTTTGAAAAATAGCATTTAAAATATATGATATGGGCAATCAAACATCATGGCATTGCATGCTCAAACAATAAGAATCAAGTGTAAATTCATCCAGTAGAACGAGCATAAAATTCTACTTAACGGCTAATCCGTCATTAACTACACTAATCGTGGTTAATTAAGCTAATCGTGATTATGCTAATTACAGTTAATTAAACTTAACTCGATTAACTAGCCTAACTTTAATTAATTAAAAATTAATTGACGTTAATTAAAATAATTATGATTAAATAAATAAATTACAATTAATTAAACTAAAATCAATTAATTAATCTAATCGCGATTAATTAAACTAATCATAATTACTTAAACTAATCGTCGTTGATATTAAACTAACCACCCTCTAAACGCAATTAATGCCCTAATCCACGATTAGAAGGTTAACTCACCGATTTCTAGTGATGGTGGCATGGCGGCGACGAAGACACAAGTCTCACGGCATCAATGGTGGCATCAACGGCACGACGAAGGCAGCGACGGTCGCGGCTTGAAGCTCACGGCTAGAAAAAGGGGGGGAGAAGGCTCGGTTCGGGGGTGGCTCGCGATGGCTCGCGGATGGTGACGACGGCATGGTGAACAACATGAGGGACGTGGGCGGCAGCTTGCAGTGGAGATGGCGGTTCGGCGGTGAGGATGGCGAACAACGCGGCTCCAAGTGATGAATGAAGGTGGCGTGGTGGTGAGTAGGGCATCAGGCAAGCGGTGGTGCGACGACCCTTGAAGCTCGGCGGTGGAGATGGTGGTTCAGCAGTGAGGACAGCGAACAACGCGGCTCCAAGCGGCGAACGGAGGTGGCGTGGTGGTGAGTAGGGTGTGGGGCTGCGGTGGTGCTGGTGGTGGGGAGTAGAACGGCAACAAGGGAAAGGAAGAAGAAGAAGAATAAGAAGAAGAAGAAGAAAAAGAGAAAAAAGAGGAGGAGGGGGTTTAGCCGAGAGAGAAGGGGAGAAAGAAGAGAGAGAGAGAGAAAGGAAGAGAGAGAAGAAAAGAAAAAGGTGGGGGGGCAGGAAGTGACGTGAGGGAGGAAACATGGGAGAAAAGAAAGAGAGAGAGAAAAAGAAAGGGGAAGGAGGGAAGAATCGGTAGAAGGGGAGGAAATGTGAGGGGAAAGGAGGAGAGAGGAGAAAGAGGAGAGAGAGAGAGGAAGGGGACAAAAGAGGGGGGAGAAGGGGAGATGTCACAACTCTTCCCCTTTTACAAAAATTTCGTCCTTGAAATTTGAACCATTACAACACCTCAACGAAAAGGTGAGGGTGTTGACACCTAATCAATTCTTCGTTTTCCCATGTGACTCCCTCCATTCCACAATGTTGCCAAACCATTTTGACTAAGGGAATTGTCTTGCTACATAGCACTTGCTCTTTTCGGTCCATTATCCGAATCGGTCTCTCCACGTATGACTCCCTATTGTCCACGTCTATTTCCTCAAAATTCAGCATGTGGATTGGATCAGGTTCGTACTTCCTCAACATTAACATGTGGAAGACATCATGTACTTGAGCAAGTCTCGGTGGCAATGCAAGACGATATGCCAAAGTCCCAATCCGCTCCAAAATTTCGAAGGGAGCAATGTATCTTGGACTCAACTTCCCTTTATTGCCAAAATGCAAATTACCCCTCATTGGTGACACTTTGAGGAATACGTGTTCACTTACTTGGAACTCCAAAGGTCTACACTGTTTATCTACATAGCTTTTCTAACAGATCTGGGTGGTCTTAAGCCTTTCTTGAATTGCTTTGATAGTGTCCACAGATTGTTGAACCAACTCAGAGCCCGTAATCTTACGCTCTCCAACTTCATCCCAACAAATAGGAGTTTTGTAGGCCCTATGATATCCTGAATTTTTTACCCTATTTCAATAATATGAACTAGGCTTTTCATCGACATGCCTATGGTCATTTTTCCCCAAGCTAATCACTCATGAAATAACTAATCTATCAGGTGAAACAGTTAAGGGATATAAATGCAATAGACTTGAGAATTCGACCAAAAATTGACTGCTCTACCGTACTAACTGGCAAGGGTCAATACGACACCGTTATAATCGATTAGAGATCGGATATAGGTCGAATCAATAGAATGTCATAATTAAATTGTGGGTGATTCCACATGATTGTAAAATTCGCGTCGAACGGCACTAACCCAATTTTTAGTCGATTCTGTACCCGGTGCTCATAATTGAATCCTTGAGATTTTTACGATAACTGACAGTCGCCGATGAGTCGAAGATGCACAAATGTGGATCGAGAATTATCAACCATGGGTCAAACGTGATAAAATCCCTAAAAGCTACCCGGTAGGTTAGGTCACGCTAAAATCGCACCCGGTTGATTTTAACCACAAAATTGAATTTGATGTCGTGAATCGAAAGTTCGAGCATGTTACGATTTATTTTTAGGACATCGTCTCATCCTTTGGAAATTTCTCGGCGAGCTCGGAATTTTTGTGGAAAATGTGGCATCCTAAAATTTCATAACGATCCCTAGATGCACTACGACCCATGAAAAGGTATCGGAAGCGCCATCAGCTTATATTATAGTCATTAGACCAACATATTTCAATTAAACAAGGCCGAGCATTGAATGGTCTATTGTTTTGTTGTGAATATATCATATGGTCATGTGTGATCTAGGTTGCGCTAAAAGATGAATTGATGAGAAAATTTATATTCCTGGCCGTGTACTCTATAAGTTGGATTACTATCGATTAATGTTGCAAAATTTTATGGCCATGCGAATATTTGTAATTAAGTAATTATGAGTGGGGATTAAGGTGGAAAAATAAGAGCAAGTGTGGGCTGGATATTTAAGGCCTAAAACAGCCTAAAGTAGCCCACATCCTCCACCATTTGGTCGACCAAGGCCAGCCCATTAAGGCCATCTCCTTGCATGAAAGTTGACAAGTGGCAAGAGAGATTATGCAAGTGTTGCAACCCCTTGCTTCACCAGAAATCCTCCAAGCAAAACCTCATGATTACGAGCTAATCATGAGAGTAAAAGAATAAAAGAAAAAGAGAAGGGGGCGGATTCATCGAGGGAGTGAAATTGAGAGAGAGAGAGAGTGAAACCGAGAGAGAATTGTGAGGGTGCTTCGGCGAGGGGAAGAAGAAGACCGGCCCCGCCGTGCGTGCGCTTGCTGCTGCTATCGACGCTGCCTAGGTCCACCGTCGATCGAGCCACGCCTGAAGCCCTCAAGTCACCGTTTTGCTTGCTGTGATTTCGTTGAACTTAAGGCAAGTGAAGTCCATTGATCTACACTATGCTTGATGTGGTTGTGTGAAGTGTAATAGATTTGAGGATGCATGAATTTTGATGCTGGATGTTAAGAGTTTCGAACGGGTAGGAGTAGTTCTTTAGGACTAGCAAACTGTTTCATGGAAACACAGCTTGACCTTTGGCGATTCTGTGAATTTTATGCAATAATCCAGTCAGAGTTTGACTTCGTGTTCTGGATAAAAATTGTAGAAGACATCTTGAGGAGTAACATACTAAAATTTGAGAATAAACGGACAAGTATTGTTTGGGAAAACGATTTTTCTTTGAAAGTGTAAATCTGGAGACTATTACCGAGGGTTAAGGAGCGTTATAATAATTATAGCTTTTAATCCAGAATGAATTCGACTTTGAATTCTTCATGATACTTTTACCTCTATGTCTTAACTATAACATATTAAAATCTCAGAATTTTCTAAGTTCATTTAGGGACTTAATCGAAATTATTATTAAAACTGTGCAAAAGTGTTGCTTGAATTTCTTTTACTGTGATGTATGGACCTTTGCGATTTCTATGAAAATTTCTTGACATGGTGTTCTTCATAAAACCTTTTTCTCTGGGTCTCATTTACAACATGTTAGATTTTTAGAATTTATTAAGACCATTTACTAATTTTTTCCAGAATTTTAATTAAAGAAGTGTAATCTGTTTTATCCAAAAATCGTTTTAATTTTCAAGAACAAATAAATTACTCCATGAGATGTGGTGCCTTGAGTTGTTATTTATACAGCATATGTGGTGACATTTATGCATTTCATATGACGTCAAAATTGATGAAGCTTTATAAATTCAATGAAACTTTTGGCATTATTGCATCAAATGGCATTTTCCAAAATGAGATATATCCATATATAATGATAATGATAATACCGTCAAACTGTTAAGTCGACGATGCCTCGGGAGTTTTGGGATGCCCGAAGGTGTGTGATGGATGTCCTCGGTAGTTTCAAGATGCTCGGAGGTGTGTGTCGGATGCCCGGAGGTGTGTGCCGAAGGCCTCGTGATGCCAGGTTGGGTGCGAGAGATATGAGGGATGCAAACACTGGTCCCTAGGAGAAAAATGAGATCCTTTTGAATATCAAAATGGGAAATGAATCATGTACATGTGTGTGCTTATCGCATGGTACATGAGTTGTCTATGAATTTTGAGTTGATATTATTTGGCATTGAAATGTGGTTATTAAGGTATGCGATGAACCTTATGGATTTATATGCAAGGTTGCATAGATGTTATGTGCATGAAATCTTGGTTGTCTTACTTGTTGCATTTTGTAGTTTGATGGATCTTTTACTGTTGAGTGGTTGTACTCACCCCTTTTGGGGACTAACATTTCAGACTAGGAGTTATGTCTCTATCGCCAGTCGCCCTCGGTACTTTCTATTGCATACCGACCGACGTTGAGGTTGAATGTATGGAGCATCATCACCCTGAGATACGGGGGTTAGTTTTTGTTCGTGTGTGGGTTCTGGTCTTGTACGATGTTGGTATACCTGCCGGTCGTGTCACATAGGAGTTTTTGTCTGTGCATATCCGCTGTGATAGGATTATTCTAGGGATGCTACCGCCACCACCAGCTGATGGATCGGGTTTGGTGTGACTGATCGCGATGGAGGGAGGCTGAAGCTTCTTTTTGGACGGCCGACCCTAGATGATGGACCGATGTATATGACTGCTGTGAAGTCGGGTACTTTTGGTATATAGCCGAGCTTAGAAAAGCGTTGGCCTTTTGATGTACCGACTCATGATATCCATCAAAGTTATGTAAATAAAAGTGTTTGGCTCTAACTTATATAAGATGTGTAGTCGGTGTGCATTGCATTATTTTGTTGGAGTATGGGATAGGGAGATAGGTAGTATGCTTCCGCTATATGAACTACAATGGGACCGATTAATGATATAACCCCCAAGACTTTTGGACCCACTATAATTCTATGGTATCAGAGTGATATATTACCAGGACAAGTGAAAGGTAAGCGAGCTATGGTGACCCTAATGGATTGGGGGCCGTTTCGGGGGTGCCATAGCCGAGTTGGTATCAGAGCAATGGTTATATGTGGAGTGATAAGGAGCCTCATTTGGAAATTGAGGAATATGATGACAATGCACACCATAGAATACTAACTAGGATAGCTGATTAACTTTGAACAACGAGTAATAGGTATTGACTCATAGATTCCTAGAAATTATTATGAGATGCTTTTAGGTGCCAGTAACATGTTTATGTTACTTATATATATATAGTGGTAATAGCTTTTAAATGGAGGCATTAAGTCATAGATTATTCTTGAGGCAAAATGCTTGGAAACTGCAGGAAAGTTATGGTACGAGCTGGAAGTTCGTATCCATCGAGGGCTGAAGCCTCTGCTACAAGGGCTGAACCCCGAATGGAAGATATCCTATAGGCATTGGCCAATATAGGAAATTTGATGGAAAGACAAGTGCAGCAACAACCCGAAGTGGAACGTCGCCCTCAAGGACTGGTGGAATAATTTCTAAAGCTGAAGCCACCTAAGTTTAGTGGAATAGGAAGCCTTGAGGAGGCAGAACAATGGATAGATGGAATGGAACGAATTTTCCGGTTGTTGAACAGCAATGATGCTAAGAAAATAGCTTTGGCAGAGTACCAACTAGACGGAAATGCAAAGTTTTGGTGGAGAGCTTTAAGAGACATGATCTTTCCACCAAGTATTGATATAAACTGAGATGAGTTTGTTAGAGCTTTCAATAGAAAGCATTTTTCTGATTGTACCAGGGATAAGAAGATCACTGAATTTGTTCAGTTGGAACAAAAGGAGATGACTATAGACCAGTATGAGGCAAATTTTTTTGAATTGTCTAGATATGCTCCCAGGCTAATTGAGGATTGAGAAGAAAAAGCTAAGAGATTCTTGAAAGGGTTGGGAACTGATATCAGGAAACAACCAGTGCCTTTGAATATAAGAGAGTATAATGAGATTTATGAAATGGCGCAGTTGGTGGAACATGAATTGATGAGAGAGCAATCAAAGTAAAAAAGACTATTGAATTTTGGTGATATTAGAAGGGGTAAGAGACCCTATCCTGGTCAAGGTCAGACTTGGGATTCTAATAAAAATAGTAATTTTGGAAACTTTGTGAAAGCCAGGGATGGCCTGAATTTAGGAAGAGCACCCTATCAAAGTAATACTTGTCGAAGATGTGATGGACAACATGGCCTAGGACCTTGCAACGGACGACTGAAATGTTATGGTTGTGGATAGGTAGGTCACCTCAAGAAAGATTGTCCATAAGAGAGGTCGCAACTAAATCTCAGGTACGATTTTTATAAATGGCAAGAAGGCATATGCATTGTTTGATACGGGTGCCACACATTCATTTGTATTTGAAAGATATAGGCAGTTGAGTAAAATAGAAACTACATCTCTTGAGATGCCTCTTTGTGTTTCCACGCCTTTAAAGAACATAATTTTGTCTATGATGGTATGTGCAAAATGTAAGATAACTACAGAAGGACGAGATATGGAAATAGATCTAGTCATGATGGCTATGTATGACTTTGACGTTATCATTAGAATGGGCTGACTCCATAAGTATCGAGCTAAAGTGGATTGCGATAGGAAAGTGATCCAGTTCATGTTACCCGACCAGTCTAGTTTTGAATTTTTCAGAGGTCAGACAAACCCTTCTATAGCCATTATTTCAATGGTAGAAGCTCACGAACTACTTGACGAAGGATGTCAAGGATACCTAGCGGTAGTAAGAGATTTTACTAAGAAAGAGACTAAAATTGATGAGATTTGAATAGTCAGGGAATTTCAGGATGTGTTTCCAGAAGAGTTACTTGGATTACCATCGGAACGAGAAATTGAATTTAAAATTGAACTAATGCCTGGAACAGGACCAATATCGAAAGCCTCGTATAGAATGGCCTTGATGGAACTGAAGGAATTGAAGGTGCAGCTACAAGAGTTACTTGATAAAGGATTTATTAGACCAAGTGCTTCACCCTGGGGTGCACCAATCCTATTTGTGAAAAAGAAAGATGGGTCGATGCATTTATGTATTGACTATAGACAGTTGAACCAGGTGACTGTAAAGAATAAGTATCCCTTGCCTAGAATTGATGATTTATTTTATCAATTGCAAGGAAGTTCAGTCTTTTCTAAAATTGACTTAAGGTCAGGATACCACCAGTTAAGGATAAAGAAAGAAGACATTCCTAAGACTGCATTTAGGACTTGTTATGGACATTATGAGTTCTTAGTTATGCCTTTTGGATTAATGAATGCACCGGCTGCATTCATGGATTTAATGAACAGGATATTTAAGCGTTATTTGGATCAGTTTGTAATTGTCTTCATTGATGATATCCCGATATATTCTAAAGGACCTGAAGAGCATGAACGACACTTGAGGATAACATTGCAAACACTAAGGGATCATAAGTTATATGCCAAATTCAGTAAGTATGAATTCTGGCTAGACCAAATAATATTTTTGGGACACTTGGTGTCAGGAGGAGGAATTGCAGTAGACCCGTCATAAGTTGAGATGGTAGTGAATTGGCTGAGACTGACGACACCAACCGAACTACGGAGTTTCTTAGGATTGGCTGGCTACTATAGGAGGTTTATCGAAGGATTCTCACAATTGGCAGGCCCTTTAACGAATTTGACCCGAAAGAATGTAAGGTTTGGATGGAGTGGAGAATGTGAAAGAAGTTTTCAGGAACTTAAAAGGAAGTTAACTACAGCTCCAGTCCTAACTATACCATTTGGATCCAATGGATTCAAGGTGTATAGTGATGCATCTCATAAAGGACTGGGATGTGTTTTGATGCAGCATGGCAAGGTCATAGCCTATGCATCGAGGCAGTTGAAACCTCATGAGTTAAATTATCCTACCCATGACTTAGAATTGGCAACTATAGTATTTGCTTTGAAAATATGGAGACATTATCTGTATGGAGAGAAGTTTGAAATCTATACAAATCATAAGAGCTTGAAGTATTTGTTTCCGCAAAAAGAATTAAACATGAGACAGAGAAGGTGGATGGAATTATTAAAAGATTATGACTGTGAAATACGGTACCACCCAGGGTGTGGCACCCCTCGACGGCCCCCAATCCGTTAGGGTCGCCACAGATTACTTGTTACTCATCCTATCACGTGCCAGTCTAATGACTTTTATGATTAAAATGAAACCACAGTTCATAGAGGTTGATCAATGGAATTCCTTACCTTTTTTTTTTAAAGAAAGGTCCCAGCGCAGTTCATCAGCCGAAGAATAAACAAGTCTCACCATCTCTCCCTCCAATAACCATAATGCAATGCACACCAACTATGCACCAGAAGAAAACATAAAGCCGATTCACTTTTATTTATATTTTCATGATGGATATTAAGGTCGATACAACAAAAAGGTCAAGATTTTTAACTATACTTGGCTATACCCAAAAGAGAACTCGACCCTATACGAAACATGTACATCCCTCCAACAACAAATGTCGGCTATCCCCAAAAAGAAAGCATCAGCTCCCACCAATCCTACGTGCCATCACACCCACCTTGGTGCATCGGGCGGTGGTGGCGATAACATCCCTATCATCACCCCATCGCGTTGAACGTGAACGGACAAAAAACTCTTGGATGATAGGGCCATCAGCTAATCCCACGTCGTACATCACCAATACTCGAACTCGGACATACTCCAGACTAGGTATACTAATACAGGAATGCTCGGTGCACTCCACCTCGACGTCAGTAGGTATGCCATAGAAGGTACCATGCACAACTAGTGAAAGAGGCATCTTTCTAATATGAAATGTTAATCCCCAAAAGGGGTGAGTACAACCACTTAGTAGTAAAGATCCACCACACTACACAGTGCATCAAACAGAACAATCAAGGTATCATGAATAAAACACATATCATTCATGCATTCAAGCATACCTTACCTTGCAGCCATGCATATATCACCATGCTATGTGCATATACCACCATGCACTTATCATCAAGTAGTCATGCATATATCACCATGCCATATGTACACATCCATGCGCATGATACAGTCTCAATTTTTATCTTTCCAGGGACCAGTGTTTGCATCCCTCAATTTATCGCTCGCATCCAACCTGGCATCATGAGGAACCTCTGGCACACACCTCCGGACATCCGGCACACACACTCCGGGCATCTCGTACCCCAACTAGTATTATGAGGTATCCCCCCGGCACACACCTCTGAAGCTTCCAACACACATTTCTGGGCATCCCGAAACTCCTGAGGACATTCGGCACACACACTCCGGGCATTCTGAAACTCCCGAGGCATCGTCGGCTCACACCTCCGACGGTCTTGTTATTATCTCAATTTATATTCACATACGAATCTCAATTTCAACATGGCATTTGATGCATCAATATCAAGAGTCTCAACCAGCTTTTAATGCCATATAACATGCCATATGTCATCACATATGCAGCAAAATCAACCACTCAAAGCATTGCATCACATGGAAAAATTCATTTATTTTTGATAACACATTAATTTTTTAGATAAAATAGAATACACTCCTTTGGTAAAAACTCTAGGAAAATTAGTAAATGGTATAAATAAATTCTGAAAACTTGACACATTATAGACGAGACCTAAAGGCAGATATCTCATGAAGAACACCATACCACAAGAATCTCACACAAAACAGTACGGTCCATGCATCACAGTCTTCAAAATTTTAAAACTTCAGCTTGCACAGTTTCGAAAGTAATTTAAATTAAATATTGAATTGAACTCTAAAAATTATGAAATTTTGATATGTTATAAAGAAGTCCTAAAGGTAAATATCTTGTGAAGAAATTGAAATCCAAATCGTTCTAGATTAATAGATATAAACGATTATTTTCCCCTGTTCTTGGTGTCGTTTTTTCCAGATTATCTTATTTCAAAGGAAACTCGTTTCACCGATCTACATATGTCCGTTTCTTCTAAATTTTCAATATGTTATACCTCAGAATATTATATACAACTTTCATTAAGTACACATGATCAAATTTTAACTGTATGACTTTATAAAAATCACAGAATCATACTAGGTCGAGGTAGCATTTTCCCAGATCCAGTTTCTTCAAAGGACAACGATTTCACCGACCTATTTTTGTTCATTTCCTCTAAATTTTTGATATGTTTTACCTCAAGAAGTAAAATACAACTTTAATTAAGAACTCAAAGTGATATTTTTGCAAGAAAGCTACTTTACAGACCACGAAATCACTGAAGGTTAGTGCAACAAATTCCAGATCTAATCTCTCCAAAGGAAAATCATTTCACCAGGAAATCCTTGTCCGTTTTGTCTCAAATTTTAATATGTTATTCCTCAAGATGTTCTCTACAACTTTTATGAAGAGATCAAAGCAATATTCCAACTAAAAATTCGCATGCAGCTCACAAACTTGCAAAGGGTCGGACTGGTTTTTCCAGAAAACAGCATGCTAGGCCAATGAATTTCTCCCCATAACTTCGACCTTTCATCACATCCACCACAACCAAAATTTACCATCTTCTACACACACAACACAGCGAGCAAAGGGTAGGTTTTAGGACTCTACTTGCCTCGAATTTAAGCTCAAAACAGCGACAATCGGCGGGCAAGGCGGCGAACGAACGGCGGTGAGCTAGGCGGACGATCGACGGACAGACCTCCCTTCTTCCTCTTGCACGCACGACCGCTCCTTTCTCTCTTCCTTTCTTCCTTTCCTTTCTCTCTTTCTCTCCTCTCTCTCTCGGACGACTCTCTCTCTTCCTATCCTCTTTCTCTCGCTTAATCTGCCCCCCTCACTCTCTAATTTCTTCCCCCTCATCATTAACAATCATGATCTTTGCATGCTGGCGCCGCTTGGCAATTGCCATGCAAGATGGGCTTGAATCCGGTTGGGCTTGGGCCAGCTTGGTCGATGGCAGCTCCTCCTCTCCCTTTGGGCTTCGCCAGCCAGGCCCATATGGCCGAATGGTGGGTGATCGTGGGCTAGGTTTTTGGGCCAGCTTGGCCTAAGAGTCTTGGTCCACTTTTCTCTAATTTAATCTACTAATATCTTCCACTTAAATAAATTCCTAACTTACAAAAATAATATGGCCATAAGACTTGAAGTCATAAATCCATAAATTCCAATTTATAACACACATGGCATATGATAGAATTTTCTTTCCTATCAAACTAATTATCCACTAAAAGCTTGGCCATAAATCTCATTGCAAATTATGAATCAAATAGCTACAATATAACTTGATGGTACTTCCATCACCTATTCATAGACTTTAATACTTCTAGAGATTGCCATGAATTTTGGGATGCCACACAGGGGAGGCAAATAAGGTGGCAAATGCCCTTAGTCGAAAGTCGGCTATGGACATGGCTAGTCTAAGGATAACATAGTGGAATATGTTAAAGTCAGTAGTAGATTTAGACTTCAAGTTGAAAATAGACCACCTTATCAGTATGCTCACTGCATTAAGGATTGAGCTCGAAGTTCTTCAGAAAGTTAAGATTCTGTAGGAATCTGATCCGGAGATTGTGAAAATACAAAATGCTATGTCTTTAGGGAAAAGACCAGAGTTTCAAGTCTCCTCGGAGGATGGAGTAATAAGATGCCAAGGACCGCTCTATGTTCCTGATAATGAAGAAGTGAGAAGGGAAATCCTATCGGAAGCACATAGGAATAATTATAGTATTCATCCAGGTAGCACAAAAATGTATAGAAATTTATGCCAACAGTACTAGTGGAATAGTATGAAAACGGATGTAGCTAAACACGTTTCTCAGTGTTTAACATGTCAGCAAGTGAAAGCGGAACACCACAAACCCACAGGGCTATTGAGGCCATTGAATATACTAGAATAGAAGTGGGAGCATGTGACGATGGACTTTGTGCAAGGACTACTAAGGACATCGATTGGTCACGATTCGATCAGGGTAATAGTAGATCGCTTGACTAAGTCTGCTCATTTCCTAGCGGTCTGCGTAGACTATCCGATGGATAAACTTGTCGAGATTTATGTAAGTCAAATAGTATGCTTACATGGTATTCCTGTAATGATCACATCTGATCGAGACTCTAGGTTTACTTCAAATTTTTAGCGAAGTCTCCAAAACGCCTTAGGGACAAAGCTTCAATTTAGTACTGCTTTTCATCCTCAAACAAATGGACAAACGGAAAGAGTGATTCAGATTTTAGAAGATATACTGAGAGCATGTATTATTGATTTTAGGGGAAGTTGGGACGAAAAGTTGCACTTGATAGAGTTCGCCTATAACAATAGTTTTCAGAAAAGTATAGGCATGGCTCCATATGAAGCATTATATGGAAGAAGGTGCAGGACCCCCATCTGTTGGAATGAAGTAGGTGAAAGGAGATTGACAAGACCTAAACTGGTACAAGTTACCACTGATGCTGTTGAAATCGTCAAGAAAAGACTTAAAACAGCCCAGAATAAGCAGAAAGACTTTGCAGATAAGCGTAGAAGACCTTTGGAGTTTAATGTGAGGGATCATGTATTCCTTAAGGTATCCCTTATGAAAGGAATATCTCAATTTGGGATGAAGGGTAAGTTGAGCCCTAGATTTGTTGGACCCTTTGAGATACTTGAAAGAATATGAGACGTAGCTTACCGTTTGGTGTGGCCTCCTAAATTGGGAAATTTACATGATGTGTTCCATGTGTCGATGCTAAGGAGATATCGACCGGATCCTGGTCACATACTCGATCATGAAGCAATCAAAGTGGATGAGAAAGTGAGATACATTGAGGAGCCTGTGCAAGTACTAGATCGAAAGGAGCAAATTCTTAGAACCACGAAAATACCATTGGTTAAGATATTATGGCGACATCATGATGTGGAGGAAGCCACATGGGAAACTGAAAATGAGATGAGGGAAAGGTACCCTCACTTGTTTAAAGAGACAAGTAATGTCTAATTTTGAGGACGAAATTCTCTAAGGAGGGGAGAATTGTGGCATCCTAAAATTTCATAACGATCCCTAGATGCACTACGACCCATGAAAAGGTATCGGAAGCGCCATCGAACTATATTATAGTTATTAGACCAACGGATTTCAATTAAACAAGGCCGAGCATTGAATTGACTATTGTTTTGTTGGGAATATATCATACGCTCATGTGTGATCTAGGTTGTGCTAAAAGATGAATTGATAAGTTGGATTACTATCGATTAATGTTGCAAAATTTTATGGCCATGTGAATATTTGTAATTAAGTAATTATGAGTGGTGATTAAGGTGGAAAAATAAGAGCAAGTGTGGACTGGATATTTAAGGCCTAAAACAGCCCAAAGCAGCCCACATCCTCCACCATTCGGTCGTTCAAGGCCAGCCCATTAAGGCCACCTCCTTGCATGAAAGTTGACAAGTGGCAAGAGCGATTATGCAAGTGTTGCCACCCCTTGCTTCACTGGAAATCCTCCAAGCAAAACCTCATGATTACGAGCTAATCATGAGAGTAAAAGAATAAAAGAAAAAGAGAAGGGGGCAGATTCATCGAGGGAGTGAAACTGAGAGAGAGAGTGAGGTCGAGAGAGAGAGAGTGAGACCGAGAGAGAGAGAGTGAGGTCAAGCGAGAGAGAGTGAGGTTGAGAGAGAGAGAGAGAGAGAGTGAAACCGAGAGAGAATTGTGAGGGTGCTTCAGTGAACGGAAGAAGAAGACCGGCCTCACCGTGCATGCGCCTGCTGCCGCCATCGACGCCGCCTAGCTCCCCCGTCGATCAAGCCACGCCCGAAGCCCTCAAGTCACCATTTTGCTTACTGTGATTTCGTTGAACTTAAGGCAAGTGAAGTCCATTGATCTACACTATGCTTGTTGTGGTTGTGTGAAAGGTAATAGATTTGAGGATGCATGAATTTTGATGTTGGATATTAGAGTTTCGAAAGAGTAGGAGTAGTTCTTTAAGACTAGCAAACTGTTTCATGCAAACACAGCTTGACCTTTGGCGATTTCGTGAATTTTATGCAATTATCCAGTCAGAATTTGACTTCATGTCATTGATAAAAATTGTAGAGACATCTTGAGGAGTAACATACTAAAATTTGAGAATAAATGGACAAGTATTGTTCGGGGAAACGATTTTTCTTTGAAAGTGTAAATCTGGAGACTGTTACCGAGGGTTAGGGAGAGCTATAATAATTATATCTTTTAATCCAGAATGAATTCGACTTTGAATTCTTCACAAGACTTTTACCTCTAGGGCTTAACTATAACATATTAAAATCTCAGAATTTTCTGAGTTCATTTATGGATTTAATCAAAATTGTTATTAAAACTGTGCAAAAGTGGTGCTTGAATTTCTTTTGCTGTGATGTATGGACCTTTGCCATTTATATGAAATTTTCTTGACATGGTGTTCTTCATAAAACCTTTTTCTCTGGGTCTCGTTTACAACATGTTAAATTTTTAAAATTTAGACCATTTACTAATTTTTCCAGAATTTTAATTAAAGAAGTGTAATCTGATTTATCTGAAAATCATTTTAATTTTCAAGAACAAATAAATTACTCCATGAGATGTGGTACCTTGAGTTGTTATTTATACAGCATATGTGGTGACATTTATGCATTTCATATGACATCAAAATTGATGAAATTTTATAAATTCAATGAAACTTTTGGCATTATTGCATCAAATTGCATTTTCCAAAATGAGATATATCCATGTATAATGTGTGGCACCCCGAAACACTTAAGGTCACCACAGATTACCAAAGAAGAACCTCAGTTCGTAGGCATTTTTTTTTAAACGGTCCCAGCGCATCTTATTTGTGGAAGCATAATTAAGTCCTACCAATTCTACCTCCAACAATCATGATACAATGCACACCACTAAACACCATAAAAAAAAGATAAAGCCAAGACACTTTTATTTACATATTTTCATGATGGATTTTCTCGGGTCGGTACAATGAAAGAAAGGCCAAGACTTTTAACTACGCTCGGCCATAAACCCAAAAAGAGACAACTCGACCCTCTATGTCGATCATACATAATCCTCCATCTACTAGTGTCGGCTATCGTCCAAAAAGTAGCAACTCCTACTCCTCACGCGCGGGCCATCACATCCATCCCGGTGTGTTAGGCGGTGGCGGCGACAACATCCCCCGCATCACTTCGTCTCGACGAACGTAAACAGATATGAACTCTTGAATGACCGGGCCCCCAGCCAAGCCCACGTCATACATCACTAATGCACGAACCCGAATGAACGTCAGACCAGGGAGGGTGGGACAGTCGATCTCCACACACTCGACCTCCACGTCCGATGGAAGGCCGTAAAAGACGACCCGCGTGACAATAGGGAGAAGCATCTTTCTAATCTGAAATGTTAGTCCCCAAAAGGGGTGAGTACAACTACTCAGCAGGTAAAAGATCCAATAAACCACTCAATGCATCACACAGAACAATCAAGACATCATAGTATAGTTCATATCATTCATACATCCTAGCATTACTTACCTTGCAGCCATGCACATGTCATCATACCATATATGCATATACATCCATGCATTCATCTTCAAGCATTCATGCATGTACCATCATGCCATATGTGCATATACATGCATGCACTAATCATCAAGCATACATGCATATATGATAACTCTATAAAAATAGAGTTATTTTACCTATTTTAGGCAACAATTAATGCATTATCTATGAGAAAATATTTGGATTTCCTTCTGATTATTTAAATTTTCTTTGTTTATGCAGAATAATGAGATATGGAGAAGATAAGGAAAAGAATGGCAATTATCAGGAATTCAAATAAAAGCAGCAGTGGAAGATGGATATCAAATCAGGAAATTCTTGATTTTGTTCCCTGATGTTATCTGCAAGCATTGAGAGATAGATATTTTAGATTTCCTATAAATAGGAAGAGAGAGCAGCTAGGGTTTTTTTAGTTAGATTGTTTTTCCATTGTTCTGAGAGCTATATCGTTTTTCCATTGTTCTGAGAGTTTTTCAAGTATTTTGAAGAGAAGACAAAAGTGGTGACAGAATTCTTGTTCTTTGATTCAAGATGCTGGGTTTGATTTATATTTTTATTTTTATTTCTTATTCTACTATGTTCTAATTTTCTTTTGTTAGGGCTACGATGTAGCCTAACCATGATAATGTGAATTTCATGATTTTTATGTTCTACAATTGATTTCATTCATGTGAGTTATATATTATTGCGTTTAATGCTTTTGAGTGACTGGCCACCACTTGAATGATCTGATGTGCATGTTTGAGACTGAGAGGTGATAATATGCAATTGCTCATTATAATATATAACCATGAATTAAACGTGGATAGAAATATACTGCGTTATTTGTGTAGCTTTCGGTAATAAGGTGATCCAAAAGACTCATTGTAAACCGGGAATATTCATAGTTTTTAATGCACTCATGTTTATTTTAATTCACATAGAGATATAGTGGATTAATAAGTTAAGTAGGTTTGCTATACCTAGAGATAGGATAGTAAATAGATTAGGAAATTCCGCTATCACATGTTTAATATCGTTCTTGTATTCATAACAATATGAAATTCATATCTAGTGGTTATGGTGAAATCGGATGCTCTAACATATTTATCTGATTGATTTTATTGCATTTAGTCTTCAAGTTTTGTTTTTAATTTATTCAAAATTATATTTTGATTTGTTAGATAAATTTTAGAATTAGTCTATTTTAGTATTTAATTAGTTTATTAATCATCAATCTTCGTGGGACGATACTTTTTCTCATCATTATATTACTTGTTCGATACGTGCACTTGCGTTTAGAATTTTACGAACAAGTTTTTGGCGCCGTTTTTGGGGATCGTTTGTTTAATACTAATTAATATTGATACCAGATAATTCTAAGTTTAATCTAGCTTTCGTTTTGTTTTATTTTTCAGGGTGTACATCGGTTTATGACACGTAGCCAACAAGGTAAAGTTGTTGAGCTTGATCCAGAAATCGAGCGTACATTCAAAAGGCGACTAAGAGAACAGAAAAATCAAGCTAAGATGGCAGACGGTGATAATGAAAATCCACGTAGACTTTTAAGAGATTATGCTGCGCCAACAGTTCAAGGCACCACATCAAGTATCAGAAGACCTGCAATTCAAGCAAACAACTTTGAGATTAAGCCGTCACTTATTCAGATGCTTCAACAATCAGTGCAATTCAGTGGGCTACCAAGCGATGATCCAAACGCTCATATCGATGCTTTTCTTGAAATCTGTGACACCATTAAATATAATGGAGTCATAGATGATGCTATTAGACTAAGATTACTTCCTTTTTCCCTTAGAGACAAGGGTAAGGGTTGGTTTTCTTCTCTTTTTGCAGGATTGATCACTACATGGAATGATATGGCTAAAAAATTTCGTGGTAAGTTCTTTCCACCTGCGAACTCTACAAAAATGTGTAACGATATTACTAATTTTATGTAGAGGGATAATGAATCATTGTATGAAGCATGGGAAAGATTCAAAGAATTTCTTAGGAGATGCCCACATCACGGACTACCCATATGGATGCAGGTACAAACTTTTTATAATGGCTCTAGTGCAAATCTTCGTTCTATGATTGATGCAGCTGCAGGGGGGACTTTAAATAATAAAACACCAGAAGAAGCCTACAATTTATTAGAAGAGATGGCGTCCAATAGTTATCAGTGGCCTACTGAGAGATTACCAATGCGAAAAGTTAGCGGAGTTCATGAAGTTGATGCTTTTGCTGCAATTGCTGCACAATTTGAAACAATCAACAAAAAGCTTGATAATATGAGTGTTTCAGCCATGAAAATTCACACTTTGACATGTGATTTTTGTGGTGGGGGACATGTTAGCACAGAGTGTCAGGTAGGTAATACTTTCAAACAATCTCATGAAAATTCTAACTTTGTTGGGAATTTTAACAGGTCACAGAATAATCCCTACTCCAACACATACAATCCGGGATGGCGCAATCATCCAAATTTTTCATGGAATAATCCAAATGTGACGAGACGACCATCGGAATTCAAACAACCTAAAAAGACAAAATCCAATCTAGAAGATATAGTCACCAAACTTACTAACACTACTTAGGACTTCATCAAGAGCACGGATGTGAGATTTCAAAATCAAGAGGCTTCAATTAGAAATCTGGAGATGCAAGTGAGGTAGTTAGCAAGCATGATGTTAAGGAGACAGTAGGGTTCTTTGCCTAGCAACATAGAGAAAAATACCATTGAAAATGTGAAAGCAATAACCCTGAGAAGTGGTAAACAAGTGGGGGAAGAAGAGATTGTCAGAGACAAAGAAGAGGTGATCAATAAACAATCAAAGGAGACAAGCAAGAGCAAACTTTTTTCAAATAATCTCAAGCCATATGCGTCGCTATTTCCATTCTCTCAATGACTCCACTAGCATAAAATAGATAAGCAATTCTCTAAATTTTCTTGATGCATTTAACAAATTACAAATTAACATTCGTTTTGCAGATGCCATAGTGCAAATGCCTAGTTATGCAAAATTTTTGAAGGAGATTTTGGCAAATAAAAGGAAACTGGAGGATTATGAAACTGTGAAGTTAAATGAGGAGTGTTCAGCTATCCTACAAAACAAATTGCCTCCGAAATTAAAAGATCCAGGAAGTTTTACTATCCATTGCACTATTGGGGATTCTTTCTTTGAAAATGCATTGTAAGATTTAGGTGCAAACATTAATTTGATGTCTTTTTAGTTTTAAAGAAATTAGTATTGGGTGAGGTAAAAACAATCATAATGTCGCTTCAACTAGCTGATTGATCAATTAAATATCCGAGAGGTATTGTTGAATATGTATTGGTAAAATTTGACAAATTGATCTTTCTTGCAGATTTTATAGTTCTTGACATGGAGGAAGATTTTGAGATACCGCTTATCTTAGGTCGACCTTTTCTAGCAACATGAAAAACTCTTATTGATGTACAACATGGGAAGTCGATTCTTAGAGTTTAAGATGATCTTGCTCCTTTTACTGTTTTTAAAACAATGAAATATCCCTCTAATGATAATTCTCGTTTTAGAGTTGATACAATTGAGAAGTTGGTAAATAATTTTTTTCAAGAAAACATTTTAAAAGACCCACTTAAAGCATGTCTGGTATGATCAAGGGACAAGGAAATTGAGAATAAAGAGATAAAGGAGTACGTAAATTTCATGGAGGCAAATCCACCATATTCAAGGAAAAATGCAACAAAACTTGAGGAGTTGGCACAACATAAAACAAAGCCTAAACTATCAATTGAAGTACCTTCGATTCTTGAACTCAAATCCTTACCCTCTCATTTGAAATATTCTTATTTAGATGGAGTTTCTTCTTTGCCAATAATTGTATCTTCTTCTTTGACGGATTTGATGGAAGAAAAATTGCTTGGAGTGTTGAGAGAGCATAAAGGTGCAATTGGATGGAAATAGACATCAAGGGAATTAACCCTTCACTTTACATGCACAAAATTTTGATGGAGGAACAATATAAATCCACCATCCAACCTTAGAGACGTTTGAACTCAAAAATGCAAGAAGTAGTGAAAGTTGAGGTAATTAAGCTACTTGATGCAGGGATCATCTATCCAATCTCTAGTAGTTCCTGGGTAAGTCCGATATAAGTTGTGCCAAAGAAATTAGGTATGACTGTTCAGAAAAATGACAATATTGAATTGATTGCCACTAGAACAGTTATTAGGTGGCGCGTATGTATGGATTATAAAAAATTGAATGATGCCACTAGAAAAGATCATTTTCCTTTACCATTTATTGATAAGATGTTAGAAAGACTTGCAGGGCATGAATTTTATTGCTTTTTGGATGGATATTCGAGGTATAATCAGATTCCTATTGCACCAGAAGATCAAGAGAAAACTACTTTCACTTGTCCCTATGGTACTTTTGCTTTTAGAAGAATGCCCTTTGGTCTTTGTAATGCACCAGCTACTTTTCAAAGATGCATGATGGCTATTTTCTCTGATATGGTTGAAAAATATATTGAGATTTTCATGGATGATTTTTCCGTTTTTGGCCTATCATTTGATTCTTGTTTAAATAATTTGGCTTTGGTCTTACAAAGATGTGAGGAGACTAACCTTGTTTTGAATTGGGAGAAGTGTCACTTTATGGTGCAGGAAGGAATAGTGCTCGGGCATAAAATTTCTCAAAACGGAATAGAAGTCAATCGAGCCAAGGTGGAGGTCATTGCAAAATTACCTCCGCCAACATCTGTGAAACTTGTCAGAGGATTTTTGGGGCATGCAGGATTTTACAGGCGATTTATAAAAGATTTTTCAAAAATTGCTAAACCTCTTTCTAATCTTTTGGAAAAAGATGCTCCTTTTAATTTTTCTGTTGAATGCATGCAGGCTTTTAACACTTTAAAGGAGAAGTTAATTTCAGCACCAATCATGGCAGCACCAAATTGGGATTTACCTTTTGAGCTGATGTGTGATGCTAGCAATTATGCAGTAGGAGCTATTTTGGGACAAAAGAAGAATAAAATTTTTCGAACCATATATTATGCCAGTCGAACCTTGTCAGGTGCACAATTGAATTATTCAACAACAGAAAATGAACTTTTGGCGGTAGTATTTGCTTTTGATAAATTTCGTTCTTATTTAATTGGCTCAAAAGTTATAGTTTATTCTGACCACTCTGCTCTTAAGTATCTGCTTGAAAAGAAAGAATCAAAACCCAGGTTGATCAGGTGGATTCTATTGCTGCAAGAATTTGATTTGGAAATCAAAGATAAGAAGGGGACTGAAAATCTAATTGCAGATCACTTATCAAGAATTCCAAATTCAAAGGAAGAGGTAAGACCAATTTTGGAAGAGTTCCCTGATGAGAAAATTTTTTCCATCAAGTCAATTCCTTGGTATGCTGACTTTGTAAATTATTTGGTTAGTAATGTTCTTCCTCCTGAATTATCATATCAACAGAAGAAAAAATTCTTTTCTGATGTTAAAAATTATTTTTGGGAAGAACCTTTCTTGTTTAAAGTATGTGCAGATCAGATCATAAGGAGATGTGTTCCAGATGAAGAGAAGGCAAACATTCTACATCATTGTCATGATGGAGAGATAGGTGGCCATTTTGGTGCCACAAAAACTGCAGCTAAGATTTTACAATCTAGATTTTATTGGCCTGCACTTTTTAAAGATGCATACTCCTATGTAGCTTCATGTGATAGGTATCAGATAACTGGAAATATTTCAAGAAAAAATGAGATGCCTTTAAACAACATTATTGTGTGTGAATTATTTGATGTTTGGGGTATTGATTTCATGGGACCCTTTACACCTTCTTATGGAAATTTATACATTTTAGTGGCTGTGGAGTATGTGTCTAAGTGGGTAGAAGCTGTAGCATTACCAACAAATAATGCTAAAGTTGTGGTGAAATTTTTGAAGAAAAATATTCTTACCCGATTCGGCACTCCTAAGGCAATCATAAGTGATAGGGGGACACATTTTTACAACAAGCAATTTGAAGCACTTTTGAATAAGTATGGAGTTACACATAAGGTTGCAACCCCTTATCATCCTCAGACTAGTGGTCAAGTAGAGATTTCAAATAGGGAAATCAAGAGAATTTTAGAAAAAACAGTGAATGCCTCTAGGAAAGATTGGTCAATAAAACTTGATGATGCACTTTGGGCTTATAGGACAGCGTTCAAAACTCCAATTGGGATGTCTCCTTTTAGGCTAGTGTTTGGAAAAGCTTGTCACTTACCAGTGGAATTAGAGCATAAAGCATATTGGGCATTGAAATTTCTGAATTTTGATATGCAGTCTGCAGGTGAAGAAAGATTATTGCAACTGAATGAACTGGAGGAATTTCGCAATGAGGCCTATGAAAATTCTAAGTTGTACAAGGAGCGTACAAAAAGATGGCATGACAAGCATATATTTAGAAGAGAGTTTAAAATTGGTCAAAAAGTCTTACTCTATAACTCTCGTCTTAAACTTTTTCCAGGAAAGTTGCGGTCTAGATGGTCTGGTCCTTTTACAATTACACAGGTATTCCCATATGGAACAGTTGAAGTTGCGCATGACATTGAGGGCACATTCAAAGTGAACGGTCAACGTTTGAAGCCCTACTTTGAAGGTGGTTACAACAAGCAGAAGACCACCATTGAACTTCATCCTTCAGAATAGCGACAACTGAGATAGTTTGGCTGAAAACTATAAAGCAAGCGCTTCTTGGGAGGCAACCCAAGCATTTTAATTATGTTTTTATTTATTTTTAAGTTTACGTTTTGCAAAAAAAAAAAAAAATTAACTTTTCTCTATTTTATTCAGGTTAATTTTTAGGGAGCACATTTCAAGAGTTTAATCATCAAGATCATCTATGGACTTATCCTACAACCAGGGAAGTTTTCTTCTTCCTATTCTATTTTTCGCATTGAGGACACTGCTTCATTCAAGTTTGGGGGGAAGACAAATTTTTAGATAATTTTTTTTATCATTATTGCTTTCCTGGTTGTGAATTTTTGCAATTCTTAGGAAAATTTAAATTTTATTTAAACTTGCAATTGAGGTGTGAGTTAATCTTAATTCTGATTATGTTGATCCACTTATTGAGCACTAAAAGTCCTTACTTTTTGAATTATGTGTAAATCTAGATAACACTCATGTGAAATATGTGATTTTCTTAGATTTCACCCAAATCTTAGAATTTGTTTGATTTTCTCTTGAGGCGAAATCCTAAGCTAAATCTAATTGAGAAAATTATATAGGCAGTTTTTGGATCGATTGAGCCTTTCAAGCCAACCCTATTTATTTATCCCTAGTCACCCCGTTGAGCCTTAATTATTACCCAATTTTTCATTGGCACCCATATATGTTTAGCCTAGCCATGATCAAATTATATCCTTATCCCATGCCCTATGAACATGTTGATTTTCTTTTGGGATTAAAAAAAAAAAATTATTTGAGCTTGATAGAAATTTGGGAGGAATGATGGAGTAAAAAGAAGAAGAAAAAAAAGTGATTGCAGTGGTTGTTTGGGGTGTATTGTAAAAAAAAAAAAAATTGCTTTTATGGTTCCCTATCCAACTTTCAATTGAGTGAGCCTTTTGGATACTCAATGGGTTGGAAATTTTTATGTTATATTTGGAGGGATTTTGGGAGAAACTCCACCATAAAGCAATTCAAAAAAAAAAAAGAAAAAAAAAGAGAAAAAAAAAAGAGAAGAGAAAGAGAAAAGGAAAGAGAAGAAAAAAGAATGATGATCTATGGCGGCAGAAAAATTATCTTGAAGGAGTGAAATTGGACAGTGACATTGGCTCTAATTAGATCCTTGAAATCAACGTGTTGATGGGTGATTTGAGCTTAAAATTCTCGTTATCTCACCTTTAGCCCAGCCTTACATTACAACCCGAGAAAAGTCCTATTGATTTTTGATTGGATAATTAGCTTACATTAGTGGAGAGATGAATGAAAAGCAAACTTATGAGATTTGGTCATAATTATTGAAAATTTTTGAGAGGTTGCATGTTAATGTGAATTTATTTGGATTGCATATAATTCGAAAAAGATGAGGACTCTCACACACACACTTGGATCATATAGTTAGAATTGGTCTTAACTTATAAATCGATTTCAATGTTTGGATGAAATTTGTGATTTTCTTTGAATTGTGAATTTGAGCAATTATGGAAAGATGTCATGGAGGAGGTTGTTAGCTTGAATATGTGTTATGTCTTGATTTTGCTCGAGGACTAGCAAAATGTTAAGTTTGGGGGTTTTATAACTCTATAAAAATAGAGTTATTTTACCTATTTTAGGCAACAATTAATGCATTATCTATGAGAAAATATTTGGATTTCCTTCTGATTATTTAAATTTTCTTTGTTTATGCAGAATAATGAGATATGGAGAAGATAAGGAAAAGAATGGCAATTATCAGGAATTCAAATAAAAGCAGCAGTGGAAGATGGATATCAAATCAGGAAATTCTTGATTTTGTTCCCTGATGTTATCTGCAAGCATTGAGAGATAGATATTTTAGATTTCCTATAAATAGGAAGAGAGAGCAGCTAGGGTTTTTTTAGTTAGATCGTTTTTCCATTATTCTGAGAGCTATATCGTTTTTCCATTGTTCTGAGAGTTTTTCAAGTATTTTGAAGAGAAGACAAAAGTGGTGATAGAATTCTTGTTCTTTGATTCAAGATGCTGGGTTTGATTTATATTTTTATTTTTATTTCTTATTCTACTATGTTCTCATTTTCTTTTGTTAGAGCTACGATGTAGCCTAACCATGATAATGTGAATTTCATGATTTTTATGTTCTACAATTGATTTCATTCATGTGAGTTATATATTATTGCGTTTAATGCTTTTGAGTGACTGGCCACCACTTGAATGATCTGATGTGCATGTTTGAGACTGAGAGGTGATAATATGCAATTGCTCATTATAATATATAACCATGAATTAAACGTGGATAGAAATATACTGCGTTATTTGTGTAGCTTTCGGTAATAAGGTGATTCAAAAGACTCATTGTAAACGGGGAATATTCATAGTTTTTAATGCACTCATGTTTATTTTAATTCACATAGAGATATAGTGGATTAATAAGTTAAATAGGTTTGCTATACCTAGAGATAGGATAGTAAATAGATTAGGAAATTCCGCTATCACATGTTTAATATCGTTCTTGTATTCATAACAATATGAAATTCATATCTAGTGGTTATGGTGAAATCGGATGCTCTAACATATTTATCTGATTGATTTTATTGCATTTAGTCTTCAAGTTTTGTTTTTAATTTATTCAAAATTATATTTTGATTTGTTAGATAAATTTTAGAATTAGTCTATTTTAGTATTTAATTAGTTTATTAATCATCGATCTTCGTGGGACGATACTTTTTCTCATCATTATATTACTTGTTCGATACGTGCATTTTCGTTTAGAATTTTACGAACAATATACCATCATGCCATAGGTGCATATACATCCATGCACTAATCATCAAGCATACATGCATGTGCCATCATGCCATAGGTGCATATACATCCATGCACTAATCATCAAGCATACATACATGTGCCATCATGCCATAGGTGCATATACATCCATGCACTCATCATCAAGCATACATGCATGTACCATCATGCCATAGGTGCATATACATATATGCACTCATCATCAAGCATACATGCATACATGCAACCATACCATGCATGACTAGATTTCAATTTCTCAATTTTTTATTCTTCCAATTGGACCGCCACATTTCTCCATCCTGGGACCAGGATTTGCATCCCATATTTATTGCTCGCACCCAACCTGGGATCGCGAGGAGCCTCCTGCACACACACTCCGGGTATCTCGTACCCCAACTGGCATCACCAGGTATCCCCCGGCTCACACCTCCGGGCTTCCGGCACCCCCACATCCCGGGCATCTCGAAACTCCTGAGGACATCCGACACACACACTCCGGTCATCCGGCATTTACACTCCCTGGCCGGGCATCCCGACACTCCCGGGGCATCGTCGGCTCACACCTCTGACGGCATTCCCATTTATCGTAGTTCACATTCACATTTATCGCTCAATCAAAACATGGCATATGATATGATGGCAACATGATCATTTTTAGCATTTTGATTCTTATATGTAGTTCCAAATATCATCACACATGTAGCAAGATCCAATCACTTATGACAACACAATCCATGGGGTCCATACAACTTAGAATAATCCATACATCATGACTTTTTGAAATTTACCGAAATCCAGCATGCACAATTTCAGAAAACATATTAATTAAATACCCACATGATCTTCAAAAATTATGAAATCTAAACATGCGTTAGTCAAGATGTAAAGACAGCAACTCCATGAAGAACACATGCCCAAAAGAACTTCACACAAGAAGATATAGTTCACATATTACAGCTTACAAAATTCGGAAACATCAGATAGCGCGGTTCTTGAAATATTTTAACTTAAATACCCGAATGGCCTCCAAAAATTATGAAATTTTACTAGGTGATATTCAAGACCCTAAGGTAGAATTTTCATGAGACATCAAGGCCATATTCGTCCTATATAATTAACTATGGACGGTCGAAGCCCCTGTTCCTCGTACTGAACATTCCAGGTTTAGCTGTCTCCGAAAAATCAAGATTTCACCTACTTATCTTCCTTCATCTCCTCTGAATTTTTTATATGTTTTGCCTCAAGAGGTCTACTACAACTTTCATTAAGCTATCAAGGTGATATTTTCAACGAAAAGTCACTTGACAGTCCACGAATCACTGAAGCCCAGTACAACATTTTCAGATCTAACGTCTTCAAAATAAAAATCGTTTTGCTAGGCTATACTTGTTCGTTTTATCTCAAATTTGAGTATGTTAGGATTCAAGATGTTCTCTACAACTTTCATGCGGAAGTCAAAGTGAAATTCTCAGTAAAAAGTGACATACAACACACAAAACCACCAAGAGGTCAACAAAACAGTTTCAGATCTAACATTTTCGTAGAGGGAGGGTTTTACCCCACAAAACTCAACTATTTTGTCTCAAATTTTAGTATGTTATACTTTGAGATGTTATCTACAATTTTTGTGAAGAATTCAAAACCAAAATCTGACTTAAACTCCGCATGCAAGCCTCTACAACATTCTAGGTCAGGCTGTTTACTCGAAAACAGAATGCTATTTCAAAACAACACCCATACAACTTCGGTTTTTCACACCCTAGGCATATGAAATTCATCACCTTTCACTAGCACATCATAGATACAACATGCAAGAGCAGATCAATGGATCTAACTTGCCTCCAAACCGAGCTACGACGAGCACGACGGCGGCAAACGGGGGACGCGCGGGCGGCTGCGGGCGGCGGACTAGCAGCTTCCTCCTTCGCGCGGCCTCTTCCCTTCCCTCTTGGTTCCTCACTTTCTCGAAAACCCTCTCTCTCTCTCTCCCTTATGGTCAATAGCCCCCCTAAATCGGCCACCCCTTCCTTTTTATTTCCCCTTCAATTCAATCATTAGCCATCATTAGGAGCCACCCAAAATGACCAATAGGTGAAGCCCTCTTTTTGCCACTTGGCAAATCCCATGCATGATGGGCTTGAGGATGGGCCGGCTCCTCCCCCCTTGTGGTTGACTGCAGCCCCTTTCATGGGCTTCATGGGCTAAGCCAATTTGGCCCACTTTAGGTCCAATACCCTTCGGCCTAAAATTTAATCTTAATAAATTCCAATTTTACTTTTTAATAATTCATCTTAATTCCCTCTTTTATAAATTTCAAATTTTCAATTTCATATGGCCATAAAACTTGTAGCATTTAAACTATAGGGATCAAATCTATGAGGTGCATAGCCAAGAACAAATTTTTCTTGTCAACTTATCCTATAATACTAATTTTAATAACTCATGAACACAAGATACGTAACACTTAGTCTTAAAAGTAAGTCAATAGCTAAGGCATAACCCAAAGGCAAATTTCATTACCTAATCGTAAACTTTAATACATCCAGAGGTTGCTTTGAATTTTTGGGATGCCATAATTCTCCCCTCCTTGGAGAATTTCGTCCTCGAAATTAGACACCACTCATGCCCTTTTGAAACAAGTAGGGGTACTTTTCCTTCATCTGATCTTCACTTTCCCATGTGGCTTCCTCCATATCATGATGTCGCCATAATACCTTAACTAGTGGAATTGTCTTGGTCCTAAGAATTCGTTCCTTCCGATCCAGTACTTGCACAGGCTCTTCAATGTACCTCACTTTCTCATCCACTTCAATGGCTTCATGATCGAGTATGTGACCAGGATCCGGCTGGTACTTTCTCAGCATTGATACATGAAACACATCATTCAAATTTCCCAACTTAGGAGGTAGCGCCAAACAATAAGCTACATCCCATATTCTTTCAAGTATCTCAAAAGGTCCGACAAATCTAGGGCTTAACTTACCCTTCATTCCAAATCGAGATATTCCTTTCATAAGAGATACCTTAAGGAATATATGGTCTCATATATTAAACTCTAAAGGCCTTCTACGCCTATTTGCGTAGTCTTTCTGCCTACTCTGAGCTGTTTTAAGCATTTTTCTGATAATTTCAACAGCTTCAGTGGTAACTTGTACCAGTTCAGGTCCTATCAATTTCCTTTCACCTACTTCATTCCAACAGACAAGAGTCCTACATCTCCTTCCATATAATGCTTCATAGGGAGCCATGCCTATACTTTTCTGAAAACTATTATTATAAGCAAACTCCACCAAGTGCAATCTTTCATCCAAATTTCCTTTGAAATCAATTATACAAGCCCTCAACATATCCTCTAATGTCTGGATTACTCTTTCTATTTGTCCATCTGTCTGAGAGTGAAAAGCAGTACTAAACTGGAGTTTAGTTCCTAATGCAATTTGAAGACTCCGCCAAAAGTTCGAAGTGAATCTCGAATCCCGATCTGAGGTAATAGTTACTGGAACACCATGTAAGCATACCACTTGACTTACATATATATCCGCATATTTATCCATTGGGTAGTCCATGCGAACCACTAGGAAATGAGCAGACTTAGTCAAACGGTCCACTATAACCTAGATAGAGTCATGACCACTTGACGTCCTTGGTAATCCTTGTATAAAGTCCATTGTTATATGCTGTCATTTCCATTCTGGTATGTCTTATGGTCTCAAGAGTCCTGCAGGTTTACGATGTTCTGCTTTTACCTATTGGCACATCAAACATTGAGAAATGTGCTTAGCCGTATCTGCTTTCACACCATTCCACCAAAACTGCTGATGTAAGTTCCTGTACATCTTTGTGCTACCCGGATGAATACTATAATTACTCTTATGTGCCTTCGACAGAATTTCCTTCTTTAATTCTTTGTTGTCGAGAACACATAGTCGTCCCTGGCATCTTACCACTCCATCTTCAGAGACCTGAAATTCCGGTATTTTCCCTAAAGACACTGCACCTTTCACTTTCATGATCTCCGGGTCAGACTCTTTTAAGATTTTAACTTTCGGAATGACTTCAGGTTAAATCCTTAATGCACTAAGCATACCGATAAGACAATCTACTTTTAATTTAAACTCTGAGTCCGTGATGGACTTTAACAAGCTCCATTCTGCCACTCTTAAACTGGCCATCTCCATAGCCGACTTACGACTAAAAGCATCCGCTACCTTGTTCGCCTTCCCTGGATGGTATCTTATCTCACAATCATAATCCTTTAACAATTCCATCCACCTCCTTCGTCTCATGTTCAACTCCTTTTGTGAGAACAGATATTTCAAGCTCTTATGGTCCATATAAATCTCAAACTTTTCCCCATACAAATAATGTCTCCAGATCTTCAAGGCGAACACTATAGCTGCTAATTCTAAATCATGCGTTGGGTAGTTCAGTGCATGGGGTTCCAATTGTCTAGATGCATAGGCTATGACCTTGCCATGCTGCATCAAAATACATCCTAGTCCTTTGTGAGATGCGTCACTATACATTGTAAAACCATCCGATCCAGTCGGTATAGTCAAGATTGGAGCCGAGGTCAATTTTCTTTTAAGCTCTTAGAAACTCCTTTCACATTCCTCATTCCATTCAAATTTCACGTTCTTTCGAGTCAATTTAGTTAAAGGACCTGCCAGTCGTGAAAATCCTTCAATAAACCTTCTATAATAACCAGCCAGTCCTAAGAAACTCCGTATTTCAGTAGGTGTTGTCATTCTTGGCCAATTTATTACCATCTCAACTTTCGCCAGGTCCACTGCAATTCCTCCTCCTGATACTACGTGCCCTAAAAATATTATCTGGTCCAGCCAGAATTCACACTTACTAAATTTGGCATACAGCTTATGCTCACTCAGAGTTTGCAAAACTATCCTTAAGTGTTGTTCATGCTCTTTAGGTCCTCTCAAATATATTAGGATGTCATCAATAAAAACAATCACAAATTGGTCTAAATAAGGCTTAAGTACCCTATTCATTAGATCCATAAATGTAGCTGGTGCATTTGTCAATCCAAATGGCATAACAAGGAACTCATAGTGTCCATAACGAGTCCTAAACGCAGTCTTAGGGATGTCTTCTTTCTTAATTCTTAGCTGATGGTATCCCGACCTTAAGTCAATTTTAGAGAAGATCGAACGTTGTTAGAGTTGGTCAAAAAGATCATCAATTCTAGGCAAAGGATATTTATTTTTAATGGTCACCTGATTTAGTTGCCTATAGTCAATGCACAAGCGCATCGACCCATCTTTCTTTTTCACAAACAAGATTGGTGCACCCCAAGGTGAAGCACTTGGCCTAATGAATCCTTTGTCAAGCAACTCCTGTAGTTGCACCTTTAATTCCTTCAATTCAACTAAGGCCATCCTATATGGGGCTTTTGATATAGGTCCTGTTCCAGGCATTAATTCAATTTCAAACTCAATTTCTCACTCTGGCGGTAATCTAGGCAATTTCTCAGGAAATACATCTTGAAACTCATTAACTACCCGAATTTCATCAAGCTTAGGCTCTTCCTTAGTATAATCTCAAACCATGGCCAGGTACCCTTGACATCCTTTGTCAAGTAACACACGGGTTTCTATTGCTGAAATAAGTGCTACAGATGGGTGGGTCTGACCTCCCAGAAATTCACAGCTAGATTGATCAGGTAAAGTAAATTGGATCACTTTCCTATAACAATCCATCTTAGCCCGATACTTATGAAGCCAATCCATTCCTATGATAACATCAAAATCATATATTGCCATTACGACTAAGTCTATTTCCATATCCTTTACTCCCATTGTTATCTTACAATTTCCACACACCAGCGTAGACAATAACATATCCTTTAAAGGCGTATAAATACAAAGAGGCGTCTCAAGAGGTGTAGTTTTTATCTTATTCAACGGTTTATATCTTTCAGACACAAATGAATGCGTAGCACCCGTATCAAACAATGCATATGCCTTTTTATCATTTATAAGGATCGTACCTGAGATAACATTTTTGGAAGCTTTCGCTTCCTCTTGGGTGATCGCATACACCCTTCCTTGTGCTAGTGGCCTCTGAGGATTCTTTGGTAAGTTTGGTTTAACAGCATTCTGTTGTGGCTGTTGCACCGAGCCAATACTCACTTGCAACCTTTCTTGTGGGCAATTTTTCTTAAGATTACCTATTTGTCCACAACCATAACATCTCGGTTGCCCATTGCAAGGTCCTGGGCCATGTCGCCCATCACACCTTCGACACTCTTCATTTCGATAAGGTGCTCTTTCTAAATTCAGGCTACCCCTACCCTTTCCAAAGTTCCTGAAATTGCCCTTCTTCATAGACTCCCAGGTCTGACCTTGACCTGTATAGGGTCTCTTACCCCATCTCAGATCACCAAAAGACAATGGTCTCTTATTCTCCGAATGTTCCCTTACCAACTCCTGCTCCATCAACAATGCCCTTTCATAGATCTCATTATAATCTCTTATGTTCAAAGGCACCAGTTGTTTCTTGATATCAGTCCTCAACCCTTTCAAAAACCTTTTCGCTTTCTCTTCTTGATCCTCAATTAGTCTAGGAGCATATCTAGACAGTTCATAAAATCTTGTCTCATATTGGTCTACTGTTAGCTCCTTTTGTTCTAGTTGAACAAATTCTGTAATTTTCTTATCTTTAGCACAATTAGAGAAATGCTATTTGTTGAAAGCTCTCACAAACTCTTCCCAGTTAACATCAATACTTGGTGGGAAGATTGTGTCCCTCAAAGCTCTCCACCAAAACTTTGCATTTCCCTTCAGCTAGTACTCTGCCAAAGTTATTTTCTCAGCATCATTGCAGTCCAACAACATGACAATTTGTTCCATTCCATTAATCCAATGTTCCGCCTCCTCAGGACTTCCCATTCCCCTGAACTTAGGTAGCTTCAACTTCAAAAACTTCTCCACCAATCCTTGAGTATGGCGTTCTGCTCCAGGTTGTTGCTGCGCCTGTCTTTCCATCAGATTTCCAATATTGGCCAATGCCTGCAGGATGTCTTCCATTCAGGGTTCAGCCCTTGCAGCAGAGGCTTCAGCCCTCGATGGATGAGCACTTCCAGCTCGCACCATGACTTTCCTGCAATTTCCAAGCATTGCCTCATGAATAATCTAAGACTCACTATCTCCATTCAAAGCAACTACTACTACTACTACATAAGTAACATATACATTTTACTGGTACGTAAAGACAACTCAAAATAAACTACTAGGGATCTACGAGTGAATACTCATCACCCATTATTCAAAGTAAATCAATTATTCCGTTTTATATCCTATGGTGTGCATTGTCATCATGTTCCTCAATTTCCAAATGAGGCTCCTTATCACTCCACCTATAACCATTGCTCTGATACCAACGCCGCCTGTGGCACCCCGAAACATCTAAGGTCACCCCAGATACCAAGGAATAACCCTAGTTCCAAGGCCCTTCTTTTTTCTTTTTTTTTTTATAACAGTCCCATCGCGTCTTATTTTGCGGAAGCATAATCAAGTCTTACCAATTCTTCCTCCAATGATCATGATATAATGCGCACCACTAAGCAACATAAGATAATAAAGCTGAGCCACTCTTTATTTACATATTTTCAAGATGGGTTTTCTCGGGTCGGTACAACAAAAGAAAGGCCAAGACTTTTAACTACACTCGACCATTACCCCAAAAAGAAACAACACGACCCTCTATGTCGATCATGCAAAATCCTCCATCTACTATTGTCGGCTATTGTCCAAAAAGTAGCAACTCCTACTCCTCACGCTCGGGCCGTCACACCCATCCCGGTGCGTCAAGTGGTGGCGGCGGCAACATCCCCCGCATCACTCCGTTTCGACGAATGTGAACAGATATGAACTCCTGAATGACCAGGCCCCCAGCTAGGCTCACATCATACATCATTAATGTACGAACCTGAATGAACATCAGACTAGGGATGGTGGGACAGTCGATCTCCACACACTCGACCTCCACGTCTGATGGAAGGCCATAAAAGACGCCCCGCGTGGCAATAGGGAGTGGCATCTTTCTAATCTAAAATGTTAGTCCCCAAAAGGGGTGAGTACAACCACTTAGTAGGTAAAAGATCCAATAAACCACTCAATGCATCACACAAAACAATCAAGACATCATAGTATAGTTCATACCATTCATACATCCAAGTATTACTTACCTTGCAGCCATTCACATGTCATCATACCATATATGCATATACATCCATGCATTCATCTACAAGCATTCATGAATGTACCATCATGCCATATGTGCATATACATTCATGCACTAATCATCAAGCATACATGCATGTACCATCATGCCATAGGTGCATATACATCCATGCACTCATCATCAAGCATACATGCATGTACCATCATGCCATAGGTGCATATACATCCATGCACTCATCATCAAGCATACATGCATGTACCATCATGCCATAGGTGCAAATACATCCATGCACTCATCATCAAGCATACATGCATATACCATCATGCCATAGGTGCATATACATCCATGCACTCATCATCAAGCATATATGCATATACCATCATGTCATATGTGCATATACATGCATGCATTCATCATCAAGCATACATGCATACATGCAACCATACCATGCATGACTAACTTTCAATTTCTCAATTTTTATTCTTCCAATTGGCTGCCACATTTCTTTTTCCCGAGACCAGTATTTGCATCCCATATTTATTGCTCACACCCAACCTGGCATCACAAGGAGCCTTCGACACACACCTCTAGGCATCCGGCACACACACTCCGAGCATCTCGTACCCCAACTGGCATCACGAGGTATCCCCCGGCTCACACCTCCGAACTTTCGGCACACACACTCCGGGCATCCGGCATTTACATTCCTTGACCGGGCATCCCGACACTCCTGGGGCATCGTCAACTCACACCTCCAAACGGCATTCTCCTTTATCATAGTTCACATTCACATTTATGGCTCAATCAAAACATGGCATATGATATGATGGCAACAAGATCATTTTCAGCATTTTGATTCTTATATGTAGTTCCAAATATCATCACATATGCAGTAACATCCAATCACTTATGACAACATAATCCATGGGGTCCATATATATCATGACTTTTTGAAATCTACCAAAATCCAACTTGCACAATTTCAGAAAACATATTAATTAAATACTCACATGATCTTCAAAAATTACCAAATCTGAACATGTGTTAGTCAAGACATAAAGGCAGCAACTCCATGAAGAACACGTGCCCAAAAGAACTTCACACAAAAAGACATAGCTCACACGTTACAGCTTGCAAAATTAGGACAAATCAGATCGCGCGGTTCTTGAAACATTTTAACTTAAATACCCGAATGGCGTCCAAAAATTATGAAATTTTACCAAGTGATAGTCAAGACTCTAATGTATATTTTTCATGCAGACATGAAGGCCTGATTCGTCTTAGGTAATTAACTATGGACATTCGAAGCCCCTGTTCCTAGTGTCGAACATTCCAGGTTTAGCTGTCTTCGAAAAATGATTTCACCTACTTATCATCCTTCATTTCCTCTGAAATTTTTATATGTGTTGCCTCAAGAGGTCTATTACAACTTTCATTAAGGGATCAAGGTGAGATTTTCAACGGAAAGTTACTTTACCGTCCACAAAGTCACTGAAGCCCAGTACAACATTTTCAGATCTAACGTCTTCAAAATAAAAATCGTTTCGCTAGGCTATACTTGTTCATTTTATCTCAAATTTGAGTATGTTAGGATTCAAGATGTTCTCTACAACGTTTGTGAAGAAGTCGAAGTTAAATTCTCAGTAAAAAGTGACATGCAACACACAAAACCACCAAGAGATCAACAAAACAGTTTCAGATCTAGTGTTTTCGTAGAGGGAGGGTTTTACCCCACAAAACTCAGCAATTTTGTCTCAAATTTTAGTATGTTATACTTTAAGATGTTTTCTACAACTTTTATGCAGAAGGAAAAACCAAAATCCTACTCAATCCCCGTATGCAAGCCTTTACAACATTCTGGGTCAGGCTGTTTACTCGAAAACAGAATGCTATTTCAAGACAACACCCATACAACTTCGGTTTTTCACACTCTAGGCATACGAAATTCATCACCTTTCACTAGCACATCCTAGACACAACATGCAAGAGCCTCTTCCCTCCAAACCGAGCTACGGTGAGCACGACGGCAGCAAACGGACGCATGGACGGCTACGGGTGACGGACGAGTAGCTTCCTCCTTTGTGCGGCCTCTTCCCTTCTCTCTCAGTTCCTCACTCTCTCGACAGCCCTCTCTCTCTCTCTCTCTCCCTCATGGTCGACAGCCCCCCTAAACCGGCCACCCCTTCCTTTTTATTTCCCCTTCAATTCAATCATTAGCCATCATTAGGAGCCACCCGAAATGACCAATAGGTGAAGCCCTCTTTTTGCCACTTGGCAAATCCCATGCATGATGGGCTTAAGGATGGGCCGGCTCCTCCCCCCTTGTGGTCGACCGCAGCCCCTTCATGGGCTTCATAGGCCAAGCCAATTTGGCCCATTTTAGGTCCAATGCCCTTGGGCCTAAAGTTCAATCTTAATAAATTCCAATTTTACTTTTTAATAATTCATCTTAATTCCCTCTTTTATAAATTTCAAATTCTCAATTTCATATGGCCATAAAACTTGTAACATTTAAACTATAGGGATCAAATCTATGAGGTGCATACCCAAGAACAAATTTTTCTTATCAACTTATCCTATAATACTAATTTTAATAACTCATGAACACAAGATATATAACACTTGGTCTTAAAAGTAAGTCAATAGCTAAGGCATAACCCAAAGGCAAATTTCGTTACCTAATCATAAACTTTAATACATCTAGAGGTTGCCTTGAATTTTTGGGATGCCACATAATGATAATGATGATATTGTCAAACTGCTAAGTTGACGATGCCTCGGGAGTTTCGGGATGCCCGTAGGTGTGTGCCGGATGTCCTCGAGAGTTTCAAGATGCCCGGAGGTGTGTACCGGATGCCCGAAGGTGTGTGCCAGAAGCCTTGTGACACCAGTTGGGGTGCGAGATGCCCGGAGGTGTGTGTCGGAGGCCTCATGATGCCAGGTTGGGTACGAGAGATATGAGGGATGCAAGCATTAGTCCCTAGGAGAAAAATGAGATCCTTTTGAATATCAAAATGGGAAACGAATCGTGTACGTGTGTGTCCATATCGCATGGTACATGAGTTGTCTATGAATTTTGAGTTGATATTATTTGGCATTGAAATGTGGTTATTAAGGTATGGCATGAACCTTATGGATTTATATGCATGGTTGCATAGATTTTATGTGCATGAAATCTTGGTTGTCTTGCTTGTTGCATTTTGTAGTTTGATGGATCTTTTATTGCTGAGTGGTTGTACTCACCCCTTTTGGGGACTAACATTTCAGACTAGGAGTTATGTCTCTATCGCCAATCGCCCCCGGTACTTTCTATGGCATATAGACCGACGTTGAGGTTGAGTGTACGGAGCATCATCACCATGAGATACGGGGGTTAGTTTTTGTTCGTGTGCGGGTTCTAGTCTTGTACGATGTTGGTATACCCGTCGGCCCTATCACTCAGGAGTCTTCGTTTGTGCATATTCACTGCGATGGGATTATGTTGGGGATGTTGTCGCCACCACCAACTGATGGACCGGGTTGGGTGTGACTGAGCGCGATGGAGGGAGGCTGAAGCTTCTTTTTGGACGACCGACACTAGATGATGGACCGATGTTTATAATTGCTATGAAGTCGAGTACTTTTTGTGACACCCCGAGCCCCCCCTTGGGTCGCCACAGGCACCTAATGTTACACTTAATTACATCTCTTAGAAGAAGCGTCGTAAATCAAAGACTTTTTTTTTTGAAAACGGTCCCAACGCAACTCATTAGTGGAAGCAAAATATAATATCGCCATCTCCCCCTCCATCAACCATGATATAATTGCACACCACTAAACATCGTAATAAAAGACAAAGCCATGACACTTTACATATTTTCAAGATGGGTTACCTTGGGTCGGTACATCAAAAGAAAGGCTAAGACACGTAGCCACACTCGACCATAAACCCAAAAAGAAACACTCAACCCATTACGACTAACGTGAAAGATCCCCCATCACTAGTGTCGGCTAGACATCCCAAAAAGTTTCAGCTCCTACTTCTCATGCACGGGCCCTCACACCTATCCCGGTGCATCAGGCAGTGGCGGCGGCAACATCCCACGCATCACTTCGTCTCGACGAACATGGACGGATATGAACTCCTGGATGACAGGGCCCCTAGCCAGGCCCACATCATACATCACTAAGGGGCGTACTCGAATATACATAAGACCAGGGATGGTGGGACAGTCAATCTCCACGCACTCGACCTCAACATCCGAAGGAAGGCCGTAAAATACGCCCCGCGTGACAGCAGGGAGCGGCATCCTGCTAATCTGAAATGTTGGTCCCTAAAGGGGTGAGTACAACCACTCAGTGGGTAAAGGACCAATAAATCACTCAATACATCATGCCACGCAATCATCACAATCATAGCATCACATGTCATACAAGCATCCATGCACAACTTACCTTGGTATCATACACATGTCATCATACTTGTACCATCATCATCATATAGACATCACCATCATATCATACACTTACCATCATCATGTCACATATGGCATCATCTTTACCAAGCATCCATGCATATAACATCATCATCATACCACATGTAATATCATCATTACCATGCATCCATGCATGTAACATAATCATCATATCACATGTACCATCATCATTACCATGCATTCATGCATGTAACATCATCATCATATCACATGCACCATCATCATGTCATGCATCCATGCATGTAACATCATCATCATATCACATGTACCATCATCAATGCCATGCATCCATACATGTAACATCATCATCATATCACATGTACCATCATCATGTCATGCATCCATGCATGCAACATCATCATCATATCACATGAACCATCATCATTACCATGCATATATCATCATCATCATGTCATGCATATTTCATCATGCATAATTTGATCTTGGACCGCCACTTTTCTCTTTCCCGGGACCAATGTTTGCATCCCACATGTATCCAAGATACAATCAGACCATCCGGCTCCCCCACTCTCCGGGCATCTTATACCCCAATTGGCATCACGAGGACCCTCCGGCATTCAGCCATTTAAGGCCACCGAGCAACCGGCCGTACCCTTCTAGCTAGGCATCTCGCAGCCAAACTGGCATCGCGAGGCATCCCTCGGCACAATACCTGCCGAGCTTCCGGCTTCCCCACTCTCCGGGCATCTCGACACCTCTTGGTAATCCCGAGGCCCTCCGGTATCCGGTCATTCATGACCACCGGGCAACCGGCCGTACCCTTCTAGCGAGGCATCCCGACACTTACGGGGCATCGTCGGCTCACACCTCCGACGGCCTTCTCATTTATCTCAATTCTCATCTTCAATTATAATTCAATTTTAACATGGCATGTGATCTGATGGCAACCAAGATCATATTCATCATTGAATTCATACATGCATTATCATTATCATACATGCAGCAAGACACCATCATCCATAGCAATACAATTCATGGAGTCCATGCAATTTAAAATGGTCCATATTTCATGCCTTTCCAAAGTTTACAAAATTCTAGCATGAACCATTTTTAGAAAATATTTAAATTAAATATTCATATGCTTCTCAAAAATCATGAGATCAAGGCATGTGATAGACAAGACAATAAGATAATAATTTCATGAAAAACACATACCCAATAGAGTTCCACACAAAAGATATAATTCACAGAAAATACAGCATGCAATTACGGATAAATACATAACGTGCAGTTTTCGAAATAATTCGATTAAAATACCCGAACGACCTCCAAAAATTATGAAGTTTTACCAGGTTATAGTTAAGACACCAAAGTAGATATTTCATGAAGACTTCTAGGCCAGATTCGTTTTATACAGTTTTTTATAGTCATCCGAAACTTCTGGTTCTCGCAACGAAACGTCCAGTTTAGTCACCTCCGAAATACCGAGTTTTCACCCACTTATTCTTCTCAGTTTCCTCTGAAATTTGGATATGTTTTACTTCAAGAGGTCCCCTACAACTTTAATTAAGGGCTCTAAGTCAAATTTTCAAGGAATAGCCATCATATGGGTCCATGAATTCTCGGGTGTCCTGTACCGCGTCTTCAGATTTACCGTCTTCAAGAGTAATTCGATTCACTAGGCTACACTTGCTCATTTTACTTCAAATTTGATTATGTTAGTCTTTAGGATGTTATCTACAAGTTTCATGCAGAGGTCGAAGAGAGATTCTTGGTAAAAATTGACATGCAACCACAAATCTACCAAAAGGTCGGCAAAACAGTTCCAGATCTAGTGTCTTCATAAGATGAGGGTTTGACCCCTTAAATCACCATCATTCTGTCCCAAATTTTATTATGTTTTAGTTTAAGATGTTGGATACAACTTTCATGAAAGAATCAAGGTCAAAATCAAACTCGAAACATGCATGCAAGCTCTCACAAAATTCTGGTTCAGGCGGTTCACACGAAATCAGCAAGCATTCTCAAGAACAAGTCACATTTTAGCTTCGGTTTTGCCCACCCTGACATCTGAAACCTACCACCAACAAATCACACATGCACATGCATGAGTGGAAATCAGTCACAACTTGCCTCTAAGACCGAACGGATGTCAGCAAAAGGGACGGCACACCAGTGACAGATGGACTGCGTGCGGGCGGCGATGGGTGAGCTCCTTCTCCCTCTCGGTTCCTCCCTCTCTCTCTGTCGGCGATTCTCTCTCTCTCTCTCTCTCTCTCTCACTTGGACGGTAGCCCTCAACCGGCCACTCTCTCTCTTCCTGTTCCTTTTATTTCCCCAAATCTCCATCATTAGCAATGATTACTTGCCTCTCCCAATGGCCAATGCGTGCAAGTCTCTTCTTGCCACTTGGCCAAGCTCATGCAAGATGGGCTTGGGCTTGGGCTTGAATTGGAAGAAGTGGGCCGGCCACTCCTCCCCCCTCATGGTCGACGATCACTCCTCATGGGCCTCAATTGGGCCGGCCATTCGACCCACCAAAGGCTCAAACCAATGGGCCTAAGGCCCAACCTAATTAAACCCACAATTTCATTTTCAATTATTCATCTTTAATTATTTCTTTTATAGATGTCAAATTTTAAATTTCACATGGCCAAGAATAAATCATTCTTATTAATCTACCCTATATTACTAATTTAAAAACTCATGAACACAAGCACATATCACTTAGTCTTAAGAGGAGACTAATGGCTAAAGCATAGACCATAGGTAATTTCATTACCTAGTTATGGGCTTTAATACACCTTAGAGCTTGTCTTGAATTTTTGGGATGCCACAATTCTCCCCTCCTTAGAGAATTCCGTCCTCGAAATTAGACACCACTTGTGCCTTCTTGAAACAAGTAAGGGTACTTTTCATTCATCTGATCCTCACTTTCCCATGTGGCTTCCTCCATATCATGATGTTGCCATAATACCTTAACCAATGGGATCTTCTTAGTCCTAAAAATTTGTTCCTTTCGATCCAATATCTGCACAGGCTCTTCGATGTACCTCACTTTCTCATCCACCTTGATGGCTTCATAGGGAGCCATGCCTATACTTTTCTGGGAACTATTATAACAGGCAAACTCCACCAAATGCAATCTTTCATCCCAATTTCCTTTGAAATCAATTACACAAGCCCTTAACATATCCTCTAATGTCTAGATTACTCTTTCTGTTTGTCCATCTGTCTGGGGATGAAAAGCAATATTAAACTAAAGTTTAGTTCCTAATGCAATCTGAAGACTTCGCCTAAAGTTCAAAGTGAATCTCGAATCCCGATCCGAGGTAATAGTCACTGGAACACCATGTAAACGTACTACTTGACTTACATACAGATCCGCATATTTGTCCATTGGGTAGTCCATGCGAACAGCTAGTAAATGAGCTGATTTAGTCAAACGGTCCACTATAACCCAAATAGAGTCATGATTTCCTGACGTCCTTGGTAATCCTTGTATAAAGTCCATCGTTGTATGCTCCCATTTCCATTCTGGAATGTTTAATGGTCTCAAGAGTCCTGCGGGTTTACGATGTTCCACTTTTACTTGCTGGAACGTTAAACATTGAGAAACGTACTTAGCCGTATCTGCTTTCATACCGTTCCACCAAAACTGCTGACATAAATTCCTGTACATCTTTGTACTACCCGGATGGATACTATAATTACTTTTATGTGCCTCCGACAGAATTTCCTTCTTTAATTCTTCGTTGTCGAGAACACAAAGTTGTCATTGGCATCTCACTATTCCATCATCAGAGACTTGAAATTCTGGTCTTTTTCCTAAAGAAACAGCATCTTTCATTTTCAAAATCTCCAAGTCAGACTCTTGGAGGATTTTAACTTTCTGAATAATCTCCGGTTCTATCATTAATGCACTAAGCTTACCAGTAAGACAATCTACTTTCAATTTAAATTCTGAGTCTGTAACAGACTTTAACAAGCTCCATTCCTATGGCCCCCCGAACCCCCTTAGGTCGCCACAGGCACCTAATGTTACACCTAATTACATCTCTTAGAAGAAGCATCATAAATCATAGACATTTTCTTTTTTTTTGAAAACAGTCCCAGTGCGACTCATTAAGCGAAAGCAAAATATAATATCGCCATCTCCCCCTCCATCAACCATGATACAATTACACACCACTAAACATCGTAATAAAAAACAAAGTCACGACACTTTATTTACATATTTTCAAGATGGGTTTCCTTGGGTCGGTACATCAAAAGAAAGGCCAGGACATGTAGCCACACTCGGCCATAAACCCAAAAAGAAACACTCGACCCACTACGACTAACGTGCAAGATCCCCCATCACTAGTGTCGGTTAATCATCCCAAAAGTTTCAGCTCCTACTTCTCATGCACGGGCCCTCACACCCATCCCGGTGCATCAGGCGGTGGCGGCGGCAACATCCCACACATCACTCCGTCTCGGCTAACATGGACGGATATAAACTGCTGAATGACAGAGCCCCCAGCCAGGCCCACATCGTACATCACTAAGGCGCGCACTCGAATATACGTAAGACCAGGGACGGTGGGACAGTCAATCTCCACGCACTCGACCTCGACATCTGAAGGTAGGCCGTAAATTACACCCCGCGTGACAGTAGGGAGCGGCATCCTGCTAATCTGAAATGTTGGTCCCCGAAGGGGTGAGTACAACTACTCAGCAGGTAAAGGACCAATAAACCACTCAATACATCGTACCGTGCAACCATCACAATCATAGCATCACATGTCATACAAGCATCCATGCATAACTTACCTTGGTATCATGCACATGCCATCATACCTCGTGTACCATCATCATTATATAGCCATCACCATCATATCATACGCCTACCATCATCATGTCCCATATGGCATCGTCTTTACCATGCATCCATGCATGTAACATCATAATCACATATCACATGCACCATCATCATTGCCATGCATCCATGCATGTAACATCATCATCATATCACATGTACCATCATCAATGCCATGCATCCATGCATGTAATATCATCATCATATCACATGTACCATCATCGATGCCATGCATCCATGCATGTAACATCATCATCATATCACATGTACCATCATTAATGCCATGCATCCATGCATGTAACATCATCATCATATCACATGTACCATCATCAATGCCATGCATCCATGCATGTAACATCATCATCATATCACATGTACCATCATCAATGCCATGCATCCATGCATGCAACATCATCATCATATCATGCATATATCATCATCATCATGTCATGCATATATCATCATGCATAATTCGATTTCAATTTCATCTTGGACCGCCACTTTTCTCTTTCCCGGGACTAATGTTTGCATCCCACATGTATCCAAGATACAATCAGACCATCCGGCTCCCCCACTCTCCGAGCATCTCGTACCCCAACTGGCATCACAAGGACCTTCCGGCATTCAGCCATTTAAGGCTACCGGGCAACCGATCGTACCCTTCTAGCCAGGCATCTCGCACCCAAACTGGCATCGCGAGGTATCCCTCGGCACAATAGCTGCCGAGCTTCCGGCTCCCCCACTCTCCAGGCATCTCGATACCTCTCGGTCCTCCTGAGGCCCTCCGGTATCCGGCCATTCATGACCACCAGGGAACTGGCTGTACCCTTCTAGCTAGGCATCCCGACACTCCCGGGGCATCGTCGACTCACACCTCCGATGGCCTTCTCATTTATCTCAATTCTCATCTTCAATTATAGTTCAATTTTAACATGGCATGTGATGTGATGGCAATCAAGATCATATTCATCATTGAATTCATACATGCATCTCAATCATCATCATGTATGCAACAAGACACCATCATCCATAACAATACAATTCATGGAGTCCATGCAATTTAAAGTGGTCCATATTTCATGCCATTTCCAAAGTTTACAAAATTCCAGCATGTACCATTTTTAGAAAATATTTAAATTAAATATCCATATGCTTCTCAAAAATCATGAAATTAACGCATGTGATAGACAAGATAATAAGATAATAATTTCATGAAAAACACATGGCCAATAGAGTTCCACGCAAAAGATACAATCCACACAAATACAGCATGCAATTTCGGATAGAAACAGAATGTGCAGTTTTCGAAATAATTCAATTAAAATACCCAAACGACCTCCAAAAATTATAATATTTTACCAGGTTATATTTAAGACACTAAAGTAGATTTTTCATGCAGACTTCTAGGTCAGATTCGTTTTAGATAATTTTCTATAGTCATCCGAAACTTCTGGTTCTCTCACCAAAACGTCCAGTGTAGTCATCTCAGAAATACCGAGTTTTCACCCACTTATTCTTCTTCGTTGCCTCTGAAATTTGGATATGTTTTACTTCAAGAGGTCCCCTATAACTTTCATTAAGGGATCTAAGTCAAATTTCCAAATAATAGTCACCATATGGGTCCATGAAATCTCGGGTGTCCTGTACCGCGTCTCCAGATTTACCGTCTTAAAGAGTAAGTCGATTCACTAGGCTACACTTGCTCATTTTACTTAAAATTTGAGTATGTTAGTCTTTAATATGTTCTATACAAGTTTCATGAAGAAGTCGAAGGGGTATTCTTAGTAAAAATCGACATGCAACCACAAATCTACCAAAAGGTCAGCAAAACAGTTCCAGATCTAGTGTCTTCCTAGGATGAGGGTTTGACCCCTTAAATCTCCACCATTTTATCCCAAATTTTAGTATGTTGTAGTTTAAGATGTTGGATACAACTTTCATGAAGGGATCAGGGTCAAAATCCAACTCGAAACATGCATGCAAGTCTTCACAATATTCTGGGTCGGGCGGTTCACACGAAAACAGCAAGCATTCTCCAGAACAAGTCACATTTTAGCTTCGGTTTTGCCTACCCTAACATCCGAAACCTACCACCAACAAATCACACATGCAAGGCACACATGCAAGAGTGGAAATCAGTCCCAACTTGCCTCAGAGACCAAGCGGACAGTGGCACACGAACGGCACACCGGCGATGGACGGAGGGCGTGCGGACGGCGACGGGCGAGCTCCTTCTCCCTCTCAGTTCCTCCCTCTCTCTCTCAGCGATTCTCTCTCTCTCTCTCTCTCTCACTTGGCTTGGCCGAATGTCACTAGCCGGCCACCCTCTCTCTCTCTTTCCCCTTTTATTACCCCAAATCTCCATCATTGGCAATGATTATTTGCCTCTCCACAAGCCAATGCATGCAATTTTCCTTTTTGCCACTTGGCCAAGCTCATGCAAGATGGGCTTGGGCTTGGGCTTGGATTGGGCCGGCCTCCCTTGTGGCCGACGACAGCCCATTCGTGGGCTTCAATGGGCCGGCCAATCGGCCCACCAAAAACTCAAGCCAATGGGCCTAAGGCCCAACCGAATTAAACCCATAATTTCATTTTCAATTATTCATCTTTAATTATTTCTTTTATGGATTTCAAATTTTAAATTTCACATGGCCAAGAATAAATCATTCTTATTAATTTACCCTATAGTACTAATTTAAAAACTCATGAACACAAGCACATATCACTTAGTCTTAAGAGGAGACTAATGGCTAAAGTATAAACCATAGGTAATTTCATTACCTAATTATGGGCTTTAATACACCTTAGAGCTTGTCTTGAGTTTTTGGGATGCCACAATTCCACCATTCTTAAACTGGCCATATCCATAGCCGATTTACGACTAAGAGCATCCGCTACCTTATTCGCCTTCCCTGGATGGTATTTTATCTCACAATCGTAATCCTTTAATAACTCCATCCATCTCCTTTGTCTCATGTTCAACTCCTTTTGTGAGAACAGATACTTCAAACTCTTATGGTCCGTATAAATTTCAAACTTTTCCTTATACAAATAGTGTCTCCATATCTTCAAGGCAAACACTATAGCTGCTAGCTTTAAATCATGTGTTGGGTAGTTCAGCTCGTGGGGTTTTAATTGTCTAGATGCATAGGCTACGGCCTTGCCATGCTGCATCAAAACACATCCCGGTCCTTTGTGAGATGCATCACTTTATACTGTAAAACCATCAGGTCCAGTTGGTATAATCAGGATTGGAGCCGAGGTCAATTTCCTTTTAAGCTCTTGGAAACTCCTCTCACATTCCCCATTCCATTCAAACTTTACATTCTTTCGGGTCAACTTACTTAAAGGACCTGCCAATCGTGAGAATCCTTCAATAAACCTCCTATAATAACCAGCCAGTCCTAAGAAACTCCGTATTTTAGTAGATGTCATCGGTCTCGGCCAATTTATTACCATCTCAACTTTAGCCAGGTCTACTGCAATTCCTTCTCCTGATACCACATGCCCTAAAAATATTATCTGGTCCAGCTAGAATTCACAATTACTAAACTTGGCATACAGCTTATGCTCTCTCAGGGTTTGCAAAACTATCCTCAAGTGTTGCTCATGCTCTTTAGGTCCTCTCGAATATATCAAGATGTCATCAATAAAAACAATCACAAACTAGTCTAAATAAGGTTTAAATACCCTATTCATTAAATCCATAAATGCAGCCGGCGCGTTAGTCAATCTAAATGGCATAACAAGGAACTCATAGTGTCCATAACGAGTCCTGAACGCAGTCTTAGGAATGTTCTCTTTCTTAATTCTCAACTGATAGTATCCCGACCTTAAGTCAATCATAGAGAAGACCGAACTTCCCTGGAGTTGGTCAAACAGGTCATCAATTCTAGGCAAAGGATACTTATTTTTAATGGTCACCTGGTTCAACTGCTTATAGTCAATCACAAGTGCATCGATCCATCTTTCTTTTTCACAAACAAGACCAGTGCACCCCAAGGTGAAGCACTTGGTCTAATGAATCCTTTGTCAAGCAACTCCTGCAGTTGCACTTTCAATTCCTTCAATTCGACTAAGGCCATCCTATATGGGGCTTTCGATATAGGTCTTGTTCCAGGCATTAATTCAATTTCAAACTCAATCTCTCGCTCTGGCGGCAATCCAGGCAATTCCTCAGGAAATACATCTTGAAATTTGTTGACTACCCAAATTTCATCAATCTTAGGCTCTTCCTTAGTATAGTCTCTAACCATGGCCAAGTACCCTTGACATCCTTTGTCAAGTAACGCACGGGCTTCTATTGTTGATATAAGCGCTACAGGCAGGTGGGTCTGACCTCCTAGAAATTCACAACTAGATTGATCAGGTAAGGTAAATTGGATTGCTTTCCTATAACAATTCATTTGGGCACGATACTTACGGAGCCAATCCATTCCTATGATAACATCAAAATCATACATGGCCATTACAACTAAGTCTATTTCCATATCCTTTCCCCCCATTGTTATCTTACAATTTCCACACACCAGCGTAGACAACAACATATCCTTTAGAGGCGTAGAAACACAAAGAGGCGTCTCAAGAGGCATAGTTTCTATCTTACTCAACTGTCTATATCTTTCAAACACAAATGAATGCGTAGCACCCGTATCAAACAATGTATATGCCTTTTTTTTTTTTCTTTTTTTATCATTTATAAGGATTGTACTTGAGATAACATTTTTGGAAGCTTCCGCTTCCTCTTGGGTGATCGCATACACTCTTCCTTGTGCTGGTGGCCTCTGGGGATTCCTTGGTAAGTTTGGCCTAACAGCATTCCGCTGTGGCTGCTACACCGAGCCCATACTTGCGTGCAATCTTTCCTAAGGGTAGTTTCTCTTAATATGGCCTACCTTTCCACAACCATAGCACTTTGGTTGCCCAATGCAAGGTTCTGGGCCATGTCGCCTACTACACATTCGACACTCCGCATCCTGATAAGGTGTCCTTCCCGAATTCAGGCTACCCTTGCCTCTTCCAAAGTTCCCAAAATTGCCCTTCTTCTTAGATTCCCAGGTCTAACCTTGACCTATATAGGGTCTCTTACCTCGTCTCACATCACCAAAGGACAATGGTTTCTTATCCTCCGAATGTTCCCTCACTAACCCCTGCTCCACCAACTATGCCCTTTCATAGATCTCATTATAATCTCTTATGTTCAAAGGCACTAGTTGTCTCCTGATATCCATCCTCAACCCTTTCAGAAACATCTTAGCTTTCTCTTCTTGATCCTCAACTAGCCTAGGAGCATATCTAGATAGTTTAGAAAATCTAGCCTTATACTAGTCTACCGTTAGCTCCTTTTGTTCCAATTAAACAAATTTAATAATTTTCCTATTCTTAGCATAGTAAAAAAAATGCTTTCTATTAAAAGCTCTCACAAACTCTTCCCAGTTAACCTCAGTACCTGGTGGGAAGATTGTGTCCCTCGATGCTCTCCATCAAAACTTTGCATTTCTCTCCAGCTGGTACTCTGCCAAAGTTATTTTCTCAACAGTAGTGTAGTCCAACAACCTGAAAATTTACTCCATTCCATCAATCCAATGTTCTGCCTCCTCAGGACTTCCCATTCCACTGAACTTAGGTGGCTTCAGCTTCAAAAACTGCTCCACCAGTCCTTTAGTACGGCGTTCTGCTCCAGGTTGTTGCTGCGCCTGCCTTTCCATCAGATTTCCAATATTGGCCAATGCCTGCAGGATGTCTTCCATTCGGGGTTCAGCCCTTGCAGCAGAGGCTTTAGCCCTTGATGGATGAGCACTTCCAGCTCGCACCATGACTTTCCTACAATTTCCAAGCATTGCCTCGGGAATAATCTGAGACTCACTGTCTCTATTCAAAGCAATTACCACTACTACATAAGTAACATATACATGTTACTGGTACCTATAGACAACTCAAAACTAACTACTAGGGATCTACGAGTGAATACTCATCACCCGTTATTCAATTATTCCGTTTATATCCTATGGTGTGCATTGTCATCATGTTCCTTAATTTCTAAATGAGGTTCCTTATCACTCCACCTATAACCATTGCTTTGATACCAAAAAGGGCGGTTGTGACACCCCGAAGCCCCCTTGGGTCGCCACAGGCACCTAATGTTACACTTAATTACATCTCTTAGAAGAAGCGTCGTAAATCACAATTTTTTTTTTTTTGAAAAAGGTCCCAGCGCGACTCATTAGCGGAAGCAAAATATCATATCGCTATCTCCCCCTCCATCAACCATGATACAATTGCACACCACTAAACATCGTAATTAAAGACTAAGCCATGACACTTTACATATTTTCAAGATGGGTTTCCTTGGGTCGGTACATCAAAAGAAAAGCCAGAACATGTAGCCACACTCGGCCATAAACCCAAAAAGAAACACTAGACCCACTACGACTAATGTGCAAGATCCCCCATCACTAGTGTCGTCTAATCATCCCAAAAAGTTTCAGCTCCTACTTCTCACACACGAGCCCTTACACCCATCCTGGTGCATCAGGCGGTGGCGGCGGCAACATCCCACACATCACTCCGTCTCGACGAACATGGACGGATATAAACTCCTAAATAACAGGGCCCCTAGCCAAGCCCACATCGTACATCACTAAGGGGCGCACTCGAATATACATAAGACCAGGGATGGTGGGACAGTCAATCTCCACGCACTTGAGCTCTACATCCGAAGGAAGGCCGTAAAATACGCCCCGCGTGACAGCAAAGAGCGGCATCCTACTAATCTGAAATGTTGGTCCTTGAAGAGGTGAGTACAACCACTCAGCGGGTAAAGGACCAATAAACCACTCAATACATCATGCCACGCAATCATCACAATCATAGCATCACATGTCATACAAGCATCCATGCACAACTTACCTTGGTATCATACACATGTCATCATACTTCATGTACCATCATCATCATATAGACATCACCATCATATCATACACTTACCATCATCATGTCACATATGGCATCATCTTTACCATGTATCCATGCATATAACATCATCATCATACCACATGTACCATCATCATTACCATGCATCCATGCATGTAACACATCATCATATCACATGTACCATCATCATTATCATGCATTCATGCATGTAACATCATCATCATATCACATGCACCATCATCATGTCATGCATCCATGCATGTAACATCATCATCATATCACATGTACCATCATCATTGCCATGCATCCATGCATGTAACATCATCATCATATCACATGTACCATCATCATTGCCATGCATCCATGCATGTAACATCATCATCATATCACATGTACCATCATCATGTCATGCATCCATGCATGTAACATCATCATCATATCACATGAACCATCATCATTACCATGTATATATCATCATCATGTTATGCATATTTCATCATGCATAATTCGATTTCAATTTCATCTTGGACCGCCACTTTTCTCTTTCCCGGGACCAATGTTTGCATCCCACGTGTATCCAAGATACAATCAGACCATCCGGCTCCCCCACTCTCCGGGCATCTCGTACCCCAACTGGCATCACAAGAACCCTCCGGCATTAAGCCATTTAAGGCCACTGGGCAACCAGCCGTACCCTTCTAGCCAGGCATCTCACACCCAAACTGACATCGCGAGGCATCTCTCGGCACAATACCTGCCAAGCTTCCGGCTCCCCCACTCTTCGGGCATCTCGACACCTCTCGGTACACCCGAGGCCCTCCAGTATCCGGCCATTCATGACCACCGAGCAACCGGCCATACCCTTCTAGCCAGGCATCCCGACACTCCCGGGGCAACGTCGGCTCACACCTCCGACGGCCTTCTCATTTATCTCAATTCTCATCTTCAATTATAGTTCAATTTTAACATGGCATGTGATGTGATGGCAACCAAGATCATATTCATCATTGAATTCACACATGCATCTCAAATGATTATCATACATGCAGCAAGACACCATCATCCACAACAATACAATTCATGCAGTCCATGCAATTTAAAATGGTCCATATTTCATGCCTTTCCGAAGTTTACAAAATTCCAGCATGTACCATTTTTAGAAAATATTTAAATTAAATATCCATATGCTTCTCAAAAATCATGAGATCAAGGCATGTGATAGACAAGACAATAAGATAATAATTTCATGAAAAACACATACCCAATAGAGTTCCACATAAAAGATATAATTCACACAAATACAGCATGCAATTTCGGATAGAAACAGATTGTGCATTTTTCGAATGAATTCGATTAAAATACCCAAACGACCTCCAAAAATTATAATATTTTACCAGGTTATATTTAAGACACTAAAGTAGATTTTTCATGGAGACTTCTAGGCCAGATTCGTTTTAGATAATTTTCTATAGTCATCCGAAACTTCTGGTTCTCGCACCGAAACGTCCAGTGTAGTCATCTCAGAAATACCAAGTTTTCACCCACTTATTCTTCTTCATTGCATCTGAAATTTGGATATGTTTTACTTCAAGAGGTCCCCTATAACTTTCATTAAGGGATCTAAGTCAAATTTCCAAATAATAGTCACCATATTGGTCCATGAAATCGCGGGTGTCCTGTACCGCGTCTCCAGATTTACCGTCTTAAAGAGTAAGTCGATTCACTAGGCTACACTTGCTCATTTTACTTAAAATTTGAGTATGTTAGTCTTTAAGATGTTCTATACAAGTTTCATGCAGAAGTTGAAGAGAGATTATTAGTAACAATCGACATGCAACCACAAATCTACCAAAACGTCAGCAAAACAGTTCCAGATCTAGTGTCTTCCTAGGATGAGGGTTTGACCCCTTAAATCTCCACCATTTTCTCCCAAATTTTAGTATGTTGTAGTTTAAGATGTTGGATACAACTTTCATGAAGGAATCAAGGTCAAAATCTAACTCGAAACATGCATGCAAGCGTTCACAAGATTCTGGTTCGGGCGGTTCACACGAAATCAGCAAGCATTCTCAAGAACAAGTCACATTTTAGCTTCGCTTTTGCCCACCCTAACATCTGAAACCTACCACCAACAAATCACACATGCAAGGCACACATGCAAGAGTGGAAATCAGTCCCAACTTGCCTCTAAGACCGAACGGATGACAGCAAAAGGGACAGCACACCGGCGACGGACGGATGACGTGCCGGCGGCAACGGGCGAGGTCCTTCTCCCTCTCGGTTCCTCCCTCTCTCTGTCGGCGATTCTCTCTCTCTCTCTCTCTCTCTCTCTCTCTCTCACACACTTGGATGGTGGCCCTCAACCGGCCACTCTCTCTCTTCATCTTCCTTTTATTTCCCCAAATCTCCATCATTGGCAATGATTATTTGCCTCTCCCAATGGCCAATGTATGCAAGCCTCTTCTTGCCACTTGGCCAAGCTCATGCAAGATGGGCTTGGGCTTGGGCTTGGATTGGAAGAAGTGGGCCGGCCACTCCTCCCTCCCCCCTCATGGTCGACGGTCACCTCATGGGCCTCAATTAGGCCGGCCATTCGGCCCACCAATGGCTCAAACCAATGGGCCTAAGGCCCAACCTAATTAAACCCACAATTTCATTTTCAATTATTCATCTTTAATTTATTATTTTAAAGATTTCAAATTTTAAATTTCACATGGCCAAGAATAAATCATTCTTATTAATCTACCTTATATTACTAATTTAAAAAATCATGAACACAAGCACATATCACTTAGTCTTAAGAGGAGACTAATGGCTAAAGCATAGACCATAGGTAATTCCATCACCTAATTATGGGCTTTAATACACCTTAGAGCTTGTCTTGAATTTTTGGGATGCCGCACTTTTGGAATATAGCCGAGCTTAGAAAAGCGTTGGCCTTTTGATGTACCGACTCATGTAAATAAAAGTGTTAGGCTCTAACTTATATAAGATGTGTAATCGGTGTGCATTGCATTACCTTGTTGGAGTATGGGATAGGGAGATAGGTAGTATGCTTCCGCTATATGAACTGCGCTAGGACCGATTAATGATATAACCCCCAGGACTTTTGGACCCATTATAATTCTATGGTATTAGAGTGATATATTACCAGGATAAGTGAAAGGTAAGTGAGCTGTGGCGACCCAAATGGATAGGGGGCCGTTTTGGGGGTGCCACGGCACCCCCGAAACGGCCCCCGATCCGTTAGGGTCGCCACAGTTACGTCCTCTTGGAGCATACTTCTGAGACCAAATAAATGTTTACATAACTTATAATACCTGGGGGTTTTCATTTATTTTCTTTACCGGTCCCTGCGCAATTAATATGGCGGAAGCATAATTCGACTACCCTTCAACAAAATATAAAGTGATACACACCATACTAAAACTTTGATAATTTAGGCCGAACACTTTTATTTATATAAGGGATGGACTATGATAGTTGGTACAACAAAACGCCGAGGTCTTTTTGTGCCTGGCGATTACCCAAAAGAAAACCAAATTCTATCCTTAGATATCATCTGCATCCGTCCATCACCCATGTGTCGGCATCCCAAAAATGCATCGCCTGCTACCCTCGACTCCAGATCATATCCAGTCAGGTCCGTTGGCCGGCGGTGGTGGTAGCACCCTCAGAAGGCGGCCATCCATACGGACAAGGACTGATGTGTACTCCTGGTGGATAAGCCCAGCAGAGAGGCCTACCTCAAAAATCAGAAAGATCCTCACGCGCTCGAATACTAGCCCGTGCACCCCAGGATGACGGTGCTCGGTCCACTCCCATTGTAAGTCAATCAGGAGTCCGTAAAATATGCCAAGAGTCACAGGTAGCAGCGGCATTTTCGTTTAGTGTGAAATGTTAGTCCCCAAGAGGGGTGAGTACAATCACTCAGCAATAAAAGATCCATTACACTATATTATGTAGAAACTATAATCATCCAGATGCATACAAAACACCCTTATCATTTATATATATATATGCATGCCATCAAGGATCTATTTTACTTGCACCACGTTCATAACAACAATTTAATGCCATAACAAACACATTTTCAGTATCGGGTGAAACTCACTCAATTTCATAAACAAATTCTCATATCATGCCACATGCACACACATGCACTCCTTTAATGCACCGGTTTTAACGTTCAAAGAAAAGTTTCATTCCCCGGGGACCAGTGTTTGCATCCCTCCGGGCTTTCGCACCCAACCTGGCATCGCGAGACCCTCCGGCACAAACCTCCGGGCATCCAGAGCGTGTTCCGTCACACCCCTGGGCATCTCGTGCCCCACCTGGCATCACGAGGTATATCCAGGGCTCGCCATGAAAATGGTTGCCCCTTCCCTCCGGATTTACGTACAATCCCTACAACCGGGCATCCCGAAACTCCCGAGGACCCTCCGGCACAAACCTCCGGGCATCCAATGGCATCGACACACTCGACCCTTGGGCATCCCGACACTCCCGGGGCATCGTCGACTCACACCTCCGACGGTAACATTCACATCACAATAAATATCTCATTACCAAATACATTTTGATGCAATGACGTCATGGGTTCCATGGATTTATAAGAATTTATCAAATTTTCCAATGTCACGTGATATGCTGAATATCAATGCATCTATCAAGTGAATAACAAATAATAACTCAAGATACAATACTTCTTAGAACAAATGAACAGTTCGTAGCAAAACAGTGTAAAAACCAGAATACACGCCTTCAGTAAAGACTTCGAAATAACCAGCAAATGATCATGAAAAATTCAGAAATTTTAACACGTTATCATTGAGATCTAGACGAAAATATTTCGTTAAGGACACTAAGCCAGTTTCGTTATGTATAATGAGTAGTAGTTCACACAATTCAGTTCAGGATTCTTTTATCACAGACTAAAATTCAATAGCAAGCACTGCATATTAACAAAGATTTAAGCCATTGTATTGATTCCAAGAAGTTCTGATAAAATTATATACTCTAGCTCACGCAATTCCTCACAACTTCCATGAAGAAATCGAGATCAAATTCATATTAGAACTCTTCATAAAATTTCATCAAATTACAAGATTACACATGAAACTGCACTAGATTAAGCGAATCCCATAAATTTCCATTTCCACAGTAACTATCTTGCTTCCACAAGTCTACTAAAATTAGTCTTTCATCAATAAATCAACAGGATCAAGATATACACAAAACCAACGTAATTCCTCAATCTCATGATCCCGCTTTACTTTGATTACTCACAATTTAACATTCTAATTCCAGAACTCAATTGTTTCCAAGTGTATTGTACCATACTAGACAATAACAGCACCACATTATATAGATTCATGGACTTTCATCCACTTGCCTCAAGTCCTAGAGTTCAATAGCTAGGGAGTTCGATTTGGTGATGCGGCCCGACGGCGGCGAAGACAAGCGGCGTCGACGGCGGCAGCTCACACGCACGGCAGAGGGCGGTCTCCTATTCCTCTGGCCGTTCACTCCTCTGCTGTTCACTCACAATTTCTCTCGCTCAAACCCTCTCTTTCTCTCTCAAATTTCGCTCACTCTCACGAGCACAAGGCCACTGGTTTTGCTAAAACCAGTTAAACGAAAGAGGTGCATGTTTCGGTGGATGCAAGGGAAGTGGACAGCTGGGCTGGACGTGTCTTCAGCATGTCTTCTCTTACATTTTTGCTGGCTACCCATACTCTAGCAACGTGTCGTCATTCAGCCATGCTTTAGTCAACTTTTCTTTCATTTAGTTGACTTAATTGTCGACCATTAAGGGTATTCGGATTTGTATTGGGCTAGTAAGTTAATGGACGTGTAGTCCCTCCATAACAAAGCCCAAATAAATAAATAAAAACTGATCCTTAAACTTGCACAAATGTGGAGCATTCTCGGTCCCATGGTCTTGGTGTTTCAATTTCTTTTCTTATCTCATGTGCACTCAAGTGATATAATTGTGTCGAGTCATCAAAAGAAATATATGTCGATGATCTATTCAATGATTGAACCCTTGATAAACATGAGATATCGGTCCGTCAATGGAATCAAACAATGCTCATGCACAATACTAATAATACCATTCGGCGATGCTTTTATTGATCAGTCACTGCCGTCGCACATCACGGTTTGCAAAATTCTCGGGTGTCACACATAAAATCAAAATTTGGCAAATTAAATTCAAGGAAATTCGGTTGGACACTTTGGTGTGGATTTTTGACTACCAAAGTGGATTGGTTTGTGAAGAAAATTATGGGAATTGGTATGGGCCACCTCCTCAGCAGTTTTGGCCATCAAATTAAAGTTGTTTGATGGAGAATTGAAGAAGAAAATTAGCAAATTCGTAGGGCTGTTGAGCTGTTGATTTTTGGCCTTCAATTTGGCTTATTTTGGCGAAGATTTGTGAAGAATATTGGCCATTGGGTGTTGGTTTGACAAATGGTGGCTGAAGACTTTATGGGAGAGCACTTGAGTGCTAGATATTTCATCTTGGCCCCCATTGGTTCTTGCATGGACTTTCCTGGCCCTTGTCCCCCCTTGGTTGTGCACATCCTTCTCCCTTAGCTGAACCTTTCTGCTTTCTTCTTTTTCTTCAGCTCTTCTTCTTCTCCAGTCCAGCCTTCACGCCACCCAACCAGTCATCGTTCGCCCATCCAGCAGCCATAGCAGCGCCCCTCCAGTCAACTCAGCCCTGCGCCGTCTAGTCCAGCGACGCTTGCAGCCCGTTGGACCACCAACTCGCCAGCTCGTCAGAGCGGTCACTGCCTCTAGCCACCCTTGGCCATCTCGCACGCCATCCCCGCACCGTTTGGCCAGCCCCTCTCATAGTCGCCTGTCCAGCAGCTCACAGAATTGCCTACCAGCCTTAGCCGTGAGCTGTAGGGCTGTTTTCTATGATATCCTGAAATTCGACCATGTTTTCGATAAAGTGAAATGGGCATTTCGTTGACGTACTTATGGTCCTTTTTCTCGGAGCTGATCACTCACGAGTTAACTAACCTATTCGGTGAAGCCGTTAAGGGATGTATCCGTGGTAAAATCCCTAAAAGCTACCTAATTAGTTGGATTGGGTTAAAATCACGTATGATCGATTTTTAATCACAAAGTTGAACTCGATTTCGGGAATCGAATTTTAAGCGTGTCATAATTCTTTTTTTTAGGACCTTGTCTCATCGTTCGTCAATTTATTGACTAGTCCGAAATTTCGAGAAAGAAATTATTAGAAGAAAAATCGAAGACCGGAGGAAAATAAAAAGGGAAAGAGAAATGGAAAATAATAGTAATTTTAAGAATAAGATAAATTTCTTATTCTTATACTATTTCCTTTTTCTATTTCTTTTTCTCTCTTTTTCTCTCTCTCTTCTCTCTCCTCTCCCCTCCCCCCTTTGTGCGCACTCCCCTCGCCACCGACCGAATGCCCCTTTGCCAATTTCAAATTGGCTTCTCTTTCTCCTTTTGACTTTTCAAACTCTCTTATCTCTTCTCTCTCTTATCTCTTCTTCTCTCTCCTCTCTCTTCTCCCCCACTCTCCCACGTGACCGAACGAACTTCTTCTTCTTCCTTCTTCTTTGTGCGAACCAGCCCAAAACCGGAAGCGGAAGAAGAACGGACGGTAGCAGCTCACCAAAGACCGTCGCCGGCCATGCACCGCCACCTGCGCGCCCACCGCTCGCCGCCGTTTCGCCGTCCATGCACGTTGCGCGCTCTGCCGCCTCCCGCCCGCACTTGCCGTCCTCGCCGTGTGCCATCCAGCCCCGTTCGGCCTCTGCTCAACCCCTGTTCCGCCCCGTTCGGCCATCTCCGGCCACCGTTCGGACCCGTCGAAGCTTCCCGCGCCCTCCACCGACTTTGCCTCGCCACCCTAGCCACCGGACCAGCCTCGGCTAGCCCAGAACAACAACCCAGCGAGTGGGTTTCCAGTTGGTTTGGGCTTGCTTTTGAGCCGTTTCCGGGCCCCGAACCGGAGACCCGCTTTGAGGTTTATCGTTCCTCACATCGTCCCCATCGGATTGATCCGACTTGCACGCGATTCCGGTGAGTAACCTCACTAATCCTTGCTTAGTGGGCTAATTATACTTAATGGTTGTTTAGTTTTAATTAATTAGATTACGGTGGTTAGATTAGTGTTTATTAGTTAATTGTGATGCAAATTAGACAAATTGAATGTGTATTTAGCAAGTAGACATGGTCTACTATTTATTGAGGATAGCTCGGGATTTTTCCGACCCTTTATCAAGCTTCAATTTGACAATTCGGGCCTAAGTGGAATTTTTGGTATTTAAATATTATTTTTCAGAATTAAATTAATTATTTATTATTGTTCCGAAAATGCAACTGGGATGACCAGTGACCAGAATATTATGTTGATGATTGTGGTGAAGTTTGTTTATTTAATCGGGCTTTATTTTGAGCTAAATTGAATTTTTAATATTAATTATTTAATTTTCGAAATTATTTATTTATTTATTTATTTTTCGGAAATTAAGGTTGAGATGGCCAACGACCGAAATCTCGTGCTGATTGTTGTGGCGCAATTCATTTATTTATTTGAGCTCTACATTGCATGGAATTAAATAAATTGTGATATTTTAGGCATTTACCCTAAATTGATTGGAATTCATTGAGATTGAATTATTGATTGGTAAATGACCAAGTATGTTTATTCAGCATTTATAATGCTTTGTTGAGTTGTAAAGTGAGTAGAATGGTGAGAGTGAATCAGAAGTACTTTGGGCTGAACCGATTAGACACGGTGTATGGGCCTACGTGGTTCGGTGATTGGGATATCACTAGCGAAAACGGCGCCTTAAAGAATGCACATACCGGTCTAGTACATATCCCATCATGGACATACGTGGTTTGGTGATTTGGGATATCATTGGCAAAAACGACGCCTTAAAGAATGCACGTAGCTGTCTATTGAATACATGATTATAGGCATATGTGGTTCGGTGATTAAGGACATCACTGGCGAAAACGGCGCCTTAAAGAACGCACGCAATTGTCTATTGAATAAATCGTTGTAGGCATGTGTGGTTCGGTGATTTGGGATATCACTGGTGAAAACGGCGCCTTAAAGAACGCACGCAATTGTCTAGTGGATACATCACCTTGGCGAACTTGTCGCCCAAGAGCATTGATGTGGCTCTATGATCGAGTGCCCGAGGGGAGGTTATATGGTGTGGAATCAATGACCTAGAATGGTCCGTCTGACATGTAATCAACTAGTTTAATTGATCAATGATTTGATCAGATTGTCGTGATTTGATTGATTGTTTGTTATGATTTATGAAGCGTTTGTATATAACCTTGAATTGCAGGTTGAGACTGAGGCCAAGGTAAGTCCTCTGAGTCATACTGTGTTTAGGCAACCAAGTGGTGTATTGGTTCCCTAATTGAGTCTTAGTGGGGTAGAACTCACTGAGACGTAGTCTCATCCCGGTTGTGGGACAACATTTCAAGATCCCGATGAGGAGCTGACGAGGAGGAATTAAAGAAGGAGAACTCTAAGGTGAAACCTGAGGAGAAGGATTTTTGGAAGAAGAAGATAATACTGAGAGAGATCTTAAGTACGGCCCGGATGGACTGAGATTCCATATTCTTTTGTGAACTCCATTTTGATGTGAATAGAATTAGAGTAAAAAGCTGTGAATAGTTGTGAAGTACTCTGGTTCGTGTTTTGTATAAAAGTTTGGTTATAAGTTTCAATATGAAAAATATGGCCCTGCTGCTTATCTATCCCATTGTTTTATTGTCTGGGGATTATAACTGCTTCCGCATGTACTTAATAAAAGAAAGGGTCAACGATACATAGTCCTAGGATATCGCATTATAAAATTGATCAATTGAGAAGGATGTGTGCGTGCCCGAGGATCGGGGCGTGACATTTTCAGCCTTTTCCGGCCCACCTTTGGAGTCGCCATAGGCCCGAGTCTTGGCCATCATTGCGTCGCCATTGCCATGGACTCATTAGTTCGCTAATCCTGTGAGTTAACACCCTAAGCTCTAATTAGGGGGTTAATTGCATTTAGAGGGGATTAGTTTAGGCTAACGGAAGATTAAGGGGATTAGTTAGCTTTAATTAATATTAGAATAATTTAGTTAGGCCAACTATTTAGTTAGTTTAGTTTGGTTAGGCCAATTGGTTAGTTAGGTGGATTAGTTAGGGTATTTAGTTAGCCTATTAGATTAAATTAGTTAGGTTAGTTAGATTAATTAGTTATTTCGATTAGATTAGCCCGATTAGGTTATTTAAATTAATTAGGTGGTTTAATTTAAATATTTTGCAGGTTATTTAATTATTTATTGATTAGTATAAATTATACCGGGATAGCCGTTTGTCAGAATTTTGTACTGTTTGTCGTGGAAGTGTTGGTTTGTGAAATTGATTGCTAAATTGTGCAATTGTATACTTGGTGATGACTTTTGATTTATTATTTCAAAAATATGAAATTTTGGTAGTTAATTATAAAATACCGGGTGTCGGGTTTTGAAGCCAAAAATATTTTAAGTACTACATAAAATCATGGAAATTTTTTTAAATGGGAGAGTATCACATTTTGAGGATCAATTTGAATGTATGACCACGTACAATTATTTTACCAAGTGCTTTTAATATGAAGAAAATAGGTCAAGTACATTATTTGAAATTGATGCATTTGAGTGCAAAACACGATGTCCTTAGCTGAGATTAGATGTGTGTGTGATCTCTATTGGAACCTGTGATGATGCGTTTATGCTGGACAATGCTTCTTTGGGAATGCCCTATGTCAACGGATGCCGGTCGCCGTGGAGGTTGGGCCGATGCTCATTTGGGAATGCTGTGCCCAACGAAGCGGGACGACGCCCGGTTATACCGGATAACTACCAACTGTTGAGTTAGCCGTGGCCGTTGGCTCGTAATTAATTGGAACACTTGCATGAGTGAGATAACCGCGCCTTATTATGAGATAAAATTATGTAGCACGGAATGTGACGTGTCATAACGATTTGGCCTTATAATCGGGACCCCTATGATCGTCTGATATACGAAAGTGAAGTGTTCCAATTATTGAATACATTTACTATATGCATATGTTATATGAGATGTACTAATGTGCAGGGAGGTACTGAGGCGAGGTAAGTCTTATATGGTTCTTGTTTAGGCCGTCTCTAGGTGAATTTTCCTCCTAATTGGGGTTTAGGGTGTGGACTCGCTGAGACTTTGTCTCACCCCGTTGTGGTTTAAATTTTTCAGGTCCTTAGATGGAGGTACGTCATGTACGTTATGGGGTCCCGCAGGAGATAGACTTTTAGCACTCCTATTTCCCTATTCCCAGGACCAACCTGACACGTGAGTTAGTTGAGTCCACGGTTTAGGTCGATGAGGACCTACCTCATTGGGTACCTCATCGCTTCAGAGCGTGGTTCATTAACTTTCCTAATGGGGTCGAGAGGATCCCATACAGGGTTTTGATGGGCCTCCCATTGAGATTGGGTAGTGGGAAATACGGCATCCTATGGACATCAACACCCATGACAGTGTTGTGGAGGACCTGGAGCCCATGACTAGAGAGATCGGAGCTTAGGTGGCCTCATAGCTATTTTTTTTTTTTTTTTTGAGATAGACCCCTTGTATATAAACCATAGGTTTAACTTGGTTTGTTTATAAAGTGTGTTTTGTGCAATTAGGTATCCTACTTTTCTATCCCATATTTGACTATTGTCCGGGAATATATTTATTAGTTCGCTTCCACATGTGCATAAAATGTCGGTGACGTGTCTTGGGAACGTCGCAAATTTTAGTCAACCACCAAGAGATGTTTGCGCACTTGGGATTTGGGGAGTGACAGGCTCTGCCATACAATGCCTCAAATGGTGCCATCTTGATACTTTGCTGATAGCTATTGTTATAGGTGAACTCAACCGGATGAAGTTGTTCCTCCCAGTTTCCTTTGAAATCCAACACTCAAGCTCGCAACATATCCTAGAGTGTCTGAATGGTCCTCTTAGACTCACCATCCATCTACGAATGATAGGCTGTGCTGTACCGTAGCTTTGCTCCCAAGGTAGTTTGTAAACTTTTCCAAACAACTGTCGTAAACTTTAGGTCTCGATCTGACGTGATCATTACTGGCACTCCATGAAGATGAACTATTTGTCGCACGTACAATTCAGCATATCTGTTAATGCTAAGTCCTTTCGTACGGCGATGAAATGTGCAGACTTCGTCAACCTATCAACTACAACCCAGATGGAATCATTACCTCGTTGACTCCTTGGTAATCCCAATAAAAATTCATTGTGATATGTCCCCATTTCCACTCAGAAATCTCCAGGGGTTGCAAAAGTCCACCAAGTTTGTAATGCTGTGCCTTCACTTATTGGCACGTCAAACATTTGGTGGCATGCTTAGTGATATCTGCCTTCATACCATTCCACCAATAGTACTGGCGCAGCTTCTGATACATCCTTGTGTTGCCCGGATGAATACTATAATGACTATGATGAGCTTTTGACAAAATTTCTTCTTTAAGCTCCACATTGTTGGGCACACACAATCGTTCGCGAAACTTTAGTATTCCGTCCTCAGTAACCTGAAAATCAACTGTCCTCTTTTCTGCATCCTCTTGCAGAACTTTCTGGATTTTAGGGTCTGTCAACTCCAACGTCTTAATCTTTATTTGCACTTCCGATTCAATTTTGAGAGTAGCCATGAGACTTGAAAGGTGACATACTTCAATTTTTAAAATCCGAATCTCGAACTCCTTCGAGTATAATCCACTCCTGAACCATCATTTGTGCAATTGATGACTTCCGACTTAACGCATCCGCGACCTTATTGGCCTTTCCAGGATAATACAAGATGTCGCAGTCGTAGTCCTTAAGAAGTTCCATCCAATGATGCTGCCTCATGTTCAGCTTCTTCTGAGAGAACAAATACTTCAGGCTTTGATGGTAAGTAAAAATTTGGAACTTTTCTCCGCATAAGTAATGCCTTCAAATGTGGCATCCCAAAATTCATGACGACCTCTAGTTACATTAAAGTCTATGAATAAGTGATGGAAGTACCATCAAGTTATGGCCATTTAATCCATAATTTGCAATAAGATTTATGGCCAAGCTTTTAATGGATAATTATGTGATAGGAAAGAAAATTATATCATTGGCCATGTGTTTTATAAATTGAAATTTATTAATTTATGATTTCAAGTTTTATGGCCATATGAAATTGTAATTCAATATTTATATAAGTGGGGATTTAAGGTAAATTATTAAAAGTAAACATGGACTTATTTAAGAAAATTTTGGGCCATTTAAGCTTGGACTTTAGGCCCAAGTGTGTTGGCCTAAAGTGGGCCAAGAGGCCCGGCCCATGAAGCCCATTGTGCTGTCGGCGCATGGAGGGGGGAGAAGGAGGAGCCGCATGGCCTCCAAGTGTCTTCAACAAGGGAGACACTTGTCTCCTTCTTAGGGACAAGTGTCCCCCATGCAAAATGAGGGTGCATGCAAATATATACAACCAAAAAGAGAGAGAGAGAGAGAGAGAGTGGCTGGTTTTGAGAGAGTGAGAGAGAGAGAGGGAGTGGCGAGAGAGAAGGGGGAGCTGAGAGAAGGAGCTCGCCCGTTGCCGCCCGCACGCCGTTCGTCCGTCACTGGTGTGCCGTCCGTGTGCTCGTATTTGCTCGGTCTTAGAGGCAAGTTGGGACTGATTTCCACCCTTGCATGTGTGATTGAATTCTTGGATGTTTAGAGGTTAGAAATCGAAGTACATGAGGTTTGTTCTTGGAGATGCATGCTGTTTTCGTATGAACTGCCTGAATCAGAATCTTGTGAGAGCTTGCATGCATGTTTCGAGTTCGATTTTGACTTTGATCTCTTCATGAAAGTTGTAGCTAACATCTTAAAATACAATATAATAAAATTTGGTACAAAATTATGGAGCTTTGAGGGGTCAAACTCTCATCCTATGGAGACACCAGATCTGGAACGATTTCACTGACCTTTCGGTGGATTTGAGGTTACATGTTGATTTTTACTAAGAACCTCTCTTCGACTTCTTCATGAAACTTGTAGAGAACATCCTAAGGAATAACATACTCAAATTTTAAGTAAAATGGGCAAGTGTAGCCTAGTGAATCGACTTACTCTTGAAGACAGTAAATTTGGAGACGCGGTACAGGACACCCGAGACTTCATGGACCCATATTATGACTATACTCTGGAAATTTGACTTAGATCCCTTAATGAAAGTTGTGGGAGACCTCTTGAAGCAAAACATATCCAAATTTCAGGGGAAAAGAAGAAGAATAAAGGGTTGAAAACTCGGTATTTCGGAGACGACTACACTGGACGTTTCGGTGCTAGATCCAGAAGCTTCGTATGACTATAGAAAATAATATAAAACGAATTTGGCTTAGAAGTCTTCATGAAAAATCTACTTTAGTGTCTTAACTATAGCCTGGTAAAATTTCATAATTTTCGGAGGTTTTTCGGATATTTTAATCAAATTATTTCGAAAACTGCACATTCTGTTTCTATCCGAAATTGCATGCTGTATTTGTGTGAATTATATCTTCTTGTGTGGAACTCTATTGGGCATGTATTTTTCATGAAATTTTTATCTTATTGTCTTGCCTATCACATGCCTTGATTTCATGATTTTTGGGAAGCATATGGATATTTAATTTAAATATTTTCTAAAATAGTATATGCTGGAATTTTGTAAACTTCGAAAAGGCATGAAATATGGACCATTTTAAATTGCATGGACTCCATGAAGTGTATTGTTATGGATGATGGTGTCTTGCTGCATGTATAATAATGATTTGAGATGCATGTATGAATTTAATGATGAATATGATCTTGGTTGCCATCACATCGCATGCAATGTTGAAATTGAGCCATAATTGTGAATGTGAAATTGAAAATGAGAAGAATATGCATTGTGGTGATGAGAAGGCCGTCGGAGGTGTGAGCCGACGATGCCCCGAGAGTGTCGGGATGCCCGGTGGTATACAATACGTAATTCCACAAGAGGGGGGAATCCTGGTGGTATGTCCGTACGTAATCCCGGAAGCCCTAGAGGTTTGTGCCCAGGGGGATGCCTAGCGATGTTAGTTGGGATGCGAGATGCTCGGCCAGGGAGTGTAAATACCGAAAGCCCTGGAGGTTTGTGCCTAGGGGGATGCCTCGCGATGCTAGTAAGGATGCGAGATGCCCGGCCAGGGAGTTTAAATGCCGAAAGCCTTGGAGGTTTGTAACCAGAGGGATGCCTCGCGATGCTAGTTGGGATGCGAGATGCCCGGAATGTGGGGGGCCGGATGCCCGGTTGTATCTTGGATACATGCCCGGAGGTTACTTACGATGTCTGGTTGGATGCGAGTGATGAATGTGGGATGCAAACATTTGTCCTGGGAAAAGAGAAATATGGCGGTCCAAAATGAAATTGAAATTGAATTATGCATGATGATATATGCATGATATGATGAGATGTGCATGGATGCATGGTAATGATGATGGTACATGTGATATGATGATATGATGATGATGTTACATGCATGGATGGATGGTAATGATGATGGTACATGTGATATGATGATATGATGATGATGATGTTACATGCATGGATGCATGGTAAAGATGATGCCATATGTGACATGATGATGGTAAGTGTATGATATGATGGTGATGTCTATATGATGATGATGGTACATGAGGTATGATGACATGTGCATGATGCCATGGTATGTTGTGCATGAATGCTTGTATGACATGTGATGCTATGATTGTGATGATTGCATGGCATGATGTATTGAGTGGTTTATTAGTCATGTACCTGCTGAGTGGTTGTACTCACCTTTTTGGGGAATAACATTTTAGACTAGATAAGATACCTCTGCTGCCACTACTACCAGTAGATGAATCAAGTGGTTGGTTATGATTGTAAGGAGGAGGATAGCAAAGGGAGGAACTTTTGGATGCCGACACTGATCGATGGACTTTAAGTATTCGACTGTTGGAGAAGATGTCAGTCATCCTTTGAAGTGTAGCCGAGTATAGAAGACTACAGCATTTTGATGTACCGACTAAAGATGTCCATCTGCTTTTATGTAAATAAACGTGTTCGGCTTTAACTTACATAAGATGTTTAGTAGGTGTGCATCGTTTTCTGAACATAGGAAAGGGAGTTGTTAGATGTACTTCCGTATTTAAATTACGCAAGGGACCGATCTAAAAGATGTAAACCCCCAGGTTGTATGGACCCGTTGCAATTGAAATGGTATCAGAGTGACATGTTAATAAGGAAAGTGAAATGTAAGCGAACTGTGGCGACCCTAATGGATCGGGGGCCGTCGAGAGGTGCCACATCAAATCTTTAGGGCAAAGATGATCGCTGTCAGTTCCAAGTAATGCATTGGATAATTTAACTCATGAGACCTTAGCTGACGGGACGTGTATGTAACAACTCTCCCATGTTGCATTAAAACACAACCCAATCCTTTGTACGACGCATTGCTGTAAATCTCATATTCTCTAGAACAAGATGTAATGGTCAACACGGGTCCAGTAGTCAGCTTTTGCTTAAGCTTTTGGAAACTACACTCGCATTTATCTATACATTAAAACTTTTCTTCCTTCTTCTTCCTTCCTTTTTTGTTCTTGTCTCCGATTTTTCATCTGATAATTTCTTTTCTGATAATTTTGGACTTGCCTATAATTCGACGGATGATGAGGTGACGTCCAATAATTAAATCTCGAAACCCTAAAAAATTCAATACTCCAAATCGAAGTAAATTTCAAGATTAAAAATCGATCGAATGCGACTTTAGTACGACCTAATCTATCGGATGGCTCTTAGGGGTTCTCGCATAGTTGACCCGTTGCCGATAATTTTCGATCTATGTTTGTGTATCTTCGAATTGCAAATGACCCTCGGTTGTCATGTAATCGCGAGGGTTCAATTACATACCCTGAATATAATATCAATAGAAAATCGGTTTTTTGTCATTCGACACGAATATCGTAATCGTGCAGAATCACCCACGAATTGACTACGCACTTCCGACAGATCGCTTTATATCCGTTCACTAATTGATTTATACAGCGTAGTATTGAACCTTGTCGATCCTTATGGTTGAGTAATCGATCCCTGATCAAATTCTCCGATCTTTCACGTTTTAACCCTTTATGGCCTCACCCAATAGATTAGTTAACTCGTGAGTGATTAGTTCAGAGTGAAATAACCCTAAGTGTATCGATGAAATAACCATTTCATATATTTTGAAATAGGGTCAAATTTCGAGATATCATCCTTCTTAATCCTCAGTTGATGGTAACTTGTCCACAGGTCAATCTTGGAAAATAATGAAGCTCCTTCCAACTAATCAAACAAGTCATCTATCTTTGGCAATGGATACTTGTTCTTGATCGTTACTTGATTGAGTTGCCGATAGTCGATACAAAGAAGCAATGAACCATCCTTTTTCCCCACGAACAAAACTAGCACTCCCCATGACATTGCACTAAGGTGTATGAATCCTTTATCGAGTAGCTCTTGCATTTGCACCTTTAACTCCTTTGATCTGACAACGCCATTTTGTAAGTTGTCTTAGAAATCAGCTCTGTTCCAAGAGCTAACTCAATCACAAGTTCTATTTCCCTTTGCAGGGATAATCCAGGCATTTTCTCAATACAGTCATCGAAAAGTTCTAGCACTATGGCGATATCCTCTCACCTTAGTTCCTTAACCAACGTATTAATCACAATCACCAAATAATCTTGGGAACCCACATGGCAACCCACATCCATCAATTGGGTTGCCTCAATTAAGAAAATTAAAATAATCGAGGGTCCTCCTCGATTCCCAACAAATTTGAACTACCATTTGCTAATGAATTAAACTGAATCGCTTTGCGATAATAGTCCATGGTAGCTCGTTGCTTGGTGAGCTAATTCAAACCAATAATAACATCATAAATCAAATATTGCCAGCATAATTAAATATATTATTTCCTCCTGTTATAAGCCTATTCCCAAACTGATTACTATTCTGCTTAAAACAAACCGTGACCCAAATGCAGTTGCTTGTTCATTCATGCTTCTTTCAATTGGCTAGGCCCTCTCGTACAGTTCATCATAATATTTAAGATTTAAAGGCATTAGCTGGTCCTTAATCTCTTATTTGAGACTATCTCTGGACCTTCTCACCCTATCTATTTGGTCCTCAATCAATCTCGATGCATACTTTGATAGCTTGGTGAACTTTGCCTCGCATCGATCCACTGACAACTAATGACTGAGATGCTGAAACTTGACCATTTTCTGCTTCCGAGCATAGTTCAAGAAATACTTCCCACAAAAAGCTCCTACGAAGGCATCCCACACCGGGACCATGCCTTTTGAAAATTCTCTTCCTTCGATGATTTCTCACCACGTACTTGCATTACCCAGTAGCTGATATACAGTTGGGGTCACCTTGTCCTCCTCTGAGCACCTTAGTAGTGCAAAAGCCTTCTTCAACTCTCGGACCTAGAGGGTTGTAGCCTTAGGGTCACCAGCTCTAGTTACTTGGGCGGCTTTAACTTCAGAAATTGCTTCACTAGCTTGTGCATCGGCTGACCACCATTCCCATTTCCAGGTGGGACCTTAGCAGGTGCGGTGACAGTAATAGCAGCTTGATTCTGAGTTTGCTACCCAATCATGTTTTCCAGCATCTCTAGGGCTTGCAGGATCCCATCCACCTTGGGATCACCCATTGCCCTTCCTAAAGCACCAGCTACATCGGTGCTCTCTCTCTCTAGTATCAACCCGAGTCGGTGCCCTTCCCCTAACACCCGTTTGAGTCAATGCCCTTCCTTTAGCACTAACTAGAGTCAACATTGCCCTTAAGGGTCCTCTAATCAGGATTGCTCATTATGCATGATCTTTCTAGAAACATGCCTTCCCATTCCAACAAAGGATTAGAAATCTGAGCAACCCGCACAAAATCATTAACCACTCACATGCATAAGCATAAGGAAAATGTTTTTCCTAGCTAACTATCCCAAAACCCATCGCACATTATCACTCTAGACCTTGACCAGGCTCTGATAGCACTTAAACGGGGATGTCACACCCCGAACCTTGAGCACGTGAACATCCCTCGGTGGTCGATTAAAAAAACGACGTCCAAGGACGCGTTGCCGACCCATTCTTTTTTTCTTTCGATTAAACGTATGCAGAAGCAAATTAAATAAAAAAAACCCAATCAATCAACAAATCAAGGATAGTAAAACACGAAAAACGACTTTTAAAAGCCGCACCTTTATTTATTCATTTGTTAACCCAAGGAGTTTAACATGTACATATCTACAACATAACACAACTCCTACACGACCTATGAGCAAAAAGGGTCAAAAAGGTCAGGGTTAACTCTAACTTCACTAATGGCAAGGCCAGCCAAAAAGTGTCGCGCCTCATGCCCACCACATCCGCACTTAGCAAATCTCCACGCTACGGCTTTGAAAATGGTTATCAATAACAGGGTGAGATAAAATCTCAGCGAGTCAACAACCTAAACCCCGATTAGGAAGCAAATTCGTACGAAGGCAGCCTAATCATGCAATGGCATACAATCTTACCTCACACCCCTGCATATTAGTATGTCACATATGCCTTTATCAATGCAATAAGCATAATCAATAATCAGAACACATAACTCTCATGCCCCAAGCGTCCACACGGGTCCTGATTATAAGGCAAAACCCATTTTAACACGTTTCATACCGTGCCCAATAGTTTCACCCCATAATCAAGCGCAATGCATCACAATATCATTCACACGTGTTTCGATTATTACGATCCCTTGGGCCACGACCAACACACGAGTTGACAATCTTCCAGCATGACCGGGCATCATCCCGCCCCATCGAGCACGGCAAAGTCTAAAAGCCCTGCCTAGACGGAATTCCATGAAGGAGCATCGGTCTGGTCTCAACCGTGACTCGACATCTGGACCCCCGCTGGGCATTTGATAAACATCAGGTATCGTCCTCAAACTCTCATTGGGTGACGGGTTCAATTAAATGACCACACAAGCACGCCAACACTAAAGCCAATTTTTATCACCTGTCAATTAGCCCAGTGTAAAAGAGTTTTGTGCTTAAATAACAAACCTCGTAAAGTCTTTACATTTAAAATTCTGATAAAATAATTGTACATGGTCATCTTTTTAAAATCAACCCATCAAACTTTGCACACTTTCATTTTAAAACATCATTGCCCTTTTTATCATGTAAAATACGGTGTCCAAACACCACACCTCAAAGTTTGTTACTTTCTTACCAATAAACCATCTTTGAAAAATAGCATTTAAGATTTATGATATGGGCAATTAAACATCATGGCATTGCATGCTCAAACAATTAGAATCAAGTGTAAATTCATCCGGTAGAACGAGCATAAAATTCTACTTAACGGCTAATCCATCATTAATTACAATAATCGTGATTAATTAAGCTAATCGTGATTAATTAGGCTAATTATGATTAATTACACTAATTATAGTTAATTAAACTAAACTCGATTAATAAGCCTAACTTTAATTAATTAAAATTACTCGACGTTAATTAAAATAATTATGATTAATTAAATAAATTACGATTAAAATAAATAAAGTATGATTAATTAAGCTAAACTCAATTAATTAATATAATCACGATTAATTAATATAATCATAATTACTTAAACTGTTCGCTGTTAATATTAAACTAACCACCCTTTAAACATAATTAATGCCCTAATCCACGATTAGGAGGTTAACTCACCAATTTTTGGCGACGGCGAGCCCGCGGCGATGGCAACGAAGACACGAGTCTCACAGCAGCAATAGCACAGCGAAGGCAGTCGTGGCTCGAAGCTCATGGCTAATAAAAAGGGGGGGAGAAAGCTTGGTTCAGGGGTGGCTCGTGGTGGCTCGTGGCAGCTCGTGGATGGCAGCGACGGCATGGTGAACAGCATGAGGGACGCTGATGGTAGCTTGGGGCGACGAGCGAGCGGTGGCATTGGGCGAGCGGCGATGTGACAGCCCTTGAAGCTCAGCGGTGGAGATGGCTGTTTAGCGGTGAGTAGGGTGACTGTTTCGGCTCCAAGCAGAAAATGGAGCTGGTGCTGGTGGTGGGGAGTTGGGCAGTAGCAAGGGAAAGAAAGAAGAAGAAGACGAAGAAGAAGAGGAGGAGGAAGAGAGAGAGAAGAAAAGAAAAAGGTGGGAGGGGCAAGAAGTGACCTGAGGGAGGAAAAAGGGGAGAAAAGAAAGAGAGAGAGAGAGAGAAAAAAAAAAAGGGGGAAGGGGGGAAGAATCAACAGACGGGGGAAACGTGAGGGGAAAGGAGGAGAGGGAGAGAGGAAGGGGACAAAAGAGGGGGGAGAAGGGGCATGTCACATTTTTGAATTGTAAAAGCCATTTTAAAGAACCTTATGTATCAGCTTCAATTGGATCCAAGCCAACATCTTTAATATGTTTAATAGGTGCAATCACATTTGGTCTTATATCATGAACCTATCAATCAAAAGTGTCCCCACTGAGAAAAATATGCGTATGGTGACAAAACATAGTAAGCTAATACTAAGTAAGTTCTCCAAATTTCAAAGCACTTTATGTGAGTGCTAGTATAAAAACCTAGAGGGGGCGAATAGGTGTGAAAACAACTTTTCGTAATTAAAAGTAAAAGTATTTTACTTTTAAAACTAAGTCTGAAGAATAACAGACTTTGAGCGAGTTCAGACTTTAGCAATTAAATAGAACTACGAACAAAATAAAGAAGTTTAGGGAAGAGAATATGAACACAGAATTTATAGTGATTCGGCTTAGATCAAGCCTACGTCTACTCTCCCATGTTAACAGCCTTCTGGCTAGTTTCCACTATGAATCAAAATGGAATTTACAATCTGTGATTTCAACTTCACAGTGAAGAGTATTTGCTGCACTCTTAGGAAGTCACACTAGAAATCTCTCTCTTTTGAGTACAACTTTGAGCTCAGTGTAAGAAGTAACAAGAAAGTAGGAAGCTTCAGACTTTGGAATTTTTCTTTCATCCACACTTTTGAACAACTGGAGAGTCCTCCTTAAATATTCTTTCATGCCTTCTCGACCATTGGCACTTTCCAAAGGAATTCTTCCAATCAACCCGTTAGACAGAATTAATTAAGGAGATTTCGAGCCGTTTGAAGATTGTGATGAAAGCCCATCAATCCTATTCGCCCATACAATCAAGATCTTGATTTCCATAAGTAGATTATTTTCAAAATTACTTGCCCTCCAAAAAAATTTGATGTATCTAAATTGATTCCAATAAAGATATTCAATCTCGTAGGTGATATTTCCAACCAGAAGATCATATATAACCTCTATAAACTGAACCCTTGAAGAAAGATAGATAATCCCTTATCTGGATAAGTCTTCATCCTTCACTTCCGTTCAGTCTAGAATTTGTCAAAGTGAGCAGACTTTGTCATTAAGTTTGGGAGTTTTCAGACTTTGGCATAAAAGTCTAGAAATCTTCATAATAGACTTTGGATAAGTTTTGTCAACTTCAAAACATTAAAGAAGTTTTCTCCAATAATCTCTCCATTTTTTATGGTGACAAAACTTTGCTGCAAATTTAAAGATTTATAACCTGCAAAACAACTCTTAGCAATACATGATATCTTATAAAAACACTTAGTTAAGGATATGGATAGCATTGATTCTGCAACCACATAAAACATGCTAATCTTGAAAAAATTAAACACACATCAATATTTAAACATCCACGTCCATAAACATCACTACCGCAAGGATTGCTACAGAATAAGTGTTCAAAACAAACTTAAATCAAATATGAAAAAAGTTAAAATCTAAAGTAAGTTAAAAATAACAAATAACAAATTTAAAATCTGCAAATTCTCCCCCTCTTTGTCAATAGCAAATAGTGGAGAAAGTCAAAAATAGAAAAGAGATAAGAAGAGTCAAGGTTGTTGAGGAACTCGAACTAGTTGGAAATCCCCCATTGACTGCACTGCCTCCTCAACCTTCTGGCACTGAAGATGAACATTCTCAACTTGAGTTTGAACAGTGTTGAGAATCTGAATAGTCTCATCATTCTTGGCCATAGTCTGAGATACTTGTTGATTCAAAGTCTGTACCTGAGTATCTAAGGACTGTACCTTTCCAGTGTGTAAGTCAAAAAAGGATCTCAACGTAGTATGAAGCTTTTGAATCTCAATTTCCATGGTGTATTGTTGAGCTTTAACTTCCAAAAGGAATTCCATCATCCTTGGATAGTCAGCATTTGGTTCAGTCTATGCACTAGCTTCAGCGAATTGAGTTCGTGGAGAGTTCAGAAACGAGGAAACATCAACTTGTCTAACTCCATGACTCAAAGTAGATTCTTCAATGTCGGCTTCAGGAAATTGAGAAGCATGGACATCTTCTGGGTCTGCAGGAGATCGACTGATGCCATCACTCGCAAAAAACGGAGAAGAAGACCCTGTTTTCTCAACAGCTTCCCATGTTTCTATGCCTACACTTGGAGAAAGGATTCTTTCTTCTTGAGTCTCCTCGTTTTCAGGACGAGAGTGATGTTCTTCCTTTGTACGTACTCCTATTTGACCACTCCGAGTTGCTTTTGAATCTTCAGATAAAGATATGGCAAGTGTCGCCTCATAAGAGTCATCTTCATGACCTTTTTCCTCTTCTTCTCTTGCTTCTTCTTCTCTTGCTGCTTCTTCTTTCTATGCTTCTTATTCTTCTTCTGGCTCTGTCTCTTCTCTTTCTCTTTCTTCTCTTTCCAATGGTTTCTCAGCACCAACAAAACCTCGAAGATTCTTTAAGGCAATGGCAAATATTGTAAGATCATCTTCATCATCTTCATTTGGTAAGATAAATGATCTCCTCTTCTTTACAGGTTCACGCACAACTTCTTTGCCTTTCCTCTTTCTTCTAGCAGAATCTTCCTTGGTTTTGCTTGACGATTCCTTCTTCAAGCGCTCAATAGCCTTTTTCAGATCTTTCAACCTCATCTTTAGTCCTATTACCATAGGAGCAACAGTTCGAGAGCAAAGTGAGGTGGGAAACTCGATCTGAAAATATCTAAACAACTTTGTTACCGGCGTAGAATAAGGTAATTGTCATTTGTCTTTCATAATGGTCCCATACATGTGCATCAGGATAGTATGAGGGAGTGAAAATCTCATCCCAACAGATAGCAAACATGAGTCTTGCTTCGAATCTGGAAACATCTGTTTTTGATGCAGCCTTCGGTCTGATGCAGTTAATGACAACTTTGTGCAACATAACATTTTAGGATGACAGTCTAGAATAAGTGATGCCTCCTTCTAGTAATCTTTCCTTGACAAGAAATCTCATTGCTTGACCAAAAGAGACACTGATTGGTTGAAAACCACTCATTTCCACCCCCAATAATGTCTGCTAGTGTGTCAACATCCACCACATAGGCTTTATCACTCACAGTGAATTGAATTCAATTTTGGTCAAGAAAAGATAGATTTGAGTAGAAAAATGCAGTCAACTTTGAATATGCAACAGTTGTCTCAGAACAAAAATTCTCGAGTTAAAGGAAGGCTAACTTCTCCCTCAAGTTAACCTTGATCGAGTCTAAGAAATCAAAATCAATAGTTCAAGGGTTCATCACCCATCTTCAGCAACCATGAGTAAACCTTTTTGTATTCCTTAGAACGAAACAATCTTGTTCTTTCTCCGAGAACATCTGCAGCAACACACATTCTAGGTTGAAAATTCGAATAAAATCTCTCATCATCATCCTTGTCTATCGATCCTTTCGGCGCTATACCCAACTGCTCCATCCTTCTTAAGAACAGAATCTCGTTCTAATAACCTTTCTCTCTTAGAAACTCATCGATAAAAATCATAGGAGTACCACCTTCCTTCAAATGAGTGTAAAGCTTATAAAGTACCTGGGTCTCGAGGCTCTGAGAGGTTCTGCGTCTTCTACGACTTCCTCTTCCAAAGGTTGGCATGGAACATTCTGAGTAAAGTGCTATGGAGAATGCTGTGGAGAGTTGCGCAGAGAGTCTTCCTCAATGAGATCGAAATGTGTCTGCCCTTCTGGCATATTCCGAGGCCCCTTGCTTGCAATCCGAGAGGATTTCCTTTGGTAAGACATGTTTACAGGCTTGGAGAATTTCATAAACATGTTCAAGTGAAAAAGATGGAAACTTGCAGAACAATCTTGAGAGTAAAAATGAGAGAGTAGAGAGTCTATATTTTAGGATTTGAAATGAAGTGCTCGAAAGAAGTAAAAAGGGTATATAAAGAAAATGAAAAGTCACAATGAAAAGAGGTATTCGAACTGTCATAAGGAAAAAGAAAATTGCCTTTTTCGAATATACTAAAAATAAAAACTACCAAAAATTCGAAAAAGATAACTTCTAAAAATAAAATAGGCAAACAATGATTCAGTCAATCATATCTTTTCATTCCAAAAATAAAATACCTGGATTCGAGACATTCTTTTACTGAAGTAGTGTATGGAAAGTCTGAGTCTGACCAACTTCAGACTTTACTTTGAAGTAGAAATAATATTAAGCTTGGTGCGAATAAACTCAAATAGACTTTTCTTTAGGGGCTTCGTGAATATGTCTACTAGCTGATTCTTTGAATCAATGAACTGAATCATAATCTTCCCATTCTGGATATGATCTCTTATAAAGTGATGTCGAATTTCTATATGCTTCGCCCTTGAATGAAGAATTGGGTTCTCATTGAGATTAATAGCACTGGTGTTGTCACATTTGATCTTGGTATACAATTCTTCAATGCCAAAGTCTCTCAATTGTTGTATTATCCATAGGATTGAGAGCAACAACTCCCAAGAGCAATATACTCTGCTTTTGCAATTGAAAGAGCCATAGTACTTTGCTTCCTTGAGAACCAAGATACCAGCATATTTCCCAGCAGTTGACAAGTGCCAAATGTGCTCTTTCTATTGATTTTACAACTTGCTAAATCAGTATCTAAATATCCAAGAAGAGTAAAGTCTCATTCTTTTGGATACCACAGACTCGGCTTTGGAGAGGTCGCAACATATTTAATGATGCTTTTTACTGCACTTAGATGAGATTCCTTAGGATCAAACTAAAATCTAGCATAGATACAAACACTGAATAATATATCAGGTCTAGAAGCAGTAAGGTAGAGAAGTGAACTGATCATGCTTCTGTATAGCTTATGATCTACTTTCTTCCATTTTTCATCTTTGTCTAGTTTCAAAGAACTTGAGATTGGTGTCTCTGTCTTCTTGCGATTTTCTAACCCAAGTTTCTTGATGAGATCTTTTGCATATTTCTCTTAGTGAATGAATATAACTTTCTTCAATATTCTAACTTGCAATCCCAGAAAGAAAGTTAACTTACCCATCATGCTCATCTCGAATTTATCCTGCATAGATCTTGAAAATTTCTTGCAAAGACTTTTGTTAAGAGAACCAAAAATAATATCATCTACATAAATTTGTACCAATAGAAAGTCTTTTTCTTATTTCTTTATGAACAATGTAGTATCGACCTTTCCTTTTTCAAAACCATTTTGAGTTAAAAACTTACTCAATCTTTCATACCAGGCTCGAGGTGCTTGCTTCAGTCCATACAAGGCCTTTTTCAGTCTGTAGACTGAGTCTGGCTTTTTTGGATCTTCAAATCCAGGTGGTTGTTCCACATAGACTTCTTCTTGTATGAATCCATTCAAGAATGCACTTTTGACATCCATTTGGAATAACCTAAAATTTTTATAATAAGCAAAAGTAAGTAATAATCTAATTGCTTCTAACATCGCTACTGGTGCATAGGTCTCGTCATAGTCTATTCCTTCTTCCAGTGTATAACCTTTTGCCATGAGTCTTGCTTTGTTTCTAACCACTTTACCTTTGGGTTTTGGAATCAACTCCCATACATCGTTGATGCTGAATTGTCTGAGTTCTTCCTGTATAGCTTCTATTTAGCTCTCATCAGACAAGACTTCGTCTACTCCTTTTGGTTCTATCTTAGAAACAAGTGTTAGAGCACTAGACTCTTCTCTTCCTTTGGATTTGGTGCAAACTCCTTATTCAATGCTGCCAATGATGAGTTCTTTGGGATGACTTGACTTGCGCTTCCAGTTGCTACTTGATTTGAAAGTTGGTTGATCCTCTGCATCAGTTGAATCTTCTCATTTTGATTGATGTTGTTCTCCAAAAGTTTAAACCTCTTAAGGGGAAGTAGACTTTGTAAAGTCTGGAACAGGTTCAGACTCTTCAAGTTGAGTCTGATCTGGTAGATTCTCCACATAATCTTGAAACTTTACATTAATAGACTTTTCCACGGATTGAGTTTTCTTGTTAAAGACTCTATAAGCTTTGCTTGAAGTCAAATAGCCAAGGAAGATTCATTCATCTTACTTTTCTTTGAACTTTCCAGATCAATCATTTGCATTCTTCAAAATAAAACATTTACAGCTAAAGACATGAAAGTAAGAAACATTCGGTTTCTTTCCTTTATACATTTCATAAAGAGTTTTCTCCATAATAAGCCTTAAGAATACTCTATTGATGATATAGCAAGCAGTTGAAACTGCTTTTGCCCAAAACCTAGAGGATATTTTGCTCTCTATTAAGAGAGTTATAGCCATCTCTTGTAAGGATCTATTCTTCCTTTCAACGACCCCATTTTGTTTTGAAGTATATACAGAAGAGAAAACATGTTGAAAAACCAGATTTATCACAAAACTTAGCAAAGTCCTGATTCTCAAACTCACCTCCATGGTCAGTTCGTATGCTCGAAATAGCATACCCCTTTTCATTCTGAACCTTATTAGCAAACTTCGAGAAATAGGATAAGGTTTCAGACTTACTTACCAGAAAATAAACCTAAGTGAAGTGAGAGTAATCATTAACGATTACTAGACAATATCTCTTTACACCAATGCTTTGAGTTTTGGTTGGACCAAAAAAGTCCATATGAAGAAGCTGCAGAACTCGACTTGTAGAAACTTGGTTCACAGATTTAAAAGAGCTTCTAACCTATTTTCCCAAGACACATGGAGTGCATAACTCATTCTTCTGGTAAGCCAGATTAGGTAGTTCTCAAACAAACTTCTTAGAGGAAATCTTGACAATCTGCTTCATGTTAACATGACCAAGCTTCTGATGCCAGATAATTGCTTAATCTTGAATAGAAATAAGACACTGAGAACTTTCTAAGTTTACATCCAAAAGGTAAATGTTGACATGCCTTCGCCCAGTGAAAGATTGAGAGAAGTCTTGACTCGTTCCAAAACAAGTACCTTCTTGGAAGTTTATTCTGAAACCAGTATCGCAAAGATGACTTATGCTCAGCAGATTTTAGTTCAAACTTCCACCAAGGAAACGTTGTTAATAGTTAGCTTCCAATATTCACGGTTCCACGTCCTACAATTTTTCCTTTGTTGTTTCCTCCGAAAGATACTTTCCCTCCATTCAGTCTAACAAGCTTTTTAAAGCAACTTGAGTCTCCTGTCATATGCCTCGAACAGCCACTATCCAAATACCATTTGATCTTCCTTTTGATAGTGATCTGCAATCAAAAGTAAAATTCAATCTTTCTTTGGTACCCAGATTTTTTTGGGTCCAGGAGGTTAGTATTAAAGACAGTCTTAGCCCAATCCTTCTTAACTGGTCTCCAAACCTTGGGACATTCTTTCTCGAAATGTTCTGAGCTGTTACACTTCAAACATCTGAGTACATTTCGGCCAATAGGTTTTGCAAAAACTTTTTGAAAATGAGTTTTGTAAAATGCCTTTGCAGGTCTTTGTTTAATTTTTTCTTTTACTTTGGGAAAATCAATTAATGAAATAGTTTTTGAAGTCATACCCAAACCAGATTTGTTAAAATATGGTATTTGAAAATCTTTTTTGTTATAATTGAGATATCACTTTTCAAAAAAGTGTTTTCCTTTGAAAGAGAATCAGAATTTCCTTACAAATTATCAAAACTTATTTTCAGACTTTTAAATTTTTCTTTCCAAGAAACTTCCTGTTGCCTAAGCTTAGAATTCTCCATTTTTAGTTCAAAAATCCTTTTAAGAGAGGATTTGAGACTGAGACAAAGTTCATCTATGTATTTAAAGAATTTGACAGGAATTTTTTAATCACTAACCTCAATTTCTTTCTCTGAATATGAATCAAAGTTTGTTTCTAATTCTAAGTTTGAGTCGAAATGAGTCATCAAAGATATGTTGGCATATTCTTCTACACTTTCCTCACACTCGGTGTCACTCCAAGTTTCAGCTTTGAGTGCATTTTTGTACTTCTTAGTTTTTCATTTCTTCTTATTCAACAGAGGACAATTAGGTCTGACATGCCCATTTTTCTTGCATTCGAAGCATATCACATCTTTGATGATTTCTTTGTCCTCAGTTGGTCTCTTGTGGAAATATTGTGTGCTTTGCTTCTTCCAATTGAATCTTCTTCCCTTTCTATTCAGCTTTCTGAATTTCTTGATCATAGGTGCTAGCTCTTCATCGTCCATATCATCATCTGAATCTGTATCATCTGTATCATCAGAATCAATGTTAGACTTTAAAGCAATTGACTTCTTACCTTTAGGATCTTCTTCATTATTTATCTGTTCCACTTTGTATAACTGAAGTGTGCCTATCAGTTCATCAACTAATAGAGGCATGATCCTTTGTGTTTCTCTAATTGAAGTCTTCACATTATTCCAATCTTTCGAAAGTCCTTGCAGTAGTTTGTTGACTTTCGTTGGTCCTGAAATTGGCTGACCTTGATATGCCAGGCCATTTACAATCTCTGTAAAGCAACTAAACATATCAGTAATAGATTCTCCAGGCTTCATTATGAAGGTTTCATATTGTCCAAGCAGAATGTTTACTTTGGTTTCCCTCACACGGTTAGTCCGTTCATAGGTAACGTGTAATCTATCCCAAACTTTTTTTTCTATTTTACAAGAAGAAATTCGGTTATACTCAGTTGGAGATAAGGCACATTATAAAGAGTAGATTGCTTTAGCGTCAAGAGCTTGTCTCTTGATAAATTTAGCTCGTGTTGCTTCATCAACATCAATAACTTCTTTTCCTCGGTCTGAAGCTGATGTAGCTTTAGGGTTGATCCCTTTTTCTAAGACATCTCACTCTAGAGGATCTCTAGATCTGAGAAATGTCTTCATCTTATTCTTCCAGTTATTGTACTCATTTCCATCGAAGTAATGAGATCTGGTGTTGCTCTAACCTTCAACCAAACTTGGAGCCAAAACACTAGCCATAGAGGATCTTTAGCTTGGAAGTAAAACACTTCAATAAGCACGCAAGCTCTAATACCAATTGTGAGTGCTAGTATAAACACCTAGAGCGAGGTGAATAGGTGTGAAAATAATTTTTCGCAAAGAATAGTAAAAATATTTTACTTTTGAAACCGAGTCTGAAGAACAATAGATTTTGAGCGAGATTAGACTTTAGCAATTAAATAGAACTACGAACAAAATAAAGAAGTTCAGGGAAGAGAATATGAACAGAGAATTTATAGTGGTTTGGCTTAGATCAAGCCTACGTCCACTCTCCCACACCGACAGCCTTATAACTGGTTTCCACTATGAATCAAAAGAGAATTTATAATTTGCGATCTCAACTTCACATTGAAGAGTATCTACTGTAATCTCAAGAAGTCACATTATAAATATCTCTCTTTCGAGTACAACTTTTAGCTCAGTGTAAGAAGTAACAAGAAAGTGGGAAGCTTCAGACTTTTGAATTTTTCTTTCACGCACACTTTCGAACAACTGGAGAGTCCTCCTTAAATACCCCTTCATGCATTCTTGACTATTGGCACTTTCCAAAGGAATTATTCCAATTAACCCGTTGGACAGAGTCAATCAAAGAGATTTCGAGCCATTTGATAATTGTGATGAAAGCCCGTCAATCCTATTCGCCCATACAATTAGGATCTTGGTTTCCATAAGTAGATTCTGTCCAAAATTACTTGCCCTTCAAAAAGATTTGATGTATCTAAATTGTTTCCAATAAAGATATTCAATCTCGCAAGTAATATTTCCAACCAGAAGACCATATATAACCTCTACAAATCTAACCATTGAAGAAAGATAGATAATCCCTCATCTGGATAAGTCTTCATCATTCACTTCCGTTCAATCTTGAATTTGTCAGAGTGAGCAGACTTTGTCATAAAGTCTGGGAGTTTTCAAACTTTGGTACAAAAGTTTGGAAATCTTCAAAATAAACTTTGAATAAGTTTTGTCAACTTCAAAACATCAAAGGAGTTTTCTCCAACACTTTATATTCATGTAAATGGTACTTCAAACTCACTTGCATGTCCACATTTTACGTATGACAAGACTCATATAGCTAAAACCACAGCTGGGCAATATCACTACATTGGTCATAATATCTTTGTACACAAAAAAAAAAAAAAAAAAAACTATCTTTAGACAAATCAAATTTTTCTAATGTAAAATTTTTAACAAACTTTAAACACCCAAAAGACATGGCTTTTGTACCCTGTCCGTAGTACGTTCCTCAACACAATGTAAATGAAGCCTGGTCTGACCCACGCGGGCCAAGGCCTTAAAACTCCCATCCACTTGCATGGGTGTAACGCCCAAATATTTGAATCAGATAGCAGAGACATTCTTTGATATGGACAAGGCATAATAACTCCTGTGTTATATTTAAATTCTAATAGAGAAAATGAAAATTTTGTATGTTCTTTCAGAATAATTAATATATCGTTCATCATATAGCTCAAATATGCCTGCGATCAAGAAAACAAAGAAAGGAACGGGAACAAAGCTCACCCCATGCTGACCAGGTTGATCCTCCTGCTGAGCCATGGACTCCTCAATTTCGGATGCGGAAGTCATCTGCTGTCACATTTATCAACTGACCGAATTACCTCTGCTTGAAGTTCATTATCCACAGAATCCTCCGGTGAATTATGAGAACCCCTACCAGGCAAATTCTCTTGGTATCGATACTTCAATGACGGAAACTTTCTCTGACATCTCTCAGGGTTTTAGAATATTCTTTATCTTATCGAAGAGGAGCTGTGCTATGGTTCATCTCTCCTCAATTGAAAATGAAATATTTGCGAGGCCTGACTCACAACTTTTACTCCTAAGTAGCTTGAAACTTGTGGGTGTAGGTAACTCTTTCTCCTGCATCAGTGAATATGGGTTTTCAAAGGAAGGTTCTACATCATCTTGAGGAACACTGTCTAGCTGTTTGGTTTCCTCCAAATTCGGTGATCCCAATTTCTCTTTTCCCTCATCACCTTCCAATGCCTTCCTTCTCCTCCACTAATGACATACCACCATTGCCATGGCAGTTCAAGTTTGGCTTTTCCATCTTGATGCAGTGTACTTCTCTGCAAAAGTCCTAGGAATTTTCATCACTGTATTCTCCAATATCCTCCAGATATATGATATTCCGCATGGAGTGAGATAACTGAATTGAGTGCTGTGAAGAGGGGTCAGAGAGTAAGGAGTTCTCTTCAAAGTCAGGAATGTGGATCATATGCCCATCTGAATCACTCCTACTGTGTTGATCAGAATACTGACATAAATCTAATGTTATGATCCCAACATCCACATACTCATTATCTGCTTGGTTTTGAGTATCTAAAATTGGACCGTTGAGTTCCCATGAACCTCGCACGCAAAGTTTAGGGTAATCACTGCATGCATCCACCTGACGTATTAAATGAACAGAAGATTCATTAACGAAAAATTGGTGTTGTAAATTGAGGACAGCAAAGCCATCAAGGAATCTAACAAACTAGAATTACCGGGACAGTTGAAGGTTTGTGATCTACAGCCAATCAGTGCAAATCCTGAACCTCAAACTGAGCAAGGTCTCGCTATAGAGGCAACTCTGCGGTCTCTCTCTCTTGAGCTGTGAGAGGATACAACCACAGAAAATAAGCTTTTAAATAATGAAGTGGTTTCCTGGTTTACAAATGGAAAAAAAAAAATGCTTCACCGTTCATAGAACTTTAAGGGGGGTGACAAAATGGAAATTTTACAAACATGATCTTCAAGTGCCACAACAAAAAACTATTGGGAAGGCCAGTTAATAGGCTGAATAGTTAGCTCTTCACAAATTATTACTGATTTTGGTACCAGCTGAAGTTATTACTCATTCCAGCAAAGGAAAATGCACATAAACCTACCGGTCATCCAATTTTCTATAGCAAATTTACAACAAATGGTGAAGTTTTGTATGCTTTTAGCTCTGAAATAGATGCCTGTTGACAGCATAATGGAAAAACTTAAATGGAATGAATATTTAAAAAAGGAACAAAAGTAATATGAAATTGCAATAGTTAAAGCCTTAATGCAGAGTCATCACCTTCTCAATTTGGAGATCCTTTTCTTGGAGCAGCATAGCAGAATCAGATGAAACAGAGAATAGCCCTGGATTTCTCAGTTCACTCTCCAATCTAGCCAATTCTCTCTGCAAATGCTTTACCAACGCTTTATCAGACATAACAACATTAACCTGTGCATTGGTGGTGACCTCTTTAGCACAATTTGCAAACAATAGTGTATTTCTTGTCTGTTCAACATGACTTCGGCCAGGACCCATTGTACAGTTGAGGGAAGTTCTAGCATTTACTTTTCCTCCAAAACGTTGAGAAATAAAATAAAAGATAATTTAAGATGTTTTATAAAAATATGTATTAAAAAAAGTCTATATATGCATGTCAATTGTCACGCTCTGAACCCTGAGTACACGAACATCCCTTAGCAATCGATTAAAAATGCGACATCCCAAGACGCGTCGCCGACCTATTCTTTTTATCTTTCCATTAAACACATGTGGAAGTGAATTAAATAAACACCCAGTCAATCAAAAAAAATTGGGATAGTAAAAACACAACAATGATTTATTTATAAGTTGGTTAACCTAAGGAGTTTAGTATGTACAAGCCTCCACAAAACGAAACTCCTAGGTGACCTACACCCCGGACCCTTCCGACTTGGGATCTGGATCCACCATGACACCGTTAGGGATGTTGATATCCATGGTGTGACCTACTTGCCCATCCACAACTCCGACGGGCAGTCCCTCAAAACCCTGAAGTGGACCCTCTCAACCATTGTTCGGTTTCGTAATAAACCAAGCCTTGAAGTGGTGGGGCACCATATTCACAAAACCTTCGTCTACCAAAACCGTAGTCACTACCAACTCACGGCATTGGTTGCTCCCAAGGATAGGGTAGAGGGTAGTCTCTACCTCCATATCCCATGGGACCCCAAAATATACCAGGTGCATCTCCATTCTATGGACCTAAAAATGTTTAACCATGATGGGGTGAGATAAATCTCAGCGAGTTAAAATTCCTGAACCCTGATTAGGACGCGAATTCGCTTCGAAGGCGGCCTAAGCATGTGCCACTCATAAACTTACCTCGCATAGGCACATCCCTGCATATTAGTACGTCACATATGCCATTATCAATATCATAAGCATAATCAATAACTAGATCACACAATTCTCGTTTTCCAAGCATTCACACGAGTCACAATTATAAGAGGAGAAGTACACTAACAGTGTCATAAGTTGTGTACGGCGCTCACTTTGGTGCCAAAAGTTTCTGTCAGATTACTTAAGTGCCAAATCGGACAAAAACAGATCACTTTGGTGCCACCAGCAAGAGATTCCTGCCAAAATGATTATGTGGCTTTTATATTTAAGAAAAAAAATCGACAAGCCTTTAAACAATGTCGTTTTCCGTCCTCCTTAAAAAAAATGACGTTGTTTTGACGTCATATGTGGATCCCCTTACAAAAACGACGCCGCACAACTCATTTGTGATTGAAATTAAGGTTTTTTTTTGTTTAATCCTCGCCGACCTAGCTTGCTCGGCCACCATCGCTTGGCCACCATGCTTAGCCACTGTCGCTCGGCCACCATGCTCGGCCACTGTCGCTTGGCCTCCATCATAATTGCTTGACTATGTGAGCAAGGAGAGGCTGAGGTTGTTTCTTGGCAAGAAGCGATGGGAAAATAGGAGGCGGGGGTGGAGGAGGAGGAGGAAGAAGAAGGGGGGTCGAAGGTGCGGAGAGAGAGAGAAGACGAGGAGTGCGAGGGAAATAACGAGGGTGCAAATGAAGATGGTGGATTGGGCTTTGCTCAGAGAGTGGCTGGTGTTGGTGTTATTCTTTAGGGAAGAAGACGACGCTACCATGCCTTCTCTCTCTCTCTCTCTCTCTCTCTCTCTCTCTCTCTCTCTCTTTGATTTGGGAATTTAGGGTTTCGACTTGGGGGAAAGACGCCAAACAACATTGTTTTGTGGTTTACATGCTAACTGTACTTTCCGATGAGCCACATCAGCATAAAAAATTAATAAAAAGGTGCCACGTCGGATTTCTGGTCAATTTGATCGGAGTTAGCACTAAAATGATCGTTTTTCAAACTTTTTGACGCTTAAGTGATCCGACAGAAACTTTTGGAACCAAAGTGAGCGCCGTACACAACTTATGACACTGATAGTGTACTTCTCCCCAATTATAAGATAAAACTCGTTTTGGCACGTCCTATACCATGCCTAACAGTTTTACCCCATAATCAAGCGCAATTTATCACAATCATTCACACGTGTTCCAAATATTACGACCCTTCGGGCCATGGCCAACACAAGTGTCGGCGGTCTTCCAACATAACTAGGCATCGTCCCGCCTCATCAGGCACAACATCATCCTGCATATGCATACGCCTCAGGACAACATTCCAATAAAGAGCATCAGTCCAGCCTCAACTGCGATCTGGCTTCCGAACCCCCGCCGGGCACACTATAAAATCGGGTATCGCCCCCAACTCTTGTCGGGTGACGGGTTCCATTAAGTGACCATGCAGGCACATCATCAATCAAACCAACTTTTATCTTTCGTCATTAGCCAAGAACACCAAAATCCCTTTTAAAAAAAATCAACTTGGCAACTCTTTTTTTTTTCTTCAAAACTTTCGAAAAGAAATTCATACAAGGTCACGTATTCTAAATCAACCCATCAAACTTTGCACACTTCTAGTTTAAAACCCCATGCTTTTATCAAGCATATAAAAATTGGCGTCCAAACCCGACACCTCACTTTTTTTCTCTATTTCTTGCCCAACAACCCTTTTTCTTAGATGAACTTGGGCAACTCTTTTTTTTTTCTTTAACACTCTCAGTAAAAATTTCGTACGGGGCCACATATTTGAAATTAACCTGCCATCAGTAATTACGCTAATTCCGATTAATTAAATAAATAACGATTAAAAAAAATTACGATGAATTAAAATAAATCATAATTAATTAATCTAACCATGATTAATTAACCTAATCGTAATTGCTTAGGCTAATCGCAATTAAAATTAATCTAAACCAATCTAAACCACAATTAACTAAACCAAGCTTAATTAAGACTAATCAAGGCTTAACTAATACTAACCCTCATTAGCACTAAACTAAACACCCCCTAAGTGCAATTAACGACCTAATCAACGATTAGGGAGTTAATTCACTATTTTTTATGACAGCGAGCTCGCGGCGACGATGATGAAAACACAAAACAACCATGGCTTGAACAGAGTTCAATGGTGGTGGTGACAATCCCTCCAAGCTCTTAGCCAAGACGGTAGCTCGACTTGGATGGACGGCAGCTCGGCTGGACATGGAGGAGCTGGGCAAAGCTAGTGGTCGTGGGGGTGAGCTGGTGGTGGTGCGGTGGAGCTGCGGTGGGCTGAGGTTGCTGCATGCTGGACAACTGGACGGCGGTGAGTGGAGTTGGACTGAAGAAGATGGCGCTGGCTGTGGACGATGAAGATGGCAGGTGTGCAATTGTGACATGAGGGGAAGTGGACAGTGGAGTTGTGATGTGAGGAAGTGCTGAAGTTGGTGAGGCGGCTGTGCAATAGTGGTGATGGGAAGGGAAGTGGCAGGTGGCTGTTAGAAGAGGGGATGAAGGCTTGGAGTGACAGGCTGAACAAGAGGAAGAAATGAAGAAGAAGGAGTAGAAGAGGGGGCTGAACGTGCATAAGGGAGAGAGAGAAATGGGAGAAAGAGAGAAAGAATAAGGAAGTCAAAGGAATAACCAATCAAAAACTTAGCAAAATATCTAATCCACTCATCACATGGCAACAAAGTCTTTGTGACATCCTGAAAATTCGATCATGTTTCAATAATATGAAATGGGCTTTTTGCTGACATGCCTATGGCCCTTTTTCTCTGAGTTGGCCACTCATGAGTTAACTGATCTATTAGGTGAAGTCGTTAAGGGATATAAACGCGGCAGACTTAAGAATTTGATTGAAAATCGATAGCTTGACCGTGATAATCGGCAAGGGTCAATACAGCACCGTTATAATCAATTAGTGATCGAATTTAGGTCGATTCAACGGAAACGCGCAATTGAATGGTGGGTTATTCCACCTGATCGCAAAATTCGCGTTGCACAGCACTAACCCAATTTTTTGTCGATTCTATACTCGGTACTTGTAACTGAAACTTTGAGATTTTTACGACAATCGAGAGTCGCCGACTAGTTGAAGATGCACAAATGTGGATCGAAAATTATCAACCATGGGTCAAACGCGCTAAAATCCCTGAAAGCTACCCGGTAGTTTGAACTGCGCTAAAATCGCATCCAGTTGATTTTAACCACGAAGTTGATTTCGATTTCGGGAATCAAACGTTCGAGTTTGTCACGATTTATTTTTAGGACCTCGTCTCATCTTTTGGGAAATTTCTGTTGAGTCGGGAATTTTGTGGAAAAATCAAATTAGACAAAAAGAATTTTTGGAAATTCGGATGGGCTCCTTTAATTAGAATTTTGGCCACCAAATTGGATTATTTGGTGAGGAAAATAGAAGAAATTTGTAAGGGCTATTGCATGGGATTTTTGGGCTGCCAAAATTACTTGATTTGGTGGGGAATTGAAGGAAAATGAGAAGAAATTCGTATGGACAGCAGGGGAGGCATTTTTGGCCACCGAAATTCTTTGTTTATGGAGATTTTAGTGAAAAATGCCCATTGGTTGCTGCCTTGACAAATTGGGGCTGAAGACTTTGGGGTTTCTTTCATCATTTCTTAAATATTTCACCTAGATCCCCATTGGCACACCCCTCAACTTCCTTGGCCTCTTGTCTCCCCCTCTCTCCCCCTTCTTCTTGCTTCTTCTTCCTCTTGTGCAACAGAATCCCCTACTGTTGCTTTCTTCTGCTTCTTCTTCTTTAGCTTCTTTAACCTCCATTTCCATCACAACTCCAGCCCGCCCAAACTCCAGCCCGCATCACCCCACCGCCACTCTTGCCAACCCGTCCCACTGAGTTGAGACACAAGCAGCCTCTAACTTAAGTCACACCAGCAACACTCACATCCAACAAAGCCCCTCACCACCGTCCAGCAACCCCTCCCCTCCGCACGTCCAGCCACAGCTTCGCCTAAGAACCCGTCCCATCGTTCAGCCAAGCAACCACCACCACCCGCAACACCTCCCACTCGTTCCAACCGCGCCATAGCCCGCTCAACCAAGATCGACCAGCCAACCACGAAGCGAGAACGGTTTTCCATCTTGGCCGTGAGCCTTGCAAGGCTATTCTTAGCCTTGTCCATCCCTCTGTTGGAGACGCCGTAGTCACAGGATCTCATCGCCATCATGCCACCGTCACCGTGGACCCATTCTCTCGCTAATTCAGTGAGTCAATTCCCTAATCCTTAATTAGGTTGTTAATTGCACTTAGGGGGTTATATTTGGGCTAACTAGCTTAGTTAAATTAGTATTAAGTGAGATTAGCCTTAAGATGGATTAGTGTTAATCTAGTTTGGTTAGATTAGCCTTAAGATAGATTAGTATTGATCTAGTTGGTTGGATTAGTACTAATGAGGGTGATTTAGCTTGGTTCAGTGGATTTCTCTGCAGAACTGAACACTGGACCCTCACCGTTTGCTATTTTTGTGGATCAAAATGTGTTAAGATTTTGAGGTTACTTCCATCTTAGAAAATATTCTAGATATGTTCAAATATGACATATATTTTACTCAAGATTTTAGGGATTTAAAAGAATGAGATTTTAGTTTCGTTATTTACGAAACCGAATCTCGGATTGTTCAGGAAACAGTGACCTTTTGGTGTTTAATGGATTTTGCTCAACTCTTAGGGTTTGATTTTCGGAATGGTTTCTTTATAAAAGTTGTTCATCACATCTTTCAGTTTAACATAGTCAAATTTCAGATCAAACGGACAAGTTTCAGATCTCAAACCAAGCTGGTTTTGGAAAACGTGATTTTTGGAAACAAACACGATTTTTGTAACGGATTGAGCGAATTACTACTCTTAATCTAGAAATATTTGGGCTAAGGTGTCTTCATGAAAAATATTCTTTTATGTGTCCTTTATAGTATATTCAAATTCGAGAATTTTTTGAGCTTTTATGATTAATTTTATGGATTTAAGCTTGGAGATGCGTGAGTGGACCAGTTTCTGTTGGTTAGGACCAGTGGTGGTTTGTGATTGTTCTGGATGTTGTGCTTGCTAGACAATGCATATTTGGTGCTTTGGTTGACCTTTTGCATGCTTAGAGCTTATGCTTGATAATATGTGAAATTGATTGCTTAATTCCGCAATTCGGTGCTTGGTTGTTATTATGGACTATTATTGCAAAAATTGGATTTTGGTATTTAAATAGAAAAATACCGGATGTTGGTTTGTTACACAAAAATATTTTATGTACTATATAAAATCGTGAAATTTTGAAATGGGAGAGTACCATGTTTATTGGCTCGATTTAAAGGTGTGATCACACGCAATTATTTTACCAGGAATTTTTAATATGAAGAAAATTGGTCAAGTCTATTATTTAAAATAGAAGTATTTGAGTGCAAAGCACGATATTCTTAGCCAAGTATAGATGCGCGTGTGGTCACTATTGGAACCCGTCATCCACCAGGAATTGGGGAGATGATGCCTGATTAAGTTAAGATGCCATTGACAACGAATGCCGGTCGCAGTGGAGGCTAGGCCGATGCCTGATTAAGTTTAGATGCCCTTGACAACGGATGTCGATCACAGTGGAAGCTGGGCCAATACTCCTTCGAGAATGCCGTCTAAATGTAGATGTTGCCGTGTCCGACGAAGTGGGACAACACCCAGTTATGCCAGATGACTGTCGACTGATGAGTTGGTCGTGGTCGTTGGGTCGTAAATAATTGGAACACGCTTGAGTGATTGAGATAGCCACACCTGATTATGGGACAAAATTGTGTGGCACAAAATGGGACGTGTCATAACGGTTTGGCCTTATAATCGAGACCCCTGTGAATACTTGATGAATGATATGAGGTGTTCCAATTATTGAATTACGCTTGCTGCATTTATATATGTATATGAGATGTACTAATTTGCAGGGAGGGGCTGAGGCGAGGTAAGTCCTTATGGTGCATGTTTAGGCTGCCTCTAGGTGAATTATCGTCCTACTCGAGATTTAAGGCGTTGACTCACTGAGATTTTATCTCACCCCATCGTGGTTTAAATATTTTTAGGTCCCTAGTATGGAGAAACCGGAGCCCAAGGTGGAAGGGTTTGGAGCGTAGGTTGTTTGATAGTTCCTTTTGGGTTAGATGTTCTGTTTATAGACCTGTAAGACTGGTTTGGCATGTATATATAAAGTTTGGTTTGTGAAAAATGGTTGTCCAGCTTTTCTATCCCATGTTTGATTGTTGTCTAGGGTTTATTTTTTTTCTTCCACATGTGCATAAAAAGAATGGGTCGGCGACGCATCCTAGGAACGTCGCAATTTTAGTCGACCACTGAAGGGTGCCTGCGCTCTTGAGGTTCAAGGCGTGACAGTCTTCATGCCTCAAAAGTCCTAAGCTCGTCCTTGATCACCCAATCCCAATTTTCCTCTAAATTCTCATAAATAAACCCTTTTTGGGGTAGAAAACTCCAATTTCTCTACCCATCCGAATTTCCTTTCCATTTTCCTTTTGTTTGAGAATCGTTTTTCTGCAAAACTTCATACTCTTCAAAAATTCGCCGAAAGATGAGATGACGTTCAATAAATAAATCGTGACATGCTCGAATGTTCAATTCCCGAAACAGAATTGAATTTCATGGTTAAAATCGACCAAACGCGACTTTAGTACAACCTAATCTATTAGGTAGTTTTTAGGGATTTTAGCGCGTTTGACTTGCAGTCGATATTTTTCGATCCATGTTTGTGCATTTTCGAATCATAAACGACCCTTTGTTGTCATGTAATCGTGAGGATTCAATTACATATCCTATATATAATATCGACAAAAAATCGGTTTACTGCCATTCGACACGAATATCGTAATCAAGTAGAACCACCCGCAATTCAACTACGTACTTCTATCAAATATGCTTATATCCGTTAGCTAATCGATTTATATTGGTGTCGTATTGACCATTGCCGATTATTATGGTCGAGCGGTCAATTTTCGATCGAATTCTCTAGTCCGTCGCCTTTATATCCCTTAACGGCCTCACCTAATAGATTAGTTAACTCGAGAGTGATCAGTTTCGAGTAAATTAACCATAAGCGTGTCAACAAAATAACCATTTCATATATTCGAAACCGGGGCCAAATTTCGAGATGTCACATCAATCTTCATATGTTTATAAATTTTAAGATGTTCAATGTGCAATAAAAGCCAAATTTCAAACGCTACAAGAAAAGTAAAATGCGAAAAGGTCAAACTAACTCCAAACAGACCTAAAAGAAACTATTGACTTCTTATGCTTTGAAATAGTTCATCTTCTTGATGATGCAATCTGCATGATAGCCCATATGGAGCTGAAGGATAAAGACTCAGTCAATAGCTTAAGAAACTAATCCCCTACTCTCAAAACAATAATTTTGTACTATACAGTCGAATTTATGCCTGAAACCCAAACTAACCACCCTCCCCCCCCCCCCAAAGATTAGATAGGACAAATTCTTTTGGGCAATATCATGTCAATGATTTAACCCAAGCATTAGGTACAAGAGGTACTTGATATTACTAGAGGAGAAATTGTTATTGTTGATATACTCATGAACTTCTAGTAACACTAAGAGAGAAGGAATGAAAAACATTGAACTTCATTCATACTTAAAAAAAAAAAAAAAAAAAATTGTCAAGTACAAACTAAATAAGAACAATTTTTTGGAACCGCACATAAACGTGCAAAACAGACTTGTTCCACTTCCTAGAAAATAGCTAACAAACCAACCGCCTAACAAACAAACTTGACTGAATAATAAAAAACTAAAACGACAGAACATCAACAGCAACACTAAGACACAGCTCCACCAAACTTCTCCTTTGATCAGTTGCTACTACAAACTCCTATTTTCTCTCTTAACAGCTCAAATCTTCCAGCCTAAAGTGGCTTTGTGAATATGTTTGCAAGCTGATCTTCAGATCTGCAATAGACCAACTTAACTTCACCACTTTGTTGCACTTCACGCAGAAAGAATAATTTGACTTTAAAATGCTTGGTTTTGCCATGGAAAACTAGATTATGTGATATTGCCTATGCAGCCCGATTGTCCACATCAACTTTAATGCAATCACCAGAATTCAACCACATTATCTTCTTCAGCCACAAAGCTTGATTTGCAGCTGTAGTAGCTGCCATAAACTCAGCCTCTACAATGGACTGAGCTACAATCTCTTGCTTTTTGAAACACCAAGAGAAACAAACAGAATCAAGAGTGAAGCAGTACCCAGATGTACTTTTCATGTCATCCACTGAGCTAGCCCAATCACTATAAGAAAAGCCATGCAACTTAAACTTCTGACCTTTCCTAAACTTCACACCAAAAGTATCTCAAGACCCTTTCTATAGCAACCAAATGTAACTGACTAGAACTACTCATGAACCTGGATAGAACACTCACGGCAATTAGAATATTTAGTCTAGTTGCTATAAGATACATAAGACATCCAATCAAGCTTCTACACATAGAAGCATCTACTGCATCTGTTCCATCATTCTTTTGCAGCTTCTCCTTAGCAGCCATAAGAGTGCTTACACTTCTACAATCTTCCATCTGAAACTTCTTCAAAATTTCCTTGATGTATTTTTTCTGGTAGATGAAGATCTCATGTGAAGCTTGTTTGACTTCCAGACCCAGGGAATAAGCCATCTTTCCCAAATCTGACATCCCAAAACTTGCAAACAGACCTTGCTTCACCCTCTCTATTAGTTCCACATCATTCCCTGTCACCAATAAATCATCTACATAGAGTGACATAATGAAAACACTGTGATTCACCCTCTTGACATAAAGAGTGAAAGCTTCTTACAAAGCCAAAATCCTGCAAATATCGGTCTATCTTCCCATACCAAGCTCTTGGAGCCTGCTTCAGTCCATATAGAGCTTTCCTCAATCTGTATACCTTCTCTTCTTGCCCTTTGATACTGAAGCCTTTAGGTTGTTCAACAAAAATCTCCTCCTCGAGCTCTCTATTCAGAAATGCAGACTTGACATTTAACTGAAATATGGGCAACCCCTTCTATTTTGCAACAGCTAATAGTAGCCTGATTATATCAAGCCTTGCAACAGGAGCAAATGTCTCACAATAGTCTACTCCCCATATTTGAGCATAGCCTTTCACAACCAGTCTAGCTTTGTGTTTATTGACAAATCCATCAGGATTAACTTTTGTTCTGAACACCCACTTAACCCCAATCACATTCTTATTAAATGGTCTGTCAATAAGCTCCCATGTGTGGTTTTTCTAAACCATTGCAAACTCCTCCTGCATTGCTGCAATCCACCCCTGATCCTCCTTAGCTTCCACAAAGTTAGATGGTTCAAGCACTGCCACATTGCTTTTTTCATAGATTTTAGCAAGTGACATTGTGCCTCTTACTGGTAGATCATCTGTACTACCTTCCAATTTATCCACAACTTCATCAACCTCTACAACTGTTGCAAGTTATTGTTTTGCAGATTGTTGTTGTCCTGCATTCTTTTCTTCCATCTAATTCCACTCATCTTCCTCTAGAAAAGCAACATCTCTGCTCACAGTCACCTTCCTTGTCATAGGTTGAAAAATCCTGTAAGCCTTTGATTGGAGACTATACCTAATGAAGACTCCAAGCTCAACTCTTTGATCCAGCTTGTCTCTCTTGACCTAAGGAACATGAGTATAACACAAACACCCAAAAACCTTCAAATTCTTCACAGAATGTCTAACACCATACTAGACTTCAAAAGGTGTTGACCTCTCTAAGGCCTTTGTGGGCAATCTATTCAACAGCAACACTGCAGTATTAGCCGCCTCAACCCAAAACTTCTTAGGTAACATCTTCTCCTGCATCATACATCTAGCCATCTCCATAATGCTTCTGTTTTTCATCTCACTGACCCCATTCTATTGAGGTGAATTGGGAGCAGTGAATTGCTGCACAATGCTTGCTTGCTCACAGTTTAACTTAAACTTGTGAGCAGTATACTCATAACCATTATCAAACCTGAGCATTTTAATTTTCTTCCCACTCTAATTCTCAACTAAGGCTTTGAACTTTACAAACACATCAGCAACTTCAAATTTGGTTTGCAGAAATTAAATCTAGCTCATCCTAGTCATGTCATCTGTGAAAGTAATGAAATACTTGCTACCACTGAGAGATGACTCAGACATAGATCCATATAAGTCTATGTGGATTAATTGCAGCTTCTCACATGCTCTCCAGCCTTCTCCTTTGAAAGAAAATCTAGCTTGCTTGCCAAGAAGACAAGTTCTACACTGTGAGAATTCTTCCTCCAAACTTGGCAAGTCATTTGCCAAGCTATTCCTCTGCATAAACAACATGTTCTTCTTATGAACATGCCCAAGCCTTTTATGCCATAGCTCTGCATTTTCTTCTTTGCACTTTAAAGCCATTTGTTGCATCTCTTTTGGCTTGAACATGAAGCTCTTGTCCCTCATTGGCATTCTCAGCACTTCTTTGCTATCTATATTATCAATAAGGCATTCATTCCCTTCAAACTTCACATTATAGCCCTTCTCAACTAATTGACCAACACTCAATAGATTCTGGTCAACTTTTGGCACAAAGAGAATATCACTGATTAGCTTCACCTCCTGATTTCCTTCAATAGCCATATGCCCTTCCCTTGCACTTTGATATACTGTCCATTGCCAATTCTGACTTTGGACCTGACTGACCTATCTAGACTCCTAAATAGCTTCAAATTGCCAATCATATGATTGGTGCAGCCACCATCAACTAGCCATGCATCATTCTCAATAGAAGAGCCAGAATGGGAAGCTACAAACAAGTGTTCTTCCTTAGTCTCATTCACTACTATATGTGCTTCTCCTGCTTGCTGGTGATTGTTCTCTTTACAGATAGCTTCCATGTGACCAACCTTGTGACATCTTCTGCACTTACATCAGGCTTCCTCCAGCATTTAAAGAACTAATGATTAGATCCACCACAATGTTGACAAGGCTTCTTGTTCTTCTTTCATTTGCCAAACCCACTAGAACTTCCTTCTTTTGCTGCAAACTTTGAGTCACCAGCATTTCCTTTGGACTGATTCCATTTCTTCCCTTTGCCTCCATCATTGGACTTCACTTTAGCTTGCAGTGCATGTGACATCCTGATTTTCAACCCTGTTTTTGATGAGATGAAATGGGCTTTTCATCGATCCGCCAATGGCCTTTTTCTCTGAGTTGGCCACTCACGAGATAACAAGTCTATCAAGTGAAGCTGTTAAGGAATATAAATGCGACTGACTTGAGAATCTGACCAGAAACCAACTTCTCAACCGTACTAATCTGCAAAGGTCAATACGGCACCATTAAATTCCATTAGAGACCGGAGATAGGTCGATTTGACAGAGGTATGTAATTAGGAGTGGGTGATTCCACCTAATTGCAAAATTCGTGTCGAAATGGCACTAGACCGATTTTCTGTCAATTTTGTACCCTATGTCTGTATTTGAGATCTTGAGATTTTTACAACAACCGAGAGTCACCTATGAGTCGAAGTTGCTCATTGTGGATCGAAAATAATCGACCATAGGTCAAATGCACTAAAATTCTTAAAAGCTACCTAGTAGGTTAGATCACGTTAAAATCGCATATGGTAGAAATTAACCATGAAATTGAACTTGGTTTCAAAAATCGAAAGTTGTGGTGTGTCATAATTTATTTTAGGAACGTCAACTCATCCTCTGAAGATTTTTCCGCAAATTCGGATTTTCGACGAAAAATCAAGAATTGACGGAATTGGACCGGGAAAATTAGAGGACCGTTTTTTAGCGCACTTTGGGCATCCAAGATGAATTAATTGGCAAGGAAAAATATGGATTTGATGTGGGTACATTGGCTGAAATTTTAAGGCACCAATTGGATTGAATTGAAGAGGAATTGAATGAAATTGAAGAGGGAAATGTGCAAATTCGTAGGCCATGGTGGGGTGCAACATTTGGGACACTTGGCTAGGCCATCCCTGAGTGTATCGATTATATGTGTTGTGTTTATGAACTGTGCTGATGTGCAGGGGGGAACTGAGGCGAGGTAAGTCCTTTGTATTGCGTGGCTAGGCCACCCCTGAGTGTATTTCCCTCCTAATAAGGGTTTAGGGGGTGAACTTATTGAGACATAGTCTCACCCCGTCGTGGGCTCAATCTTTTCAGGTCCTTAGATGGCGGTTCCTTCAGAACGTTTTGGTCAGCCTAGGAGGGTTACCGAGCTGATTATTGATTTCTTTGTTCCCAGGGACCACGTTTGGATCTATGAGCTCATCGTGACCACCGTCTGGATCAATTAGGGCCTACCTCAAAGGGTACCTCATTGATTTAGGGCATGGTTTTGCCGCGGGCTCAATGGATACAGAGTGGGTCCCTTGCAGGATTTTTATGTCCCAGCTACAACGATAGACGTTGCCCATGGTGAGGGTACAGCTGACCCTCCTAATGGTGCGGTGGTGGATACAAAACCACCAAATGCTTCAAAGTCTGGGGATTCGTGTGCTTAGTTGTTTTGTTAACCCCTTGTCTTTTGTAGTAGGCATTTGCTGGATGACTTTTGTATATAAACCTGTGTGGTTATAAAAGCATGTTGGTTTGTGAAATTGTTTCCTACTTCTCTATTCCATGATGTTTGCTGTCAGGGGATTTGTTTACTCGTTTCGCATGTGCATTAAAATAAATGGGTTGGCAACGCATCTTGGGAACGTCGCAATTTCATCGACCACCGAGGGATGGGCACGCACTCGAGGATCAGGGCGTGACATCCCCACCCCGAAGTGGTATCAGAGCTGGTCGGTAGTTAGAGTGATAAAGTGCGATGGGTCGGGGGACAGTTAGTAGGAAATGTCATTTTATTATGCCGATGTATGTGATTGATAGCTGATTGGTGGCTTGTTTGGGTGGTCACTAAAATTTTAATCCGGTATTGGAATTGGAAAACGGGTTTCTATAAAAATCATGTAGCATGAGTGACTAGGAGCATAGGACTCTTAGGAATAGGTCAATAGGACTTGTGACTCGAGGTAGGACGCCAACCAGGGTCGATACCCAAGGTAGAGTGTAAGCTGAAGCTAGTGCGAGTGGAGTAGCACCGCCGCCGATTCGTGCTTGGGTAGCAGCCCCCCGTGATCCTAGGATCGAAGGGATCATGTAGGCGCTTGAGATGATTGAAGTTTTTATGGGGCAGCAACCCTAGAATCAAGCCACCGCCACTGCTGCACCTGTTGAGGTTCCACCTAGGAATGTGGTTGTTGAGAGAGAGAGAGAGAGAGAGAGGCCTATGCACAATTTAGTGGAATAGTTTTTGAAGTTGAACCCATCGAGGTCATAGGTGCAGGAGATCCCAAAGCTGCAGCCCTCTGGATCCAGGACTTGGAAAAGGCTTTTGCACTACTGAGGTGCACAGAGGAAGAAAAGGTCATCCTTGTAGTCTATTAGTTGCAGAGAATTGCAAGCACTTAGTGGAGGACCACAAGAGGAATAGTATTCTCGAAATGTGTGGTTCTTGGGTGGAACGCCTTTGTCAAAGTCTTCAATAGCAAGTACATTTCTGATAGTGCTAGAGAACTGAAGATGACGAAATTCCAGCGCCTTCGCCAAGGTACAATCACAGTAGATCAGTACGAAGCAAAGTCCGCTGAGCTGTTGCATTATGCCCCTAAACTAATCAAGGATCCGGTAGACCGAGCTAGAAGGTTCAAAGATGGGCTCAGATCGAAGTTGAGGAGTCCGTTGGTACCGTTCAAGTTGAAAGACTACAACGACCTATATGAACGGGCCAATTGATAGAAAGAGACTAAAATGAACAAGCCGCCACATCTGGGTCATGGTTCGGTTCTAACAGAGATGGGAATCAATTTAGGAAGAGACCAATGACTAGAGGAAGGTATCATGTTCCACCCAATAGGAAGGGTGGGATAGGAAAGTCAGTGTTAAGACAGAATAGCGAGTGTCGTTTCTGCGGAAGATGACATGGATCAGCCTCGTGCCCTTCTAAGACGGGTGCTTGTTTTGAGTGTGGCCAACAAGGTCACCTGGCCAGAAACTATCCCAGAAGGTAGATGGGACCGCAGTTACCGCAGCCGCCACTGATGGGTCAGACTTGAGGATTCATGACACCAAATGCACCATAGGGTGGTTTGAACAGGCCGCCAGCTCAAGGAAGGGTGTAGGCTGTCCCTAAGCGACAGGCTGAGAACTTGCCTGATATGGTCAAAGGTACAGTCTCATTAAACGACCACGCTGCTTATGCTTTATTTGATCCTAGAGCTATTCATTTGTTTATAGCTAAGCAATTTGTTAAGCTAGTAGGATTAAGTCATGAATTGTTGGAGTCATTGGTTAGTATATTTACATTGTTAAAGGATAAGGTGTCAGCTGCAGTGGGTTATTCTAGTTGCAAGTTAGTGATTAATGAGTGAGCGCGGAGGATAGATTTGATATTTCTAGCCATGTATGATTTTGATGTGATAATTGGCATGGACTGGCTCACCAAGCAATGAGCTAAAATGGACCGGTATCGCAAAGCGATTCAGTTTGACTCGTTAGCGGGTGAGAGGTTCGAGTTTATTGGGAGTCAAGGAGGACCCTCGATTACCTTAATCTTGTCGCTTAAGGCAACCCGTTTGTTAGACAGGGATTACCAAGGTTACTTGGCAACTGTCGTGGATACGACAATTGAGGAGCTGAAGATCGAGGATATCGCAGCGCTTCAAGAGTTTCAAGATCTGTTTCCAAAGGAATTTTCGGGTTTGCCACCAGAAAGAGAGATTGAGTTCATGATCGAGTTAGCACTCGGGATAGAGCCAATCTCTAAGGCTCCTTATCAGATGACGTTGTCAGAGCTGAAAGAACTGAAGATGCAAATGCAGGAGTTGTTGGATAAGGGATTTATACGTCCCAGTGCATCACCTTAGGAAACCGATCAAGAAAAAATATCCACTGCCGAGAATCGATGACTTATTTGACTAGTTGCAAGGAGCGTCGATATTTTCTAAGATTGACTTAAGGACGGGTTATCATCACTTGAGAATCAAAAAAGAAGACATACCAAAAATGGCGTTTCATACTCGATACAGCCATTATGAGTTCACTATATTGCTGTTTGGTTTAACAAATGCCCCAGCTGCTTTCATGGATCTGATGAACCGTGTGTTCAAGGAATATCTGGATTAGTTTGTGATCGTATTCATTGGCGACATCTTGGTGTACTCTAGTAGTCCTTAGGAGCATGAAAGAAACTTAAGGATAGTGCTTCAGACTTTGAGGAATCATGAGCTATACGCCGAGTTCAGCAAGTGCGAGTTTTGGTTAACTCGTGTGGTGTTCCTAAGTCACGTGATTTCAAGTGAAGGAATCTCTACGGACCCAACCAAGATTGAAGCAGTAATCAACTGGCCAAGACCGACGATAGTTGTGACATCTTGAAATTTCAATTTTGTTTTCAATTAAATAAATCAAGCTTTTCATCGATGCGCCGATAGTGCTATTCTCTGAGATGATCACTCCTGAGATAACTAGACTATCTAGGAAAGTCATCAAGGGACTTTAAAGCAATAGACTCGAGAATTCAACCAGCAATCGACTACTCGACCGTGCTCATCTACAAAGATCATTACAGTATAGTAAAGATCGATTAGAGATCAGAGATAGGTCAGTTCAACTGAGATGTATGGCTAAACGTGAGTGATTCCACCAAATTGCAAAATTCTTGTTGATCGGCACTAGATTGATTTTTCTGTCGTTTTGGTACCCTATGTCCGTACTTAAAACCTCGAGATTTTCACGACCACCAAGAGTCGCTAATGTGTCAAAGGGGTACATTGTGGCTCAAAGAAAATCAACCACGGGTCAATTGCACAAAAAATTTCTAAAAGCTACCCAGTATGCTAGGTTACACTAAAATCGCGCCAGATTGAAATTAACCACGAATTTAAATATGATTTCAGAAATTGAAAGTTCTATCATGTCACAAGTCATTTTAGGAATGTTGACTCATCCTTCGAAGATTTTTCTGCAATCCAAGATTTTTGGCAAAAAGTCAAAATAGGGCCGTTTTCGACCGAAAAATTAAGGGGACCATTTTTTATCGCATTTTCGGGATGCAAATTGGTTCTATTTGCGTGGAAAAATGTCAAATTGATCAAGGACTCGTTGGTGGAATTTATGGGAGTCGAATTGATTTAATTCAAGTGGGAATTGAGGTGAAATTAGGAGAAACCAAGTGCAAATTCGTAGCCCCCATGCCCTCAACCATTGGACCATCTCCAAGGCTTCCTAAGCAAGTTTATTGGTCTACTTTTGGCTCAGGAAGCCAGCCCATCCATGGTGGGGCCTCTTCAAGGAGACAAAAGGATAAAAGAGAAGCATGAGGGACCCTCCAAGCTTTGTTGTCCCCCTCCTTCTTCCTCAACCTTCCTCCCTTCTTTCTTGCTACCATGAGAGCTCAAGAAACCATAGAAGCCCAGGAGAACAGCCAGCAGCCGTCCGAGCAAGCCACACACCCATCGGATCGCCACCACGCCGCCGTCACGCGCTCGAGCCCGTCGCTACCTCTCTCGCTGGCGTTTCTAAGCCTGCACGTCACCACCGTCTCAACTATGTTGTTCACCCCTACTCGCCATCAAACAGGTCCCCTGAACTATCGTGGAGGTCGCCGAAGCCCGTCACGCCACCGTTCAGCTGCCGGAGTGACCTGCTTAGGCCGTTAAAGCCTTCGCCGGTCCTGTCTTACCCAACTAGCCGCCCAGCCCTCTCATTCGGCCTAGCCACAGAAACCAAAGCCCCTGGGTCGGCCTTGCCCTGTTTGGCCCCGCTTTAGACCGCTTCCAGGCCTTGAAAGGTGCCCTCGCTTTGGAGTTTGTGGCCCATCTCCGCCTTGCCGTCCTTGTGAACTCATCGGGATTCAAAACTGGTGAGTTTACTCGCTAATATCTATTTAGGGAGTTAATTATGCTTAAGGATTGATTAGTTTAGGTTAAGTATGGATTTGGTGGATAGTTAGAACGGTTTAGTAATTTAATTATTCGTTTATGCATGTTAGGTGGTTAGAGTAGCATAATTAAAGACTAGATAACTTGTAGTATTTATCTAGATAGGTTCGGAAATTTTTCAAGCCATTTCAGTATTTAATTAGGCTTTTCCGACCTAAGTTGCATTGATTGGTAGTTATTAATTAATTTTTTGTAATTATTTAATTAATTATAATTTTCCGGAAATTAGACTGGGATAGCCGGTGACCAGAATTTTGTGCTAATTGCAATGGTGTGGTTGGTTTATTTATCTAGATGATAATTTGTGCAATTTATGTGTTGATTGAAATCTTGGGTATTTATCATAAAATTTAATAATTTCAATATTTAATTAGAATAGTACTGGGCGTCAGTTTACAACGCTAAAAATGTGTTTATGGATTATTGGAATTAGTGGGATTTTCAAAAGGGAAAATATCATATTTTGGCTAAGGCCGACCGTGTATCCACACACGATTATTTTTATCGGGCATGATAAAAGTGGTGAAATTGCTAGTTGATTAGAATGGCATACTATATCAACCTGAATGCTTTGATATATCAACTTAGAATGAGCAATATACCTTAAGTATTGCACAGCTTCGGTGAGCATTATAGATATATAGTAGCTCGGGTGAGCATTATCATATATATCTATTATCAACTTTTGGCGAGCTATATTATCTATCTTCAACTAAGGGTGAGCAATCCTAGATGTGATCGGACTTTATAGATAGTATTGAATGGGTTGACCAAGAGATGGTCTTGAAGATATGGAGTGAAGTGAGTCGACTGATCGATGTTGATCTAAATTGAAATGATTAATTGAATATACAAATTGTACTAACTTGTAAGAAGGAATTGAGGCAAAGGTAAGTCCTGTGACTTGTGCTTGTGCTTAGGCAGCCCTTAAGGCATATTTCCTTCCTAGTTGGAGTTTAGGAGGTGAACTTTCTAAGATGTCGTCTCACCCCATTGTGGGATAACATTTTCAGGTCCTTAGATGGCAACTCATCTCGAGAATTTTAGACAGTCGAAGAAGGTCACCGAGCAAGTATCTTATATTCCACTTTATGGGAACCTAAGGGGATGGGTCTATGAACTTGTGAGGTCCGTGGTTTGGGTTGATGCGGGTCTACCCCATAAAGTACCCCATGAATACAAGTCATGGTATCGTCGTGAGCGGAATGCACAAAGAGAAGGTCCCATACCGAAATCCGAGGTCCCTATGTTGGTGCTAGAGGTTGCTTTTGGGAAAGTCATGGTAGACCCTCCAAGTGGTTTAGTGGTGGTCCCGAGCCTGTCGGATCCAGGGTCGCCAGAGTATTCAGTTAAAAACTCGAATGCTTAGAGGATTTGTAGTCCCTCTACCCCACTTTTTGCAGACCTTGTATATATATCAGCTAATATTGTTTATGACATAGTTTGATATGTGTATATAAGTGTGATGTGGTTTTCGAAAATTGTGGCCCTACTTTTCTCTCCTAACTTTCTATTGTCTAGGGATTTAATTATTTGCTTCTGCATGTGCACTAAATTAAATGGGTTGGTGACACGTCCTGGGACGTCGCTATTAAATCGACCATCGAGGGATAAGCACATGCTTGGAGGATCGAGGTGTGACATCCCCATTTAGTGGTATCAGAGCAAGGTTAGTGGTTGGAGTGATGAGGTACAATAGTTTATGGGATAGTTAGTTGGAATGGCCTTTATTTTATGCTGATGCATGTCTGTGATAGTTGTTTGGTAAAATTGTTTGTGGTGATTGCTCAGCTTTTAATTCTATGTGGAATTGGAAGGCAGGTTTCTTTAAATACCCTGCTAGATGAGTGATCAGAAGCAAAGGACTCCTAGAAAGAGGACCATAGGGCCTGTTACTCAGGGTAGGACGTCGACGAGGCTTGATACCCGAGGAGGCCGTGGTAGAGTGACAGCTCAGGCTAACGCAAGTGGAGTAGCACCGCCACCTATTGGTGTTGGGGTAGTAGCCCCTGACGATCCAAGGTTTGCTGGGATCATGCAAGTGCTTGAGATGCTGGGAAATAGGATGGATCAACAGGCTCAGATTCAAGCTGCTAGTGCCGCCGCTACCACAGCTGCTGCAAATGCCACCGCAGATGCTATTGATGCCGCCACACTTATCGGCACACCTGCTGAGGTTCCACTAGGAAATGTGGTCAGTGGGAGACCAATGCATAAGCTGGTGGAACAGTTTATGGAATTGAACCCACCGAAGTTCATTGGAGCAAGAGACCCCAAAGCTGCAACTCTATGGATCCAAGGCTTGGAGAAGGCATTTGCACTGCTAATGTGCACCGAGATAGAGAAGGTAGTCTTTGCAACCTATCAACTGTAGGGAATTGCGAGCACTTGGTGGAGACCACCCAAGGAATAGTATTCCCCGAAGGTGTAGGCCCGGAGTGGAACGCCTTTGTCGAAGTATTCAATAACTAGTACTTCTCTGACAATGCCAGAGAACTTAAGATGGCTGAATTCCAGCGCCTTCGCCAAGGTGCGATGACTATGGATCAATATGAAGCAAGGTTCGCTAAACTATCGCAGTACACCCCCAAATTGGTCGAGAATCCAGTAAATCGAGCTAGAAGGTTTAGAGATGGGCTCAAACTGAAAGTGAGAAGCCCGCTGGTGCCATTGAATCTGAAGAACTATAATGACCTTTATGAACGAGCCTAGCTGATAGAGAGGGATCAAAACGAACGACCCGTCGCATCTGGGTCACGATTTGGATCTAATAGAGATGGGAACAGGTATGGGAAGAGGCCTATGACCGGAGAAAGGTTCCATGTTCCGCCCAATAGGAAGGGTGGAATTGGAAAGTCAACGCCAAATCAAAATGGCATGTGTCGCTTCTATGGAAGGCGACACGGTTCAGCCCCATGCCCTCGAAGGATGGGTGCTTGCTTCAAATGTGGCCAGCAAGGTCACATAGCCAGAGATTGTCCCAGAAGACCGAGGGGACAACAGCAGTTACCGCCGCGCCACCGATGGGTCAGATCAGAGGGTACGCACTGCAAATCGTAAGATGGACAAATTAGACCCCCAGCTCAAGGGACAGTGTATGCCATTACTAGAGGTCAGGCTAAGGATGCTCTTGATGTAATCATAGGTACGGTTTCACTGAACGACCATACTGCATATGCTTTATTCGACCTTGGTGCGACTCATTATTTTATTGCCAAGTAATATGTTAGGCTGATAGGTTTAAGTCCTGAGTTACTGGAGTTAGTGGTTAGCATATTTACACCGTTAAAGGATAAGGTGTTAGCTATATTGGGTTGTACTAGTTGCAAGTTAGTGATTGGTGAGTGAGAGGGGAAGATAGACCTGTTAATCCTAGCCATGTATGACTTCGATTTAATAATTGGCATGGACTAGCTCACCTAGCAATGAGCTAAGATGGACTGTTATCGTAGAGTGATTCAGTTTTACCCATTAGAGGGTGAGAGTTTCGAGTTTGTTAGAAGTCGAGGAGGACCCTCATTTACATTGATCTCGTCGCTTGAAGCAACCCCTTTGTTAGATGGGGTTTGTCAAGGTTACCTGACAATTGTCGTGGACACGATAGTTGAGGAGCTGAAGATAGAAGATATCTTGGTGGTGCAAGAATTTCCAAATGTATTCCCGAAGGAATTGCCAAGCCTACCATCAGAGAGAGAGAGAGATCGAGTTCGTGATTGAATTAGCACTCGGGACAGAGCCAATTTCTAAAGCTCCTTACTGGATGTCGTTGTTTGAGTTGAAGGAACTAAAGGTGAAGATGCAGAAATTGCTAGATAGGGGATTCATACGTCCTAGTGTATCACCTTAGGGAGCCCTAGTTTTGTTCGTGAAGAAGAAAAATGGTTCGTTGTGTCTGTGCATCGACTATCATCAACTCAATCAGGTGACAATCAAGAATAAGTATCCACTCCCAAGGATTAACGACTTATTTGATAAGTTACAAGGGGCGTCAATATTCTCCAAAATTGACATGAGGATAAGATATCATCAATTGAGGATCAGGAATGAGGATATACCAAAGTCAGCATTTTGTACTCAATATGGCCATTATAAGTTTAACGTAATGTCATTTGGTTTGACGAACACCCCAGCTACTTTCATGGATTTGATGAACTGAGTGTTTAAGGAATACCTAGATCAGTTTGTGATCATGTTCATCAATGATATTCTGGTATATTCGAGTAGTGATGAAGAGCATGAGAGTCATCTGAGAATGGTACTTCAAATCTTGAGGATTCATGGACTATACGCCAAGTTCAACAAGTGTGAGTTTTGGTTGACTCGTGTTGCTTTCCTAGGTCACGTGATTTTAGCAAAAGAATCTCCATGGACCCAGCCAAGATTGAAGCAATAATCAACTGGCCAAGACCGACTATAGTGACACAGATCAGAAATTTTCTAGATTTGGCATGTTACTATAGAAGATTCATGGAAGGATTTTTGGCTTTGGCATCACCGTTGACTTGCCTATTGAAGAAAGAAGAGAAATTTGTGTGGACAAACAAGTGTGAGCGTAGTTTCTAAGAGTTTAAGCAGAAGTTGACTACCGCACATGTGCTGACCATTCCATCTAGTCTTGGAGGATACGAGATCTATAGTGATGTGTCGTTTAGAGGATTAGGTTGTGTGCTGATGCAACATGGTAGGATTGTTGCATATGCCTCTTGCTAGTTGAGACCTCATGAACAGAATTACCTGACACATGACTTGGAACTCGCAGCAATCATTTTCACTCTGAAGATTTAGAGACATTACTTGTGCGGAGAAAGATTCCAGATCTTCACTGACCATTAAAGTCTCAAGTATCTATTCTCTCATAAGGAGTTGAATATGAGATAACGTCGATGGATGGAACTTCTGAAGGATTATGATTGTGATATTCTATATAGCCCTGGAAAGGCGAATAAGGTCGTCGACGCTTTAAGTCGGAAGTCTTTAGTCGAACATATGCTAGTTAAGGAGTGGAATTTACTCGAGAGAGCTCGAGATTCAGTTTTCAAATTTGAGGTAGGCTGCCTTTCAAATTTTATGGACACCTTCAAAATTGAGCCGGATGTTCAGATCAGGATCAAGGCACTTCAGCCGATAGACCCAGATGTTCAGAAGATTCTGCAATAGGATACTGATAAGAGAAAGGCTGATTTTTAGATTTCCGAAAATATGAGGTTCCGAAAACAATTATGTGTACCTGACGATGTAGAGCTTAAAGTAGAGATCTTATTAGAAGCTCATTGTAGCAGTTACAGCATTCATCCTGGCAGTACAAAGATGTATCAGAATCTGCATCAACACTATTGGTGGTCTAGTATGGAGGCAAACATCGCGAAGCATTTCGCCAAGTGTCTGATGTGTCAACAAGTGAAGGCACGGCATTGTAAGTCGGGAGGACTTCAACAACCTCTTGAGATTCCCGAATGGAAATGGGAGCACACCACGATGGACTTTGTGACAGGCTTGCCGAGGAGTCAAGCTAGTAATGATTCCATTTGGGTAGTGGTCGACGAACTGATAAAGTCGGCTCACTTCATCGCAGTACAAACTTTTAGTAATAGATCAAATCTTCTGGAGAAAAATTGGACTCAATTTGAACTTAGCTCATGGGGTTGTTGTTTGGGGTTTAATAACAATGCCATGTTATATTTTTGACCTGTTTATATTAGATTACCTTAGTTTACTATCTATAATTGTTCTTTTATTTCCGTTTTGACAAATTGGTTGTAATTCTTTTATAATGCTTTTGTGTTGTGATTTGCTTGTTCTAGTTGAATGGTTAGATTACATTTAAGGATAATAATACAAGAAAAAATCGCTTGGACACCTAGCAGATCAACATTTAATCAATCAAGGTAGGGTATCGAAAGGATATTAATTTGAACAGCTAATAATCAAATCCATGACCTTAGTTATCTAATTGTGTAGGAAGTGACATATATGTTGTATCTCACTTGGCTCCCAACGAGCCCCACTAGGCTTATGTGGCTGCCTCGCTTGATAGAATTTTCTTACGATCAATTGAATCCAAATGAATTTTTCAACATCACACGAGGTAAGGATTTAGAAGAACCTATGCCGATTGAGGACCATTGGTCCCAACTAATATTATCAAGGTTAAGTATAGTGCCAACGTTTGGTCAGATTGAAACGACATTTGATATTGCTCCATAATTTATGTAGTTTAAAGTTAAAGAGAGGTCTTACCCTTTAGTACGGCAATAATTAATATATCATCTCATATTAAAAAGGTAACACTTTACATCATGCAATGTTTGATTAGATCAGTAATTTTTCTACTCATACTTATTATAATCATCAACCAAGTCTCTCGTTCAATTTATCTTCTTTGTTTGAAAACTACATCAAAAGTGGAAGCTAAACCCATTATTCTAAATGAACGTGTGATTTCCAGTCTCATTTAATTAAGTATGGCCATATTACTAGAAAATACTTGAGAGTATTGCAAGATTAATATTCGATGATTTTGATATATTTTGGGAAAATTGTCCAAATTTCCTAAACCTATTGTACTTATACCAATTCAATCTTCAATTTTTCAATTTTGTCAATTAAATTCTAAATCCTTTGACAATTTGTGTGGCACTCCCCGACGGCCCCCGATCCATTAGGGTTGCCACATATCACCAACTTTCTCTCAACCTAAAAGTCTGATACTCTGATACCAAAGGATTTCAATAAACCCATGAGTTCTTGGGGTCTATATCCTTTCCATTGGTCCTGGCGCAAAATTTGGCGGAAGTGTATCCAACATCTCCCTTCCCTATATTTAGAAAACGATGCACACCAACTAAACATTTTTATAGGTAAAAGCCAAACACTTTTATTTACATAAAACTAGATGGACAATCGTTAGTCGGTACATCAAAATGCCGTAGTTTTCTATACTTGGCCATACTTCAAAAGATACCCAACATTTCCAACAATTACAAACATAAAGTCCATCGTTTCGTGTCGGTGTCCAAAAATTTCTTCCTCTATTGACCCCATCTCACAGTCACACCTAGCCACTCGGTCCGTTTGTTGGTGGCAGCAACAGTGGCCCCAACGTCTGTCCATCCCGATGGACAAATATAGCAATGTACTCCTGAAGTACAAGGCTGGTGGGAAGACTAGTATCGAACAGTATAATGACTCTCATCCATACGAACGTCAGTCCTCACACCACAGGGTCCTGATGTTCCGACCACTCCCACTGTAGGTCAATCAGGAATCCATAGAATGTACCAGGAGGTGCAGGCAGCAGAGGCATCTTATCTAGTTTGAAATATTAGTCCCCAAAAGGGGTGAGTACAACCACCCAACAGCGAAAGATCCACTAAACTATATCATGCATAACCATCATAATCTAATTTCATGCAAGATAGACAAAACATATAACCAAAGGAATGAGTATGCATCAAATCCATAGAATTTTTCAAAGTAATAACAAATGTAGTTTCAAAACCAGAATGCACCAATGCAGTCACACGGGTCCCGATTATAGGGCCAAACTATTATGACACGTCTCATTCCGTGTCACACAATTTTGTCCCATAATTAGGCGCAGTTATTAGCAGGATCATTAGTTTTAAAACTCAGTTTATTTTCATTCCTTATGTCTATCCTAGAGGATCAGTGTTTGCGTCCCTCCGGGCATTTGCACCCAACTTGGCATCGCGAAAACCTCTAGTTTTCAATCACCGGGCACCCAAAGCGTGTTACGTCACACCTCTTAGGCATCTCGCATCTCACCTAGCATCACGAGGAATCTTCGGGGCTCGTCATGAAAATGGTTACCCCTACCCTCCGGGCATGTATTTATAATACAATTGGGCATCCCGACATTCCCGGGGTACCTCTGAGGCTCTGCAGACCCCAGGCATCCAAAGGCATCGACCCCTACGATCCTTATGGGCATCCCGACTCCCGGGGCATCGTCAACCCAAGGGTCCAACGGCAGCAATAACATCTCAAATTATTTCAATACCAAAAACATTTTTCAAAGCAATGACATCAGAAGTCCCATGAGATTTCATCGAAATTTCAATGTTGAATAATTTTCTGAATGCCAAAACCATCATACTAGATAATAACCAAAATGCTTTCACCTTTGAAAGAAATTTAGGCAAATTCGGAATAAAGGCAACCAAAAATCAGAATGCACAGTTTTAGTAATAATTTTGGAAGAACCCATAAACGAACTCAGAAAGTTCTAAATCTGTAGTATGTTATAAATAAGATCTAAAGGAAAGAATTTCATGAAGAACACTAAGCCAAAATAGTCATGTATAGAGAGCAGTAAATCACACAATTCATCCCCAGATTTCTTCCATCAACAGAATTTATACTCCAGTAGAAAAGCATCGCACATTACAAGAAATTTATGCCACTATATTGATTTTGAAAAATCTGACAAAAACATATGTTCTAGTTTAAACAATTCCTCACAACTTTCACGAAGAAATCGGGACCAAATTTGTACTAGAATTCTCCCTAGAAAATCTACAAAGTTGCTGAGCTACACACGACTTATTTTGGGCAGTGCGGGTTCATTAGGATTCCACGCCCACACCGTGGCTATCTCACTTTCAAAAGTCCACCAAAAATTGGTCTTTTGATTATAGTTCAATAGAATCTAAAATTCATAGAGAAAATCAAAGCATTTCCTCAATTTCATAGTTCCAATCTACTTCAATCACCCAATAATTCAGCATTCAGCATCCAACTCAAACATTTCCCAAATCTAACTGCACTACATCAGACAATAACAGCATTGCATTATATAGGTTAGTAGACTTCCACTTGCCTTAAATCCGACGGTGTCAACGACGAAAAATCAAGAAGTTCGTGGTCACGGACACGGCTCAGCAACAGCAATTGCGAGCAGTGTCGATGTCGGCAGCGCATGCACGGCAGAGGGCGACCTCTTCCCTTTCCTCTCACCGTTCACTCTCTCGCTCGCTGCTCTCTTTCTCTCACTCGCTGGTTCGCTCGGTTAGTCTCTCACTTACTCACGTTTACGAGCATTTTGCTCCTTCAAATTGATGACTAATTAAATTAATGCATGCAGGTTTTTTGGTGGCTACTTGGTCGAGAGACAGGTGGGAGAGGCGTGTCTTCAGCTGGTAATTTCTTGAACTTTTGCTGGCAGCCGAGTGGGAAGCAACGTGGCCGTTGCTGGGCTTCTCTCGGTCAACAATCCTCCTTCATTGTTGACCGGGCAAGCCGAGAGGAGAACGCGCGGCTCATGGGGAAGACTTCATTCCCTTGCTGCTCAATTAAGAAGTGGGTTCAATCATGCATGATTCTCATGCATGGCCATTATGGGGTTATTCACGTAGCATCTAAGGAGAGGAGTGATCTGAAATTGTTGTTTTCTCTTTTCATAGTTGGTCGTATTGAACATGTACATGAAGACGTTGAATGCTGATATGGGAGGCTAGCTTAATATAGTGCAAATGCAGATGAGGTTGGTCTCACCATTGACATTAGGTAGGGGAATTTCGACAAGACTATAGTTTATTCGATGCTCGGACTATGACCAAACGTAATGTCTCGGTCCAACGATGATGACGAAACGGTGTCCGCAATTGGTACCAATGATGCAGTCCGACGGTACTTCTGTTGACCCGTCACGGACCATCACATATTCAAGGTCAGCAAAAATCCGAATGCCACAATTTGCCAATTGAGTCCATCTAGCCAATTTTGGTCAAAAATCATAGATGTGGACATCAGTGGCCCTACATAGCACGGCATGCGTCGAATAATTTTAAATTGTTGGAAATAGATTCCTGAAAACGAACCGGTACTCGAACAAATGAATACTGAAAATGAACACGGAAAACGTGCCCGAGAAAAACATGTAACACCGATCGAAAGATATATCACGAAAACAAGCATACCTTGTTTGCCACAGATTAAGTACCGTTGCAGTCTCGAAAGAATGAATTGAGGCCCTAGAATTCCGTTCGTTAAGAGAGAAAACATTGTTGTCCAAGGAGAGAGGGAAATACGTTCTGTGTTTTTTACTGTCTGTTAACCAACATTCTCCCTCTTATTATTTATTTATTTATACAACAGTAACTGCACTCTCTCATGGGCCATTTACTTACAGGCCGAGTTTTGGTCCAACATGGGTGGACGGGCTTAACTTGGCCCATCAAATGAAAATAAAAATAAAAACCATCATCTCCCACTCGCACATGATGGGTCGAACAAAAATTTTTCTTTACCTCTCTACAACATTCATACTAGTAAACAATCCGTGCAATCAGCATACTTTGAGAGGTTGTTGCCATGCATTTGTTAAGAATATATAACATCTCATAAAGCGCATCACATTTTTGAGTAAATATAGTATACAGTATCCTAGATTGATCGATCACATTTATATCTATTTTGATCTCTTTTTAATAATGACATATTGTATTCACAACTATGATTATCTACAAAAAAAAAAATCGTAATTGGTCAATTAGTGAATACAAAATTAGAATGTGATTCTTTAAACTCGATCTTCCTCTTTCCTTGAAACTCTCAGTTTCAATTCAATTTGATTTCTAGAAATATTTTATTAGATCGAATTAATTCATGATTATTGGCAACATTTTAAGATAACAAACACTGAATAGAAATATTGAGAATAAGTAAAAGTCATTAGGGCACTTAATAAATGAATTCTTTTTCATCGAAATGTCATAGGCATAAAAGTTAAGAGCAAAACTTTTACCACTCTTATTGGTTGTCTCATGCATACGTAGTATGAAATATATATTACGGTATTAACTCATTTTCCATAGAGCGTATGTCTACACTTTCAATACCGTACAGATAATAGTTCAGACATATCTAATATCTAACTTAAGTTCACATATCTACTCTTTCACGGAATTCATCAAAACTCACATCTAGCATCAAAGACAGACAAAGTAAAATATGTGGCTTATTTTACTTTCAGACATAGTATATATTGTGTCCTCATTTTAACACTCAGTTAAGGCGACATTTACATTTTAAGCTTAAGCTCTCGATTACCACCTAGATAATAAGCTTAAAAACCATCTCATATCTATTTATTACATAGTAAATAGAGGTAATTACCCGTATGAGTAGGCTAATATCTTATTTGTCCAACATACTTTCTCAATTTTATATGATGCACTAAGCATTAAGATGCATAAACATCAAACAAAAACTCATAGGTATTAATAATGAAAACACAAATTCATTAAAGGTGAACACTTAAGAGAAATTACAATATTTAGTACATCAGCCTCTACGTGGTTCTAGAGATTTTACATTACCACAGAACACATCTTTAGGAATTGGTTTCATCATAAGATCTGCTTCCATTCTATGCGTAAATATGTACTATAAGTTCACATCTTTTCATACAACCATATCTATGACAAAATTATACTTGGTATTTATATATTTGGTCTTGTCATAATATTTTGAATTTTTTGTGTATGCTATCGTTGCTTAGCTATCACAATTAAGAGTTTGTAGCATTCTTAACAACACCTAAATGATCCAAAAATGTCTTAAGCCACACACCTTGTATTGCTGCTGATAATGCCACGAACTTAGCTTCCATCGTAGACAAGGCTATACACGTTTATTTCCTATTGCTACAAGATATGGTGCCATTATTTAGTAAGAAAACAAATTCATAGGTAAATTTCCTTTCATCTAAATCTCCTCTCCAATCAACATCTGAATAGCTTTCAAGTCGTAGATCCTTTTATTGATAACTTAGCATATAATCAGCAGTTCCTTTCAAATAACTAAATATTCTTTTGATGGCTTTCCAATGTGCTTGACTTGAATAAGATTGGTATCTACTTACCATTCCAACTGCAAAACATATGTCAGGACTTGTACACATCATAACATACATTAAATTTCCATCAGCACTAGCATAAGAAATATGTTGCAATTGTTCATTCTCTTGTGAAATCTTTGGACACGTTATATGGCTCAATCCTTCACCTTTTGCAATAGGAGTATCTATGGATTTACAATCTTGCATACGAAATCGTTCAAGAACCTTATTTATGTATGTTTCTTGCGAAAGAGATAATGATCTCTTTGAACGATCCCTTGAAATCTTAACTTAAAAGAATATATACAGCCTCACACATGTCTTTTATCTCAAAGCTGGAAGATAACCAACTCTTGATAGAATTAACAAACTCCATATTGCTTCTGGCAATCAATATATCATCAACATATAAGGATATGATCACAAATTGATCTTTGGATCTTTTGATATACACACAATGATCCTCATCAATCATCGTAAAATCATACGTCATTGTGGCATTATGAAAATGCATATACCATCGTTTCAACAATTGCTTAAGACCATATATCGATCTCAAAAGTCGATATACCTTTTATTTTTAGTCTTTCAAAATGAAACTAGCGGATTGTTCCAAAAATATTTCTTCTTCTAATTCTTCATTGAGAAAATTAGTCTTTACATCCATTTGATGTAACTCAAGATCCATATTAACTACTATCGTCAGAATAATGCGAATTGAGGTAAATCTCATTACAGGAGAAAATGTTTCCTCATAATCAATTCATTCATGTTGATTATACCCCTTCGTTACAAGACGAGCCTTATATCTTTCTATTAAACCATTAGTTTTACGTTTTATTTTGAGAACCCACTTATTCCCAATGGCTTTGCATCTTTTTGGAAGATTAACTAGTTCTCAAACATGGTTTGATTTCATTGACTTCATTTCCTCTTCCATTGTATGCATCCATTTTTCTTACTAAGGCAATTTAGAGTCTCATTTATATTTCTTGGCTTAGCTTCATCTTGTGAAGCAACCATAAATGTTTCCTCTTCAATGTCAAAACATTGACGGGAAATATATATTTGCAACTTATTTGCTGTACAGGAGATTGTACACTTTACATATTATTCTCCATTATGCTCCCACTCAGATTAGATAATAACGATATTGTCTCATCATATGGTTGTAATTGAGAATGAGTCGAATTTAATTCCTCACTTTTCATGTTACTCCCACTTGGACGAACTCTACTAAGTTCATTATACCGATCCAATGTTTCAAATAAGGAGTAGTTCTCACCTATTGGCCTTCTTAGGAAATTCATTCTCTAAGAATGGGACATCTCGTTATTCAAATTCAATTATACTCCCACTTTTCCGCTCACCTATAAATACATACCATTTCAAGTGTTATGAGTATCTTATGAAAATACTCTTCTTACCTCAGGGACCCAATTTCTCATACTTATGAGATGGCTCATGAGTATAGGTAGCACAACTCCACTTTAAAAAAAAAAAAAAAAAACTTAAGTCAGGTTTATACATGTCTTTAACTCATATGGAGTGGAAGTAACTGATTTGGAAGATACACGGTTAAGTGTATAGGCAGTAGTTAATAAAGTATCACCCCAAAAGGTGATATGTAAGTATGTGCCATCATGGACCTAACCATTTCCATAAGGGTTCTACTTTTCCTTTCCGCAAGCCATTTTGTTAAGGGGTATATGGAATAAACAACTATCTTTTTATTCATTTTTCATCACATAAATTTCTAAACTCATTAGATAAATATTCTATTTTCATCACATAAATTTCTGAACTCATTAGATAAATATTCTCGACCTCAATCGGATCTCAATACTTTTATTTTCTTGTCTAATTGATTTTCTACCAAGCTCATAAACTTTTTGAAATAATTCAATACTTCAAATTTATGATAAATCAAATAGATATGTGCAAAATGTGATGAAATAAACAGCCATATGCCTTCATCTCACATTCATTGGACCACAAATGTCAGAATTGATTAATTGTAAAGGAAATTCAGCTCTTTTACTTTTTCCAAATGGTTTTCTTGTTGTTTTTCTTGCTAGGCAATGCTCACATACGAGCAAATCAACTTTTTTCAATATTACCCAACAAGCCCTCTTTGGCTAGCCTATTCATATGTTGTTGACCAATATAACTAAATCTAGCATGCCACGCATTCATATCATTATCATATGAATTAAAAGATGTGACGAGGGAATAACAAATTGTGACACCCCGAACCCTTCGCAGGTCATCACCAGCGCCGATGTTACACTTCATTACCTTTTTCTATCTTGTACTTAAAACAAGCGTCATTAATCACATGCATTTTTTTTTAAAGCGGTCCCAGCGCGACTCATAGCGGAAGCAAATTAAACATCTCCATCTCTCCCCTTACTAACCATGATACCAATACACACCAGCTAAACATCAGAATTTTATAAACAACTTCGACACTTTGCTTACATATATATAGCAAGATGGGATATCCTTCGGGTCGGTACAAAATAAGGAAAAGCTAGGACTCTGCCATGTCCAGCCTAAAACCTCAAAAAGAAACTCTCGACCCTCAACATCATACGAATACGAACCCCCATCGAAAGTGTCGACTATCTACATCAAAAAGATTCAGCTCCTACTCATCACGCGTAGGTCTCACACCCAACCCGGTGCATCAGGCGGTGGCGGTGGCAACATCCCTCGCATAGCTCCATCTCGACGAACGTGCACAGAAATGAACTCCTGAATGACAGGACCCCCAGCCAGGCCCACATCATACATCACTAGACAACATACTCGGATAAAAGTCAGTCCAGGAACAGAGGGATAGTCCATCTCAATACACTCGACCTCTACATCGGATGGTATCCCGTAAAATGTACCACACGTGACGGCAGGTAGCGGCATACTTGCTAATCTGAAATGTTATCCCCAAAAGGGGTGAGTACAACCACTCAGCAGATAAGGAAATCCAATAACATCCCAATGCATCATGCATATCATCACACGTTGCAAGCATCACTTACCTTGTAATCATGCGTATCATGCATCATCACATCATATATATATATATCATCATCGTCATGGCATATCATATATCATTATCATCATTATGCATTTCATCATGCATATCATGCCATGAATGATCATCATGTCACATCACACATCATCATCATACATCATCATGCATATATTATCATAGGTGATCATCATATCACATCACATGTCATCATCATCATGCATCATCATGCATATGTTATCATAGGTGATCATCATATCACATCTCATGTCATCATCATCATGCATCATCATGCATATATTATCATAGGTGATCATCATATCACATCACATGTCATCATCATCATGCATCATCATGTCATGAGTTAATTATCATCTTTATCTTTCAATTTTGATCACCACATCACCCATTTCTCAAATCATCAATCTCATCATCAACCCTTCGGGCAGAAACCTCCGACAGGGTTCCCAGCATTCCAGCCATCCCATGGCCACCGGGCTTCCGGCCCCCCACATTCCGGGCATCTCGCATCTCAACTAGCATCACGAGGCATTCCCTTCGGGCAGAAACCTCCGACAGGGCTTCCGGCCCCCCACATTCCGGGCATCCTGAAACTCCCAGGGAATCTCTGGAATTACGCCACCAGGCCACCAGACATCATCCTCCACCACAACCTCTTACTCACATATCGTTTTTCCACTTCCATCATCCTTTTTAATCTTTTTATTTCATGGCATATGATTCGCGCATGCATCACAATTCATGATCATACATACACCAATATCATACAACAATGCATAAAAATTCAATGAAGTTCATGGCCAATAAAATAATTCCTTTTCATTTTATCATTATTTTATTATTATTTATTTCCATAAATATTAAATTTAATATCTATGATTTTCCAAAATCATGATACTCAAAAATCATTAAACAAACAAATAGAATCACAATTTCATACAAAATTCGTGGCCAAATTGAATTTCTCATAATTTCACAATTTCCATAAAATAGCACCTTATATTCGGATAATGGCCAGACTTGCACAGTTTCCAAATAAATTCGATTAAAATACTCATATGGCCTTCAAAAATTACTAAATTTTACAGGGTGATAGCCAACACATTTTCGTGCATTTCTCATGAAGAACTCTAAGCCAAATTATTTTTAGATTAATTTCTACAACCCTACGAAGCTTCTGGAACCACTACCGCGACGTCCAGAACATACTTCTCCGAAATTTGTAGATCTCACCCGTCAAATCTCTTTCGTTTCCTCTGAAATTTGAGTATGTTATGTACCAAGGTTTCCTTTACAATTTTTATGAAGAGATATAGGCCAAATAACCAAAGTATAGTCACCATTTAAGTCCATGAAGTCTCGGGTGTCTCGAAATACTTAACCAGAATCATTATTTCCAAGATCTAGCCGATTCACCAAGCTACACTTGTTATTTTTGCTTCAAATTTGAGTATGTTGTAGTTTAAGGTGTTTCCTAAAAGTTTCAAGAAGACAACAAAGTGAGATCTCCAACAGAAATCAACATGCAACCAAGAAATCGACAAGAGGTCAGTGAAAATTTCGCAGATCTAAATTCTCCGTACAATAGAACTTTTGACCCCTCAAATCTCCATCATTTTCTACGATTTTTTAGTATGTCATAGTACAAGACGTTAGCTTCAACTTTCATGCAGACACCGAAGCCAAAATCGAACCCCTAACACACATGCAAACTCGAACAAGCTACTGACTTCAACAAACCGAACAAGAACAGTCACACGGTTTACAAATAACCAACTCTTACCTCGGTTTTTCGCACATATCATACCTAAAATCTAACATGCAAACACCACAAAAAACATGCAAGAGAAGTTATGGACTCCACTTGCCTTAAAGGTGAACAAACGACGACGAATGGCGACGATCGGACGGCGAACGAACGGCACACCCCTCCGGCTCCGCCTCCTTCCCTCTCGGTTTCTCTCCCTCTCTCTCTCTCTCTCTCGCACACCTCTCTCAGCCGAATGAGCAAAGAACCTGCCATCTCTCTCTCCTCATCCCTTTTATATCCCTTTAATCCCATCATTAGCAATCATTGCTTTGCCTATAATCCCACCAATGCATGCTCTTGCCATTTGCCACTTGTCATTTTTATTTTTGAATTTGAATGGGCTTGGGCTTAGGCCCATCCGGCCACTCCCTTGGGCTGGTTGAATCCTCCTCTTCTTGGGCTCTAATGGGCCGACAAGCTTGGCCCACCAAGCTTTAGGCCAATGGGTCCAAGGCCCATTCCAATTTTAATCCTCTTTTTCCTTCTTTTTTTTTTTTTGAATTCCTTTCTATAAATATTTCCAAATTCAAATTTCATCTTGGCCAAAGTCTTGGGACACTTTGTTTATTAAGATTTAAATTTATAAATCTCATGGCCAATTATTAATCTATAAATTTAAATACACAAATCATCAAATTAAAAGACAAATTGGCTAAGGCATAAGCCAAAAGAAATTCTATCACCTAATTAGGAACTTCAACTCACCTTATGGCTTGTCATTAAATTTGGGATGCCACACAAATATTGACATTACCATAGTCAACATTCAATACAATAAAACCATCTAGAAAATAACTACAACCATAGTAGTTTGTATTCAAATACAAATCCACATTGTTATTATGGAAGTTCAAACTAAAACCAAGTTTTACCAACACTAAAACAAATATTAAATTTCGACGAATCTCTGGAGCATATAATATATCATGTAGGAACAAGGTGTGTCCACCACACATGTTTAATTGGTAGATGTCAATCCATTTTACTACAACTCTAAAGTTATTTCCTATGTATATCCATTTAGTTCATGTCGGTACTCATCGAAATTCCACGAAGGATTAAATTCAGTTAAGAATACAGAACTTGATACATAAGCAAAGTTCTCAATAATACAAGGGGTGTTTACCTTCTTTGGTTCGCGACAGTCGCGAGTATAGTGACATTTTTTGTCACAATTATAACACTTCACCCTTGACAACTTCTTCATTCAATGACACTTTCCTCTTTCATGTTGGTCAACTTTTAGTTTCTTTCCCGAAGAACTTCTTCCCTTGCTTTTCCACCTTTTGAACGAATCATGATGTTTGCGCTTAGAGCTCGAAACCTCTTGTGAGTTAGAACCAATGTAATAAATGTCAGTTTCCAGCTTAGCCGCTAGTTAGCGGTCCTCTTCTAGCTCAACATGACGCACTACATCCTCAAAAGTTTTAATGTTCTCGTTGTGTGTCAGGTGCACCTTCATATGCTCCCAACTTTGAGATAAGGGACGGATCACTACTTGCACTTGCTACTCATCAGTCAGGACATGGTCAGCATGTGGCATCCCAAAATTCAATGACAAGCCATAAGGTGTGTTAAAGTCTCTAATTAGGTGATAAAATTTCCCATGGCTTATGCTTTAGCCATTAGTCTTTTTATTTAGATGAATTATGCATATGATTGTGAGAATTTAAATTTGATAGATTAATAATCTATGCTTGGCCATATGATTTATAAATTAAATTTCAATGAACAAGATGTCCCAAGACTTTGGCCAAGATGAAAGTTGAAATTTGAAAATACTTATATAAAAGAATTTCAAAAAAAAAAAAAAGAGAGGAAAAGATCAATTTTTGGGATGGGCCTTAGGCCCATTGGCCTAAGCTTGTAATGGGCCAAGTTGGCCGGCCCAATAGAAGCCCAAGCCCAAGCCCAAAAATTCATAGGATAAGTGGCACAAGACTCTCATGCATTGGCTTAGGGGAGAAGGCCATGCATTGGCCTTGGTTAAGGCAAGTAATCATTATCAATCATGAGGATTTGGGGGTATAAGAAGGGAAGAGAGAGAGAGAGTGGCCGGATCCCATTCGGCTGAGAGAGAGAAGGTGCGAGAGAGAGAGAGAGAGATTTCGAGAGAAAGAGGGAGAGGCCGAGAGAGAGAGGAGGAGGAGACCGCCGTCCGTCCGCCGTGTGCTGCCGTGTTCGCCGCCCTACGCCGTCGACCGACCGGTCTAAAGGCAAGTGGGAGTCCTCTAGCTTCTCTTGCATGCTTGTAAGTTGTTTGCATGTTGAATTTTTGAGTGTTAGATGAGAAAAACCGAAGCATGGATGAGTTGTGTGTGAATGGTGTGACTGTTCTTGCTCGGATCATGTGAGTCAGAAACTTGTTTGAGCTTGCATGTGTGTTTGGAGTCCGATTTTGGCTTCGATTTCTTCATGAAAGTTGTAGCTAACATCTTGTACTATAACATACTAAATTTCGTGGAAAATGATGGAGATTTGAGGGGTTAAAGTCCTATCTTACGGAGACCCCAGATCTGTGAAGTTTTTACTGACCTCTTGCTGGATTCTTGATTGCATGTTGGTTTTTGTCTTCATGAAAGATGTAGGGGACATCTTAAGCTACAACATACTAAAATTTGAAAAGAAATGAACAAGTATAGCCTAGTAAATCGACTAGATCTTGAAGACGATGATTCTGGTGATGTGTTCCCAGACACCCGAGACTTCAAGGACCTAAATGGTGACCATAGTCTGGTTATTTGACCTAGATCTCTTCATTAAACTTGTAAAGGACATCTTTATGCATAACATATCCAAATTTCAGAGAAAACGAAAGAGAATAGGTAGGTTAAAACTTCATATTTCGGAGATGGAGGCACTGGACAATGCGGTAATGGGTCCAGAAGCTTCGTGAGGTTGAATAAAATAATCTATAAATAATCTGGCTTTGAGTTCTTCATGAAAGTTGTACGAAAAGGTCTTGGCTATAATCTAGTAAAATTTCATAATTTTTGGAGGCCATATGGATATTTTAATTGAATTTCTTCGGAAACCGTGCATTCTGGTTTCATCCGAGAATCATAGGATGTTTGTGAAAAATGTGAGAATGTGTAAAAATTCAATTTGGCCATAAATTTTGCAAGTAATTATCATCCTATGGGTTTGTTTAATAATCTCTTGAATTTTTATAATCTTGGGAATTTATAGATATAATAAAAAATAAAAATATTAAATAAATAAATAAATAAAATAGATTATTTTATTGGCCATAGATTCCATGTAATTAATTTATGTTGCATGTGTGATAAAGTCTTGGTATATGCATGACATTAAAGTGAGATGCATGTGTGAATCCTATGCCAAGTATGATTTGTTTGATATCATGCCGTATGCCATGTTAAATTGAGATCAAAAAAATGATAAGTGTGGATAATGATAAGTGAAGAGGTGGTTGTGGCGGAGGATAATGCCCGGAATGTATAGAGATGCATTGCCGGATGGCCCTAGGAGATTCAGGATGCCTGGAATGTGGGGGGCCGGAAGCCCTGTCGGAGGTCTTTGCCCGAAGGGAATGCCTCGCGATGCCAGGATTTGGGGTGCGGGATGCCCGGCCAGGGAGTGTAAATGCCGGAAGCCCTGTTGGAGGTTTCTGCCCGAAGGGAATGCCTCACGATGCCAATTGGGATGCAAGATGCCCGGAATGTGGGGGGCCGGATGCCTGGTGGCCTGGGATGGCTAAATGCCGAAAGCCTCGGAGGTCTTTGCCCGAGGGGATGATTAAAATTAATGATGATATGCATGATAATGAAGATATGCATAATGATATGCATAATGATGATAATGATAATGATATGCATGATGATATGCATGGTGATGATGATGATATGGCATGGTGATATACATACTTGATATGATGATGCCATGATGATGATGATAATGATGATGATGATGATGGTGATGATGATGATGATATGGCATGGTGATATACATACTTGATATGATGATGCCATGATGATGATGATAATGATGATGATATGCATGATGATATTCATAATGATATGCATGATGATGATGATGATGGTGATGATGGTGATATGGCATGGTGATATACATACTTGATATGATGATGCCATGATGATGATGACGTGAATGATGTAATGATGTCATAATGATGATGACGTGTACGTTATGATGATGATACACATGTACATGTTATGACTATGATGATGATGCATGATAGTATGCGCATGGCTTTAAGGTAAGTAACGCATGCAATGCATGTATGATTTGCATGATGCATGGAGCTGTTATTGGATTCCTTATCTGCTGAGTGGTTGTACTCACCCCTTTTGGGGACAACATTTCAGATTAGCAGTATGCCGCTTCCTGCCGTCGCGCGGGGTGCATTTTACAAGTTACTGTCCGACGTTGAGGTAGAGTGTGAGGAGTTCAGCTGTCCTTCCGTGCCTGGACTCACCTACATAGGCGTGCAATGTTTTGTCTCTTACGACATAGGCCTGGCTGGGGGCCCAGTCATTCAGGAGTTTGTCTCTGTCCATGTTCGCCGCAATGGGGTGATGAGAGGGATGCTGCCGCCGCCGCCGCCGCCGCCGCCGCCGCCTGACGCACCGGACTGGGTGTGAGGCCCGAGCGTGACGAGTAGGGGTTGTGTTTTTTTTGGGAGTTAGTTAGCAGACACATATGATGGGAGGTTGTATACATGTGACGTAGAGGGTCTAGGATCTTTTTGAGGTTTTAGGCAGGACATGGCAGAGTCCTAGCTTTTCCTTGTTATGTATCGACCCGAAAAAGAAGTCCCATCCTGAAAGAATATGTAAATAATGTGTCGTTGCTTGTTTATAAAATCCTGGTGTTTAGTGGTGTGTATTGGTATCATGGTTGGTAAGGGGATAGATGGTGATGCTTTGATTTGCTTCCGCTAATGAGTTGCGCTGGGACCGCTTTAAAAAAAAATGCCTATGAACAACGACGTTTTTGTTATAAGTATAAGTATAAGAAAGTAATAAGGTGTAACATTGGTGCTTGTGGCGACCGCCGAAGGGTTCGGGGTGCTACACAGCATCCTTCAGTTTATTAATAATGTTGACTTCTTTCTCAGGTGTTGTTTCATGGTCTAACTATGAGGCTTCTTGTAAGAGTCAAACCTTATAGTGAGCTACCTCAGTTTGGTCATTGATGTCTGATCAAATCTTGCTGCCAATACTTCACACATTTCTTTGGCATTCTCAAAATGCTTGAACTCTCGCATGACATCATTCTCTATGCTACTCAACAACGAAATGCGAGTAAGGGAGTTCTTTCTCTTCCATGCAACAAATGCATCCATATCTCTTTTATGTTGTGTAATGTTCCCTTCTTCAAGTTCTTTCATAATTAGGTTAAGAGCTTCTAATGCATCTTACTCTTCCAGCACATATTGGATTTTCATATGTCATATTTTATAATTATTGCCGTTTAGCTTCACCTTTGTTCAATTCAACGACTATGTTCTTAGTTGTTGAAGCCATTGGATCTGAACATATCAAATACATATGCACGAATTATTAATACCTATTATCTATGCACCTATTTTGCATAAACTCATCTTATTAATGGATAATTTCAAATAATGTTTCGGAATCAAAATGTCACTATGTTTTCAATTATCATCCAAAAATCTTAACTTGAAATTATCATTAATATAATCTTCTATGCAAAATAAGTTCTTTAAAGCTATAGAAACTTCTATGAACTACTCACAACCATTAATAATAACAGAAGCAATTGACATTGAATATCCATTAACGATAGAATAAAAATATTTCCACATAACGTAACCAATATTGCTACAACGACATCAACATGGTAGAAATTATCTATATAAGATATCCATAAAACATACTAAGTAAACACCACTACAAATAGCTAACCCCAAGTCAACCTATGAATAGGGAAAGATTCTTTTAATTTCTCGAAAATTTCCTTTGGAAATTCGTTAGGCACATTCAGCAACCATGGAAAAACAAAATGAAAATCTCTTAGGATTTCTCCCTTGCACATTTATCCCCTACCGAGTGGAACTCATTTCTTATGTAGAAGTGTTTGTGGCTTCAATCCTGTAATATTCATTCAAAAAAACCACTACGAGCTTCTTATAATTAGGAACCACATTGACCTCCCATAAGTGATTAACACTCCTTGTCATTTGGATGGAAGAGTGTTAATAAAAAATTGCACCATTTCAAAAGCTAGCATGGGATAACTCTTCCAAATGACCTGTTGTATCTTCTTATTGACCTCGAGAATATGTTCAATTAAATCACCACTTTCCCATCAATAATCAGTCAACATAGCTATTATCCTTGCAACCTCATCTTTTGTCTTTCTAACTGTGCATGAATAGGTGTATGCATACGAAGGGGGCGCATTGTTCCTACAACAAATGCAGAATAAAAAAGGATTACTTATAATCCATAGGAACATAATTACAAAGGAAACACATTCTCCTTTTTTTTGGAGGGGGGTCAACGGTCAACGGTCAACTATCAATGAAGTCAACGGGCTTAATGGACAATTAAATGACCCGACTAGGTGACGTCATCGTGACGTCACCAGCACGTGCCCTGCGTGTGTGTGGGCAATCGCCAGTTGACATCATGATGACGTTAGCAGGCGTGTTTGGCACACGCGTCATGGAAATCGCGTTGCATGCACCGTCAAGGCCTATCCTTCTTACTGCACGTGTCGACACATCCAGCAGCCCCTGGCAGCAAGCCACCCATCGTTTTTCTCGTCTCAACGACAACTACAACTCTGCACTATCAGAAACGAGTTTTGATTCACAGAAAATGAAAAAGGGGGCCAATTAGCACTAGCGTGTCGGGATTTCTGTCCTCAAACGTCTGAAAGCGACGTTTTTCGAAATTTCAGCCAAAAACAATTTATAAACATCAACAATGATTAGGAAACATGAACAACATCGCTCTGATACCAATGTTGGAAACAGATTCTTGAAAATGAACCGATACTCAAACGAACGAATACCAAAAACGAACGCGGAAAACGTGTTCGGGAAAAACATGTAACACTGATCAAAAGATATATCACGGAGACAAACATACTTTGTTTATCACAAATTAAGTACCGATGCAGTCTTAGAAGAATTAATTGAGGCTCTAGAATTCCGTTCATTATGAGAGAAAACACTATTATCTAGGAAGAGACGGAAATACATTCAACGTTTTTCACTATTTGTTAACGAACGTTCTCTCTCTTTTTATTTATTTATTTATACAACAGTAACTGTACTTTCTTATGGGCTCTTCACTTACGGGCTGGATTTTGGCCCAACATGGGCGAACGGGCTTAATTTGGCTCATCAAATAAAAATAAAAACCACATAAATTAAAAAAAAAAATATATATATATATATATATATATATATATCTACGTTAGTATCGACCGTGTCATATAGAATAGTCGACGTCCACTTTTTGGACTTTTTTTTTAGTGCACATATTAGATTTTTTTTTTTTTTGGTCGTAGCACATTTTAGATTGAGAAGTTGATAATTGGCCCTCTCAATGTCCGACACATCTGCTACCTTTCAAAAAGCTTAAATGTATTAGAACTCCCGAAATTGGAAAATGCCCTCGCTTCTAGAAAAACATAAAAGCCACATTGAAAGAATTCATAGATAGTTCACCTTTAGAGAACTTCAAAATTTAGAATGTGGGGGTTAATAAAAAGAAAATCCAAAAGGAAGTTATTCAGTAAGTCAAAATAACCCATCCGAGCTACAAAATTGTGTCCAAGTTCGAAAATAAAGTAACCTGTCAGCCCAAAAAAAAAAAAAAAGTAACACGTCAGTTGTTCGAATTCAAAAAAAAAAATCAAACTTTTACACGAAATGCCAAGACAACTCATTTGAGCTACAAAATCGTGTCCAAGTAAAATTAGAGCAAGATCAATAGTTATGGTAAAAGATTAAATGGTCAGCAAACTGGAAAATTCCTAGAACTTTCGCCTGACAAAGCAATAAAGGGAATGAAAAACAAAATGTTAATAACACGAAAATTTCAAACTAATAGACCTGTAATAAATTAACTCTTAATTATTTTTCATCAGAAAAAACCTCAAACCGATACACTTACGATAAATTTACATTAAACTAATATTTTGACCATTAAAAACTTTAAATTAGTATATTTGTGACAAATTTACTCTCTGTTAGTTTCCATTAAATTAGATTAATATTATACCTATAACAAATGGATTACCAGTACACCTGTCAACTATCATATGTTATTTAATTTAACAATTTAATGGTAAAATTTAACGGAAACTAATGGAGAGTAAATTTATCATAGGTATACCAATTTGAGATTTTTCATGGTATTAACCCAAAAACAAAAGTAAAATAAGCATTACCTAAGACTGAATTTTCCAAAGAACAATGAAAAAAACCCATACAAAAAAGATCATTAGTCAAGCAGAGAAACAAGTATCGAGATTAAGATTAGAGAGTTACCAAAAAGAGACAACAAGAAGCAAGCTTGAATAGTTGACTGCAGAAATCATATTGAGGATGTGTTTTGATCATCGCACCTATTGGTGGGATCCATCTGTCATGAGCCTCTTAACAAAGAAAATATTTTGTAATTTGTAAGCACCATGTCAATTGCTGAAATGGCTCGCGTTGTTAATTTATACTCATTAATTTGTTGATATGTGATTACTGAGTTGGATTAAAAAAATGAAAATCTAATTTATCTTCTTCCTCCTCCACTCACTTTTTTCTCCGAATCTAGCCATTGTCCATGGCCATCGGTGGTGTGTTCGGCCGCTGTTACTCATCGCCGTGGCTCAAGATTAGGAGCACGCGACCATGAGTTTCACATCTGGAGCCATGGTCGCAAGCAAGACGGTTCCAGATCTCAAAGCTTGGCTGAGCTTGGATCTGAAGGCTACTCTTGAAGGCACGTGTCACTTACTTCGTACAATGCAACCTGAAAACAAAAACAGAAAAGAGAAAAAAGTGAGGATGAATCATGAGGCTTTTCTTCGAGTTTTGGGATCTGCTTTGGGAAGAGGTGTGAGTGTCCAAAGTCCATTTCGTCAAATATTGAGTGTTTGGTAAAAATTTTGAAACCCACATTGAGAAAATGCTAGCCTTTGAAAGGTTGAAAGACCAAGAGAGGTCCTAGACTGTCTTGGGCTTTCAGCATTTTCGAAAGCCCCATGAGTTACTGTTCATCCTCTTCTCTAGTGGCGTGGCTGCATGTGATTGGTTGGCAATGGGCTAGAGAGAGGCTAGCGAGGTTATGGTTGAGGACAGCAAGGCTGCAGCTAGGGGTGTCAGGAACCGATGTGGCATCCCAAAATTCAAAGTCAAGTTATAAGGTGTGTTAAAGCCTCTAATTAGGTAATGAAATTACCTATGGTTTAATGCTTTAACCATTAGTTTTCTTTTAAGATTAGGTGATTTGTGCTTGTGATTATGAGATTTTAAATTTGAAAGATTAATGATAATAATCTATGCTTGGCCATGCATCTTATAAATTAAATTCTTATAAATAAAATGTCATAAGACTTTGGCCATGTGGAATTTAAAATTTAAAATTCATAGAATGAAATTATAAAAAGGAAAATTTAAATTTTTATTAGGTTGGGCCTTAGGCCCATTGGCCAAAGCCTTGATGGGCCAAGCTAGTCGGCCCAATTAGGCCCACAAAAGGGACTGTCGACCAGCCCAAGAGGAGGCCCAAGAGTGGCCGGCCCAAGCCCAAAAGCCCAAGCTCAAAAGCCCATTATGCATGTATTAAGACAAGTGGCAAGAAGTCTTCATGCATTGGCTTAGAGAGGGATGGCATGCATTGGCCATTGGTGAGGCAATCTAATCATTGCAAATGATTAGGAAATGGGAGAATAAAAGGGAAGAAGAGAGAGAGAGTGGCCGGTTGCTTTGTTCGGCCAAGAGAGGGAGAGAAACCGTGTGAGAGAGAGGGAGAGAGAGTGGCCGAGAGAGGAGAAGCCGAGAGGAGGAGTCGCCGTTCGCCGCCGTGTGCCGCCGTGTGCCGTCGTCCGTTCGGTCTAGAGGCAAGTTGGGGTCCTCTTGCTGCTCTTGCATGTGTGTGTATTACATGTATGTTGTAGAAAAGTCGAATTTTGGGTGATTAGGAGAGGGAAACCGAAGCTTGGATGACTTGTTCTTGAGTAAGGTTGCTGTTTTCGTTTGAATCCGCTCGAGTCAGAATGTTGTGAGAGCTTGCATGCATGTTTCAAGTTCGATTTTGGCTTTTATCTCTTCATGAATGTTGTAGATAACATCTTAAACTACAACATACTAAAATTTGGTGGAAAATGATGGAGATTTAAGGGGTCAAACTCTCATCCTACGGAGACCTCAGATCTGGAACGATTTCACTGACCTTTTGATGGATTTGTGGTTGGATGTTGATTTGTGCTAAGAATATCTCTTTTATTTCTTTATTAAAGTTGTAGGGTACATCTTAAACTACAACATACTCAAATTTGAAGCAAAATTAACAAGTATAACCTAGTAAATCGACTAAATCTTGAAGACGGAAATTCTGGAGATGTAGTACAGGACACCCGAGACTTCATAGACCTAAACGATGACTATACTCTGGATATTTGACTTTCATCTCTTCATGGAACTTGTATAGAACATCTTGATGTAGAACATATCCAAATTTCAGAGGAAACTAAGCAGGATAGGTAGGTGAAAACTCAGTATTTCGGAGAAGCATGCACTGGACGTTTCGGTGTTGGATCCAGAAGCTTCGTGTGACTGTAGAAAATAATCTAAAAATAATCTGACTTGGAAGTCTTCATAAAAAATGTACTTTAATGTCTTGGCTATAACTTGGTAAAATTTCGTAATTTTTGGAGGTTGCATGGATATATTAATCGAATTACTTCGGAAACTGTGCATTCTGATTTCATCCGAAAATTACATGCTGTTTTGTGTGAATTGTGGATTTGTGTGGAATTCTATTTGGCCATGTATTTTGCATGAAATCATTATCCTATTGTCTTGATTATCACTTGCCTTAATTTTTATAATTTTTGAGAATTATATAGATATTAAATTTAATATTTTTGAAAATGGCACAAGCTGGAAATTTAAATAAATGTAAAAAGGGCATGATAAATGGATTATTTTAATTGGCATAAATTCCATAAATTTTATTGTACCATGTAGCATGTATGATGAGATCTTGATGTATGCATGACAATGAATTGAGACGCATGTAGGAATTCCATGCTGAATATGATTTTGTTTGCCATTGCATCATATGCCATGCTAAATTAAGACCGAAATGGGTGAACATGAATAATGTTAAATGAGGGGATTGTTGTGGCGGATGATAATGCCCGGAATGTATAGAGATACATTGCCAGATGGCCCTGGGAGTTTCAGGATGCCCGGAAAGTTGGGGGTGCCGGAAGCCCTGGAGGTTTGTGCCCAGGGGGATGCCTCGCGATGCCAGGTTGGGGTGCGGGATGCCCGGCCAGGGAGTGTAAATGCCAGAAGCCTCGGAGGTCTTTGCCCGAGGGGATGCCTCGTGATGCCAGTTGGGATACGAGATGCCCGGAATGTGGGGGGCCGGATGCCCGGTGGCCTGGAATGGCTGAATGCCGGAGGTTTTTCTCGCGATACCAAGATGAGGCGCGAGTGTACAATATGAGATGAAATTGGTGATCCGAGGAAGGGTGATATGGTGATCGATTGGAAAGTTAAAAAGTGGAAAAATTGAACTATGGCATGATGATATGCATGATATGATGACATGATATGACATGATGATGATAACCTATGGCATGATGATATGCATTATATGATGATGATATATGATATGGCATGATGATATGCATGATATGATAAGGATCACCCATGGCATGATGATGATATGCACATATGATGATGATGATGATATGTACATATGATATTATATGATATGATGATGATGATGATATGCACATATGACGATGATGATGATGATGATGATGATGATGATGATGATAATGATATGCACATGTGATATGATATAATGATGATCATCTATGGCATGATGATGATGTTACATGATATGATATGATATGATGATGTCATGATGACGATATGAGTATGACATGATGATATGCATGTATGTGTTATGATTGTGATGATGATGCATGATAGTATATGCATGGCTTCAACGTAAGTAATGCTTGGAATGCATGTATGATTTGTATGATGCATTGAGTGGTTATTGGATTCCTTTACCTGCTAAGTGGTTGTACTCACCCCTTTTGGGGACCAACATTTCAGATTAGCAGCATGCCGCTCCCTGCCTTCACGCGGGGTGTGTTTTACGGTCTACCATCCGATGTCGAGGTCAAGTGCGAGGAGTTTGGCTGTCCTTTTGTGCCTGGATTGACGTATATACGAGTGCGCTGTTTAGTCATGTATGACATAGGCCTAGCTGGGGGCCCGGTTGTCCAAGAGTTCATCTCCGTCCACATTCGTCATGACGGTGTGATGAGACGGATGTTGCCACCGCCACCGCCTGATGCACCGGGTTGGGTGTGAGGGCCCGTGCGTGACGAGTAGGAGCTGGATTTTTTTGGGATAGTTAGCCGACATTGATGATGGGGGTTATGCACGTGAGTTGTAGAGGGTCGAGGGTTCTTTTTGGGGTTTTAAGCCGGACATGGCTGAGTCCTGGCTTTTCCTTTTTGATGTACCGACCCAAAGAAATCCCATCTTGAGAATATATGTAAATAAAGTGTCGTGGCTTGTCTATTAATCATGGTGATTAGTGGTGTGTATTTGTATCATGGTTGCTGGAGAGAGAGATGGTGATGTTTATTTTGCTTCCGCTAATGAGTTGCGCTGGGACCGTTTAAAAAAAAACAAATGTCTATGAATTATGACGCCTCTTCTAAGAAGAAAGGTAATAAGGTGTAACATTGGTGCTTGTGGCGACCTACGAAGGGTTCGGGGTGCCACAACCGAACCGAACCGAACTTAACCAAAAAATTCGATTTTTTCAGTTCGGTTCGTATTCAGTTCGGTTCTCATTAAAAACCAATATTTTTTTATTGGTTTGGTTTCTATCGGTTAACCGAACCAAACCGAACCACAAACCGATAAAATCAAACCATTAACCAAACGTTTTGGTTATTCTCTCCCGTCTCCTCTGAGTCCTCTCATGTCTTGTCTTGGTCGGCTTGGAGGTGCAACGGCAATGGCGACGGCGACCGATTGAGGGACAGAGCCCGTTTCTTCTGCAGCAAAGCTTGTCTCTCCTTCATCCCTCTTCCTTCTCACGTTGAGAAGAATTTGTAGCAGCCATGTTCCCGAGCATGTCCTGCACAGGCAAGTCTCTAATCCTGTCTTCATTGCTCGCCGCCATTTAATTTAATCCCATGCTTGCGTGCCTACACTTCCTCCTCTCGGGCTGAGGCGGAGAGGGTTTTTGGGGACATGGGCGATAAGAAGGATTGGTTTCTTGGAGTTCCATGATTTCCTGCTATGCCAATAATCACCTGGAGTTTGAAGCGGTGGATATGTTCATTCATATGCTCGAGGATGGGTTTCTCCCTAATAATAATTGTTTCACGGTGGTTGTTCGGGCTTGCTCGGTCCCAGAGAATGCATCAATTGGTGATACGGTTTTCGGGTTTATTATCAATAGCGGCTAACTTGATTCTGATGTGTGTGTTGGGTGTGCATTGATTGACATGTTCGCAAAGGGTAGTGGATTTGGTTTCAGCTCGTAAGGTGTTTGAGAAAATGCCCGAGAGGAATGTGGTTGCTTGGAATTTGATGATGACGAGATGTACTCAGTTGGGTAGTCCAAAGAAAGCTGTTGATTTTGTAGGTTAGGCGCATTGGCAAATTGTACAGTGAGATATCTTATTAAGGCTTTAGTCAATAGTCACTATTTCTAAATGTCATAACCTCTTTGGTTGTCTAATTATCCTGCTGCAATGAACCTGGAAAAATGTGGCAGCTTTGCCCTATAGTTTACTAGCTAACTACTGCAGGAAGGCCGCGAGAGCTATTTAAGCATTCGTATTTAAAATTTATTACCTGGAGGAACAATCTGTACATGAAGAGCGATTTCTGCATTTTTTAACATAATTCGACTATGTAGCTTTGAAGTGTATCTGTCAGCTAGCAAAAGTTTTTTTTCCCCCAATTTATTTTCACATGATCAGTCTCTATATCTGCATCATATAACAACACCCTAATTTTGGTCCTTGTGCTGCTAAAGATTTGAGTGCTTAATCTTCTCCGAGCACATCATTGCTATATTCACCTAGATCTAGGGTTTATGGAAGACCAAAAAATAGAATATGGCAGACATGTGTAAGGCAGCTAAAGAACTCACGAATCAATTTTCATCGTTTGAGATTAGTCATATTGTCAGGATACAGACAAATTATGTTTTTCCTTTTCATAAGCTTTATGTAATATCTAGACTACTGAAAAACTATTGAATTTTAGTTTTAGGGTTGTGGTTAGGAGTCTTTTTACATAACCTTTATCAAATGTGCTTAAAAGATGCAATCTTAATGTTTTTTGGCATCTTAGTGTAAGTTAATATAAGAATGGCCTCCCATGACAAATGTGAATTTAATAGGCTAATGTTTCATTTGGCATTTGAACTCCCCATTTTGCTAGATCAGCCATTTGTCATGACTGGGCGGTCTTCTTGTCTCTAATGACATTTTCGTCTTCTAGGATCTCAATTCTGAGGCTGATGCCCAAGCTAATTTGCCATATATCTAAGGGGTGCATGCCTGTATTAAGAAAATTCATATAGCTTTTACTTCATAAGACATTTAAAGAAAGTCGCATTATTCTCTCGCAGAAGGTCAAGTTGAGGTGGATCATATCTAGTGCAGGCTCGGAGGCCTCAGCTGCTAATTCCGGTTGATTCTTGCGATCATATTCTGTATGACATGGAGGTAAGTGATAGCCTCCTTAAGAAGAAGCTCAGACTTCCAATTGTTTACAAATGACTTTGGTGACTTCTACTCTTTTCAAAATGGCAGGAGAGGGAGAAAACCGAACTACTTCGACTAATGTTCCCTTTTCTCCCCTTCTTTCCATTATTTTGGCAGGAATATGAGAACAGCCTTTAGGAATCACCTTCAAGCTGAGGGATTCTATGTCGTTGATCATCTTTCTGACAGAACAATTGTTAAAAAGGCAATACAAAGAGCGAAATTGTTATCAGTGTAAGGGTTGCAAAGGGCTTTAAGGTACATATGAGCATACTCGAATTGAGAATTATAAATGTAGAGCACTCTTTCACCAACTAATTTTTTCAATCTCTTCTGCTTATATAAGGTTATTTGTCCTACCTTTTTCTATAGTTCTTATTTGTTTTGGTATGTTACTTCTCGAACATGGTTGCTCAATGTCTTATATTTATTCTCATGGCTTTTTTTAATCTAATTTATTGATGACTTTAGACAACTTTTCAAATTTGTGAATCGAAAAAGGGTTTCTTTCTACTCAGGATAAGCCATTTGTAGATATCTCTATCAAGGCAGTAACATCATTTGCAATGCTAAATATACAATGAGCGAATCTTTAATGAGTGAATCTAGTGGTACAAATAGAAGGAGGCTGAGATCTGTTGCATGGGAATACTTTAAAAGGATAGAAAATATCCAAGATAAAGCCAAATGTCTATATTGTGGGGCTATTATTGGTTGTTCTAGTACTCAAGGGACTAGTGGGATGCATAATCGTTTAGGTAGATGTAAGAATTATCCATATGCAAACGTGGAGGAAAGACAAAAAAGTACCTTGAATGAATTTGATGGGGTTGGTAGTTTTATTTCAGTTGGTCATTGGAAATTTGATCAAGATGCTAGTCGAAAAGATCTAGCGGCGATGTTTATTATTAGTGAACTACCCTTCAAGTTTGTGGAACTTGAGGCATTTCAGAAATTCGTGAGTAGAATCCAGCCAAAGTTTTTAATCCCTTCAAGATACACATTAAGGGAGGATTGTTATAAGTTATACCTAGAGGAAAGAAGCAAATTGAAAAAAAATTGCGGCACCCCAATCCAATAGGGTCGCCACAGTGCGCTTTCCATTCTGATACCTTGACCTGAAGGTCTATAAGTCCTGAGAGTTTGTTATTTACTTTTAACAGTCCCAGCACAATCTAAGAGGTATAGCGGAAGCGATTTCACATCTCCCCAACTCAAATATTTGAAATGATGCACACTTACTAGACAATTTCACAAGATAAGCCAAACACTTTTATTTATATAACTTGATGGACAACATGAGTTGGTACAACAAAAGGCCAAGGCTTTTCTAAAACTCGACTATAACTAAAAGCGTCCAACTCCATAACAGTCATCAACTTCAGTCCATCAGATAGTGTCGGTAGTCCAAAAAGAAGCTCCATCAGCTACCCATCACCCGAGGTTGATCACACCCAACCGGGTCCATCGGCGGGATAAGTACACTAATGGTGCCATAAGTTGTGTACAGCGCTCACTTTGGTGCCAAAAGTTTCCGTCGGATCACTTAAGTGCCAAAAAATTTGAAAAACGCTCACTTTGGTGCCAACTCCGACGAAATTGGCCAGAAATCCGACATGGCCTTTTTTTATTAATTTTTGATGCCGACATGGCTCGTCAGAGAGTTGAGTCAGCATCCAAACACCAAAACGACGCCATTTGGCATCTTTCCCCCAACTTTGAAACCCTAATCCCCAAATTGAGAGAGAGGGAAGCTTGTCTTCGTGTCTTCTTCTTCCTCGAAGACCCACACCAGCAACAGCACCGGCACGGCACCAGCAACAGCACCAGCAGCACACCAGCAACAACACCAGCAACACACCAGCAGCAACAGCACACCAGCAGCCCCTTCGACCCATCTTCTTCCTCCTCCTCCTCCGCCCTCGCCTTCGATTTTTCCTACAACAATTTCAATCTCTCCTCGCTCACCTGGTCGAGCAACTACAATGGTGGCTGAGCGACGGTGGCCAAGTAGCGACGGTGGCCAAGCGACGGCGGGTGAACGACGGTGGCCAAGCGGCGAAAACCGTAATTTTTCCCCATGTGAGCTAAACGGCGTCGTTTCCATGAAGCCATCCACGTAGGATGGCAAAACGACGTCATTTTCTTAAGGAGAACCGAAAACGACGTCATTTAAAGGCCTATCGATTTAAAAAAAAAAAAAATCATTTTCGCCGGAATCTTTCGCCGGTGGCACCAAAGTGAGTGTTTTTCCTCCGATTTGGCACTTAAGTGATCCGACGGAAACTTTTGGCACCAAAGTGAGCGCCGTACACAACTTATGGCACCACTAATGTACTTATCCCGTCCATCGGCTGGCAGTGGCGGCAGCATCCCCAACATAACCCCATCACGGCGAACGTGTACAGACAGGAACTCTTGCACCACGGGGCCTCCAGGTAGGCCCACATCGTACATGACTAGGACTCGGACACGGACGAACACCAGCCCCCGCACGCTAACACAAATGTGCTCTGAACACGAGCACTCGACATCGACCGGTACGCCATAAAAGGTGCCATGAGAGACGGGTAGCAAAGGCATCTCAATCTGAAATGTTAATCCCCAAACGGGGTGAGTACAGCCACTCAGCAACAAAAGATTCAACAAGCTATGTCGAGCATAACAATCAGCATCCAATTTCATACAAGATAGACAAGGCAGGAAGTCAAGGGATAAATGGATATCAATATCATGGAATTCTTCAATATTAAAGCAATTGCAATTCTATAAGAATCATATTCCACATAACCAGATCACAATCATGAAACCCTTCAATGTGATGACAACATATCCAAGATAGACAAATTTCAATCATAGGGCCAAACTGAAATATCATGTTCCATTCCATGCCATGCACTCAATCTTATATCCAAACCCCACACATTTATAGTCGAACTATTCATTTTATCATTCAAAAGGCTTTCATCCCCAGAGGACCAATATTTGCATCTCTCCGGCATTTGCATCCATCTAGGCATCACGAAAGCCTCCGGCATTCAGCCACTTAGGGCCACCGAGCATCTGGAGCGAATCACGCCTCCAGGCATCTCGTACCCCACCTGGCATCATGAGGAACCTTGAGGGCCTCCCATGAAAATGGTTACCCTGGCCATCCGAAATTACGTACCGACTAGCATACTACCAGGCATCCCGAAGCTCCGGAGGAAAAACCTCCAGCATTTAGCCTCTTAGGGCCACTGGGCATCCACAAGGCATTGACTCTTTCGATCATTTGGACCTCCCGACTCCCGAGGCATCACTAACCCGAAGGTTCTATGGGTAACAAATCGCATTTTAATTCACAAATGCATCATCATATGTCAAACAAGATATCTCATGAACCTTTTATCAAACAAATCGCATTTTAATTCACAAATGCATCATCATATGTCAAACAAGGTATCTCATGAACCTTTTATCAATCACAATATCCCACCATCAGCATCACCAAGTCACATAGCAATTCAAAAACCATACTTCTTATAGGACAATATCTGTGGAAATCTCGAAATAGCAGCTTAATTTCTACAATTGCGCAGTTTTGGTAACAATTCCGAATTAATTACTAAACGAGCTCAGAAAATTATGAAATTTTGACACATTATCAATGAGACCTAGAGGAACAAATATTAAGGAGAACACTAAGTCAGATTCTTTGCGTACCGAGGACAAATATCTCGATTTTTCCTAACTATCATTCTGTAAAATTTCCAGATTTGATATTTTCATAGGAAAATTATTTCGATGGTCATAACTTGTTCTTTTTCTCTGAATTTTTGATATGTTATTCATGGGCAAAAGAACAGCCCAAGTGCCATAACTTGGCACAGGAGGACACTTAAGTGCCATAACTTTAAAATGGTACACTTGAGTGCCAGTTTTGAAGTTAAATAGGACACTTAAGTGCCACTCCGGTGAAAATCCAGCCAAATGGCTTATGTGGCGACTTTCCGGCGAGTTTGGTCCAAAACGGCGTCGTTTTGCACACCGACGTGGCTACATGTAAATAATAATATAAAAAATAATTAAATTAGATTTAAAATTAATTTTATTTAAAATATTAAAAAAATTTAAAAATAATAAAAATTAAAAAATTAAAAAAATTAAGAAATTTTTAAATTTTTAAAAAATTAAGAAAAACCAGTGGGGGGGGAGGTTGAACGGGGCAGCCGAGGGCTGAGCCCTCGCCGCCGCCGCCTCCCCACTGTCGCCGGGAAGGGCTAATGACGGAGGGGGGAGGGTCGACCGAGGTCACTGGCCCCCGACTGACCGACGGCGAGGGCTGCGAGCCCTCGCCGGATCGCGGCGAGGGCCACGACCCTCGCCCCAGATCTGAGCGAGGGCTCGCAGGCCCTCGCCGCCGGTCGACCGACCTCACCAGCCCCCGGCCGGGCCCGCAACCCCGGCCGAACCCGACAACCCCGGCCGACCCTCCCAACTCCATCGACGGCCCTTCCCGGCGGCAACGGGGAGGCGGCGAGGGCCCGCGACCCCTCGCCGGATCTGGGCGCGGGTCGCGGCCCTCGCTGCGATCTGGCGAGTGCTCGCAGCCCTCACCGTCGGTTGGCCGGGGGCCAATGACCTCGGCCAACGCTCCCTCCTCCCCGCCGCCGGCGGCGGCGGGGGACGGCAACGGCGAGGGCTCGGCCCTCGCCCGCCCCGTTCGACGTCACCCCCCCCCCCCCCCCGCCCCTTTTTTAAAAATTTTTCTTAATTTTTTTAAATTTTTAAAATTTTTAAATTTTTCTTAATTTTTAAAATTTTTATTTTTTAAAATTTTTTGAATATTTTACATAAAATTAATTCTAAATCTAATCTAATTAATTTTTATATTATTATTTACACGTAGTCATGAAACGGCATCGTTTTTGTATTTTCTCTACCACATCAGCGTGCAAAATGATGCCGTTTTGGACCAAACTCGCCGGAAAATGGCCACATTAGCCATTTGGCCGGATTTTCGCTGGAGTGGCACTTAAGTGTCTCATTTTACTCCGATATTGGCACTCAAGTGTACCATTTTAAAGTTATGACACTTAAGTGTCCCTCCATGCCAAGTTATGGCACTCCAGGTGTCTCAACCTCGTTATTTATGAGGATGTGCCCTAACACTTTCATCAAGAAATCGAAATCGAATTGTGGTTAGATAATTACAGTAAAATTGAAGAAGCACCGATAGTCATTATGTCCCTTGCAAAACAGTTTACCAGCCAAAAGGAAATTTGCTCCTATTCCATGGATTTCAACTTCCAACATACACAAGCAAAATATATACCAGAACACAATATTACACTATATTCTCTTTACTACCCAAAATCCATTCTTATTAGATCTTTAAATCTTGATTTTTCTTCTGAAAATTCGAAATCCCTTACATGCACTATTTTTATTTTGTTTCTAGATCTAACTTCATCTAGAGAGAACCAAATTAACATGCAACTCAAATTTTTACACTTCCTCACATCTATTAACATTCCACAGACAATTCCAACATGCATAGGCATAGATAGGTTAACTTGCACTTGCCTTAAACCCTCTCACTCAGTGGCTGTCCGAAAATGGAGGTTCGGGGGTCACGGCTTGGCCGATCGGTGACGGGAACTGGTGGCGTCAATGGTGGCAGCTCGGACACAGCAAGAGGTGGCCCTTCCTTCTCTTTCCCTCGCTGCCCGCACCTACGCACGAACTCTCTCTCCCTCTCACTTGCTCGGTTTCACTCAAGCTCTCTCGGTTTTTCTCTCTTCCTCTCACTTCCAAAAATCCCCTTCCCCCTTTCTTTGTTCTTTGATTAATTAATTTCCTCCATTTTGCATGAAAGAAAATGATTAAGTGGATGTAGGATGGACAAGTGTTCAATGGCAAGGGACAAGTGTAATTGTGGAGGAAGACAAGTGTCAGAGGGCATGCAATTTCCCTCCCCCTCCCCTTGCTTCGTGCGATGCCCATGGGGTGTCCTTGGGCCTACTTGGGCCCGAATCCTTGGGCCCAAGAGTCCATAAAATAAGGCCCTCTTCCTTTATATATATATATATAACTTAGCATTTTATTTTTAACATACTTAAATAACAAAAATTAAAATTGTATTATATATATATTCCAAATTCTTGCAGCCCGCTCAATATCCTCAAGTTCTAATTCTTTAATTTTTAGCGCATATAATTCTTATGCAAGATCAAATCCCATCCTTTTGGTTCAAAGGATAAAATTGAAATAGTATTCCAAATGAACAAATACAAATCAATGCCTGTAAAATAAAAACAAAGTCACAGTTCAGTGACTGTCACCTATCCGAGGGTTGTCTAAAATTTTGGATGCCACAAAAATATTTTTCCGATACTTCTCCAAGGGTTTGTCTTACGATTGACACGTGAACTTCATGTCAAAATCTAAGTTACATGTGTCTTACTGCTCACTTTGTAGATGCTGATTGGAAGTTGCAAAAGAAAATTTTGAATTTTTGTCAAATCCCAGAACATTCGGCTGAGATTATAGGGAAAGAGGTTGAGAAATGCTTAACTAGTTGGGGGATTAAAGGCATTTTTTCTATCACTGTTGATAATGCTAACTTGAATGACTCAGGAGTTCAATACTTGAAGAAAAGACTTAACTCTTGGAATGCTATGATATTATTAGGTGAGTTACTCCATGTGAGATGTTGTGCTCATATTTTCAATTTGATTGTGAGAAAAGGTTTGAAAGATATAGATGATTCCATTGTTAGAATATACTCAGCTATACATTATGTGAGATCTTCTCCTTTGAGATTGCAACAGTTTAAGGAGTACATTCTATTGGAAAATATTGATTCCAATAATCTTATATGTTTGGATGTGGAGACTTAGTGGAATTCAACATACCTGATGTTGGAAGTAGCCTTGAAATTCCGAAATACATTTATCTCATTAGATATTCAGGATAGAAGATTTGCTAAAGAGCTTTCCAAGGTGAGAGGGTTGCCTACTGATGATAATTGGGATTATGCCCGTTGATTTCTTCCTTTCTTGAAGTTGTTCTATGATGTGACTTTAAAAGTATCGGGCTCTTCTTACATTACTTGCAATGATATGGCAAAAAATGTCTATGGGATTTATATGATGATTGATAGATATTGTAGGGATGAGAATAGGAGTCTGCAAGAAATAGCCAAGAGAATGAAGATCAAGTTCAATAAGTATTTTGGCAATGTGAACAACATAAATCTAACACGGTTCATTGCATGTATGCTTGACCCTCGACATAAGATGGAGTATGTGAAATGGATAATTAATCAAGTGTATGAAGGCAACCGGGCAGAAACTTTGCGATATAGAGTGACAAAATCCCTGGCATTATTATTTGAGCAATATAGCACCGATACATGCCCCTAAAGCAACGTGAGATTAAAGGGGACAATGACAGTGAACATTTCAATGTCTCCTGTGGTTGGTGTGGACATTATGACTGCAATGTATCCTAGCCAAACGGGACAAGAATATATAGAAGAAAAATCTGAATTAGATAAGTATTTGGTAGAAGGATGTGAACAATATAGCTCCACCTTTGATATCTTAAATTGGTGGAAAGTCAATTCTTCCAGATATCCTATTTTGTCTTCCATTACTCGAGATATTTTGGTTGTGCCCATCTCCACTGTAGCATTAGAGTTTGCATTTAGCACCGAAGGTCGAGTACTTGATATATTTCATAGCTCCTTGACCCTAATGATGGTAGAGGCTCTTATATGTACTTAAGATTGGCTACAATCCGCACCACTTTCACAGTCGATCGAGGAGAACTTAGAAGAACTTGAAAATTTCAAGTCAGGTGAGAAAAAAATAACCATAGAATATTTATATCTTTCAATATTACAATTGATACTTCAATTCTCATTTTCATTGTGAATTTAATGCAAAGTTGTCATCTACAACCGTGGACCTGAATTCAATTGCAATTTCTCTTGAGGATTGACGAACTTAGATGTAAGAATTATCCATATTTATATCTTTCAATATTACAATTAATACTTCAATTCTCATTTTCATTGTGAATTTAATGCGTAGTTGTACCCGACTTAGGAATTTGGTCAATTTTCCAGTTTTTATGTTCTCTCTTTAAAAGTTTGGATGGCCATTTTGCAATTTTATCTTGTTGATAGAGCTCCTAGAGATTGGGAGATGAAAGTTACCTAGGCTTGTTCTGTTTTTAGAGGAAAGGCATTCCCCCAATTTTATAATGTAGAAACAAGACTGAACGTTTTAGCCATTGGTTGATTGAGAGCTTAAGCTTATCTATTTTTGTCAAATGATAATTTGAGGGAGACCGTGAATTGGGAACTGGAACTGAGAGACCATGAGAGGCTGCTAGTGGAGACTCGGGAGTTGAGGGGCTGTAAAGTGTTGAAGAGTTTGATTTTTGAGTTTGGGTTAACTTGGCGGATATTTATGCCCTAAAGCTTTTCTATGCTCCATATTTTCTCGATTTCATCTTTTTATTTTCTTCATATGGGTCTTTGTTGCAAAGCTTTTATGAATGAAAAAGTCCTTTGAAGCTTAATATTAAATGTGTTAAAAAGTGCTAAGATCATATCATGTTAAAAAAAATGACACGGTAGTTCACTAACTTAAACTTATTAGAATATTTAGCTGCGAATAATAAATAGGCGAGCATTTACCCTAACCAATCTATCGACTATATGATCATATTACTAATGCGTACATTAAAATTTTGCAGGTATTAGTAGTGCCTCTTAGCTAATATTCTAGTTCATTAGTTAATTGCCACATGTCCAAGTGAAGCTCACTTTTCACTATTTTTTTTTTTGGTGATCTTCTCAAAATTGTGATTTTTCACGACTTTCAAATGCCATGTTCTCACTTTCTTCTCTTTCCTTCTTGAAATTCATTGTTGTGTATGATCTCCCAAGTAGGTTCTTTGCGGGGCCACTCACACTATTTCAAAAAAGCCTCAATCAAGTCTCAATCGATTATGTTAAGCAATTGTTTAAATTGGATATCATTACTTGGCCAATGCTTAAAAAATGGAATGCAATATATGATCTAAATTGCAAAATCCTTTAAGCTTGAAGTGTAGTAACATATTGAATTTAGATTATTTTGAGTTGAATAGAAAAAAAAATGAAAAACGAAAAAAAATACCGAAAACCAAAAGATGAAAACCAAAAATCGAAAAACCGAACCAAATCGAACTAAACCGAACCGAACCGTTGGCACCCTTAGCTGCAGCTACCTTGGTGATCGTTACCAGCCAATCACATGACCCTGGCAAGTTGCCACAACCGCTCGCAAGTCATGTCGTCGCAACCTTATTTTGGGTCACACGACCCCTGTGAAGGGCCACCTAAGGTCACGTGACCTCAGACACAACACAAATCTGGTCACGGCGAGGTCACGCAACCTCCAGTGGACCCAAATTTGGGTCACGGTGAGGTCGGGCAACCCTTGATGGCCCTCATCGATCGTCTCCGAGGGCTGCCTGAGGCCACCGGCTGCCGCTTGCCCTCGCTAGCCAATTTTTTTTATTTTTCTTTTGACAATTTTTTTCTTTTTTTAATCACAAAAGTATTTTGTAAATATAATCTCTCTAAATACTATTTTACTCGAAGATACTTCATAATAGACTTTCAAATTACAATTTAACAAACACAATTTACATTTTGAAAAATCCCTTTAACTTTTCCCAAAGGTTTTTCCCAAAAGTCCAACCAAATGTACCCTTCGACTGTCTCCTCCGAGTACAGGAAAGGCTCCTCCATGACGTTGAACTTCTAGATGCCTCCGGATCTTGACCCCCCTACCATCACCATACCGAGCTTCTAGTTTTGAGCAAACTTCCGTTCAGATTTGGCCATGTCAGCTCGTCTAAGGCCAGGACAGGACTCAAGATCCGCCACTCCGTTGCCATGACTCCAATTTGATTTGTTGCGATAAAATTAAGGGAAGGAACACCGACCACAAAGACGATGGAGAGGGTGGGACCGTCGGTAATGGTTGCTTTGGACACTGGACCAGCAACTTCGCTGTGGCAACAGCGAAGGGAGATGCAGGGGTTGGGCTCAAGGCGGGTGAAGATGGAAGAAGAAAAGTAAGGTGGATGGAGATATTTCTATTTTGTTTATTTGAATCCACATCGGTATATACTTGTCAATTTGTAATTGGTTCAAGGTGAAAAAAATGCATGTCAGGTCATCTACTGTGGTGACCCTCATAGACCATTGAATCTTTTCTCCTTTTAATAAGATTTGCATCTTCTGAGTTCTCTCTCTGCCGATGGCTAAGCTCAATAAAATTATTTTGCTGAGTGACTTACCAAGCATTGAATATTTGAATAGGCCGGTTTTGCATAAAGTTACAACGGAAGATATATATCCTTCAAATGAACAGAAGTCCTCAACATAACCACCTTTTGTATCCGATTTTTTCAAATTCTATAATTTGTGCTCTTACAAAAACACGAAATTTGGACACCCGAACCCCTGGAGTGTTAAAACATGGCATGGAAGGACAATTAAATACTAAAAGTTAGAAAATGTAAACTTAATTGTCAAATTTGGAGCAAAATGGGTCAATTAAGATGCGTTTGGTAACCATGTTGTTTCTGGGAACAATTTTTAAGTATTTTAAGGCATTTCGTAACTGCTCAAAATTTCTATTCCCGAAATAGAATTGTGTTTGGCACTGTCCTTAAAATTTCTAATCCAAACTATTTTCTTTTAATTTTTACTTTTTTTATCTTTTCTTTGTCTTCTTCTTGAACCTTTGGCCAATCACCAACCTTGAATGACTAGCGATCGGCCAGACGAGGGCCGGCAACCTCGTCGGAGCGTCATCGGCCCCTGGCGAGGCTGCACCTCTGTCGCGACCCGATCTCGCCGCCCTCAAATTCCTCATCATCATGAGGAGAGAAAATAGGGAAAGGTCGGGTTTAGGAATATTTGATCACGAGAGTTTCCTCATGGCTCGCGTTCAAAAAGACGTCATCACCTCACCTTTTAGATCAAGCCTCTCATGAGTTCCTTCCACGAGATCGCAAGCTCTCTCAAGTTCATACCCCGCGTGACAGCGGAGTGTTGCGATCCATACCTACATGGGCGACACATCTTAAAAGAGGGGGTCGAGTGTGGATATCGAATTTAAGGGTACCTTTACCATAGTAACCCTCTCGACAGTACGCCTCGCCCATAAGGATGGCATCACTTCATTCTTTGGGGTACTCCCATATCGAGTATGCTAAACCATGGTGAATTTCATCAAAATTCATACCCCGCGCGAAGGTTTATTTAGACGGTCTTGTTATTTATGACAACCTAAAAATAAGACGGGAATCGCCACTAGCCTCATTTTGGGGGTTGGCTAGAAAACCTAATCAAGGGTCGAGAGTGTGACATCCTGAATTTTCGAACCGTCTTGATAAAACGAAATGGGCTTTTCGCCGGCATGCCAATGGTCTTTTTTCTCTAAGCTGATCACTCAGGAGTTAACCAATCTATTGGGTGAAGTCGTTAAGGGATCTATCCACGATAAAATCCTTAAAAGCTACTCGGTAGGTTGGATTGGACTAAAATTGCATTCGGTTGATTTTAACCACGAAATTGAATTCGGTTTCGGAAATCGGACGTTCGAGCATGTCGCGATTCATTTATAGGATGTCATCTTGTCTTTCGGAGAAATTCCGTCGAGTTCGTGATTTTTATGGAAAATCACTTCGGACGATTCGGAAACGAACGGAAATTCGGATGGGCCAAATTGAATGGATTTTTGTCTTCCAAACCGAGCTATTTGGTGATGAAGACTTGTGGAAATTGTGTGGACTTTTTTCTTAACAAAATTTGGACATCAAATTGAGAGATTGGAGAAGAAATTGAAGTCCCAAAATTGAAGAAATTTGGAGCTTGGAAGGGGGGCTGCAATATTTGTCATCAAATTGGATTAATTGTGGGGAATTAAGTGATAGAAAGTATTATAGGGGACAAAGTTTTAATTGAAAGGATAGGCTTGAAGACTACTTGGACCAACTAATGATGATATTAGATTTTTTAATTTGACTTTTGCTCCCTCTTTCTTCCTCATCCGTTCTCTCTCCCTCCGTCGAGCGTCTCCCTTCCCCGATCCCCCATTCTGCTCTGCTCTTTTCTTTTTTTTCCCAGCGGCAAAACCCCACCGAAGCAACCCACGCTCGCCCTCTCCACGTTGTTTCTCTCTTTCCCCTCAGCAGCTGCCATGTCCGAGTCAAATTTCCCAACAAGCTTCCCCATCGTTGACTGCTGCAGCTTCTTCGTGAGCCAGCTGCAGCCGAAGTCTCCCCCCCTCTCTCGCCTGCTGCTCCACTTTCGTGATGCCGCCTCCACCAGCGAGCTTGGTCTGCCACATGTCCGCGTCTTCATCTTGTTCGGTCAACACCCAGCAGCAGTGACCGAAGCAGCTCCTTCCTTCATCCTGCAGCCACGTCCCAGTCAGCTTCCATCTTTGTTCCTCTCCTTTCAACCGAAGCAACCCCGTGATCTCTCCCTCGCTGCCGTGCCAGCTCACCCCCGCGTCTGCTCCTTTTTTTTTTTTTTTTTGGTCTGCTCCTTCAATCGCCCATTTCAGCGGTCATTTGACCGCAAGTTCTCCGCCGAATTGCTTCGAAGCGGCCCAGCACACCGAAGCCCATTTCAGTCACAATTCAGCCCAGTCTCGAGCCCGCAAGGCCACTCGAAGTCAGCCCGCAAGTTCAGCCCGCAGGTTCAGTCAAGCCCAGCAGCCCGCAGTGTTCCAGCCCATGTATTTCAGCCTAGTCCCGAGCCCAAGCCCACAACCAGCTTTGTGCAGATTCGGTCTTTCAGCTCAAGCAGGGGATTGCAAGGCTGGTTTGGCCCGGCCCAAGCTCCCCTCGGTGTCGACGTAGGCCCGAGTTTCGGCCGCCGTCGTGGTGAACCGGTTTTCGCGCTAAATCGGTGAGTTTATGCACTAAACTCTACTTAGTAGGCTAATGACGTTTAATACATGATTAGATTAATTTAAAAGTGATTAGTTTAATTATCAGTTTGTTTGATTAATTTAGGTTAGTTAGATTAGTGATTTAGGTGGTTAGAAATTGCAATTAGCTAGTTTATTGTATGGCCTTGTAGTTAGAATTGTTAGGGTAATTTAATTAGTTCAATAGGTGGTTCAATTAGCAATTTTTAGCCTAAGTTTGTATTTATTTAATTAATATGTATTTATTTAATTAAATTTGGTAATTATTTAATTATTAGTTATTTTCCGGAAATTAGACCGGGATAGCCGATGACCGGAATTTTGCGCTGATTGCAATGGTATGGTTAATTTCTGCAATTGAGTATTAATTTGTGCAAATTGAGTGCTGAATGGAATTTTGAGTATTTAATTTCAAAATTGTGAATTTCGGTAATTATTCAGAAAATCCCAGGTGTCGGATTTTAATACAGAAAATAGTTTTATATAGTATATAAAATAGTGAGATTTTAAATTGGAGGATATCAATTTTTCTAGTGTGAATTAACCGTGTACCCTAACACGGCTATATTACCGTATATTTTTAATACGAAGAAAATAGGCCAAGTTCACCATTTTAATTGAGGCATTAAAGTGCAATGCACAGTGTCCTAAGACGAGACTAGATGGTCGTGTGTTGGTTAAGAGAACCCATCCCCGATGTGTGTCTGTGGCCGTTAAAGGTTAAGAGAACCTATCCCTGATGTGTGTCAGTGGATATTACTGTCCCCGGTGTGTGTCGGTGGACGTCACCTATCTCCGATGTGTATCGGTGGATAGAGGACCGGCATGTGTCGGGTAAAACTGGCTGTGCGGATAGTATTAATTAATTGGAATGCATAGTGATTAAATTGATGGACCGATATGTGTCGGCAATTCTTGCTTGTGTGAGCAGTGATTGATTTAGATGTTCTGATGTGTGAATTTGCTATATGCATATGGGTGGAAATGAACTATACTGACCTGCGGGGAGGATCTGAGATGAAGTAAGTCTTTGTGGTTGTATGATCGTATGGTTAGGACGCCCTAGGCATATTACCCTCCTAATTGGGATTTAGAGCATGAACTCGCTGAATTTATATCTCACCCTGTCGTGGGCTTAACTTTTCAGGACCGTAGGGTGGAAGATATGAAGCCGAGCTGAGGTGATTTGAAGTGTAGGTCAGATAGAACAGTTTCTTTTGAGTGTCAATCTCTTGAAGTCTGTTGATTGTAGACTTTTATACTTGATTCAATATGTGTATAAAAGTATGTTTTGTTTGTGAATCTGTTGTCATACTTTTCTATCCCGAGATGGTTACTGGATTTTTTATTCGCTTCCACATGTGCAATAAAAAGAAAGGGTTGACAACTCGTCCTGGGAAGTTGCAAAATTTTATCGACCACCGAGGGATGGGCACGCGCTCAAGGATCGAGGCGTGACAATGAGTGTTCCTCAATTCCTACGCAACCAAATATCTAAATTCGGGGACTTGAGTTACGCTAATATTTCTATTAGCGCCCTTTCAGTACCTAAACAATATGTTTTGTTTTCCTAATATGTCAATGTGTTTCTTTTTACACTTTCAGGATCATTAGTTCTAAACTAAGCGATCATGGGTGGTTGGTCATTTTCATTCTATTCTATTTCTAGAAAAACAAGAAAAGAAAGCAACCAATGGAATTGAAATTACAAGATAGTAAGTAAACAATCAAGAAAAGCAATAAATCTACCATGCAATCAAACAATCAAGAAAAGCAATAAATCTACCATGCAATTTTTAGAAAATATAAAAAGAGAAATACAATTGAAAAAGATGAGGGAAAGTGAGAAAACCCGCAACTCGTCAGGTTTTATACAACAAATGGAACTAGAGACATATGTCGAGGAAATGAATGGTACATGATAATGGTCGAAATAGACATTAACCTCCACCATCTTCGCGCTTTCTCCATCTTTGGAGTCTTAATCTAAACCTAATCTAAGAAATTTATAACTAAGTGCATACACTGGAAAGAAACAAGCATACACATCAAAACAATAAAATAAAAATAAATAAAAATAAAAACATGACATCATGTCGAGATCAATCATTTAAAGGAAGTGCAATACGAAAGTCAAATTTTGGGGCCTCAGGGTCGGCCTTTGTCTTTCATACGAGGGTCCCACTAAGACACCTACCAAATCTATTTTTTTGTGGCTTATAGCAATTGTTGACCAATTGTATTCTTACATGGCTAATAACGCTTATAAGTCTCTTAATCAAGCGATATATGTGATCCCAGGGTTTTCCCTCAATATCATGCATCGACCCTATCAATTATCTAAAAATCACATGCATTGCAAAAATTTAAACATGCATACAGGTCTTTTGAACCTTGTTTCTCAACCAATAAAGTAAGAAAGTGAACCATCGGCAAGTCACTTATTACCCAAGGCATGCGCCAATCACAAACACATGCAATTTCTAATGCATGATGGGATTATATGTATGAATGGTACATGTGATATTTCAAAAACATATCTCGAAATCATTCATGAAAATTTTTTAGACAATGTGATGTCTCAGCTATGAAAGGCGTTCAATTGCCAAGGCTAGCTCGAGGCTTGCATAAATGCACTCACAAGCATCGCAGGCATTTTGAATACAATTCAAACTGTGACTTTCACAATGTCAAAACAGGATTTTAAAAATGTTTGAAAATATTTAGGATTAAGGAATATCTAAGCTATGGTACACATTCATTGCCAAGACTAGCTCGGGAATCGCATAAATGCACTCACAAGCATCGCAAGTATTTTGAATATGGTCCAAACCACGATTTTTCCTTAAGCCAAATCGAGTTTTGGAGAAAAACTTTTTTAGAAATTGTTATTTTTGGGGAAACATCACATGTACCAAAACATTTTTGAAAGATGCAATGTGAAAAGGCGGATCAAAGCGTTTAGAACAATTTTCATGGAGATGGCATGGCCTAATTTCATGCACAAAATAACCTTAAAGGTATAACTAAACGATCACAATCATGTTTATATCAGGAAATTTCAGAACAAACGTGTAAGGACAGCAAAATTGGGCAATACCTAATGACAATTTGGTAGTGAAAAAATTTCCGAACATGCATGACATGATGGTTAACAACTTTCATGAAGAAAGTTTTCTCAAAAAATGTACATATGATTTTACAAAAATCAAACAACAAGTAACAACACATTAGAAATTTGCCAAAACAACAGGATGTTCAGCTAATGTCACGAGGATTTTTCCTATCAAAACATGTCTAAAAATCATCAAATTTACACACAACATAGCCAACATGATGACAAGCAAGTTTCATTCAAAGGCCATGCTCATATTTGTCGCGACCTAAATTTCGAGTGCACCACCTAGGATTAGGCTAATGGACTACTAAGTCTAAACTTAGCTTAGGCTCTCCCAAGCTCATACCAATTCGCGACTTAGGTTCAAGTTCTTAACATGCCATTAATTTTTCAATTTGGAGTCGCCACTAATTTATTTTCGGTGGGTTGATTAGAAACCCAAGTAAAGTATTGAGAAATTCACTTTACTCCTGCGAACTACAGATTTATGAGTTCGGGTACTTGATTACGCTAGATTCCTCTAACGCCCTTTCGTTACTTTTCTCTTTTATTTTGAAAAAAAAAATTTGTTTTGCAAGCAGCATGAATTAATTTTAATTTGCCTCCCTAACATGTAAGGTGATCATGTGGATGCGCAAACCACTAATTTAACACCCAAAAAAAGCCATGAATAAATTGCAGGACTTACCTCATGGCATCGAAAGCACCTGCAATGTTAGATCAGAATTCACATCGACAACCCTAGATATGATTTCTAATTAACACGCAGTCACTCCAAATTTTTTAGGATTTTCCCTTGTTTAACAAAATCTAATTTATGTGCAATGCAATTTAACCAAATGAACTAATTCTAATGACGGGCAAATTCTAATTAAATGGACCTAAGTGACATGCATTCCATGAAACTAATTCTACATTATATGCGCATGATTTTTTTGTATTTCTATTAAAATTCGAAATTAAAAATTGCTAAAAGTAAAATTTTAACTAAAGTGGGATATTATCTATTTTAAGTTAGGAAATAGACTAATCTGAATTCTATCTTAAATTAGAAATTTATCTCAACATGCAATTTGATTCAAAGAAATTATTTAACCTAGATACCCTCTAAACATGCATTTAAAGAAGAATCTAACTATTCTATCATGTAATTCTATTTAGGAATTCAATTCTAATCTACATGATATGCAAATGCAATTTTTTGTATTTTTTTCGGGAAAAATTAAAAAAATTAAAGATAAGCACCAAATCATTCAAGGTCATCAAGGATGTTTTCTATCGTTCGAATTTGGAAACGATATCTAATCAAACTTGATTATTTTGCTAATAAAATCGATAAATTGATCATAAGCCTTAAAGATCAAGATATTAATTGTATTCCTGCGTGATTAATTATTCCATCTAAAGCCTTATAGATGCAATAGAAAAATTGAGTGTGGTTACGGATTGGGCAATAAATCCTAATTCAAATATGCACACAAGATATTGAAAAGCATAAATTAGGTAACAAAATATCCAAACCAAATTTCAATAAGATAATTACCTAATTCCGTAAATAATATTGCCAAATTTGAATCGAATGGAACCCGCTCAACAAATGATGGTGGTGGCAATCAACTTCTCGGCGGTATCAACGGTGATGGTCCACGAATGATCAGCAAGATCACGTAGGGACTCACAGCTCGGGACAGCAGTTGATGGCACAAAGTCTTGGCCTCGTCGAGTAGTGATTGGACTTTGCTGAGGGTTGCTTGCTGGACAGAAGCCTTGCTTGGAATTGTTGGGACTTAGAGCGTCGAGCTTGTGGCACGCCCGGACAGCAGCTTTGGTGCCGCAACAGGAGGCGGCGTGGGTGATGCTCGGTGGTTTGACTTTGTCAATAGGAGCGAGACGTGACTGCTCATGTGACATCCCAGATTTTTAGTCTTGTTTTCTATTGAATAAATCGGGCATTTCATTGACGCGTCTATAGGGTTGTTCTCAGAACTGATCATTCTAGAGATAACTAGACTATCTTGGGAAATTATTAAGAATTTTAAGGCAAATAGACTTGAGAATTCAACCATGAATCGGCTGCTTGACCGTGTTCATCTGCTAAGATCATAACGGCACAGACGTAAATTGATTAGAAATCATATATAGGTCGGTTCGACAGAGATGTGTGTCTAATCGTGGGTGACACCACTAAATTGGAAAATTCTCGTCAGCCGACACTAGACTGAATTCTCTATCGTTTTGGTACCCTGTGTCTGTATTTGAATTCTCGAGATTTCTACGACAATCAAGAGTTGTCAATGTGTCGAGTGGGTTCATTGTGGCTCGAAGAAAATCGACCATGGGTCATTTGCACTAAAAAGTTCTGAAAGCTACCTGGTAGTCTAGGTCACGCTAAAAACGCGTCGAATGGAAATTAACCGTGAATTCGAACCCGATTTCAGAAATCGAAAGTTCTGTGGTGTCACGAGCTATTTTAGGAACGTTGATTCAGTCTCAAAAGATTTTTCAGAAGTTCCAAGATGTTTACGGAAATTTAATTCAGAAGTTGCGGAAAATTAGCGGAAATTCGTATGGGCCAAATTAAAAGAAATTTGGATTTCCAAGTCAAGCCTTTGAGTGTCGGGGACTGGTAGAAAATTGTACGGGATTTTTCGTCATCGAAATCGGACCTCAATTTGGGGAATTGAGTAAAGAAATTGAAGCTTAAATTATGAAATTCGGATCCATGGGAAGGGCTTCAATTCTAGCTTCAATTTGGACTATTTTAGTGGAAAATTTGGGTGGAAAGTATTAAGGGGGGACATGCCATCAATGCAAGGGATATATATGTGGACTTTTGGCTTAGGCTATGATGAAGAATTAGATATTTTCTTCTTGACTTATCTCCTCCCCTACGGCAGCTTCTTGATCACGCCTCCTTCGCCCCGTCTTCTTCATATTTCGCTGGTTCTACTTTCATTTTCTCTGCAACCGAAGCTGCCCATCATCTCGCCTACATCCACCACCGAAATTTCTCCACCGAGCTGCCAACTGCCCATGATTCAACCTCCGCAGTCAACAATTGAAGACGGTGTTGACTCCTTGCCATGATCTCCCACCCAGCAGCGACAAAACACTGCAACTCCACTTCATTTTGCCGCTACCAGCATCTCCACGTCTGCACGATTCCACCGAAGCAATTCCCACCGAGTTTTTCTCTCCAAGCTGCCACGTACGGGTCAACTAAACTTCAAGCGAAGCCCCATCATTGACCTTGAAGCTTCTCCGTGCGCCACGCTTGCGGCTCCATCAATCTCATCATCCACCGAAGTTGCTCCACCAAGTCTTGTCTTCATGCTGGTTTGTTGACCCCAGAATCAAGCCGCGGCGTCCTCCATCGGGTGAATTGCCCACACGTTTGAAGCTACCGCTGTGTTGACTCCAACTCATGGCCACCGAAGTGAAGACCCAGCAAGCTGCTCCCTTTCTCCGCGTTGTCTCTCTCTCGCTCGTGAATTTCCTCGCCGAAGCTGCCCCATGCGTGACACTAGCGAAGCCAGCCCAACGTCTCCACGTTTTCCTTACTGCATCGACGTCCCTTGCTGGTCAAACGAAGCTGCCCCTCCTCCCGATTGTTGACCACCGAAGCCCACGCGGCTTCAATCGACCGTTTCTGCCACTCCAGCACCGTCGAAGCTTCGCCAATAGCTGCTTCTCCATGTTCGTGTTTCCTCAATCAGCCCACATCACCAACGAATTGTCTCCACCGAAGCTGTGTCTTCGTGGCCTGCTCGTGCGAAGCGGCCCAATCCAGTGTCTTCAACCCATCACTTCCAGTCATTCGAGCCCAGCAAAAATTAGGTCCAGCTGAAGGCCATTTCAAGCCCAGCAAAGCCAGCAATCTCAGCCCAAAAGAATCCAGCAGCTCAGCCACTTAAAGCTCGGCCCAATTCAGTTTTGTTTCAAGCCCATTTGCAGCCCAAGCCCGCGAAGCAAGTCAGCTCAAGCTGAGGCCCAAGTTCAGTCTAAGCCCATAAATTTCTGTGGGCTTGCGAGGCTTGTAGGCCCGGCCCGAGTGTCCGTCGATGCCACTGAAAGTTCGGGTTTCGGCTGCCGTCGCATCGCCATCGCGGTGTCCCGGTCCCCGCTTTTAATCAAGTGAGTAATCTCACTAATCCTTGCTTAGTAGACTAATGATGCTTAAGGGTTGATTAGATTTAATTAAGTGCAATTAGGTTATTAGATTAGTTTAGAACAATTAAATTAGTGACTTAATAATGCATGTTAGGTGGTTAGACTTAGTCATTAGCAAGTAGAGACGTACTACTATTTATTGAATGCATCTCGGGATTTTTCCCGACCCTTAGTGGGCTTCAATTAGGCAATTCGGGCCTAAATTGGATTTTTAATATTTATTTATTAATTTTCGAAATTAATTATTTATTTATTTATTTTTCGGAAATTAGGCAAGGATAGCCGACGACCGAAATTTCGTGTTGATTGTCGTGGTGTAGTCCGTTTATTTATTTGAGCTCTACGTTGTGCTAAATTGAATTAATTGTGCAATTTGAGGAATTATTCCTAAATTGATTAAGATTGAGTAATTGAATTGCGGATGGCCGAGTATGATTGTTTAGCATCAATAATGCTTTGATGGGCTATTAAGTGGAGAAGTTTGTGAGAGCGAATTGAATATACTCTTGGCTAAGATCCATTGGATACATTAATATCGTGTGAAAATTGAGTGAGTTGATGAGTATGTGGGGATTTATCCCAAGATTGATCAGTGTCAGTATTCAATTAGAATTTGACTGTGAAAGGTTGTGAGTATGGGCTGTGCCAGTGGGGCCGAGTTTTGCCACCGAATTTGGAATCGGTCGCGCCCGTTGGGCCGTAAATTGCCACCTATTAAAGGCCGCGCCTGTTAAGGCCGCGCCTGTTAAGGCCGTAATTTGCCACCTGATAGGGGTCGCGCCTGATAAGGCCGTAATCTGCCACCATTAAAGGTTGCGCCCATTGGGCCGTAATTTGCTACCTAAAGATAGGTCGTGTCCTTTGGACTGTAATTTGTTGCCAAGAAATCTGGTAGTCTATGCTCGTGAAGTTGTGAGTACGATTGGAGACTAAATAAGGGAAACGACTAGGGAATAGTCGAATTGACATGAAATCGACTAGGTCGAAGGATCAAAATATTGATCTGTGATGTAATTGCTTAGGTGCCTATTAAACTGTACTAATATGCAGGTGGAGTCTGAGGCCAAGGTAAGTCCTCTGAACCGTGCGTGTTTAGGCAGCCTGGTTAGCGTATTGGTTTCCTAATCGAGTCTTAGTGGGGTAGAACTTGCTGAGACGTAGTCTCATCCCGGTTGTGGGACAACATTTCAGGACCCTGATGAGGAGCCTGAGGAGAAAGAAACCGAAGAGGAGTACCTGGAGGAGAACCCCGGTGATGATCTGAGTACGAATCGGATGAGAACTGAAATTCCATCATCTTTTAGGAATCCTGTCTAAATGTGAATAATGTGAGACTAGAATGTTATGAATAGTCTGTTGAATAGACTTCGAGTTATGCCATGTATAAAAGTTTGGTTGTGGATTTCAATATGAAAAATATGGCCTTACTTTTATATCCCATTGTGTTAATGTCTGGGGATTTATAACTGCTTCCGCATGTGCTTAATAAAAGAAAGGGTCGGCGATACTTAATCCTGGGATATCGCATAATAAAATCGACCAAGTAGAAGGATGTGTGCGTGCCCGAGGATCGGGGCGTGACAGCTCACGTCTTGATGATCAACAAGGAAGCTTCGGGACCGCTTTAGAAACCTGCGAAACAGAAGGGAAGTGCCGCAACAAGGATTCGATCAGGTTGGAACTTCGCAATTAGAAGCGGGGCAGGGGTAGTAAGATCGTCGTGCAGGGGGTGCTTCAGTTAGTCTTCAATTTTTTTGTAAAAGACGGTCAATCCCCTCTCAAAGTTGACTACCCTCTTTTACTAGGAATATTTATGCCCAGAATTTTTCTTTCGTGGATTTTATGAGAAGTGGAGGCATGCATCCTCTCCCTTCGGGTTTGTCTTGTGGACATCTCTGTTGGGTACTCTGAGAAGACCTGCAAAAGAAAAAAAAAAACTCGACCAAAGGCTGATTCACAGCCAGTTGAGGATTATCTAGCCAAAACAACACTAGCCACGGCAGCAAAGAAGACTGAGCTTGCATGGAGAAGTTGCTGTAGCGATGATGCAGCGTTGATTCTATTGTGAAAAAGGCGAGTAATCGAACAATAATATAGACAGAAGAATAAAATAAAGCGGACACCGGATTTACGTGATTCGGTCATAAAGACCTACGTCCATGGGGAGAGCGACGAATTTCACTATAGATCAAGCGATATAAGAAGATTACACACTCGACTCACTCAAACACTCTCTTGGTGTTTCCCAAGCCCCAATTACACCCAATAACACAAGCAGCGTTTAGCCTCAAAATTCCTCAAGAAATAATCTCTCAATCCCATGAAGAAATTACACACAAATCTTACCACAAGATTTAATTGTCTACAAACATTAATCTTTCTTGGATGTAATTCACGGACAAGAATGACAAAGAAAATCCCTCCCAAGCACTCGACAACGAGACAGCGCTTCAAGACCAATTCTTCATGATTAACCTTCTTACATCCACGGCCACAAGTTTATATATATATATATATATATATATATATATATATATAAGTGAGACTCTTATTCTTTTGCCAACTTCTCATATGATTATGTTTCCTATCCTAAACGATTTTATCCAAAACATATCTCTGTATGTTTTAAACAAAATCCAAATCTAAGTGAAAGTTGGACTTTATTTCAGCAGCTAGACTCTCCAACGCAAATTCAAATTTGGGGAGTTGATCTTCAGATATTCTTTGCTCGATTTCGAACGTCCACATTGTGGCATCCTAAAACTCCATGACGACCTCTAGATGCCTTACACCCTTTGGAAGGGCAATGGACGCATCATTCATCTATGTTATGGTCTTTAGACCAAAGAAGTGTAATAGAATTAATGGCCGAGCACCTAATGGGTGAATATTTTGTTGGAAACATGTTCTATGCCCATGTGAGATCCAGATTTATTTGATGAGGAAATTATGTTTTTAGCCATGAATTTTATAAGTTGGACTTTATTAATCTATGTTATAAAGTATTATAGCCATTTAAATTTGTAATTTAAGTACTTTGATTTAATAGGAATTTAGTTAGTTTTTAAAAAAGGGTTAATTCTGGATTTATTTAAGCTTGGGTCTTAGGCCCAAGAGTGTTGGGCCTAAGATGGGCCAAACTGGCCGGGCCATAAGCCCATGAAGGGGCCGTCGATCGCACGAAGAAGGGGGGGGGGGAGAGACCAGTTTGCATGCCTCCCCATTTGTCCCTTGAAGTTAGCCAAGTGTCAAGCCATGCAAAATTAATGATGGCTAATGATGGAGGGAAGGAAAATTAGAGGGGAAAAGTGGCCAGTTTAAGCGAGAGAAAGAGAGAGAGAGAGAGAGAGAGAGAGAGAGAGAGAGAGAGGAGAGTTCATCCGAGAGAGAGAGAGGAGAGAAAGAGAAGGAAGAAAGGAAGAAAGGAAGAAGGGAAGAAGGAAGGAGGAAGGGCCGTGCATCGCCGTCCGTCATCGCCGTGTCTCGCCGTTGTGTTCGCCGTTCGCTCGGTCTAGAGGCAAGTGAGATCTCCTGATCTACTCTTGCATGCTGTGCTTAGTTTGTGTGATTGAATGGTAACAATTTCGGATGTATAGAATGTGAAAGATTGAAGTTATAAGAGTGGTGCTCTAGTCTAGTGTACAGTTCTTGAGAAAAACAGCTCGACCTTGGATGTTCTAGTGACTTGCATGTGATGTTCTGGTCAAATTCCGGCTTTGATCTCTCAATGAAAGTTGTAAAGGACTTCTAGTAGTATAACATAATCAAATTTGGGACAAAAAAAAATAAGTATAAGTGGGTGAAATCGTTATTCTTTGGAAAGACTGGATCTGGAAATTTCAGTACTAGGAACAGAAGTTTTAACCGTCCATATTTAAATACCTAGGACGAATCTGACTTTGATGTCTTCATGAAGTATCTACCTTATGGTCTTTGCTATCACATATTCTAATTTCATAATTTTTTAAGTTCATTTGGGTATTTAATTGCAAATTTTTCTAAAACTGTGCAATCTGATGTGTTCGGACCTTGTAAGTTGCAATGCGTGGTCTATACCGTTTTGTATGAGATTCTTTTTGGAAAAGTGTTCTGCATGAAATATCTTTACTTATGTCTTGCGTACAACATATTCAAATGTCATAATTTTTTAAGTTTATTTGCCTATTTAACCAAAAATGTTTCGAAAAATGTGCAAGTTGGACTGTTAGAATGGTAGTGCTGTGATGCATGGTCTATACCAAATTATATGGGGATCTTTTTGTGTAGTGTTCTTCATGAAATATCTTCCTTTATTTCTTGACTATCACATGTTCAAATTTCATAATTTTTGAAGTTCATTTGAGTATTTAATCGAAATTTTTTCTGAAACTGTGCAAACAGAATTGTTCGAATTTCGAAATCTGCAATGCATGGACCGTACTCAATCTTGTAGAGTTCTGTTGGCATAATGTATTTACGAGATAACTACCTTCAGGTGTTGTTTATAATCCATCAAAATTTCATAATTTTTGGAGTCCGTTTATGCATTAAATTGGAAGTATTTTCGGAATTTTATATGATGCTTCATCCGAACATTTATATGTTTTCAGAAAAATAAAAGAACTTGTTTCATGTGATGTGATGTATTGTGTTGCATGTATGATATCATATAGCATGGTACATAATGTCAAAAGTTGAGATAGACCTTGTTGCCACCACATCATGTGCCATGCTGATGTTGAGACACAAATTGTGGATATGAATTATAATAAATGAGGATACCATCAGAGGTGTGAGCCGACGATGCCCCGGGAGTGTCGGGATGCCCGGAATGTGGGGGTGCCGGATGCCCGGAGTATGTGTGCTGGACGTCCTTGGGAGTTTCGAGATGCCCGGAATGTGGGGGTGCCAGAAGCCTCGGAGGTGTGTGCCGCGGGATACCTCGTGATGTCAGTTGGGATACGAGATGCCTAGAATGTGGGGGTGTCGGATGCCCGGAGGTGTGTGCCAGTGGTTCCTCACGATGCCAAGTTGGGTGCGAGCGATAAAATGTGGGATGCAATTACTGGTCCCGGGAAAGAAAAATGTGGTGACCCAATTGAAGGATAAAAAAGTTGAAACTGAATCATGCATGGTATGGTGACATATATGCATGGCTGTATGATATAATACGTATAAGTGCATGGTGGTATATACACACAAGGCATGGATATGCATGAATGCTTGATGATGAGTGCATGGTTGTATATGCACCTATGGCATGATGGTATATACATGAATGCTTGATGATGAGTACATGGTTGTATATGCACCTATGGTATGTTGACATATGCATGGCTGCAAGGTAAGTTATGCTTAGATGCATGAATGATATGTACTCTACGATGATGTCATGATTGTTCTGTTTGATGTATTGAGTAGTTTATTGGATCTTTTACCTACTGAGTGGTTGCACTCACCCCTTTAGGGACCAACATTTCAGAATAGAAAAATGCCTTTCTCTCCGGTCACGCGGGGTACCTTTTATGGCCTTCCATCTGACATGGAGGTCGAGTGTATGGAGCTTGATTGTGCCACCATCCTTGGTTTGACGTTCATACGAGTTCAGGTGCTGGTGATGTATGATGTGGGCCTGGCTGGGGACTCGGTCCTCCAGGAGTTCTTGTCTATCCACGTCCGCCATGACGAAGTGATGCGGGGGATGTTGCCACCGCCACCGCCCGATGCACCAGGATGGGTGTGATGGCCCGCGTGAGGAGTGGGAGCTGACTTTTTCTTTTTTTTGGGATAGCCGACACTTGTAGATGGAGGGTTATACATGATCGATGTAAAGGGTCAAGATCTCTCTTTTGAGCTGTAGCCAAGTTTAGCTAAAAGTCTTAGCTTTTTGGTTATACCGACCCAAGATGCCCATCTTTAAAATGTAAATAAAAGTGGCTCGGCTTATATTTTCCTTCGATGTGTAGTTGGTGTGCATTGTATCGTCATTAAGAGAGTAGAGGGATGGTGAGACTCATCTTTAGTTTCGCTATGAGCTGCGCCAAACTCTTTTCAAAAAAAAAAATGCCTATGGACCTCGGTCCTTCTTTAAACCCATTTATATCAAAGATATGTTGAGATAGCTAGTATAAGCACCTAGAGGGGGGTGAATAGGTGCATAAACAATTTATCGAAATACGGAAGCAATTCTTGGCAAACGATAGAAAGGAAGTTCACTATTGATCAATGAAAATGAAGTACGATCAAAGTAAAGAGAGTAAGGAAAAGAGAATTGAATACAGGGTTTATAGTGGTTCGGCTTATTCCAAGCCTACGTCCACTCTTCCGCACTGACAGCCCACCGACTGGATTTCACTATGATCAAAAGAGTAATTACAACACAACTTTTCCTTGATTCTACAGTGTAGATGTTCTACCACACCTCCTCAAGGTTTTTCACAAATATATACTCTCTTTTGAATACAATGTTTATCGCTCAAAGTAATTGTCTAAACAACAAGGAGCTTCAGACTTTGAAATTCTTCTATCGTGCACACCTCGAACAACTTAGAACGTCTTCCTTATATACTCCTTTATGCCATCATACCCGTTGGCACTTACCAAAGGAATTCCTCCAATCTACCCGTTGGACGGAATCAATTAAGAAGATTGTTCGAGCTATTAAAGGAACGTGTCGATAGCCCATCAATCCTATTCGGCCATACAATCAGGATCTCGATTTCCATAAGTAGAACCTTCCAAGAATATTTAGGCAATTATCGAATCTTCAATCATCGAATCAATCTCAATCAATCAAAGGATTCCGTTAAGTCTTTTCCAGCCACGAGATCTTCTCCAGTTGATAAGGTTGAATCCTTAACAAACCATCCAGTTCTTGATAACCTTTCTTCAATGGATTAGAGACTGTCAATGAGGATAGACTTTGAGTCTTGAGTCTGGCTATCCGGAGGTCTTCAGACTTGAAGTAGCTGAGTCTGCAAACCTTCAACTAGACCGATGGAAACGTTTTGTCAACTTCAAAACACTTCAAGAAGATTTCTCCAATATATGTAAGTAGTATTCATTAGATGGAGCGATAGGTATCTGTGGCGACCTTGTTGGATCGGGGGTGCCACAGCGGGTTTTGGTATCAGAGCAATGGTTATAGATTGGAGTGATAAGGAGCCTCATTTGGAAATTGAGGAACGTGATGACAATGCACACCATAGGATATTAACTGGAATAGTTAGGTAACTTTGAATAACGGGTGATGGGTATTCACTCGTAGATCCCCGGTGGTTATTATGAGTTGCTTTTAGGTACCAGTAACATGGTTATGTTACTTATTTGCTTTAGTTGTTGTTGTTTTTAAAGAAGACATTGAGTCACAGATATTTCCTGAGGCAAATGCTTGGAAACTGCAGGAAAATCATGGTACGATATGGAAGTCATCATCCATCGAGGGCTGAAGCCTCTGCAGCAAGGGCTGAACCCCGGATGGAAGATATCCTGCAGGCATTGGCCAATATAGGAAATCTGATGAAAAGACAAGTGCAGCAACAACCCGGAGCAGAACACCGTACTCAAGGACAGGTGGAGCAATTTTTGAATTTGAAACCACCTAAGTTCAGTGGAATGGGAAGTCCTGAGGAGACGGAGCATTGGATTGATGGGATGGAACGGATTTTCCGATTGTTGGACTGCAATGATGCTGAGAAAATAACTTTGGCACAGTACCAACTGGAGGGAAATGCAAAGTTTTGGTGGAGAGTTTCGAGGGACACAATCTTTCCACCAGGTACTGATGTTAATTGGGATGAGTTTGTCAGAGCTTTCAATAGAAAGCATTTTTCTGACTGTGCTAAGGACAAGAAAATTTCAGAATTTGTTCAGTTAGAACAAAAGAAGCTGACAGTGAACCAATATAAGGCAAGATTTTCTAAACTGTCTAGATATGCTCCTAGACTAATTGAGGATCAAGAAGAGAAAGCTAAGAGATTTCTGAAATGATTGAGGACTGATATTATGAAACAACTGGTGCCTTTGAATATAAGGGATTATCATGAGATTTATGAAAGGGCACAGTTAGTGGAGCAAGAGCTGGTGAGAGAGCGATCAGAGTTTAAGAGACAGTTGAACTTTAGTGATGTGAGAAGGGGTAAGAGACCCTATCCTGGTCTAGGTCAGATTTGGAATTCGAAGAAAAAGAGCAATTCTGGAAATTTTGGGAGAGCTAAAGATGGTCTGAATATAGGAAAAGCACCATATCAATCTGATGTTTGTCGAAGGTGTGATGGAAGGCATGGCCCAGGACCTTGCAATGGACGACTAAGATGTTATGGTTGTAGACAAGTGGGTCACCTTAGGAGGAATTGCCCACAAGAAAGGTCGCAAATGAGTGTTGGCTTGGTGCGACAAGGACAACAGAGTGCTGTTAGACCAAACCTACCAAGGAATCCTCAGAGGCCACCAGCACAAGGAAGGGTGTATGCGGTCACCCAAGAGGAAGTGGAAGCTTCTAGAAATGTTATCTCAAGTACGATCCTTATAAATGATAAAAAAAAAAAAAAAGGGATATACATTGTTTGATACGGGTGCTATGCATTCATTTGTGTCTGAAAGATACAGGCGTTTGAGTGAAATAGAAACTACGTCTCTTGAGACGCCTCTTTGTATTTCTACGCCCTTAAAGAATATGGTATTGTCTACGCTGGTGTGTGGAAATTGTAAGATAACAATGGGAGGAAAGGATATGGAAATAGACTTGGTCATAAGGGCTATGTATGATTTTGATGTTATCATAGGAATGGATTGGCTTCATAAGTATCGGGCCAAAATGGATTGTTATAGAAAAGTGCTCCAATTTATTTTACCTGATCAGTCTAGTTGTGAATTTTTGGGAGGTCAGACCAAGCTATCTACAACACTTATTTTAGCAACAGAGGTCCGTGTGTTACTTGACAAAGGATGTCAAGGGTACCTGCCCATGGTTAAAGATTATACTAAGGAAGAGCCTAAGCTTGATGAAATTCGAGTAGTTAATGAATTTCAAGATGTATTTCCTAAGGAGCTGCCTGGATTACCGTCGGAACAAGAAATTGAGTTTGAAATTGAATTAATGCCTGGAACAGAACCAATATCGAAAGCCCATATAGGATGGCCTTAATGGAACTGAAGGAGTTCAAAGTGCAACTACAGGAGTTGCTTGATAAAGGATTCATTAGGCCAAGTGCTTCACCTTGGGGTGCACTAGTCTTGTTTGTGAAAAGAAAAAAGATGGGTCGATGTGCTTGTGCATTGACTATAGGCAACTAAATCAAGTGACCATTAAAAATAAATATCCTTTGCCTAGAATTGATGACCTATTTGACCAACTCCAGGGAAGTTCGGTCTTCTCTAAGATTGACTTAAGGTCGGGATACCATCAGCTAAGAATTAAGAAAGAAGACATTCCTAAGACTGCGTTTAGGACTCGTTATGGACACTACGAGTTCCTTGTCATGCCATTTGGATTGACAAATGCACTGGCTACATTTATGGATCTAATGAATAGGGTATTTAAGCCTTATTTAGACCAGTTTGTGATTGTTTTTATTGATCCTGATATATTCGAGAGGGCCTAAAGAGCATGAACAACACTTGAGGATAGTTTTGCAAACTCCGAGAGATCATAAGCAATATGCCAAATTGAGCAAGTGTGAATTCTGGCTGGACCAGAAAATATTTTTGGGGCACGTGGTATTAGGAGGAGGAATTGCAGTGGACTCGGCGAAAGTTGAGATGGTAATAAATTGGCCGAGACCGACAACACCCACTGAAATACGGAGTTTCTTAGGACTGGCTGGTTATTATAGAAGGTTTATTGAAGGGTTTTCATAATTGGCAGGTCCTTTAACAAAATTGACTCGAAAGAACACGAAGTTTGAATGGAATGGGGAATGCGAAAGGAGTTTCCAGGAGCTTAAAAGAAAATTGACCTTGGCTCCGATCCTGACTATACCAACTGGATCTGATGGTTTTACAGTGATGCATCTCACAAAAAATTGGGATGTGTTTTGATGTAGCATGGCAAGGTCATAGCCTATGCATCTAGATAATTGAAACCCCATGAACTAAACTACCCAACGCATGATTTAGAATTAGCAGCTATAGTATTCGCTTTGAAGATATGGAGGCATTATTTATATGGGGAGAAGTTTGAGATTTATACAGATCATAAGAGCTTGAAATATCTGTTCTCACAAAAGGAGTTGAACATGAGACAAAGGAGGTGGATGGAGTTGTTAAAGGATTATGATTGTGAGATACGATACCATCCAGGGAAGGCGAATAAGGTAGCGGATGCTCTTAGTCGTAAGTCAGCTATGGAGATGGCCAATTTAAGAATGGCAGAGTGGAGCTTGTTAAAGTCCGTAACGGGCTCAGAGTTTAAATTAAAAGTGGATTGTCTTACTGGTATGCCTAGTGCATTAAGAATTGAACCTGAAATTATTTAGAAAGTTAAGATCTTGCAAGAATCTAACCTGGAAATTATGAATGCGAGAGATGCAGTGTCTTTAGGAAAAAGGCCAGAATTTCAAGCCTCCGAAGATGGAGTGGTGAGATGCCAGGGACGACTCTGTGTTCTTGACAATGAAGAAGTAAAGAAGGAAATTCTGTCGGAGGCACATAGGAGTAATCACCGTGTTCATCCAGGTATTACAAAGATATACATGAATTTGCATCAGCAATTTTGGTGGAATGGTATGAAAGTAGATATGGCAAAGCACATTTCTCAATGTTTGACATGCCAACAAGTAAAAGAGGAACATCGCAAACCTACAGGACTCTTGAGACCGTTAGACATACTGGAATGGAAATGAGAGCATATAACAATGGTCTTTGTACAAGGATTGCCAAGGACATCAAGTGGACATGACTCTATCTGGGTAATAGTAGACCGTTTGACTAAGTCTGCTCATTTGCTAGCAGTTTGCATAGACTACCCAATGGACAAATATGCAGATATATATGTAAGTCAAATAGTACACTTACATGGTGTTCCAGTAATGATCACCTCTGACTGAGACTCTAGGTTTACTTCAAATTTTTGGAGAAGTCTTCAAGATGCCTTAGGGACAAAGCTTCAATTTAGTATTGCTTTTCATCCCCAAACAGATGGACAAACAGAAAGAGTGATTCAAACGCTAGAAGATATGCTGAGAGCATGTGTCATTGACTTTAAAGGAAATTGGGATGAGAATTTACACCTAATAGAGTTCGCCTATAACAATAGTTTTCGGAAAAGTATAGGCATGGCTCCCTATGAGGCATTATATGGAAGGAGATGTAGGACTCCTGTCTGTTGGAATGAAGTAGATGAAAAGAAATTGACAAGACCTGAACTGGTACAAGATACCACTAAAGCTGTCAAAATTATCAGGAAAAGACTTAAAATAGCTCAGAGTAGATAGAAAGACTACGCAGATAGGCGTAGAAGGCCCTCGGAGTTTAATGTGGGAGATTATGTATTCCTTAAAGTATCTCCAATGAAAGGAATATCTCGATTTGGAATTAAGGGTAAGTTAAACCCTATATTTGTTGGACCTTTTGAGATACTTGAAAGAATAGGAGATGTAGCTTATCGTTTGGAGCTGCCTCCTAAATTGGGAAATTTACATGATGTGTTTCATGTGTCGATGCTGAAAAAGTACCAGCCGGATCCTAGTCACATACTCGATCATGAAGCCATCGAAGTGGATGAGAAAGTGAGGTACATCGAAGAGCCTGTGCAAGTACTGGATCAAAAGGAGCAAGTTCTTAGGACTAAGAAGATTCCATTGGTTAAGATATTATGGCGACATCATGATGTGGAGGAAGCCACATGGGAGAGTGAAAACGAGATCAGGGAAAGGTACCCTCATTTGTTCGAGGAGACATAGGTAATGTCTAATTTTGAGGACGAAATTCTCTAAGAATGGAAGAATTGTGGCATCCTAAAACTCCGTGACGACCTCTAGATGCCTTACACCCTTTCGAAGGGCGATGGACGCATCATTGATCTATGTTATGGTCTTTAGACCAAAGAAGTGTAATAGAATTAATGGCCGAGCACCTAATGGGTGAATATTTTGTTGGAAACATGTTCTGTGCCCATGTGAGATCCAGATTTATTTGATGAAGAAATTATGTTTTTGGCCATGAATTTTATAAGTTGGACTTTATTAATCTATGTTATAAAGTATTATAGCCATTTAAATTTGTAATTTAAGTACTTTGATTTAATAGGGATTTAGTTAGTTTTTAAAAAAGGGTTAATTCTGGATTTATTTAAGCTTGGGTCTTAGGCCCAAGAGTGTTGGGCCTAAGATGGGCCAAAATAGCCGGGCCATAAGCCCATGAAGGGGTTGTCGATCGCACGAAGAAGGGGGGTGGGGAGAGACCAGTTTGCATGCCTCCCCATTTGTCCTTTGAAGTTAGCCAAGTGCCAAGCCATGCAAAACTAATGATGGCTAATGATGGAGGGAAGGAAAATTAGAGGGGAAAAGTGGTCAATTTAAGTGAGAGAGAGAGAGAGAGAGAGAGAGAGAGAGAGAGAGAGAGAGAGAGAGAGAGAGAGAGAGAGAGAGAGAGAGAGGAGAGAACGAGAAGGAAGAAAGGAAGAAGGGAAGAAGGGAAGAAGGAAGGAGGAAGGGCCGTGCATCGCCGTCCGTCGTCGCCGTGTCTCGCTGTGTCTCGCCGTTGTGTTCGCCGTTCGCTCGATCTAGAGGCAAGTGGGATCTCTTGATCTACTCTTGCATGCTGTGCTTAGCGTGTGTGATTGAATGGTAACAATTTCGGATGTATAGAATGTGAAAGATTGAAGTTATAAGAGTGGTGCTCTAGTCTAGTGTACTGTTCTTGAGAAAAACAGCTCGACCTTGGATATTCTAGTGACTTGCATGTGATTTTCTGTTCGAATTTTGGCTTTGATATCTAAATGAAAGTTGTAAAGGACTTCTTGTAGTATAACATACTCAAATTTGGGACAAAAAAAACAAGTATAAAGTGGGTGAAATCGTTATTCTTTGGAAAGACTAGATCTGGAAATTTCGGTACTAGGAACAGAAGTTTTAACCATCCATATTTAAATACCTAGGACGAATCTGACTTTGATGTCTTCATGAAGTATATACCTTATGGTCTTGGCTATCACATATTCTAATTTCATAATTTTTTAAGTTCATTTGGGTATTTAATTGCAAATGTTTCTAAAACTGTGCAATCTGATGTGTTCGGACCTTGTAAGTTGCAATGCGTGGTCTATACCGTTTTGTATGAGATTCTTTTTGGAAAAGTGTCCTTCATGAAATATATTTATTTATGTCTTTCCTACAACATATTCAAATTTCATAATTTTTTAAGTTCATTTTCCTATTTAACCAAAAAATGTTTCGAAAAATGTGCAAGTTGGACTGTTAGAATGGTAGTGCTGTGATGCATGGTCTATACCGAATTATATGGGATCTTTTGGTGTAGTGTTCTTCATGAAATATCTTTCTTTATGTCTTGAATATCATATGTTCAAATTTCATATTTTTGAAGTTCATTTGGGTATTTAATCGAAATGTTTTCTGAAACTGTGCAAACAGAATTGTTCAAATTTCGAAATCTGCAATGCATGGACCATACTCAATCTTGTAGAGTTCTGTTGGCATAATGTATTTATGAGATAACTACCTTCAGGTGTTTTTTATAATCCATCAAAATTTCATAATTTTTGGAGTCCGTTTATGCATTAAATTGGAAGTATTTTCAGAATTTTGTATGATGCTTCATCCAAACATTTATATGTTTTCAGAAAAATAAAAGAACTTGTTTCATGTGATGTGATGTATTGTGTTGCATATATGATATCATATAGCATGGTACATAATTTCAAAAGTTGAGATAGACCTTGTTGCCACCACATCATGTGACATGCTGATGTTGAGACACAAATTGTGGATATGAATTATAATAAATGAGGATACCGTCGGAGGTGTGAGCCGACGATGTCCCGGGAGTGTCGGGATGCCCGGAATGTGAGGGTGCCGGATGCCCGGCGTGTGTGCCGGATGTCCTCGGGAGTTTCGAGATGCCCGGAATGTGAGGGTGCCGGAAGCCTCGGAGGTGTGTGCCGGGGGATACCTCGTGATGCCAGTTGGGGTACGAGATGCCCGGAATGTGGGGGTGCCGGATGCCTGGAGGTGTGTGCCAGAGGTTTCTCGCGATGCCAGGTTGGGTGCAAGCAATAAAATGTGGGATGCAATTACTAGTCCCAGGTGTGGCATCCAAAAATTCAAGGCAACCTCTAGATGTACTAAAGTTTATGATTAGGTAATCAAATTGCCTTTGGTTTATGCTTTAGCCATTGATTTTCTTTTAAGACCGAGTGTTATGTGGATGGAAATATATATTGTGTTCATGGGTTATTAAAATTAGTATTATAGGATAAGTTGAGAAGAAGAATTTGTTCTTGGTTATGCAACTCATAGATTGATTCTTATGGTTTAAGGATACAAGTTTTATAGCCACATGAAATTGTAAATTTGGAAAATCATAAAAGAGGGAATTAAGATGAACTATTAAAAGTAAAAATTTGGAATTAATTAAACTTGGGTCTTAGGCCCAAGAGGGATGGGCCTAAGATGGCCAATTGGCTGGCCCATTTGAAGCCCATGAAAGGGCTGCCGTCGACCAAGGAGGGGGAGAAGCTGGCCCATCTTCAAGCCCATGATGCATGGGGTTTGCCAAGTAACAAAAAGGAGAGTTACACCATTGGCCACTTTGGGTGGCTCCTAATCATTGCAAATGATGGAATAAAAGGAAATAGAGAGAGAGGGAGTGACCAGTTTTGAGAGAGGGAGAGAGAGAAGGCTGTCGAGAGAGTGAGGAACCGAGAGAGAGGAGGAAGAGGCCGCGCGAAGGAGGAAGCCCGCTCGTCCGTCACTTGTGGCCGTCCGTGCGTCCGTCGTTTGCTGCCGTCGTGCTCGCCGTAGCTCAGTTTAGAGGCAAGTTTAGATCCTTTGATCTGCTCTTGCATGTAGTGTCTAGAATGTGTTGTTGAAGGGTGATGGATTTCGGATGTTTAGGGTGTGAAAAACCGAAGTTTTGAGTGTGTTGCTTTGAAGTGGTAAGCTGTTCTCGAGTAAAGTGCTTGAATCAGAATGTTGTAGTGGCTTGCATGCAATGTTTGAGTCGTATTTTAGCTTCGACTTCTTCACGAAAGTTGTAGATAACATCTTAAAGTATAACATAACTAAAATTTGAGACAAAATGGTTGAGTTTTGAGAGGTGAAACCCTCCCTCTACGAAAATATTAAATCTGAAGCTGTTTTGTTGACCTCTTGGTGATTTTGTGTGTTGCATCTCATTTTTTACTGAGAATTTCACTTTTCCTTCTTCACAAAAGTTATATAGAACATCTTGAAGACTAACATACTCAAATTCAAGGTAAAACGAACAAGTGTAGCCTAGTGAAACGATTTTTCTTTTGAAGACGTTAGATCTGGAAATGTTGTAGTGAACCCCAGTGACTTCGTGGACTATAAAGTGACTTTCCTTTGAAAATCTCACCTTGATCCCTTAATGAAAGTTGTATTAGACCTCTTGAGGCAAAACATATCAAAAATTCAGAGGAGAAGAAGGAAGATAAGTAGGTGAAATCGCGATTTTTGGAGACAGTTAAACCTGGAATGTTCGGTGCTAGAAACAGGGGCTTCAATCGTCCATAATTAATTATCTAGGACGAATCTGGTCTCGATGTCTTCATGAAAAATCTGCCTTAGGTTCTTGAATATCACATACTCAAATTTCATAATTTTTTACGGTCATTAGAGTATTTAATCGGAATTATTTCAAAACCCGAGTAATCTGTCGCGTTCGGGTTTAGTCAGTTTCAAAGCATGGGTCATATCATTTTGTATGTAGCTTTTTCGGCAAATTGTTCTTCACGAAGTACCTTTATTTATGTCTTCCTGTAAGATATTCAAATTCATAATTTTTGAAGTTTATTTACCTATTTAACCAAAAATATTTCAAAATCTGTGCAAGCTGTGTTGATAGAATAAAAATGCTATGATGCGTGATCTATATCAAATTGTATGAGGGTCTTTTGGTATAGTGTCCTTTATGAAATATCTTCCATTATGTCTTGACTATTACATGTTCGAATTTTATAATTTTTAAAGACCATTTGGGTATTTAATGGAAATATTTTCTAAAACTGTGCAAGCTGGATTGTGTGAATTTCAATGCTGGAAATTGTGATTATTCTGTTTTGGATGAGCCCTATTAATTATATTGATTGAGGTGATTGAATCTTGCTGAGCATTTGATGATAATTGGCATTGCATATAGAATCAAATGCTGAATTTGACTTTATTGCCATTACATCATGTGCCATGTTGATTGTGAGACATAAATTGGTGAATATGAATTATGATGAATGAGGAAACTGTTGGAGGCGGCCGATAATGCCTTGGGAGTGTCAGGATGCCCAGGATGGGGGGTGTCGGATGCCCGGATTGTATTGAGATACATGCTCGGATGTCCTCGGGAGTTTCAAGATGCCCGGATGGTTGGGTGCCGGAAGCCTCGGAGGTTTGTGCCTGGGGGGATGCCTCGTGATGCCAGTTGGGATGCGAGATGCCCGGAATATGGGGGTGCCAGATGCCCGGTGGTGTGTATCGGAGATTTTCTCGCGATGCCAGGTTGGGGTACGAGTGATAGAATGTGGAATGCAATTACTAGTCCCGGGACAGAGAGATGTGGTGATCAATTGAAAGATAAAAGTGGAAATTGAATCATGCACACATGATATGATGACATACGTATGGATGTGTGACATGATGATGATGAATGCATGGTTGTATGTGCACCTATGGCATGATGATATATGTGTGACATGATGATGATCACCTATGGCATGATGATATATGTGTGACATGATGATGATCACCTATAGCATGATGGTACATGTATGACATGATGGTGATGAATACATGAGGATGTATGTATATATGGTATGATGACATATGCATGGCTGCAAGGTAAGTTATGCTTGAATGTATGAATGACATGTACTATACTATGATTGTTATGACTATATTATGTGATGTATTGAGTGGTTTATTGGATCTTTTACCTGCTGAGTGGCTATACTCACCCCTTCAGGGACCAACATTTCAGATTAGTACGATGCCGCTCCCTACTGTCACGCGGGGTACCTTCTATAGCCTCCCATCTGACGTGGAGGTAGAGTGTTCGGAAATAGAGTCCGTCACTATCCCTGTTCTGTCGTTTGTGCAAGTTCACGTGCTGGTCATGTACGATGTGGACCTGGCTAGGAGCCCGGTTATTCAGGAGTTTCTGTCGGTTCATATCCGCCGAGATGGAATGATTCGGGGAATGTTGCCGCCGCCACCGCCCGACGCGCCAGGATGGGTGTGATGGCCGCATGAGGAGTAGAGAGCTGACGACGTTTTTTGAGAGTAACCAACACTGATAGATGGAGGATGACACGTGATCGTTATAGGGGTCGAGATATCCTTTTGGGTTATGGCCGGGTGTAGTTAAAAGTCTTGACCTTTCTTTTTGTTGTACCGACCCAAGAAAATCCATCATGAAAATATGTAAATAAAAGTGTCTTGGCTTTATCTTTTCTTATGGTGCTTAGTGGTGTGTATTGCATTATGGTTATTGGAGGGAGAGATGGTGAGACTCAATTATGCTTCCGCTAATAAGTTGCATTGGGACCGTTTTCAAAAAAAAAATGCCTATGAACTACGATGCTTCTACTAAGAGATGTAACTAGTGTTCATTAGGTGGAGCGATAGGTACCTGTGGCGACCTTAGGTGTTTCGGGGTGCTACACTGGGAAAGAAAAATGTGGTGACCCAATTTAAGGATAAAAAAGTTGAAATTGAATCATGCATGGTATGGTGACATGTATGCATAGCTGTATGATATAATATGTATAAGTGCATGGTGGTATGTGCACACAAGGCATGGATATGCATGAATGCTTGATGATAAGTGCATGGTTGTATATGCACCTATGGCATGATGGTATATGCATGAATGCTTGATGATGAGTGCATGATGGTGTATGCACATATGGTATGTTGACATATGCATGGCTGCAAGGTAAATTATGCTTAGATGCATGAATGATATGTACTCTACTATGATGTCATGATTGTTCTGTTTGATGTATTGAGTAGTTTAATGGATCTTTTACCTGCTGAGTGGTTGCACTCATCCCTTTGGGGACCAACATTTTAGATTAAAAAGATGCATCTCTCTCCGGTCACACGGGGTACCTTTTACGGCCTTCCATCTGACATGGAGGTCGAGTGTATGGAGCTTGATTGTGCCACCATCCCTGGTTTGACGTTCATATGGGTTCGAATGCTGGTGATGTATGATGTGGGCCTGGCTGGGGGCCCGGTCCTCCAGGAGTTCTTGTTTATCCATGTCCGCCGTGACGGAGTGATACGGGGGATGTTGCCGCCGCCACCGCCCGATGCACCAAGATGGGTGTGATAGCCCGCGTGAGGAGTGGGAGCTGACGTTTTTTTTTTTTGGGGATAGCCGACGCTTGTAGATGGAGGTTTATACATGATCGATGTAAGGGGTCGAGATCTCTCTTTTGAGCGATAGCCAAGTTTAGCTAAAAGTCTTGGCTTTTTGGTTGTACCGACCCAAGATGCCCATCTTAAAAATGTAAATAAAAGTGGCTCGGCTTATGTTTTCTTTCGATGTGTAGTTGGCGTGCATTGTACCGTCATTAAGAGAGTAGAGGGATGGTGAGACTCGTCTTTAATTTCGCTATGAGCTGCGCTAAACTCTTTTAAAACAAAATGCCTATGGACCTCGGTCCTTCTTTAAACCCTTTTATATCAAAGATATGTAACTGGTATTCATTAGATGGAGCGATAGGCATCTGTGGCGACCTTGCCGGATCGGGGGTGCCACACACAACATATCCAATTTGGAATATTCGTAATTTCACATTGGGCTCAAACTCGAGATATATTTTAACAATCTCTACCTTGGCTCAACATTTGAGCCAAGTTGCAATCGTTTTGCAAAAAATCAAACTCTACCGCTACTTTCCCATTGCCCCTAATGGGCTCAACCGCCACAGATATTATCTAAGTCCAAGCTTCGCTTGAACTTCGCCATAACCAAGAACCTCATCAGAATACCAATTCCACGTGCATCTTTAACTACTCCACAAGGATTTTTCGACGCAACCTCCTTAACTGCAGATAAAGCAAAACCATTGTTGCATCCATATCTATCAGGAAATCGAATACGTACCTTGTTAATTTCAGCAGTTACGGCAATCATTGACTCTATAGGCTCCACCTCGCTACAAGCACCATCTGTGTCGATTACTTTGCTAGTACCTATATACGCTACCTCAGGAGTTTCTGGTCGCAACTCCAGCTCAAGCTGAACAACGTCCAGATTCGTATTAACACTGCCACAAACACTCCTAGCCAGAAGCACCGGAGACTCATCAAGGGTAACTTCTCTGTTGTTAACAGGTAAATTATATCTGGGCACCACAATCGATCGCCCCTGCTCAAGGTGCATAGCCATGGAATATGCACATTGCCCTCCAATGGAGTTTACCATCACTCACTCGAAAATAACACAGACAACCAAACACCAAACATTCTAATAATAGAATAACTAGCAATGTTACCTGACCACACTTCTTCAGGAGTCCGCCATTCAATAGCAGTTGATAGGGATCTATTCACCAGACAGCTTATCGTACTAAGTACATCAACTAGGATTCTCCTTGCAACACCAGCACTAGAGATCATTTTACGGGTCATCTCTAGTAATGTTCTGCTCATCAATTCTGCAAATTGTTGTGTTTTATTGGAACTAGTGCGGTGTTTCACTATGCCCTCTTTCATGCAGAATTTAGTTGCTGGCTCCGAGTAGAACTCCATGCTATTGTCAATCCGCACATGCTTGATCGAATTACCAGTCTCTGTCTCGATCAAAGCTCTCAACCACGTGATCCTGACACCGGCATCAAACTTGTGCATTAGCACAAACACCAAGGTCTTTCTCGGGCAGTCAATAGACTCTTGAACAGATGCATCCGACATCTTCGCAACAAAACTTGTCATTGTCTCACCTTGAAGTTTATACATGTCTCCATACTTGATTCCTTTCATTATCACCAGAGCACCTCGAACAACTTTCAGAATTCCACCTTCTGAAGAATACCTGCAACCAACTGAATTTAGGGCACCCAAGGAAATTAAGTTCTTTTTCAATTCTAGAACATGTCTTACTCCAATCAATGTCTTCACAATGTCATCATGCATTCTGATTTTAACATCACGAACACCCACAACATTGCACTCAGGGTTGTTCCCTAACTGGACTTTATCACTACTCGTGTATTGATAAGTGATAAACCAGTTTCCATTTAGTGTGACATGAAAAGAACAACCAGAATCCATAATCCATCCATCAAAAAATGAATAATCAGTGACAGACAAGACATAATTAGTATTATCTGCTACAGCTGCAACATTATATGTAGAATCAATTATAATTTCCTTACCCTTCTCATTCTTCAGCTTAAGGCAATTCCTTCTAAGATGCCCCTTCTTGTCATAGTTCCAACAGACAACATCAACAGTCCTAGACTGACTACGTCTGTTTATATTAATACTACTTTTACTAACACGTGTTCCAGATCTTCCTCTATTTTCACCTACTAAAGCAGTAGATACAGGTTCGCCAGATTCTCTTTTACGAATGTCCTCGCTCAAAATTAAATCTCGAATCCCATCAAACATCAAACTTGTTGACCCAGAGGAATTACTAATAGCAGTAATAGTAGTATTCCAACTATCAGGCAATGAGGATAATAGAATCAAAGCACGTACCTCATCTTCAAAATCAATCTCAATTGAACTCAATTGACTAACAATCACATTGAATTCATTGATATGATTTGCAATTGACGCACCTTCGCTCATCTTCAAATTAAACAAACGTCACATCAAATAAACCTTGTTGATCGCAGAGGGATTCTCGTACATATCGAATAGAGCTTGCATCAAATCAGTAGTGGTCTTCTCCTTCAAGATGTTAAACGCGATGTTACGAGCCAACTTCAGTTGAATAACATCCATAGCTCATCTATCCAGCAAATCCCAATCAGCTTGCTTCATCGTCTCTAGTTTCTCCCTATATAAAGGCAAGTGCAGTTTCATCTAGTAAAGATAATCTTCAATATGCATCTTCCAGAAAGTAAAATCATTCCCATCAAATTTGTCCATTCTCATTTTTACTTCTTTTGTCACCATCAATTCGCTTCAACTTAGCCAAATTCTGGCTCTGATACTACTTGTTGTGAAAAGGGCGAGCGATCAAACAATAATATAGATAGAAGAATAAAATAAATCGGACACCGGATTTACATGGTTCGGTCGTAAAGACCTACGTCCATGGGGAGAGCAGCGACAAATTTTACTATAGATCAAGCAATACAAGAAAATTACACACTCGAGTCACTCAAACACTCTCTCGGTGTTTCTCAAGCCCTAATTACACCTAATAACACACACAGTGTTTAACCCCGAAATTCCTCAATAAATAATCTCTCAATCTCACAAAGGAATTACACGCAAATCTTACCATAAGATTTAATTTGGCTACAAACACTAATCTTTCTCGGATGTAATTCACGAAAAAGAATGACAAAGAAAATCCCTCCCAAGCACTCAACGACGAGACGGCACTTCAAGACCAATTCTTCATGATCAACCTTCTTACATCCATGGCCACAAGTCTATATATATATATGTGAGACCCTTATTCCTTTGACAACTTCTTATAAGATTTTGTTTCCTATCTTAAATGATTTTATCCAAAACATATCTCTGTATGTTTTAAACAAAATCCCAATCAAAGTGAAAGTTAGACTTTCCTATTTCAATAGCCAAACTCTCCAACGTAGATTCAAATTTGGGGAGTTGATCTTTGGATATTCTTTACTCGATTTCGAACGTCCGCAACATATCCAATTCGAAATATTCGTAATTTCGCATTGGGCTCAAACTCGAGACATATTTTAACAGATTCAATGTTGTAGCGAAGGGAATTTTATTAAATCTAGAATGAAGAACACTACAGCACGCCTAAGGGACTGCTGGGCTTCATGGCAAGGGATCACGAGTTGTGCGTGGCCGAGCTTATGAATTTCCGGGGCTCCTGAAGTCGCGACAGCCGAAGCAGCAGCTTCTCGATGTGATTGTCGCGAGGCTGTTGGTTGGTATGGGTGCCGATCATTGTTACGTAGTTGGGGGATCAACAGCCTAGACTCACAGTGGAGCAACAATTGATTGGCAGTCGCACGCGTTGAAGTTGCAGGCACCGAACTTCAAGCTTGAAGGCCCTCACTTTTTTTTAGTTTTTCCTTCTTTTACGTGCTCTCTCTATGCACCTTGTCAGAGGAAACCCCCACCCCTTTGTTGACCTATTGACCCAAAAATGTAAAAAAGAAGTCTCTCTTCCAATCTAAGTCTTGCCCTCACTCACGTTTTTCTCTCAATGGCCGTGTGTTTGATATGTGTGGACTCCCCCCTTTTATATAGTGTAGCAACCTATTTATAGGTGAATGGACTAGGGTTTTAAATCAACATCAATGAGGATTTTTTCCGAACACAATAATTGTTTTTGTTTCCGACATCTCTTCTAGATTTCCTTTGCAAAAAATGAATATTCTCCACCGATTTTATCACACATTGCCAAATATTCAAAATTGCAATAGGATTTTTCTCATAGTTCAAATATTGCAAAGATGAGCTCGTAATATCTCCTCGAGGATAGGGGCTTGGGCTAATTTGCTCTCTTCATGGGCTTAGTCCAACTTGTCAAATTAAAGCTTTGAACCATCAAGTCAAACCCATCCGTCGCCAGTCCAAAAAGATGCTCCAAAAACTATATGCTATGCAACTTAATTCTATTTTTATAGGGGTTAAAAATCAATCCATAATTTTTAATGCAATAAATAAATAACTGGATCGCCAAAATTTAGGTGTCAACAGCTGCCCTTCTTTGAAGGTGAGCTCATAGAGGTTGCCTTCAAAGACAAATTGAGACCTAAATTTTGACCATGCACACGCATCGAATGATTTTTTTGTCGAAAAATGAATCCCATTTTAAAATGCAATTTATATGATGCATGGAAATACTAATGCAAATGCATGATGCGAAAGGAAAGAACATACCTATAGTTACTTACCAATCAGTGTGGTAGAGTATCTTGAGGTACATGATAAATCTTCATTTACTCCACAAGTATCCAATTTTCATTCAGGTTCCTTGAAGAGTCTAATGTTTATCGTAATACCCAGATTCGAACTAAGGTATAACGAAAAAGATCAAAAAAACATTCATATCCAGAATGAAATGTTTAACGAAAAGAATTAAGACATCCAAATCCAAACTGAGATGTCAAGATTTTGGAACTCAAAAGACCTAGATCCAGACTAAGGTATAACGAGAAAGATCAAGAAACATTCACATCCAGAGTGAAATGTTTAAATGAAAATAATTAAGATATCCATATCCAGACTGAGATGTCAGATTTTTGTACTTGAAATACCTAGATCCAGACTAAGGTATAACAAGAAAGGTCGAAAAACATTCACATCCAGAGTGAAATGTTTAGACGAAAATAATTAAGACATCCAAATCCAAACTGAGATGTCAAGATTTGGGAACTCAAAATACCTAGATCTAGACTAAGGTATAACGAGAAAGATCGAAAAACATTCACATCCAGAGTGAAATGTTTAGATGAAAATAATTAAGACATCCAAATCCAGACTGTGATGTCAAGATTTTGGAACTCGAAATACCTAGAATAAGGTATAATGAGAAAGATCGAAAAACATTCACACCCAAAGTGAAATGTTTAATGAAAAGAATCTAGACATTCAGATTCAGACTGAGATGTCAAGATTTTTGAACTCGAAATACCTAGATCCAGACTAAGGTTTAACGAGAAAGATTTAAAAACATTCACATCCAGAGTGAAATATTTAATGAAAAGAATTAAAACATCCAGATCCATACTAAGATGTCAAGATTTTTGAACTTGAAATACATAGATCCAGACTAAGGTATAACGAGAAAGATCGAAAAACATTCACATCTAGAGTGAAATGTTTAGATGAAAATAATTAAGGCATCCAGATCCAGATTGAAATGTCAAGATTTTGAAACTCGAAATACCTAGATCCAGACTAAGGTATAACGAGGAAGATCGAAAAACATTCACATTCAGAGTGAAATGTTTAAATGAAAAGAATTAAGACATCCAGATTTAGACTGAGATGTCAAGATTTTGGAACTCGAAATACCTAGACTAAGGTATAACGAGAAAGATCGAAAAACATTTACATCTAGAGTGAAATGTTTAAATGAAAAAAAAATTAAGACATCCAGATCCATACTGAGATGTCAAGATTTTGGAACTCGAAATACCTAGATCCAGAGTAAGGTAAAACGAGAAAGATCGAAAAATATCAACATCCAAAGTGAGGTTTTCAACAAAAAAGAATTAAGACATCTAGATCTAGACTGAGATATCAAGATTTTTGAACTCGAAATACCTAGACGTGGCATCCCAAAAAATTCAAAGTCAAGTTATAAGGTGTGTTAAAGCCTCTAATTAGGTAATGAAAATTACCTATGGTTTATGCTTTAGCTATTAGTCTTTTTTTTTCAAGATTAGGTGATTTGTGCTTATGTTCATGAGATTTTAAATATTGTAGATTAATAATGATAATCTATGCTTGGCCATGCACTTTATAAATTAAATAAAATGTCACAAGACTTTGGCCATGTGGAAATTTAAAATTAAAATTTATAGAAGAAAGTATAAAATGGAAAAAAAAATTGATTTTTATTAGGTTGGGCCTTAGGCCCATTGGCCAAAGCCTTGATGGGCCAAGCTAGTCGGCCCAATTAGGCCCACGAAAGGGGACTGTCGACCGGCCCAAGAGGAGGCCCAAGAGTGGCCGGCCCAAGCCCAAAAGCCCATTATGCATGTATTAAGACAAGTGGCAAGGGGTCTTCATGCATTGGCTTAGAGAGGGATGGCATGCATTGGCCATTGGTGAGGCAATCTAATCATTGCAAATGATTAGGAAATGGGGGAATAAAAGGGAAGAAGAGAAAGAGAGTGACTAGTTGCTTTGTTCGGCCAAGTGAGGGAGAGAAACCGTGCGAGAGAGAGGGAGAGAGAGTGGCCGAGAGAGGAGAAGCCGAGAAGAGGAGTCGCCGTTCGCCGCCGTGTGCCGCCGTGTTCGCCTCCGTGTGCCGTCGTCTGTTCAGTCTAGAGGCAAGTTGGGGTCCTCTTGCTACTCTTGCATGTGTGTGTGTTACATGTATGTTGTAGAAAAGTCGAATTTTGGGTGATTAGGAGAGGGAAACCGAAGCTTGGATGACTTGTTCTTGAGTAAGGTTGCTGTTTTCGTTTGAATCCGCTCGAGTCAGAATGTTGTGAGAGCTTACATGCATGTTTGGAGTTCCATTTTGGCGTTGATCTCTTCATGAAAGTTGTAGCTAACATCTTAAAATACAACATACTAAATTTTGGTGGAAAATGATGGAGATTTAAGGGGTAAAACTCTCATCCTACGGAGACCTCAGATCTGGAACGATTTCACTGACCTTTTGATGGATGTTTGGTTGCATGTTGAGTTGTGCTAAGAATATCTCTTCGATTTCTTCATGAAAGTTGTAGGGTACATCTTAAACTACAACATACTCAAATTTGAAGCAAAATGAACAAGTATAACCTAGTAAATCGACTGAATCTTGAAGACGGAAATTCTGGAGATGTAGTACAGGACACCCGAGACTTCATGGACCTAAATGACGACTATACTATAGATATTTGACTTAGATATCTTCATGGAACTTGTATAGAACATCTTGATGTAGAACATATCCAAAGTTCAGAGGAAACAAAGAAGGATAGGTAGGTGAAAACTCAGTATTTCGGAGAAGCATGCACTGGACGTTTCGCTGTTGGATCCAGAAGCTTCGTGAGACTGTAGAAATTAATCTAAAAAGAATTTGGCTTAGAATTTGTCATGAAAAATTTACTTTAGTTTCTTCGCTATAACTCGGTAAAATTTCGTAATTTTTGGAGGTCGTATGGATATTTTAATCAAATTATTTCGGAAACTGTGCATTCTGATTTCATCCGAAAATTTCATGCTATTTTGTGTGAATTATGGAATTGTGTGGAATTCTATTTTGGCCATGTATTTTGCATGAAATCATTATCCTATTGTCTTGATTATCACTTGCCTTAATTTTTATTATTTTTGAGAATTATATAGATATTAAATTTAATATTTTTAAAAGTGGCACAAGCTGGAATTTAAATAAATGTAAAAAGGGCATGATAAATGGATTATTTTAATTGGCATAAATTCCATAAATTTTATTTTATAAATAATTGTACCATGTAGCATGTATGATGAGGTATTGATGTATGCATGACAATGAATCGAGATGCATGTGTGAATTCAAATGTTGAACATGATTGTTGATTTGCCAATACATCATATGCCATGCTAAATTGAGACCGAAATTGGTGAACATGAATAATGTTAAATGAGGAGATTGTTGTGGCCGATGATAATGCCCGGAATGTATAGAGATGCATTGCCGGATGGCCCTGGGAGTGTCAGGATGCCCGGAAAGTTGGGGGTGCTGGAAGCCCTGGAGGTTTGTGCCTAGGGGGATGCCTCGTGATGCCAGTTTGGGGTGCGGGATGCCCGGCCAGGAAGTGTAAATGCCGGAAGCCTCGGAGGTCTTTGCCCAAGGGGATGCCTCGTGATGCCAGTTGGGATGCGAGATGCCCGGAATGTGAGGGGCCGGATGCCCGGTGGCCTGGAATGGCTGAATACCGGAAGCCTCGGAGGTCTTTGCCCGAGGGGATGCCAGGATGGGGCGCGAGTGTATAATATGAGATGAAATTAGTGATCCGAGGAAGGGTGATGTGGTGATCAAATGGAAATTTAAAGAGTGGAAAATTGAACCATGCATGATATGATATGACATGATGATGATGATCACCTATGGCATGATGATATGCATGATATGATATGACATGATGATGATGATCACCTATGGCATGATGATATGCACGATATGATACGACATGATGATGATATGCACATACGACATGATGATGATGATGATGATATGCACATATGACATGATATGATGATGATGATGTGCACATATGATATGATACGACATGATGATGATGATGATATGCACATATGACATGATATGATGATGATGATGATATGCACATATGACATGATATGATGATGATGATGATGATATGCATATATGATACGATATGATGATGTCATGATGACGATGATACGAGTATGGCATGATGATATGCATGATATGATATGACATGATGATGATGATCACCTATGGCATGATGATATGCACGATATGATACGACATGATGATGATATGCACATATGACATCATCGTATGCATGTATGTGTTATGATTGTGATGACAATGCATGATAGTATATGCATGGCTTCAAGGTAAGTAATGCCTGAAATGTATATATGACTTATATGATGCATTGAGTGGTTATTGGATTCATTTACCTGCTGAGTGGTTGTACTCACCCCTTTTGGGGACCAACATTTCAGATTAGCAGCATGTCGCTCCCTGCCGTCATGCGGGGTGTGTTTTACGGTCTACCATCCGATGTCAAGGTCGAGTGCAAGGAGTTTGGCTGTCCTTCTGTGCCTGGATTGACGTATATACGAGTGCGCTGTTTAGTCATGTACGACGTAGGCCTGGCTGGGGGCCCAGTTGTCCAGGAGTTCATCTCCGTCCACATTCGCCACGACGGGGTGATGAGAGGGATGTTGCCGCCGCCGCCGCCGCCTAATGCACCGGGTTGGGTGTGAGGGCCCGTGCGTGACAAGTAGGAGCTGGATTTTTTTTGGGGATAGTTAGCCGACACTGATGATGGGGGTTGTGCACGTGAGTTGTAGAGGGTCGAGGGTTTTTTTTTTTTTTTGGGTTTTAGGCCGAACGTGGTTGAGTCCTAGCTTTTCCTTTTTGATGTACCGACCCAAAGAAATCCCATCTTAAAAATATATATAAATAAAGTGGCGTGGCTTGTCTATTAATCATGGTGATTAGTGGTGTGTATTTGTATCATGGTTGTTGGAGGGAGAGATGGCAATGTTTTATTTTGCTTCCGCTAATGAGTCGCGCTGGGACCGTTTTAAAAAAAAAATGTCTATGAATTACGACGCCTCTTCTAAGAAGAAAGGTAATAAGGCGTAACATTGGTGCTTGTGGCGACCTATGAAGGGTTCGGGGTGCCACACTAGATCCGGACTAAGGTATAATGAGAAAGATTAAAAAAAAAAAAAACATTCACATCCAAAGTGAAATGTTTAGATAAAAATAATTTGTGACATTCAATCCAAACTGGGATGTCAACAACGGATTGAAAGATATTGGTGAAATTCACAGACTCTCAATTTATGAAAAAAAAAAAAAAAAAAAACTTGGGCTATAGAAACACACCGAGTCAATAAAAAGGACTCTGGGCTACGGAAGCACGTTAGGCCAGGAACTCTGGGCTACGGGAGCACACCGTGTCAATTAAAATAGACGTCAGACTATGATAGCATGCTGAGTCAATGAAAATGACTCTGGGTTACGGAAGTACGCCAGGTCAATATAAAGGAACTCTGAGCTATGAAAGCACATTGGATCGATAAAAATGACTCTGGGCTACAAAAGCACGCCAGGTTAATATAAAGGAACTCCGGGCTACAGAAGCATGCCAGGTCTATTAAAAGGGACATCGGTCTACGGAAGCACACTGAATCAATGAAAAGGACTCTAGGCTACGGAAGCACGTCTGGTCAAGAACTGCAGGCTACGAAAGCACGCCAAGTCAATATAAAGGAACTCCGGGTTATGGAAGCACGTCGGGTCGATAAAAAGGGACAATGGGCTACAAAAGCACACCGTGTCAATGAAAGAGACTCTGGGCTACGAAAGCACGTCAGGTTAATATAAAGGACGCCGGGCTACGGAAGCACGCTGGGTCATATCAAGGGCAACTTGAACGTCAAGTATTACTCTGTCTTCAAAGAAATATTATCTATCAGACACGATTAGAGCCAAAAACTGGTTGCATTCATCAAAGAGGTAGACAATCTGAGCTACTTTAAAATGCACAATTCAATGAGGTTTTCATCAATTCAATCAAGGTTTATGCATAATGACTTTATCATATTTGCATTACCCAAATTTCCATAGGAGAGAATTGTCGCTCAAGACAATGACATGGATTTCTTAAGAATGCTAAATGAGAGACTTTCAATTAGAAAAGATTTTCACTCACACTCATTCAGAAGGGCTATGTTAGGAGAATCACTCTATCATATCAACAAAGGTCTGAGTATTCTCGCAAGCAGTACGACCTTACCAATCTGAGAGATCTTTAATAGGGACCGTACCATGGGCTTAGTCAATAGTTTAACAAAAGGACTCTTTGAGTCAAAGCAATTGAAAGGATAGTTCTATAATCATCTCCGAGTTTACAAGTCAAGAACCCTACAAAATGAGAAATAAATAATCTTGCTCGCACTTCTTCGAGCGATGTGTAAAACATGTGAACCCCTACATTAATTCAAGTACCCTAATCAGAAGAGACTTTGCAAGGGACGTAATGTAAGCTAGGTTCATGGGTTGAGAAATGAAAGATTGTTAGGCTCAAAGATGTGTATAGGGATCAAGTTGATGATCATCTAGGCATTGTCGCCAACCTTCTTCTTCACCAGGGATTGTCATTATAAATGCACTATTGATCTTGACTCTTTGAGTACAGCTCCATTGGGATTCATTTTTTGCAATTGATAGTCATCTATCTTGACTATCTTTTTTTTTTCATCTATAGGCATCGGCCTTGCTTTACCAAGCACACCGCTTTTTATGCCCCTAGTTCTAATTCATTTTTTCTTCACTTCTTTTTCATAGGCATCGGCCTTGCTTTTACCAAGCATACTGTTTTTTCATGCCCCTTGGTTCTATTTTGAATGACCATATGGTGCTTTTAACATTTGGACCTTTGGGAGGTCTTCGTCTCCTGTCAACACTCCAAACCATACTGTTTGAACAATTGATTTTTGCATTGCCCCAATGTGGGAGATGATCACCAACTGGGTTTAAAGAAATGAAATTGTAGGCTCAAGTAGGCTATGCAAATGATATAAGTATGTAGGATAGAAAAAGAAATGATTTTCGTCATCCTAAGGCATCTAAATTACCACATGAATTCAATATAATAGCACGACTTGAAGATTAATGCAAGTGAAAGCAAGAAAATTTCTTTCTATTTTCTTCACCTTATGATGCCATCTTACCTCCCATTTGCCCCCGATGTGGGGTGGCTCTTGACAAGGGTAATTTGAAAAGAGTTTCCATAAGTGTATGGAGCTCAAAGGGGTTAAGCAATGGATCATATGTAGTGTTTGGGATAGAGAAATGAATCGCCTCTCATCATTTTGGTCAACGTATCCTTTGTGAGAGAACTTTTTACCTTGTGGATATGAAACTTTTTACACTCGTCTCACAAGTGTATAGGTAAGGGACCGTGCATAAGATAAGGCTTGCATTTCATCATCCTGACATGTCTCATTCAGCATTCCTAAGCATTAATGTCACTCCATTAAATTGCCTATTTTGACAAATCTCCACATGAAATTGGTGAGTTAAATAGGTAAAATCACTCTAGAAATTCTCTTTTCAAAAGAGTCCAGCAACTTTAAGCATGAAAAGCTTTTGTGACTCCAAAACAAACAATTTAACACACTCAAAACATGGTTTTAAACATTCATTCAGCATATTGCCTCACAAAGGGATTGCTTCCTTGGATTGCCCCTATCAATCAAGACTGAAAATCCGATATTTGACTTGATAAATACTCCATTCTTGCTTTTTCCATGAATATGATATTATGCAGCATCAAAGTAAGTTCAAATTGCACATGAATTTTGGCTCAAATCGAGATTTTTTCTCAGTCATGTCACTACTAGAATATGCAGTGCCCCGAATTTGTCATCTGCAAGGAAAAGAACAGAGTGTCATTTCCCAAAATTAATTATGTTCAAGGACGAGATGTACCTTTTTCACCAAAGAAGGATGGACCTCTTTTTACTCGCCCCTCATTTTCTTATTAATGTGCAAGAATGAAAATTCCGTCAAGCAAGGAAATGTGAAACACTTTGCTTGGCTCTTCAAGATGGATATTTCAAGTGGTATCGAGATGTGACCCATATTAACTTTTTAGAACTATGTTCTTTATCTCGTTAAGCAATAGTTGAGCCAATTGATCTATCATTGCAACCTGATGTGCCTTTTCTAGATGCTTCCTCATCAGAACAAGAAAATAATGCTCATGAATCATGTCTGCTTGAGTTCTTCACCCTCCTTGGTTTTGTGATGTGAACCCTCCAGGTAAGATATTCTTCCTTCTAGATATGTCACCAGTCTTTTCATGGTGGCATCAAATTCCACTACCTCAGGAAAATGAGATGGTTCAAAAGTCTCTTGGCTTTCTTCTTCAAGTCGCCATTTCTCACTTGTTTTGATCCGCCCTTTCAGCTCTCAACCGTGTACAGATGAGTGAGCAGGATCGCTCCATAATCACCTAATTCAAATGAATAGGAACATGTAAGCGTGAGGTGTAAATAGAGAGCCAATCCATGACAACCTATTTTTTTCTTTTTTTTTCTTTTTTTTTTTGGCACGAAAAGTCCACACATAAAAAGAATTTCCTAAAAATGGACTAAAAAAATAAAGACATGGGACGCCCTAGCATGGACTGGAAAATGAGGCTATCGAATTCCTGAACATGAACTAGGAAAACCAAAAGTTTGAACTCTGATAAGAACAATAAAGACATGAATAGAGAATAAATTCTCCAACGTTTTTTGTTATTTTTCAAACAACTCACTCCATGGCAATTTCCTCATTTTATTTCTAATTGACAAAGGAATTATATCAAATGACTGACCTAGATTGTCATGGACGGACCAAACGTAAGAAAATTGCATAGTATAGGGATAGAAGACTTACTTCACCAAGGAAAATCAACGGCAATCACATAGACATGCACATGAGACGTGACGTTCGACTTCTAACTAAGATGGCTAAGCAAGGTGGAGTTAGCAAGGTAGGATGACTAGTTGTAGCCTTGCATACTAAGTCAAGTCCTCTTAACTCTGGCTTAGTCAAGAATGATACGCCAATGCGGCGCAGCCTCGCGGGCAAAGGTAAACATTCTTGACACCAAGAAAGAAGCTTCCTGGATTGAATTGGGCAATATCTACTACGCAGCCTCGCGATTGAATTCGTATTCAACTCAATACCATCCTAAGTATCCTAGCGCGGTCTAGGTCAGGCGGCAGGTTGTGTGTGTAAAAGTGTAGTGCTAAATGCAGGGTATGCATAATAATTTATATCAAGCAACACTCAATATATAAAAATAAACCATACATTCCTACACCACCCTGCAAAACAAGGGTTAGCAAACACTTCCCCTTATATCTCCTATCCTGCAAGAACATTTAACACCTTAAACATTAGGGACGTACTAGGAATCCTTACTGCCAAACAAAAATATTTTTTTTTTTCAAAATAGAAGAGAAAATCGGCCTAATTCCACTAAGAGCTTTAACTCAAGTCCCCAATTGAGTCACCAAGTTGTCACGACCTAATTTTCGGGTGCACCACCTAAGATTAGGCTAATAGACTACTAAGTCTAAATTTAGCTCGGGCTCTCCCAAGCCCACACCAATTCGCGACTTAGGTTCAAGTTCTTAATATGCCATTGATTTTTCAATTCAGGGTCGCCACTAATCTATTTTCGGTGGGTTGATTAGAAACCCAAGTAAAGTAATGGGAGATTCACTTTACTCCTGCGAACTAGAGATTTATGAGTTCGGGGACTTAATTATGCTAGATTCCTCTAATGCCCTTTCGGTACTTTTCTTTTTTATTTTGAAAAAAAAAATGTTTTGTAGGCAGCATAAATTGATTTTAATTTACATCCCTAATATATGAGGTGATCATGCGGATGCGCAAACCACCAATTTAACACCTAGAAAAAGCCGTGAATAAATTGTAGGACTTACCTCATGGCATCAAAAGCATCTGCAATGTTAGATCAAAATTCACATCAACAACCCTAGATATGATTTCTAATTAATACGCAGTCACTCCAAATTTTTAGGATTTTCCCTTGTTTGATAAAATCTAATCTATGTGCAATGCAATTTAACCAAATGACCTAATTCTAATGATGGGCAAATTCTAATTAAATGGACTTAGCAACAATCACTAAGTGACGTGCATTTCATGAAACTAATTCTACATGACATGCGCATGAATTTTTTGTATTTTTATTAAAATTCGAAATTAAAAATTGCTAAAAATAAAAATCTAATTAAAGTGGGATATTATCTATTTTAAGTTAGGAAATAGATCTGAATCCTATCTTAACTTAGAAATTTATCTCAACATGCAATTTGATTCAAAGAAATTATATAACCTAGATACCCTCTAAACATGCATTTATAGAAGAATCTAACTATTCCATCATGTAATTCTATCTAGGAAATCAATTCTAATCTACATGATATGCAAATGTAATGTTTTGTATTTTTTTGGGGGGGGGGGGGGGGAATAAAACAATTAAAGATAAGCACCAAATCATCCAAAGTCATCAAGGATGTTATCCATCGTTCGAATTTGGAAATGATATCTAATCAAACTTGATTATTCCCGCGAGGTCGACCCTCGCCAGATCCAAGGCGAGGGGCTGGCGAGGCTCCTTGCCCAGGGACGGTGAGGCTTAACCTCGCCATGGCTGGGTGAGGTTGAGCCTCGCCAGATTAGATGGCCCGACGAAGCCCCCGCGGCGATTCAATGGGCCGTCAAACCCTCACGACCATCGATGGCGCGACAAGATCCTTGATTCTTTGTAAGATACAATGCCCTCGATGAAGAATCGGGTGAGATACCATTGACATTCGTGGTCAAGAGAATTGGAAGCGATCTTTCTGAGGAATCTGTCATGGACTACTTAGGTTTCTCATCAAGTGAATAAGATCTGCACCTTCTAATGAAAGAACTAAGAAGGTGGTTAGGATCAATATAGACTAGATTATGAGATCAATTTTTGCTTACAGTGAGATTTGTTGAACCCAATCGATTGTGTGTTGAAGTGTAGAACGGATAGCGTCTTGTCATTATAGTTCTTGGTATGCTAATTAGCATTGTTCTGTGTCAGACAAATTTGAAGTCTTTGCATGTGTTTGATGATCTCCTTCAATTGTCAGGGAAGATTTGCTTCTTCATTGCCAGGCACTTCTGGTTCTGGAGGAAATGGCAGGTCACGTTTCACTTTGTGGTTTATGTCTGGGGATCATGAATGTGAGAAAATACTAAGTAGTGATGTTGAATATAGGGGGACGGCCTTTGAGGAGTCCAACGGAAACTTGGACCTACTTACCTGATAGCCGGATGTTTAACCTACTCGAAAATCCTGATCATGCGAAGTTCTCCGTCAGGTCAGCTTGTGCGTGATCTGATATGTCGAAGTTTGGCAAGAGTTGGTTACTTCGAAGATCAGCGAGAAGATTTCTGGCCGTCGCTTAGCTGACAGTCGTCGGTGAGAGCCTCGATAGGAAATAATTAAGTTGCGATCTTAGGTAGGTGGTTATGGTCATGATTGAATGAATTCCTTTTTGTTTTTCTGTCGTTTGGTATCTTCGTCAATCGTCTATTCGCTGATCCTGGCTCCTTTGACCTTCTCCTGGTGGACCTGTTCTTTGCTGTCGAGGTGGTCGACAACATGGATATCACGCAATCGCTATCATCGGGTTATCATACCACGTCAAGTACGCAATCGGTTTCTTTAAAAAAAAAAGGAAAGTATGCTCCATAAGAGTAGTAGCGCGGAAAGAAGTTCTACTCCGAATCTTTAAGTACGAAAATAATCACCCCGGAACGTGAGTGCATTTGAATAACCCAGACGAAAGAAAAATGATCAACTGAAGCAGTTTTTGAGATTGAAGTCGGGCATGAACTTAACCAACGGCGGTTTAAGATCAACATCCAAGAGGCGTCTGACCCAAATGGTTTATGTCAAGAATTATTCAGCCGGATCTCTTCATAGAATCTTGTTTTCATGAAACTGCATTATAGATGTTGGATTAAGGGGGTCTTTAGAGCAAAAGCTGTTGAATCTTCTGTTATAGGTTGAAGGCAAGCTTGAATTTCCTTGATTTTGCTTCAATCTTTGAAGATGCTACTCTTTGACCTTTTTCTTCTTTTTTACTGGTAATCTCCCTAGCTGATCAAGCTAAAATATCTTTCTTTCTTTGTTTTGGCACTTCAGAAAGATAGATCATTGTTTTGAACCGATTGTCCTTAGTTCTCTTGATTTTGGAACTCAACTGTCGGAACCTGCAGCTCATATCTAGTGTGTGTTCTGATCTTTCTCATGATCGACTTAGCTACTCTCCTTACTACTTTAATTTCAAGAATTCATAAGAGTTCATTAATTAATGGAGCCTGTTTCCTCTCGTCGAGATGTAGCTAGCCGCTTGTTCGAAGAAACTCTCAGATCAGATGGTGCATAACTGCAACGCTTACAAAATTTGAAAAGACAGCGTCGCAATTCCATGGTTTACAGAAAGAGATCTGAAAAGAGAATAATAGTAACAGCTCTTACAAAGAATAAGAGGCGGTCAATATAGTGGGCAGCTTCTACTCAAGAATCAGGATCAAGACCAGGCCACTTTGCGTCCCTCCAAACAAAACATTGATCAACCCTACTTTTGCCAGATGAAGAATCCGAATCAGTTCCGATAGGTGGTGAATCTTTCATTCCATCTGGACAAAATGCTTTGCAACATCGAAGTCCTTGATCGCGTTCCACTGCTTCCTCTCTATATGTGGGGTTTAAATAGCATAGGTGCTGGATGAATGACACATTTTTCCACCAAAGCTTAAAAGCCTGAAAAAGGAGAGAGAGACAGTGAAACAGTTAAATGGTGTCGAATAGCTCTCAAATTTGAGGACATTAGTGATCAACTTACTGGTGTTGACTAAAAGCAAGAGAGAAAACTAGCTAGAGATTACATCCCTGAAATTCAGCTCACTTCGCAATTCAACTGTTCATTGACATTAGTCAGTTTGACCTTCATCGACCATCTCGGCAGACTAAGCATCTCAAAGCGGTGACAAGACCCAGAGTCAATTGTATCCTCAAAATAACATGTATACTGAATATTCTAAACAACAATCTTAAACAGTGGCAATTGTGCCCGTGCTCCCACTAGTCTTGTGGAACTAAGCAAGGGGCGGAGAGAATTATTACCCAACTCAAGCCACCAACAACAAATGAACCATGAGTGTTTAATCATTGATGGGCCTTCAGCTACAAGCAATCATTGCATCACACTCTCAAAAAGCACTGTATGCCAGAGCTGTCTCCTCATAGACTGAACCAGATGTGAGTGGAACTATTGCATATGGGACTTAAAACCATGATCATGAATTAAAACGCAACACAATAGAACTCAAACTAGTAAAATGACTTATCTAGGGACAAATTCTTTCAATTTTGGCACAATGGTAAGTTGGTCAGAACAAAGTCAAAGAAGCAAGCTTGTGAGACTAGAAGATAGAAGCAAACAATGAGATTTTCGTCTTTATAATGTAGCTAAGATGTTTACTTGGAGGTGTTGCATGTGATTAAATCCTTGTGAAACTCAATCGGAGTTCTGAAAGCACATTCAGAAGTATTCCTGACCTTCACAAACTCCTGAGGAACAACCTTTCTCACGAATTTGACCCCTGACCACTTTGTTGGGTACTGCATCTATATGAGATACGATCTTCCCCAACAAAAATTTATCATATGTCAGGCATCTCTCCTCTTAATAATTTCACCTGGAAGAATTTTATCTTCCATAGGTTTACCCAAACCAAAGCTGACAACTAGAAAATAAAGGCCTAATTCAATTCTGGCATGACTTCAGAAAAGTAAAGTTAAAAAAGAAATACCCAAACAAGAGGAAAATAAAGGGTTTGACCGTCTAAGCTGATAAAAAAACATACAGGCAAACTGTAAAGACAGTTTCACTCACATGCCAATATATCCATAATGCCACCTTATGGGGCATCAACTAGAAGAATGTTCCATGATTTGACACGGTCAACAAGGCAACTCTTTTGGCTTGTAGGGTAGCTGTGAAGTAGTTACCAAGCTTGGGATGCTGAACTGAAATAGCCACAAATAGATTGTCCCCGGGAGCATTTGCTTTTATACTCCAATTCCCAAGCATGTCCTGCAATTACTTTAAGCAGGATAAAGTGTAATAAGTTATTCTTCCTAAAAGATCCGAAAGATAAGTAAAGATACTGAATGAGAAAGTACATGCTATTTTTCAAGGAAAAGATTTGTGCACTGTGCAGATTTCTAATACCTCTTGATAAACTCCTGCTATGTCATGATAGAGAAACAAACTACTGCAATAATAATAATGAGCAAAGTATTGCAAACACTTCTTCAAGATTTAAATTGACTTGACTATTTTCAAGATTAAGTGAGTGAGAACAATCATATAATGGGAGACAGTATCCATAATCAGAAGTTGGAAATCCTTAGATAAATTTCGGCATGGATAGGTCATCCATAAAGTTTTAAAATATTTCCAGCCAACAAAGGGTGAGGTTATATCTGGCAAGTCAGCTATTCAATATGTGTTAAGCTGGAGTGCAAAACATCCATAAGTGGAAAACTTTTCTGATCTGCTATAGTTTATTTGACATGGTAGTAGGGAGGCACATGACAGGCTTTGGAGACCACAATTATGAGAAGGGACATCATATTCACTCTCCATTAAGCACTAGAGCTTCTCTCTTAGGTCATCCACCACTTGGTCTGCATATTCTAATGTAATCAATATCAAGTTCTATGCCACGTGCATACCATTGAACTTTGACACGTTCTCCAAGATGTTTAAGGCTTTCACTATATTGTATTGGAAGCATCAAAACAATTATTGCGGAATGTATAAAATTCGCATCTACATGGTTAAGCCAACTTGTAATAGATTAACTAAGAGTGCAATATTCATGTACTGAATAATGATGTCAAAGTAATCAGGCATACATAATAATATCAGAAGTATGGGACAGCAAAGGACAAAAAGTGCAAAGGCCAAGTAAGAACTTTTAAGTCCTAGGGGGATGGATGCTCTGGTTTCTTATCTTTGCAAAGTGTCTAGTCAATGGTATTGTTTAAGCATATATGGATAAGCCACTCCATTGATAGAATGAAGATGGGACCCTCATAAATTGCCCAAGCCATCTAAAATAATCTATTGGTCGCACAAAGAACTAAAAGCAGAGAAAAGAGAACTACATGAGCCAACAGAATTGTACATACCATGAATGGACTGACATGCGGGGGCTTCGCGACCAAATCAGAATTTGGATTGAAAACAAACAAAACCCTCTCACCCCATGGTGTATTAGTTACCTATACCAATAAAAGTCCATCAACTAACTACAAATGCTGACATAAAAGTAAGCATCTTTACAAAAACACAAGATGTCAAATCATAATATAATTGCCAGTTGACATAGTGAAAGGTTTTAACATTTAATGGTTGAAGTCGGTGGCTGTAACAATAATCCCACAAAAAGCAAGCAAGAAAGATACATCAGATGCATTTACATGAGAATACAAGGAGAATGTACGGGATAAGATGGTCGGCAATATATTCCAGTGACTTTACTGTATTACATATAATAAAGAGTGGTGGCTCTAAATTCGACATATCAATACAAGACCTGTACACCCCTGCATTATGTAGATTTCATACCGACAATCCTACATTTTTTATTCCATAGTTTCACCTACTAATGCTTTAAAAACATGCACTGCTTATGTGTTGATCACATTGAATCAATCTCAGTGAACCAAAAGATTAGATGGAGTCATAATTAGCAGATTATCCAATAACCACAACTATATAATCCATATGATATATGTTTGGCTGGCTGATATCCATTTCCGAAACAAGTTCGTCTCTAGTCCGATGTCCAATGCAGGCGGTAGCATAATACTTAGTAAAATAAAGCAAAGCAACACCTCCTCTACATAAACCAAATTTCCTTAATGCTCACTGCACTAACTGTAGTCAGTCGAACAGGTCTTAATTTTTGCACATTTCCATGGGAGGGTATCAATTGGTTTGAATCCTACTTCGGTGTTGTAGCTACTACAAGTCAGTCAAAAGGGGTTCTCTAGATTTCAAGCAAAACCAGGTTTCGACAGCATTCTGAACAAGCCAAAACAAGCGTCCCCACAATTCACGCAAACCTTTGTAAGCAGACAAATCAGAAAACTCAGCATACCTCAGCAATACACTTGTGCAGATGTTGAGCGGCACCTTCTAGATCATAGCAATAGTACAAGCTCGATGGGTTCTGTTCATATCCCACGCTACGAGGTATTGTCAAGAGAAATCTGCAAAAGAAAAACGAATACCTTAGCTTCCAGAAAACCGCACCTCAATAACTAGAACTTAGTAAAAAGACAATTTGAACCAAACGAAAAGGGGAAATGAAAGAAGAATTCACGCATTTGAAACATGTGCAATTCAAGGGTTTGATCACAATTGCGGTCGCAGCGGAAGCGGGGATTGCGAACACATTCTTGAAATGACTTCATAAAGCACGACATGACGAAATCGAACTAAAACGAAGTAAGGGAACTTTTGCAGAAATCATTACATGGGTTCGCTCGTATCAGCGAACCGTCGAGCCTCGTCGGCAGAGAGGTGGCCGGGTGGCGTGCGGGGCGCGCGGTCGAGATCGATGAGCGCCTACTTCACGGCGTACAGGAACGAGTGGTGGACGGGGCGGCGGCGCTCGTGCTAGACGGTGCCCTCGTAGAGAGTGGTCGAGTCGCTGCCATCGACTGGGGAGGAACCGCACGAGGCCCAGCAGAGAGAGATCCTGGTTCGTGTCAAAAGCTTTTTGTCGCGAGTCAAAGTTCATGCTGTCTTGTTGGAGATGAAGCGATTAGGCCCATCGAATTGTGCTCATATGAATGGAATACCACATATTAATCTTACGTCTTCAAGAAGTATGATATTTTTCTATAGAAATATAAAATATTGCCGTTGGACAAATGCATCTTTTTCTCTTACATGACATCTCATATTGATGGAATACTATCAAAAATATGCATATGGATAATGCAGGCTGGTATAAAGCGCGGGCCTACTAACTAATAAAATGTACACTTGAAGAAGAAGATGCTACTAGAATAAACTGTCCCTTTCCCGCTTTGCATTTTCCGGCAACCTAAAAGGCACTAATTATTCCATTGTGAGAGCTTCGTACAAATATTGTCGTGGCTCCCTATCAAAGAATCTGCTCTTTCGGTGGGCAAAATATAATTCTCATCTTTTCCTTTACATGTATGTGGCAATTGGCAAGTCATCATGAGATGACACCTTTAGAATAATCCCTTCCTTCTTTGGGCTATTGATAATCTAATCCTTGTAAGAAACAGAACTTATATTTCCCTTTTTTTTTTCTTTTTCTGAGTCATAAAAGAAAAATATATCCTAAAAACGTATATTAGGTCAACTTTTTTCGTTACACTAATGGAATCAGTTCCTCAGGTTTGTTTTGATTTTTGGTAAAGTAGACCAATTCTATTATCGAATATAACCACACTGGAAATGACGTTTTTTTCGTATATTAAAAGATTGCTTCTAAAAACAACATTTTCATAATATGTTCTTATATATGGAGAACTTTTAATTCTATGAATCAAACACGACATTTTCAAGAAAACAAACAATCTAAAAGCACAAGATTTTTTTTATTTTTTATTTATTTTCAAGGAAAAAAAAACTGAAACACTTTCACGAATCGAACTGGCCTTGATTGCTACTTCCACACCATTTGCAAAGTCAAACGGCATCAAATGAGAACGTTCCGTGAGTGCTTTATTTTTAAAAAGAATCGAAATCTTCCTTTATTCCTCTAGTTGTAAATTGGATAGCAAAGCATAATATTTTGCGTTGTACATCGATTGTGGTAAATCTCATTTCCATTTTTGCCATGCAAACATCATATCACATAATGGAGGGTTCTATTGGACATATCAAATTACATTTAACAAGACTTCATAATCGACACTAGTCTTAGCAAAAGTAACTCTTTCATATATGGTGTGAATTTACTGATAGCACCGATAACCAATTAAATATGTAATTTCAATAAGTCTTATGTACGTGTTATTCTTCTTCAAAGGCAGCAATTTCACCTTTTGTATAGGATATCCCTTAACATGGATTCAAAGGCTCGAGTCAATTTCTCTTTGCTCCAACTACCAATCAACCATTTCATATGTGGACCTCATCTCCATCACGTCATCTTCTCTGTAGAGTTTGGATTCTTCTCCACACAATTATTCTTCTCACAAAGAATTGATGATCACGAGAGACTTAAAATAACTTATAGTGAATGGTCCCAATAGAGAATCTAGTGCTTATCTCATGTGACGAGATGATTAGCTTTGGAATATGAAACTTTATTCTTTACTTTTTGAAGGAGCCACTCTTTGAATTGAATTGAAAATGGCTCAAGAACAACGTGTGTGTGGCTCTCAGCACAATATTCCTGTAGTGAAGTAGACAAGATCAAATTGGACAAGATAAGTGGACTTGTCATAAATGTAGGTATATTGGATTGATATTTGGAATCCTATGTGACCTCGACGCATTTGATCAATGAGCTTATCGGATGATTTGGATTTAGATAAATATGAAGCTATTAATGGATTCTCATTTGAGAGAGAGAGAGAGAGAGAGAGAGAGAGAGAGAGAGAGAGGAGGAGGGTAGGTCCGCATAGACAAGAAGTATCTATCCACGAGAGATCATAAATTCCATGGAACCTTAATTTAGGAAAAAGAGGGGTGAAAAAGAGGAGAAAAGTAAAAGGAAGGATGGCAGAAAGGTGGGTTAATTATTCCGATCGTGAACAGAAAAAGACCGAACTAACCCTGATGCGTGCATGCTCAGTATTATATAAGCCCTTCTCTAGATAGATTGATCGGCATCAAACATCACTGAACGAACAAAATGGCAAAATCTTGGTTGGTGACCATGAGGGAAGCCGGCCTCCGAAAGGATTTTGGCGGCGCCGATTCCAATGAGTCCAGAACCAACCAAAAAACGAAGGACAAGCTTCACACGGCAAGCATCCCCCCACACTTCTCCTCCTTCCCCCTCTCTCCTCCCTCCCTCCTCCTCCTCCTCCCTTCCCTCTCTATCTCGATCGATTGGATAATAGATATGTATGAAAAGATATGCTTGTATGTCATTGCGAAATTATCAAAAAATTCCTAAATTCTTTGCAATTATATCAATTCAATTCGAAACTCTTCTTTTTTTTTTTTTTCCTAATTGAGTTCTAAATCTTTTGCATTTTGGTCAATTCAATCAATTCGGCTAATTTTAGTTGGTAATCACGCACGTGGATGTTGGCCATTTTACTTGATGCAGTTGACGATGCCGTGGATAAATTTTTAATTTTTTTCCAATTTTTTCAAAGTATTTTTCTTTTCTTTTCTTTTCTTTTTTTCTCTTTCATTTTTATTCTTTCCTTCTTCCTCTAGCTAATCGCCGAACTTCTGTGACTGGCCAAAGGCAAGGGTTGGTGAGGTCAACCCAATTAGGGCCTCGTTAACTGCAGGCCAAGGTGGCCATGGTCTTACCAACAGTGGGCAAGGCAGCCTTCATTTTCAACCGGTTAGGCAATGGTGAGGCTGCCCTTGCCCATATCTAGGTGAGGCTAGGCGAGGGCTTTGCAGCCCTTGCCTCTGGCCGGTTGCCGAATCTTGACGAAGAGAGAGAGAGAGAGAGAGAGAGAGAGAGAGTAAATGAATAATTCAAATTAATATTAAAATATTATTAAAAACTGTGCACATTAGCGTTAATCGTGTCTTATAAGATGGTTGACGTTCATGTTAGTGATTTTTGACCAAATTTAATTGTGAAGAGAATAATTTACGTGCTGAAGATATGTGGCTGTCGATTAATTGAACCGCGATGGCGTCGTCTTCTCTTTATCTTTCTGTTTAAGTAATTTCCTGTGGGTTACTTGTCCGACCAGATAAGTCTATCACGAATAGCGACATATCGGGGATTCTCCTGAAAATGTCATTTTGAATGGGTCGATAGCAACTTTTTAAATAAAGTTCTCCTCCTCCTACTTTCACCTCCACACGCATGCTGATTACCGATTGATGTTGCTCGGCTCATATTTCAAAACGTTGTCTGTGGCAGAAGTATTGGGCTGACGACAGTGGCCGGGACTGCTACGAAATCTATGCTAAGGGACTCAACATCGACAACAGTCAGATACCTGACTATTGGCAGTGGACTACCAGTACCAGGTACTTACGAATCCTTAGAAAAACATATCTACGTATCTTTTATCATATAGTGTTCCTTGCCTTACACCAGGGGTCTAATTAGGTTTTTTCATATTTAAGTAAAGCATGAATGACATAGGATAAAGGGGAACCTAAAAATGATAAGGGAAGGCATTCCACGGGATTTCTTTGGGGAAAATCTTAAAAGAGAACCATAAAAATAGACGGAAATTTGTTTGAGGGTATTAATGCAAGTCTACATGATATTGATCTTTCTCTTCTCTCTTATAATTGATAATTCTTGGAATTATTCTTTTTAATATAATGTTGTTGATGTTTTACCCTCTTGTGCTATATAGATAAATGGCTAGGGGATTCTGACCCCCATAATAATAATAATAATAATAATAATAATAATAATAATAATAATACTAATAATAATAATAAATGGCTAGGGGATAAAATTTGTTCTACTTGAACACATTAAATATCCATGTGGTTTCACCAGCTGAACTTGAGATATAGATTTTTACTTGTATCCTAGCGTGCACAGGTCTAATCTTATTTATTTGCATAAATATTTCCATGTTATGAATGAATCGAGACTTAACCATTGAAAAATATTAATAGTAAACTCTAAAGTCATAGATTTTGGCTTGCATATACTCCATATACCAAAGTAATACGTCTATTGTAGTCCCGAATCATTAAGTCATTACTTTATTCTAACCCATAATACTATGATTTGACAATTTCGAACCCAAACAAATTATGGTATTGAAGTCTCCCTACTGGTTTCTATATATACTTTCTATATATGGTCGGAATAATTCCAATTAATTCCCACCATCTAAGGAAAACTGTATTAATATCCCTAGCAAAGAAGGGACCGTTCTTCGGTCTTAGTATCTAAATTTTCATTTTTGCCTTCATAAGGCCGTGATAAGCCAATTAACTTAAGAGCACAAGATAACATTACTGAATAAAAGTTCAGTTTCTTCTTCAAATATTGCTGTCAAAGTTAGTAAGTTCGTTATATACTAAGAACTATATACTATGACCTATTTGACTTGTTTAACTATTAGAAATTAACTTTTTTTTTAGTCAATCTTTTTTTTAAATTTTATCAAATTGTTTGCTTTTCGATTTTAATCTTATTGTAGTTGTAGTGTTCTCTTTTATCCTGTTCACTTAATTGATCAAACCTAACGAGTTATAATTTTATAAAATTGGAATCCACATGAGTTTCTCCAATATTTTCTTCTATCCATTATAACCTCTCTTTTTTTCTTTCTTTTTTAATTTTTGACTTGATGAAAAATAAGGAGAGAGTATGATGGGTTTCTAGGTTTCTTTTGATTTTGTCAAATTGTCTTTACGGTGAATAAATAAATATATATCTATATATATATATATATATATATGTTTGTATGTATGTATGTATGTATGTATATATGTATGTATGTATAGTTGGCCGAATTAAGAATAATGATAAAGGAGGAAGAAGAGATTGAGAGGTAAAGAGGAAGAAAAGCCCATTGAGCTTCTCTAAGAATACACATTATTCTATGAGATATCCTTTTATTATTACGGAATGAGAGAAACTGACTTAGCCGTTATTCCTACATATCATTTTAAGTAAAATTATTTGTTTTCTTGTTCCAGTAATTCTTAATTTCATAGTAAATATACCTCATTAATGTGGCATATGAGTTAACTTCTTTAAAGATTTTTTTCTGAAATATAATTAATAAATAGGTCTTGTTGTTGAGTGTCCTGAGGCACTTACTAGACATATTTAATATGGAATACTTTGATTTTTCAAAGTGTCAAATACACATAACAGAGAAAAAAAGTGTGTGGAAAATTGCGAACTCACTAAACTCCATTAATCAGGAAGAGTCGTAGTTTCTTCAATTGTTTCTAAAAATTTTAATTAACTAATCTGGATAATTAATTAATAAGGAACCGTGAAGTCAATATATGTAATATAATTTTTAATATACAATTTACTTTTGTTCTTTGCTTTCCCTTGACTAATAGATTTTGTCTAATATTGATCTCTATATGGTTATAATAAAAAAAAATTATCAAGTTTGCCGTCAATGTAAACAACTTTTTACACATTTATAATCGTGTGAATGGATTTATTTACAAGTCATCCGTCCAATCAACGTAAAAATTATCCCGATCAATGACGTTTGAGCAAAACTACTTCAGCAAGGACAGCGTCGAGGTGGCACAAGCGTTGAGAGTGAAGTGGCTGGGAGTCAATGGGTCGTTCAAGACGATTAACCTTACGTATGAGGTTCCGTACAAAGTCTCGTTTCTGGTGAAGACGACGTCCGCGGGCAATATGAATGGGCAGATGGTGAATCTGACACTTACTCTCCCGAACGGTACCAACCAAGAGAAGTAGGCGTCGTTGCCCTCGTCACCCGACTGGCAGGAAGTGGAGGTCGGACAGTTTAAGATGACGAGGGAGTACGTGGGCGAGATGAAATTTGCCATGACGCGACAGTTCGATGGTTGGATGAGTGGGCTCATCATCAAGGGCGTTCGGATCAAGCCCGTGGAGATCACGCCCGAGTGATCACAAACTGTTACATTATACAATAAGAGCAATCGCTGAGCAATCGCCTTCATGGAAGTGACTATCGTGATAGGTGTGTATGTTCGCACCACGCGTGTTTGATGCGCACTTTTCTTAGCTAGTATTAGTAAATAAGAAACTCCGATTACTTATGTGTTCGAATGTCTTTCTATTTCCGGACCCCATTCTCTTATCTACGATATCTATTTGTCTATTTGTCTAGCTATATATCTATCTATCTTAGATTACTAACCATTCATGGGAAGTAAATCAAACCGTGACTCAAACATAGTTTGATTTATACTTTTCCATTTTAATACGTAAAAGTCATTTGCGTATTTAATTATTCACTTCACATTTAGAATCATAAATTTTAAAAAAAAAAAAAAGTAAAAAGAAAGGAGAAAGCAATAGGGTTTGGATCAATAGTTGTCAAGAAACACCGTGCAAATTCGTTGGGTAAGAATCCAACGTCGCAAACTTTTGAGTTTTATGGCTATTATATGTCGGTTCTTGGAGAAGCAGAATCTTTGTATAGGCACTGCGATTTTTCTAGAAAGACTCCAACAGAACCGTGTATATATTTTGACCCATTGTCAAGTTATGGTTCAACGGCCGCTGATTTCGTGCGATTTGACTGCCCGGTTAAGGAGAAACGAGGTCGAACGTGTCGAGCGCGCGGGCTGCAAAGCGACCAGCCCAATTTGGACCCTAGTCAGTCTGTCTTCTGGTAATTTTGTTGCTTCCAAATTATCATATTTTAAAAGGAAGTTGTGTATAGCCTCCGTAAATACCTGATTCTACGTTCTGAGTATCTTCGAGAATTTTCATAATTTTTGTTATTTTCTGCAAATTTCTGAAAATAATGGTAAAAGAAGAGTATTTAAAATTTGGTTCGGTGGCTGAAAATCTTGTATTTTTCATTAGTGTAGATGGAAAAATATTATACATTGAGTATTGTACATTGTGACATTCCGGGGGAGTGACCATGTGAGTGCGGAAGTTTCGAAAAGCACGAACTTTTCAGTCTATGGCTCCGGGGATCGATCATCCCCTTGGTTTCCTCGATGTTGGCCAAGCAGTTCGAGAGGATTCTGATCGTGAGGGTTGCGATGGCATCGGCCAATAGGTACGTAGTCCAAACACGACTTGGATCCAGTTTGTGAAGATGGATTTCCTCCGGGTGCGCCCTGAGACGCCAGGGTCAATAGCTGAAGAGGACGAGCGACCGTAGCTCCAACTCTTCCACAATTCACGAGTGTTTTGCGGGAATAGCAAAAATCCCTTGTTGAATTCGAAATGTTGGCACCAAAAGGCGCAACGATCAGGTCACTGTCAAACTTAGGGGAGGGAGAGAGAGAGAGAGAGAGCACAAAGCAAGGCAAAATAGCACTAGCCTTGATTCATCTCAGCATCATCCTCAGAATCGCTACAATTATATAAGCATCAACTTGGATTGGGAATCAAATTCATAAGTGTCTATTTACCCTGCATAACATTACAAGGAATAAAAAGGCACTACGCTTTTCAAAATACCCACAACACGTCATTCGCAATATCACTTTTGAATGCATGATTATCAAGTGATTTCTTGAATTTACCCGAGGTGGAAGTAAAGTGACGAATCAGATTCCAACATTTGTACTAGCATGAGTACAATCTACGTTAATTGAGAAGGTCAGAATATAGACTGAGAGTTAGATTTTGATTTCTTAATCACCCCTCTAAATTAAAATTAAGTGAACTTTACCTAACCACTATGATTTTCACACCTTGCCCAACAAGCATCACCAGCTTAACATGATTCATGTCGATTATAGAAATCGCCTTTTAGGCTTGCTATCGCAAGCAAAGATGTGCAAAAAGGCCACGAGAGGGTGATAAATGATCCCTCCAAATTGAAGCAATTTCCGAAGCATTGAGTTGATTGTTTCCATTCCAGCAAACTGGCATATTATTTCCTTGAACACCAATGTTCATGTCAAATTCGTGAATGAAGTCATCATTGTGATAAAACATTGCACGAGAGCGTGTATATATTACACCAGGCCGCCATCAATTGATGTGGTTTAGGATTGGCCACACCCGAATTTTTTAGAAAAATGGAACCCATTTTCGTGTGACCAGACTCAAGCCCATTTGCCCCCATCAATTCGGCCCGTGAGGTGTCCAAAGGCGCGCCTTTGGGGAAAGTAAGGCCCTCGGAAAAGGCCTGCTTTAAGGTCCATTTTTTGGGCCCTTTTTCCTTTCCTCTCTTACTCGCGTTCGGAGATGGCCACGGCGGAAGCCCACGCGGCTGAACCCGGACGCGCGGGAAAGGGGGCGCAAATTCATTCGAGAAGATTTTGACGGTTCTCTACCTCCTTCGCGCGTCGCCCTCGGTCATACCTGAAGAACGCGGGGTTCTGTCTTGTTCTCTCGGAGGATTCGAGCAAAAACAAACCTCAGACGCTCGAACACTCCCCCCCACGGTTTAGGTCTTCACAGTCACCGCTGTGCACCCTCTCTCGCCGCTGATGTTCGCTCCGTCATCGTGCAATAAGATGCTCTGTTTCGCTCTACTGTTCAGCCGTGAAGTTCGAGGGAGTCCTATCCCTTGGCCGAAATCATTGGTTGTGATTTGAAGCGGTACGAACCTATGGCTCTGTCTCAGTTTATGAAAGAAAGATTAGAGACGTCGAACTTGAGTTTCTGATCAAACGAAAATCCGATTGGTTATGTTGGTTGGTGGATGATTTTTTTTTCTTTTTCTTTTTTTTCTAGACTGAGAGCGTGAGTTTTGAGTGAAAGGAGGAGACGAGATTGACAGGTGGTGGTCCAGCGATAAGTTGATTCACGGCTAGTATTTTTCAGAGTTCTGTATAAACCTTGCCAGTCTAAGGGCATTTTCGTCTTTTAAAGTTTTTTCCCTTCTCTTTTTTTTTTCTTTATTCTTTATTCTTTTTTCCTCTTTCTTTCGCCAGCAACATGGAAGGATGGAACCCACCCACGGTGGACACGTTGGTTCGCGCCCAACCCCCTCATCCGGGAAGGGAGGGGTTCGAAACTCCGCGCCCCTAAAGTAGAGTGCCGTGGGTGGTGGGTCCTTATGCTAATACTCCCTCGGTTTACGCCGCCAGTTCTAGGGCATAAAAAAAAAAACAAAAAAAAACATGGAAGGATGGACTAGTATGAGATAGAGCATGTACCGAGAGACCAACCTACTCATCTTGGATCTGGTGACGTCTTCGAGGATTTTTTGCCCCACTTCACGTTCCCGTCCATATAGCGGCGCAGCTCAATGGCTATGTGCCAGATATGGATGCTCTTGTCGAACCCCATCTCTCCCACACTCCAGTGCAAATCTTCACACTTTGACCTCTTCAGTATTTCGCTCGCGTGCAGCTTGAGACTCGCTAGCCCGTTCTTCAATCCGTTGGTCCGTTCCAGATCTTTGACCGTATTCCTCATGCGACCGAAGGTTCATGTTGCTCTCGGGCTCTTTGTAATCGATGTAAAAAGATCACCAACTTCTCGTCTAACTTGGCAAGGCACGGATACTTGTCTTTCACCTAGAATTTGTGGAAAACTGGGCCATGATAGTGAGAAAATTTCAATTACATTACTGACTTTTCCGTCCATACATCAGTTTACATCCTCACATTTGGACGGGTATTCCACCAATGATCCTTAGTCAAATTTTTTGCCAAACTAACACTTTCTTTCTCGTATGCATTTGATAACATTTATATTCTCGAATACAATATCTATTCAGAATTTTGTATTTTCTATTTCTATCCCATTGACGAGTTTCCATGGAGAATAACACGTTTGGTAACTGTACAAAATTTCTATTTTTCGAATAAAAAAAGAACAAAAACATGTTTGATATGATCCTAAAAATTTCTATTCCCAATTTTTTTGTTTAATTACAAAAATGTCAATGAAGACTTAACAATTCATATTTGGATAAAATTAGACTTTTGTAAGAACTTAATTAATCAAGATATTCTAAGATGGCCTAAAAAATCCAACATAAAATTTATGGTTGGAAATAATAACAGAGAGTCCCATTAGTTTATAACTCACAATATGATGAGATTAATAATAAATCTTTGAGCATTATTATGATCAGGTGTATAGACCTAGCATTATCTCTAAAAGAAAACGACTTTTCAAAATCCATATAGTAAAGCCCTAAAAGTTTATACAATTTTGAATCAAATTTTCATAAAAAGATTTTCACTTTTATATGCTAAACTAATTCTAAACTAGAATTAACATTAAATCTAATAAAACTACTCAAAATCTAATTCCCAAAGTTTTCCTAAATTTTGAATTTTTGAATTTTATTTCCAAAAATAGGGACTCATATTAAGTTTGGAGCCGGATCTTGTGTCAATTGTGTAAAAATGAGTATTAGGTTACTTTGAGCTTGTTTCTCTAAAATGACATTATTTCTCTTGTTCCCGAAAATATTTTTTTTTTTAAAATTATTTATTTTTTTCATTCAAAATCCTCATGCCCTACCTTTGAGTGCGGTTTGAACTATTAATTTACGTAAATGGAAGTAACCAATTAGCTTTACAACGAAACCTACAAATTGATCACTGATCCAATTTGAGTACCTCTATAGGATAGATCTTAACAGAAAACTGAAGAGTAACGGCAGCAAATAATTGAGTTCAATAACTCTTCATATAAAATTATTAACTTTAGAGATATAATAATATGGAGAAGACAAAATTGTTTTAAGCACGGACAAAATCATTGATATGTTCCGAGGAATTTCTATTTTTTTATTTCAAAAAATAAAAGAAAAATATAATGGTTATCAAACATGTCCTGAACTAACAACAAACTCTACAGTCCCTTCATCTTTGCTCCTCCTCTCTTTTCCCTTGCCCAACTCAATCATTGGCTCTTTCATCGGCTGAGCTGTAATCCTTGGTGTCTTGTCCCTATGCAACATGCTCCACCCTTGTTGAGAGTACCCCTTCCCCTCTTCCCTCTCCTCCTCACGCTTGACCCCCTTGCTCTACAGCCATCGCAACCACTGGCAACCTGAGATCGGAGGTCGCCGATAGTCCAACCTCAATTTGGGCGTGGAGCTCGACATCGCGGCCATGACGAGCTCCAAGCAGACCTCGCCGTGGCCATGAGCTACGGCTCAAAGCAAAAAGATGAATTTTGAAGTTCCTCTCGACACTTTATTAATTGAGCGTGGAACAATGTGAAGATTGCACCTACCTTTTTTTCTTCATCAGCCAACAATCTTTGACTTTCGCGCCTATCAAAAGCAAAGAGAATGCATATAGCGCTGGTACCATTTTGTTCAAGCGAGCCCAGATTTTATAGACCTATTTGTTTTTTTAAATATAATAAAGCAGTAAAATTTTTCCTAAATTGTCTTTAGATAAAGCGAAAGAAATGCTCTTTACCAAAAACTATGGAAGGTTAAGAATTAATACTTTGAAAAACTTAAAACTGATATACTTGTGACAAATTTATCCCAAACTGATACACTTGTGACAATTTTACCCGCCGTTAGTTTTCGTTAAATTTTATTATCAAATTATTAAGTTAAATGATACGTGACAGTTGATTGATATACCAATTTGAGATTTTACGTTTCGTTTGTCACAGTTTATAATTTTTGTGATATTAATTCAATTTAGCGGATGGTATATTTATCACAAATTTACCAGTTTATGATTTTTTGCGATCGAATAAATTTGTTTGAGATAAATTTGTCATAAATGTACCAGTTTATGATTTGTTTATGAAATGATAAAAAGAATTATTTAAGATAAATTTGTCACAAGTATACTAATTTATGATTTTTCAAGTATTAACCAAAGGTTAAAGGAAAGTTGTTGCCAGGGCTTGAACCCGGGTCTCTCGGGTGAGAGCCGAGGATCTAACCAACTAGACTACAACGGAGCCGAACTCAAGGTAAAGAACGCGATTAAGCGAGAGGCCAACCCCAGGGTTCATGACGCGACCCTGATAAATTCCTCGCTCTCTGCTCGTTGCTCACCGTCCTCCTATCCGTTGCAAATGCTGGTTGACATTTTCGATTCGTCTCTGAGAAGAAGATAAGCGCCAAGAACACCCAGCTCTCTCCCTAATTGCGTACGATCCGGGTATGGCCCCGAATCGATTTTGTTTCATCAGTTCCGCTTTGCTCGTCCCATGCTCCACCCCGAGGCTTGTCCTTTCGAGCTCGTCGATCCTAGGACGAAATGGGTTTTGGTTTTTCCTTTTGGTCTTTTCTTGATTGTGGTTAGATAGCTGAGGACTTTGTTGGTCGACAGAGTTGCTGCTAATTAGCATGAACAAGCAAAGCCCACTTCATGGTTGCTTCTGAAACTTCCTTGTTGGTAAAAGATTCCTCGTGAAATGAACATGGTTTTAATTAGTTTGAGCTGGGGATTCCTTATTTTTGGCTTCTTAGGCTGAAGCACTATAAAAGAAGAGCAAGACCCCGCTAGAGGCACTTTCTTGGCCCTCTAAGGTCGTATCTCGTCTTTGAGCTGTGATTGTTGAGGCTGTGCATGATCTCTTGGGATAGAACATCGGGAGCGTTTGCTGCAAAAATGCAAGTTGTTCGGTCTGGACGAAGCTAGAGCTTAGTGTATTCTTTAGGCATAGTTTGGGTGCAGCATATGATCATTGTAGAGAATTTGATGAATGAGAAATCCATGCTCGGCGCCGTCAGGTCAGCACTGTCTTTATAAAGTGCAATTGGTGTAAATGGATGATGTCAACAGACAATCTCTTATGACTTGAGAGTGGCCTGGCAATGCCATTTCTGGACTGTCCATATAGAAATGGCTAAATGAAGGGCGATGCGGTATTCATTATTTGGTGTTGTTAATGAGTGCAGTGAAACGTTGTGCTACTCATTTTGCAAAACTGATCCTCCTAATTATATGCACTCTGAATTTGAACTTTGCAGACAGATTGCCGATAGCTAACAAACTGAATCAAAGATGACTATCTCTGGATTTACCATTGGTCCATCAAAATGTTTCTTGATACCTGCTCGAGGTGCCAAGTCCTTATGTGTAGAATTCCCATCCCTTATTTCTATTGCAAGACCCAAAGGAAAGTTAAGGTCCCTGCATGGAGGAAGGTATTGGTCCCTCAAGGAAACTCTCATGGTTCATGAAAATGAACTATTCGGTTCTTTGCAATTTTCTTACCTCATTTACTGGGTTTGTTCATTGAATTTTGCAGCAGGCATCAAGCTCTAGTGATCAGGTCTGCAATGGATGCTTCTTATAGTGACCCCACTGGTATCGGATGCTTTATCCTTTATCAACAAAAAGTTGATTGTTGGATTAGTTATTTACTCTCCCATTCTAGAAGCTATTGGAATATTTAGGTGTTAGTTTGACCGAGGGTGACTCTTTTTTCATGGTTATCAATCAAAATGAGCATCTCATTGAACTCCCATGCAGAATGCAGATTTTGATGGTTGTTCACCATGTCAAGCCCAGTAAGATTAATAGGTCATTCTGAAAGGATCTATAGTACTTAGTTCCATTTTGTATTTGCCCGCTGAAACAATGATTTTCACATTGAGTTAATTGATGTTGTGTCATAGCTAATAAAAATTGATGTTTTATCAAGAAAAAGTAGAGCTAATTAATGATATGATGTGTCATTTTGTTCTCCACATCACTTCATCCTATTTTACTGGCCTCTTCAGGTTCAACCGTCTTTCCTAGAATAAATGTAAGGGACCCGTATAAGCGGCTGGGAATCAGTAAAGAGGCTTCTGAAGATGAAATTCAAGCAGCAAGGAATTTCCTTGTCCAAAAATATGCAGGACACAAGCCCAGTTTGGATGCAATTGAATCTGCACATGACAAAATAATCATGCAGAAGTTCTACGAGAGGAAGAACCCGAAAATTGATGTCAAGAAAAAGGTGAGGGAGGTAACTCAATCCCGCGCCGTGCTGGCTGTCATGGGCAGGTTTCAGACACCATCCTCAAAGTTCATCATAAAAACGGCTGCCACATTTTTAGTACTTGGACTTCTCACTGTGCTTTTTCCAACGGAAGAAGGCCCCACTCTTCAAGTAGCCATATCCCTAATAGTTACCATATACTTCATACACGATCGGCTGAAAAGCAAACTGCGAGCTTTCCTTTATGGGTACGTGGATGACATACTCTTAGTGTTCTTCATCGATTTCAGTTAAAAACTCTCTCTAGCAATTTATTTATTTTTAGTTCTTATATTCCTGGCCTGATAGTCGTTTAACTCATTCCTCACTATACATATATCCGTTCTTGCCAATTGAACTGCCCCATATGTTGAGTGCTTGCAATGGATGACTTGGATTCATGATTTGTCTCCATATGCAGGGCTGGTGCCTTCATTTTGTCATGGCTACTGGGGACATTCTTGATGGTCTCCATAATACCCCCTTTGTTTAAAGGACTGCGCGGTTTTGAAGTAACGACTTCACTTATAACCTACATTCTGCTCTGGGTTTCTTCTACTTATCTGAAGTAGGAAATTTGGTGACCTTCAAGAAGATCCCAATTTTGGTTGAAAGTAGCCCGATATGAGTGTTCTTGGTTTCTTCAATCTCCAATTTCATGATCCTCTTGATGGTATTCAATCATGTATCCATTGACAGCCGCAAGCCTCATTCATTTGTCTTCTAACATCTGTTCGATGCACTCACTGGTATAGGATCAACGGTTTTGAGATGGCTGTTTTATCCTTTGGAAAAGGAAAATGATGTGAAAATGAAATATAGTGACCATTTCACTATGGTCGGTTTTTGCATTCCGTTCTTCTGTATTTCATCTCTGTGCAGCATGATGTCATGCGAGCAATGACGTTTGACGTGGTGTGCGTCGAGGGAAGTTACAGCTTCATGATATTTGTTAAAAGAAAAAAGAACAGGTTTACAAATTATGTTACAGCTTCATGGTGACCTTTTGACTATGGTCAGTTTTTAGCATTCCATTCTTCCGAAACTCATCTTTGTGGGGCATGATGTCATGCGAGCAATGACGTTTGACGTGGTGTGCGTCGGGGGAAGTTACAGCTTCATGATATTTGTTTTAAAAAAAAGAACAGGTTTACAAATTATGTGACAATCTGAAAGTGATCAAGTATATTATCATACACCCCATAAGAATCTTGCCTATCAATCTGCAAATTCAATGTATATACACCATTCTTAATATCTATGAAAATGCTACGAAAATGCAAATTCTGCTTTTAGTAAGTTTCAAACGTTGGCTTTTATAAAACGGGAAGTCTCATTAGGTGATTTTCTTACCGTTATTTTTTCTTAATTAATGTTACCAAGGTACTTGCGCAACGCTCGCCTCAAATCTCCTACCAGAATCAAAAGAACCTCGCCAGTGTATGTGAAAGGGACAGAGGATGATTTGCTTTTTCAGTGTGAAGATGAACTCACTCCATCAACGCAGACTCGACATAAATACACGTGCAGGCGTAACTTATATAAAGGTGGAAGTGGCAATCGGTTTGAACGCTAATCCCCATTA